>CM076996.1:120084669-120827169 GCA_039090855.1 Macrothele yani | reverse complement strand
CAGAAAAAAATTCACATTTATAATGCTCCACAACATTTCACAACCATCTATGGAAAAAATTGGATAACTCCTCCCTATAATCCTTGGGCAAAAAGACGTAGATAAATAAAAGTTGACTGGCAAATCTTGGGAAACTGCCTTCCGTTGCAGTTTCGTAAAAATAATTCGATTTTTAAGCGGGGAGATATAACAAATACACTAGGACAAAACGATAACATGAAGACGACATTAGTTGACTCACATAGTATGTAAGAAAAAGATGAGCTGAAAATTTGGTTAAAATGTCATTGCTTTACTAACAGTAAACAAATCGCTTTGTTAAATTATTTTTGATGCAAACATTTCTGGAGAGAGGAGGCGGTTATGAGTAGGCGAAGATCGGTGGAAAACGTGGCTCAGAGCTGATGTCCTCTCAAGAGACTGATCTTGCTGACATCCGTCAGCGTCATACCGTTATACAGCTCCACAACCTCGTGCAATTGTTTGGGGCGCTATCAGTTTCGACAGCTGTTCACCGTTCGTACGTATAGTCAGCATAATAACAACACAATGGCGGGTTTACGGGGGGGGGGGTAATAAGGGTAATTACCGCCCCCAGACTTGTGAAAATGAAGGTAAAAATTTATTTTTGTTGGATAGAAAAATATATATAAATTATGCGGAACGACTCTGATATAAGGGAAAATTTTTGACAGTTTTTCTAATTCAACTTACTGTATATTTTTTAAACCAAAAGATGGCAGCACAATACACTTTTTATCTAGGGGTGAGTTGGGTGACTGGAGCAAAGAATCTATAAGGGGTGAAAAAAAAAAGGTTCCTATCAGCTCCATAGGCAATAGGGCTAATGTAAAACGCACGACAGCAGCGCCGCCATACTTGACGGTCCAATTGGCATGTTTGGAAAGCCTGCATTACAGAATGAAAACAAAAAACCAACGGCATTTCCACCCTTTCCGCGTGTTTTAAAAGAGTGCAGATCTCTGATGTTTATGATATGAGTCTTTAACAGCTTCACGCTGCTCCCAATGTTTTCTTTGGTTTCAAGTACATAAATGTTGTCGCTTTCGCGGACGTTAATTATGGAGTTAATTCAAAAAATTACATTCTTTGTTCAAAATAAGCACACAATGAGACTTGCAACTGCCGAACAAGAACATGCATTACGCACGCGCTGTCGCCTTTACTGTGGGCTTCTCAGTACTGCCATTTGGACCGCCAAGTGAAGTTTACCGGCCGCCCCGGTGGCGCAGTGATCTAAGGCGTTGGCTTCTGATCATTCGTCCGCAAGGGGTCCGGGTTCGAATCCCGGTCAGGCATGGATGTTGTGTTTGTCTTACGGCACTGGTTCTCTCCCTTCCCTGGAACCAGTGACCCTAAATTAGGGACGGGCGACTGCTTATAGCCCATTGAGTTGCTCACGGTGGTCGTTAAACCTCCAATCAAAAAAAAAAAAAAGTTTACCGACAGAGGTCGCCCTTTACGCCGCAGCGAAGCTTCCTTCTTGATCGCGTGTGTCATATGACCTTCGACTTCATTCCCAGCCCGTACCCGCACGTAGTGGATGAGAATGCTAGTTTTCCTGACCGCCGGTAGCTTTTAGAACAGAAAATGAGCAAACGCTAAAGAAATACGTTAGATTGTTTCTTCAAAAAGTTGAAAGAAGATTGTGGTGAAAGTGAATCTGTTCCTTGTTTGACTTTGAGTGGCAGAGAAGAAGATGAAATTTCGGTTTCAGCAAGTACTGAAGAGTTACAACAGCAGCATTCATGTGAAGCTCAATCCACGTCAAATATTGCCGTGCCAAAGGATGTCGCTTTTGTAGAACTGGCGACAGGGACAAATAGACCTCAGCCTGCTCTATTTGATGGGGAAATTGATGTGGGTTTCTACGTTGAGAAGCAATGCATTTCTTCCATAACAGATAATGAAAAAATAAGTATTCTGAAATGCGCGTGGACTCCAGGTAAAAATTTCATTTATCATTTTTCAATGCACAAAGAAAAATAATAAAGAAGTGAAATGCTATCTCTCTCAAAAGCATTTCTGCTCGTTTAATTGGTTAACGTATTTATGCGAACTTAAAGGTTTATTTTGCAAGTATTGTCTCTTGTTTTCCAGTAAATACGGAGGAATAAACAAAGCCACTCCATTAAAAAAACTCGTTACTGTGCCTTTGGATAAATATTCTAAATTACTAGGCAAAGATGGAGATTTAATTGTTCACGAGCAAAATTAATACCATAAAGAATCTGTTTCCTTTGCTTCAGATTTTATAAAAATATATGAAAATCCTCAGGAAGGAGTGTTGATGAAGTTAGATTCAGCCCGTGAGCTTCAAAACAAGGAGAACCGGGAAAGGTTGATTCCAATAATCGAATCCATTATTTTTTTGGGACGTCAAAACTTAGCGTTGCGTGGCCATAAGGATTATGGCGAAATGTCATTTCTATCAGTTGATGACCAATTTTCTGACCATAATGACAAAAGTCACTTAAATCTAAATGAAGGTAATTTTCGGGAATTGTTACGGTATCGTGTTGCAAGTGGTGATGAGAAGCTAAAAACATTCATGGAAAATACAAGTTCGCGAGCAACGTACATAAGCAACACCACGCAAAATGAACTAATTAAGTGTTGTGGAGATGAAATTTTGAACTCTGTCCTTAATAAAATTAAAACAAACAAATACTATGGAATTATTTTTGATGATACTACTGATATTAGTCGGGGGTCACAGATGTCCATAATTGTGCGATATTTTGATGAAAAAGCATTTCAAGTTTCGGAAGATTTTGTATCATTTATTGATATTCATAACGAAAATTTCGAAGACTTCAAAGAGGAACGTGTTGTTGGTGGAAAAGTACTCGCAAAAACTGTACTTTCTTTTTTGCAAAAATCTGGCATCGATTTTAATGATTGTGTTGCTATAGCCAGTGACACTTGTAGCGTTATGCTTTCAGATCAGAAAGGAGCTGTCTTGGAATTGCAGAAGTCTCTAAAAAATGCTATTAAATACCCTTGCTACAGCCATGCTTTAAATTTATCACTTTCGAAATCCAGTTCCGTCCAAGATGTCCGCAATGCTATAGGCACAATTAAAGAGATAATAAATTTCTTTAATGTCTCGCCAAAGCGGAATAAAGTTTTGAAACAAGTTATGATGGACGAAAACTCTGGTCACCAGCAATTGAAGAAATTGTGCGAAACTAGGTGGGCAGAAAGGCATGAAGCGATTTTGAGATTTGAAACATACTTTCTCGAAATTGTCAGCGCATTGAAATTGGTGGCCAGCTGGAAAGATAGCCAGTTATCATCTTCAGCACAAATCCTGTTGAATACTATGTTTACTACAAATTTTATAGTTGCTGTGTATTGCTTGTCTTTTACACTGAACTTTACTCAAAGTGTGAGTAAGTTATTACAAAAGAAAAATTTAGACACTAAAGTAGCAAAAGAACTGATCCAAAATGTAATATCAGTGTTAAAAGAAAAGAGAGAAAACGCAAAACAAACGTTCAGCGATCTATATGTGGAAATTACAAAGCTACATGAAAAGTTGGATTTATCCGTTTCCCTCCCTAGAAGAGTCAAAAATCAAAAACATAGGTGCAACGCCATCACTGAGAGTGCCGAAGATTACTTCAGAATCACCATTTACATCCCCTTGTTAGAAAATGTGATTCAAGACCTTGATTTCAGATTCCCCTCTACTATTTTCAATTCTTTAGCATCTAATTCCCTATTACCATCAGAAATTGTGAAAAAGTCAAGATCGGAAATATCGACAACTGGGGAAGACATTTCTAAGTATTTGGCACCTATTGTTGCAGAAAAAGAAGAAATTCTAGTGTCCAAAATCAAGTCGGAGATAGACCTGTGGGTTGAAAAATGGAAAAAATGTAAAACTGAAGAATTACCAAGTAATGCCATAGCAACTTTTTCTCGTTGCGATAAAGATTTATATCCGTGTATCAGCACTGCATTGAAATTATTGTGCACCCTCCCAGTAAGCACTGCTTCAAGTGAAAGGAGTTTTTCAGCATTAAAAAGGTTGAAAACATGGCTAAGAACAACAATGACGCAAGAGAGATTGGTTGGCCTTGCACTTCTTCATGTTCATCGAGATATCTTCATATCAGTGGACAATGTTATTAACAGATTTGCAAATATGAAGAACCGAAAACTGGAGTTCGTCATTTGATTTTATTTGTGTGAATAAACAGTAATGTTTTTAATAATTAATTGAATTAATGAATATTAGTTTAATTGATATAATTCAATTAGAATATATATTAAACAATTTTTATTTAAATAGCTAAATTTCATGAAATTTTAGTTATTATTACATGCTATAGTTAATAGTTTACATAAGCTTAACAAATATTATTACCCCCCCCAGACTGCAACTCTAGAACCGCTCTTGTAAAAACACGACGACACGTTGGTGAGGGACTGCAGCCCGTTTTGTTGCAGTGTCTCCGAGATAACTCTGGTGCCCAGTTACAACAAGATAACAAAATCAGCAGCTGCAAGGTGACCAGATGTTGCTCTGGCAAGCACTATCACCAGATTTCTCCTCAATAGAGAACCTGTGAAACGTCATTGTCAGACGATTTAACGCGTTTGCACGACCCCCTCGCAATTCGATGAATTGCGGGCACATGTCAATGACACATGGTCAGCGATATCTCAGGACACCTCCAGGGGACTTTTCCACTCGCTGCAACGCCGTGTTTCCAAATGTATAGCCCAACATTGTGGTCATACGACCTACTAACTCTGGCCGCATTATACTCTCCTCTCGCCCACCTCATTCATGTAATCGCTCAGAAATTAAATCACATATTTTCCACCTCCGTGTCCACATGTGTGGTACGTTTAGATTCATTTTTTGCTTTGTTTGGGGTTAACGACCACAGTGAGCAACTCGATGGGCTGTAAACAGTCTCCCGTTCTTAATTTAGGGCTACTGGTTCCAGGAAAGGGAGAAAGCCAGTGCTGTAAGACAAAGGCAACATTCGAATCTGGACTGAAAAGGAGGTTTCGAATCCCAACGAATTGTCAGAAGCCTACGCTTAGAACACTGTGCCAGCAGGGCGGCCTTCTCATTTCGTGCATTTCTTCATAGTATGACATTCTCTATGTCGAGCAGTGTATTTTCGGGTATAAACTGTTACAGTTAAGCGCCGCAAATCCTGATTTCTAGTTCAACTGTATTTACCTTTCCAACTGCTGGACTGGAAAAAATCTTTTACCATGCACTAGCTTTGTTCATGATACGAGGGACATTCAGAAACTTCGTATTTAACTCATACAAGAAAGCTGTGCCATTATAATTCCATTTAGGGTTTTCGACATAGTTGCCGGACACGGGAACGCACTCTGTCACCGATGTTTTAGTGCTTTGATCGCCCCGTGGAAACAACAGTCTTTATGTTGATCGTCCAATCACGCATCCACAGCTGCTACCACATCGAAGTCGGGGGCATGCTGCTTCCCATGGCTGTTTTTCTCTAGCTTGGGGAACAAAATAAGTCACTAGGAGCCAGGTCTGGAGAATAAGATGGGTGCAAAGCAACTCAAATTCCGCAGACTGTATGGCAGCCTTTGTAATATGAGAGGTGTGACTTGGTGCATTGTCTTGAAGGAGGAAGATGCCTCTTTCCAGTTTCCCCACGCGTCTTTTTCTTGAGGGCAGCACAAAGTTGGCTTATGAGGTTGGCGTAGTATGCACCAGTGACAGCGATGTCTCTTCCCAAGTAGTCAATCATTAAGATACATTTTGCATCCCAAAAAACTGTTGTCATCACCTTGCTGGCTGACAGAGCAACACGGAGCGTTTTGGGAGACAGATAAGATACATGCTCCCGCATTAGATCTTGTTTATTTAGTTTCTACAACCAAGTGATGAACTCGTGTTTCGCCCATTTTAATACTCCGGGACAAGAAATTTATTGGATTCACACGAAGCATGTTCGATTTGGTGAGGCACATTCGTTTGCAGTATGCCTTTTACTCTTCTGTCTACATTTGGAGAAACAAAGTTAGTTTGCTAAACTCGGTCTTGTGCTATTAGCCTCGAAAATGAGTCACGCATTAGATAGAAGGAGATATCTATGATGCCTAGTTGGAGGTATAAACTGAACCCTATCCATGTCAAATTACACGAGACACTGTGCTACCGTTTCCGGACATTAAAGGGCCATAGACAAAGTGGAAAAATGGATAAATGGGTCTAACATGAGTTGACGGAACAACACAAAGCACGACGATTGGTTATCTGCTTTTCTCTGCTTATCCGTAACCAAATGAACGATGTCACGTGTGATGAGAAATGAATGCTATAAGACAAATCCGAAACACACCACGAAGCCGTTATTGCATCCTAGGAAGACAAAGGTCAGCATAGGCACCGACTGTATGGGGCTGGAAGGGTTTGGGCCGCTCCAATAAAAAAACTGCACTGCAATTTTCACAGATCTAGTGAGTACGTATATTTCTCTTATAATTTTTTAATTTGCTTAAAACGGGTTTTTCTCCGTGCCTGCTCTTGCTAGGATTAGTGGTGATCTTTCACGAAGGAGAACTCAGGTCACGTGACTCGACCAGCCAATCCACCAGATTTTTATGGCTTTAATAGGTACAGAGGACCGATGCTCACCTCACTCACTTATTCATGCTGGAGGCTATATCCTTGATATTATCATGCCAGTGGCGCGTTGACGCTCTGCCAAAAGTTAACCAGGCAGAAGTTGCCAATTCTCACCAGCCGTCGGACTATGCTCCGCTGTGTCCTACATGGAATAAGCTGTTCTTCGTACTACAGGAAAAGTTTCACTTCCATCGTTCATGCTATGTTTTGCATTTGCGTATATAGTTGTGATATCAACTGTATTGTAACTTTTGAGCAAATTTATTCCACTTGCCAGAATGGATAAATTTATTGTTAAAAGAAAGCGTGAGCTAAGTGATTTAGTATCTAGTGAGCCTGATATGTCAACATTATCAAGTTTAAGTGAGGAATTTAGCCATTTAGGCGCAGGCCATTCTATGCCAGCATCTAGCTCTATTTCTTCTAATACGACTAAAACTCAAATACCACCAGTACGAGGACGAGCAGCACAAAAAATAAAAAACAAACAAACTTTCAAGCTATTAAAAAACTAAAAAAATTGCAAAAACGCATTCATGCCCCCCCCCAATAATTTGCACAATTCGACGCCTATGAAGGTCAGTGTATGATGGTCTGCAGCTGGTACGATCCACTCCTCCTTCTTATGACGGGGTCAAACCATCATAAGTGACAGGTATTGTCAAGAAGTTGACATTATGCGTAAAAAAACTGTTCAAACAGCCGGCATTTGTCAATTGCAATGGGCCCATACTTCTCTCTGATAACGCGAGATCTCACATGCCAGACGATTCAGAATTTGCACCGGTTGAGTTACAATCCTTTTCCTCATTCGCCTTATTCAACTGATATGTCTCTTACGGACTACCACTTCTTCAAGTACCTGGACTCTTTTTCTACAGGGTTAATGGTTTCTAAATCAAACATCAATTGAAACCGCATTCTATGAGTTTACCGCATCTCGGAGCGCTACATTTTTTCACGACGGCGTCCAGAAGATTTTATCTCGTTGGCAAATGTGGTTGTCTTTGGCGACGATTTTGATTAATAAATTTTATTTTGCACCTTATTTTGGGTGTTTGACGTTTCTTTCAATATTCCGACATTTCTTCTGCAACAACCTAAGACTAAAACGTACTGCTTGCAACAACATCGTAAGAAGCTAAAAAAATATACATCTTTCCTTCATAATTGTGAATTTTATTGAGGTAAACATAGATACTCGAAACAATTTCCATCCGTACTTCCACACCTTATATAGAGGTAAAGAAAACCTCAAAGAATGACCTGCATCTCAAGAGGGGCAAGCATTCGAAGATACAGATCAAAAACATCTTCGAAATGTTTATATTTATGAAAGCAAATATGGATATAAACATGCGAATGATGAACTTCTTATACCAATGGCATAAAATCGCAAAAAGTACATTGCCTTACCATTAATATCCGAACAACTATCTATTGTTAGTGAATTAGGTCTTACGCAAGCATTACGTCACAGACACAGCTACACTGCTGATTGTGAAAACTGTAACACCTTGAAGGACTGCTAGTATGTATTAGCTTGAAACTTACAGAATATGTACAACTGGTTGGGAAACACCAATAATCAAATTAATCAAATTATCAGTGAAAATGCGCACGCGGTTCCGGAGCAGCGTCCTCTGAACTCAGTGAACTGTTCGGTTTTGGGCATAAGAGAGTCGACATTGGGTCAAAAGGATATTTCTTGTGTCTCACTATGCCCCGTAGTCGAAGAAGGTCGCATTACGAACACCTGATGTACTTTCAGCGAGGAAGGATCGTTGGGATGAGAGAAGCTGGATTTTCCTACCGCGAAATTGTCACTCGCGCCGGACGAAAGGCCAGTACAGTGGTGCGAACGGGGCGTAAGTGGGCAGATGAGGCTAGGGCATACAGAAATCCAGGAAATGGACCGCAAAATCGCACCACTGCACGGGATGACATACACCTCTACCGTATGGCAGTGACCGATCACACAGCGTCATCCACGGTGTTAGTGCAGCAGGAGAGCAGTGTCACAGGTCAGGCTTTGTCGTCCATTACAGTTCGACGTCGTCTGCTTAACAGAGCACTGGCCACTTAGCAGCCCATTGCTGCGCATTCTTTGTCCCTCAACCACAGATGCCTCAGGCTGCAATGGGGTCTCAAACACAGACAATGGCGCGCTGATTGGCAACAGGTCGTGTTTTCTGATTAGTCACGATTCCACGTGATGCACCACGATGGACGCATACGTGTTCGAAGACATCGTGGGGAACGGCAACTTGCAGCGTCCCACCTGCCAAGTTAGAGCGCCACTGGGTTCAATTCGCGGTGTCGACTAATACGAATAGAGGGAACCCTCAACATCTAGCGATACATCAGAGGTATTTTAGAAGCAGAGGTGATACTATTCCTTCAGAGTTGTCCTGGTGCTTTGTTCCAGCAATAAATGCTCGCTCACATGTGGCCCGAAATGTCCAAGACCTCTCCCATGCACAACAGATGCCACTTCTTTCATGGCCTGAACGTTCGCCGGATATGTCCCCGATGGAACATGTCTGTGACATGGTAGCTAAGAGACTGGCTCGTAAAGCGTCTCCGTCGGTCACCACAAAGGAACTCTGGTCTCGCATAGAAGCAACCCAGCAGGCTATTCCCCAGGACGATTTCAAAAACCTCTTTCATTCAACGCCACTCCGTGTAGAGGCTGTTGTGTTTGCTCAACATGATTTCACACGATATGGAGTTTTGAAGCAAAAACATTCTTGTACATCTCTATGAATTTAATCAGGTATCTCCTGTAACATCGTAAACAGTATAGTGTACAAATATGCTCGCAGGTCTATAATGAGACATATGCACGACTCTGAATGCAAGATGCCTCCATCGACAGCGTGAATTGATTTTCAGCATCAATTGATAATAGGATGCCACAGCCATACAAGCAGCCGTCTCATACGTGACATTTCAGCGGCATTGAAGATTCCTAGGTCGACAGTTGGTGCTGTCCGTGGCGGATCCAGCGGGGGATGACTGGGGCGTCGCCCCCCCAAACACTAACCTTTTTACGTTTAAAGTAGCGAAGATCGTAAATGATTGACTTTGCATATTTTATTTTCAGTTTTTCTAAAAAAAAATTAACAATTGAACTTACTACGGAATTGGATTTAAAATACGTATTACATTGATTTAACTTCAGTAAAAAAGAAAGAGAAGGGAATAGAATGGAGAGAGACAGAGACAGAGAAAGAGAGAGAGAGAGAGAGAGAGAGAGAGAGAGGGAGAAGGAAGATAGGGACAGCGGGAAAAAAAGCACTGGGCTATTCTTCGTTAGTTCTTTGCTATTGTCATATTGTCTAGCGTCTGCAACGGCTCGAAACAGGGTGAAGATCTCGTTCAAGTATTTACCGATTTAACATTCCTGGAGCAAGTGAAAGTGTTTTAAAGACCTTGCAAAGGAACGCCAGATAGGAGAGGCACCACCAATATGTATAATGTATATCTAAAAAAACCTTCCATAATGTCTTCTCCCCATCCCCCTTTTTATACCCGAAAAACCGCTCCCCTAGAATAAACTTCTGGATCCGCCCCTGGGTGATGTGATATGCAAATGGCAGCGGACTCGTCCTGAATCTGCCAAGAAACGACCCGGTAAACCTTTGAAACTAACCGAACGTGACAGGACAGTTACACAAGCGAATTTCAGTTCATAACGCAAATCAACATCGTCTCAAATCACCCAAACGTTTTCTTTTTTTTTTTTTTGATTGAAGGTTTAACGACCACCGTGAGCAACTCTATGGGCTATAAGCAGTCGCCCGTCCCTAATTTAGGGCCACTGGTTTCAGAGAATGGAGAGAACCAGTGCCCTAAGACAAACACAACTTCCATGCCTTGCGGGATTCGAACCCGGACCCCTTTTCGGACGAATGATCAGAAGCCATCGCTTAGACCACTGCGCCACCGGGGCGGCCACCCAAACCCTGTGTGAGACTATTGGGACGGATGTTAGCACCACCAGTACAGTGCGTAGGACGATGCACAACATGGGGTATCACGATAGAGTAGCCATCCACAAGCCTCTAATCACTTCGACTATTGCCACACGCCTATCAGCGTGGTGTAAGGAACGTCGATCTTGGACTGTAGACCAATGGAAAACTGCGCTTTGGACTGTCAATGGAGGTATCTTCCATTTGAGAATCTGCGCTTTGGACTGTCGATGAAGGCAAGATACGATTGCAATTCTCGACTGTGGCGGATGAAGGGAAAAGGTCCCTATCGTTGCGATAATGAAGTTTAGCGGAGGCAGCGTAATGTCATCGAGTTGTTTCTTGTGGTTCATCTTGGGTGCATCAGTCGTTTTGGACAAAATCATGAATTCTGATCTTTATTTAGAACTCTGGACAATTATGCAGTACCAATGTGGCAGTACTTTGGGGAAGGCCCATCTCTCTATCAGCAGAACGAAACACCATGTCGCACTGCTCGGCTTGTTACTGATTGGTTTGAGGAAATGAGCGTCGAAAAGTTGGACTGGCCAGCTCAGAGTCCTGACCTGAACCCAAAAGACAATCTCTAGGGACGAACTGTATCATCGGGTTGCATGGAAGAAGATATCCCCGAAAAACAAAGCTGAACTGGTCACTGCTTTGAAGGCCAGATGGCGGTACATATCGGCTGACATTTACAAAAACTGGTGGAGAGTAATAATAATAATAATAATAAATTTTATTCTTGCTTTTACATTTAGGATAAATGAATATACATCACTATTTTGTATTATAGAGAACAGCAATATAGAGATCAGGGAGTCCTGACAAAAGCCCTGATTTCCCAATATATAGACAAGCATGCAAAGGTTCATCAAACAGAGCAGTAATGTTAAATGTAACTTATATTATAAATATAATAATTTGTTTTATTATTATTATTTTTTAAATCTAACTTAACAAGTATTTTTTTAGTTTATTTTTGAATAAGTTTAGGTTATTTATTATAGTTAACTCGACAGGCAGTGCATTCCAAAATTCAGGACCAATATAATTTAAACTCCGTTTCATCATGAGAGTTTTTGGATATATGGGTCTTAATAATGGTCTATGTCTCGTTTCATAGTTATAAGTTTGAAAATTCAGTTCAATGATATCTGTGTGTAAATTTTGTTTTATTCTTTGGAACATTAGTTTACCAATTTTAAAGTCAAATAATTGTTTAACAGATGAAATTTCGTAATGGTTGAGGTTGACATGAATATGGTGAGAAGTGAAGAGTGGGAAGTTGGTATGAGAAGCAGAATTTGTTTTTAAGTCTCATAACCTTACGTATTTATTACGTAATATTTGTAGTTTATTGATATTGGTTTCAATGGTTTGTCTCCATGAGGAAAAGCAATAATTAATACGTGATTGTATGAGTGCGTAGTATAAAAGTTTAAGTGCCTTAGTAGTTAGACTTGATATAATTTTGTTTACAATCCCAATGTTTTTAGAGATTCGATTTGCAATTGAATCTGTATGGTTATTCCATCTTAGGTCAGAATTTAAAATAATGCCCAAAACTTTGTACTATATCAATAGGTGTATTATTTAAAAGTAAATAGGGAACTTGTGTTTGTGAAATTTTTTGTCTAGTAAAGACAAGAAGTTTTGTTTTACTAACATTAATTATAAGTTCATTGTATGTTAACCATTCTGAGTAAATTTGTAATTGAAGATTTGCTTGAATAACTATATCATTGAGATTTTTTCCATTGCATAATATTGTTGTATCATCCGCATAAAGCATTATATCGTTGTCAGATGTTATGTTAAAAATATCATTGATATACAGTATAAATTAAATGATAAGGGACCCAGAACTGAGCCCTGAGGAACCCCTGAAGTAACCGGTAACAACGGGGATTGTGATTCATCGACGATAGTATATTGAAATCTGTCAGCTAAATACTTACTGAATAAAGTATGTGAAATATTCCTCACACGCACATTATATAATTTAGTTAAAAGAAATTGATGATTGAGAGTGTCAAACGCTTTGGCTAAATCCAATAATACAGCAAGTGTAATGTTTTTTGATTCTAGATTTTTTAGCACGTCTTTTGTAAAAAAAGATCGTGCTTATGTTATCGGTTTGTCCGTCCGTCCGTCCGTCTGTACCCACGCTATCTCTGCAACTATTAGTCCGATTTGAAAAATTCTCTTTGCATTCGGAAGCTTGAAATATGCGAATGATGATCCTTTATTTCGTTGTTTTTTTACGATGTACAATTTCGCCGCTAGACGGCGTAAATGCGAAATCAAAATTACGTTTTATTCCACATATTTGCTTCTAAACATCCGATTGAAAAAATTATTTTATCTTTCGATTCCATTTATGCCGAAGAGTATTTTAGATATAGTTTCTTTTTCAAATTACGCATAGATTTTCCGCTAGGGGGCGAAAAGTAAATTACATTTTTCCCGATAACTCTTCTTCTAAAACTCCGATTTGGAATTTTTTTTTTCAGCGCATACATCTCCTGATGGAAAATCTTTTGCATATAATTTCGAATTTTTGGTAAATAATACTTTGGCCATCAGGGGGCGTAAGTGTTAATTTTTGCTTCTGATGTATTTGCCATAAAATCTGAGCTTCTAAAATATCGATTGAAAAAATTTTCGTGGACTGATGCCACTCACATCGACAAACCTTTTCGGAATATTTTCTTCCTAAAATATTCCACAGTTTCTCCGCCAGGGGACGTAGATATATATCTTATTTTTGTCAATATCTCTACTTCTAAGAGTCCGATTTGAAAAATTCCTTCTTTGTTGGATAGTGTTTTCCGTGTGACATGTTTTTCATATAATTACAAAATTTTCAAGTAATTCATAGGCTTTCCGCTAGGGGGCGTAAAGGTAAATTGCGTTTCTCCCTATATCTCTGCTTCTAAATCTCCGATTTGAAAAAATTCTTTCTGCACCGGATACAGCTCCTGATGGGAAATCATTTGCACATAATTTCTAATTTTTGTAAAAAAAAAATGGTTTAGCCACCAGGGGGCGTAAATCTTCATTTCCGCTTCTGTTGTATTTGCAGCAAAATATGAGCTTCTAAATTCTCGATTGAAAAAAACGTCGTTTGTAGACCGATACTACTCATGTCGACAAACATTTTAGTAACATTCTCTTCTTGAAATAACGCATGGTTTCTACACCAGGGGGCGTAGATGTATATCTTATTTTTGTCAATATCTCTACTTCTAAAAATCCGATTTGAAAAATTCCATCTTTGTTGGATAGTGTTTCCGATGCGAAATGTTTTTCCTATAAATTCAAAATTTTCAAGTAAATCATAGACTTTCCGCTAGGACGCACAAAGGTTAATTGCGTTTTCTGCTCCTAAAACTCCGATTTGAAAAATTCTTCCTGTATCGCATACAAGACCTGATAGAAAATATTTTTCACATAATTTCTAATGTTTGGTAAAGAATGGTTTGGCCACCAGAGGTGATAAGTGTTAATTTCTGCTTCTCATGTATTTGTAGCAAAATCTGGGCTCCTGAAAACTCGGCTAAATTTTTTTTCTTGGACCGATACCGCTCATACGGATAAACCTTTTGAGAATACTTTCTTCCTAAAATAATGCACGGTTTTCCCAACAGGAGACGTAAAGTCACATCTTATTTTTGTCGATAACTCTGTTTCTAAGAGTTCGTAAGCTCACGATTCCGTTTACACCAATAACTGAGGGATTAAAGACCCGATTGAAAAACTTCTTTCTTCCGTCAGATACTATTATTTTCCATACCGGTTCCATTGACTTTGAATAGCTTTGATAAATTTAATTTGCGTCAGAACGGATTCAAAAGACGTGCTTATTACACCCGAAAATTCGGTGTCATCTTTCTTGTTTGGATTATATTCTGTAGGTGTAAGAGTGCAGATTCTGTTGATTTCTTGGGTTGAAAGTCAAATTGATTTTTATTAATGATATTAAATTTTTGTAAGTATGAAATTAATCTCGTGTAGATTAATTTTTTAAAGATTTTAGAAAAGATTGACATATTAGCTATGGGGTGATAATTGTTAGCATCCTTTCTCTCAGCAGATTTATATATATGGGTAATTTTTGTTATTTTTAATGCAAGTGGAAAAATGCCAGTAATGAAAACAAGGTTGAAGATATTCAGTAGTGGGTTTATGATTAGTTCGGCTACAATTTTAATAACAGATGGATTAATGTCGTCATTTCCTGGTCCGAAAGTAGTTTTAATATTGTTTAATTCCTGTAGTAGTTCAATTTTGGTTATGGGCAATACATAAAAAGTTTTATTTACATCAGAATTATGAAAATATTGTAAAAATTATTATTAAAAGGTTGTTAGTTTATTTTCAAATTTTGAGAAGTACTAGTAAAGTGTTCGTTAAAACGGGTATCTATGTGTAGTTTATCAGTAATTTTTATACCATTAGAATCCAGTAAATGTTCTGGTATTACAGTTTTAATCTGTTTTCCTACTACAAAGTTAAGGTGTAGAGACACAGACTAGAGACCGTCATAAGGACCAAAGGTTTTAGCACATAATATTAATTTTTTTATAAATACATATTATTTGTAGACAAGCAAGTATCCGGCTATTAAAGGTAGGGCAGTGTATACAGACTTTTCGTAATTATGAATTGTATCAACAAACGCCCTGAAGAAACCTTGAAATAAAACTTTTATGCGATGCATGAACAGAAAGCAGATATATTTTATATTTCATTATTGTATATTATGACGATTATTGATACCAAACTGGGTTAATAAGTGGGTCCAACAAGCCGTGTAGACTTTAACATCTTGCAAAAATATAATGGTTTTAGCATTCTTGCATAGAACTGCTCAAGGAAAGCGCGTTTAGTTTTTAGGAGTCAATTAGTTAAAAACAAACATAAAAAACTGTAATGCTATTTATTGGCATATTTTCACTGCATTCCATGTAACCACTTCCTTCAGAAAACTTGAAAATTGTCATCGTCCTGGAGCGGGAATCGAAACCGCACCTCCAGATTTCCGGTCGAGCATGCTTTTTTTTTTTTTTTTTTTTGATTGAAGGTTTAACGACCACCGTGAGCAACTCAATGGGCTATAAGCAGTCGCCCGTCCCTAATTTAGGGTCACTGGTTCCAGGGAAGGGAGAGAGCCAGTGCCGTAAGACAAACACAACATCCATGCCTCACCGGGATTCGAACCCGGACCCCTTACGGACGAACGATCAGAGGCCATCGCTTAGACCACTGTGCCACCGGGGCGGCCCGGTCGAGCATGCTAGTCATTAACAGGATTAGGGAATTCCAAGCAACTGAACGTAGATATTTGAGAACCTTAAGATTTGCGCTTATCGAAGCTGTTCTTGCCCCATCGTAGCTTCTCACGACCTTTTCTCACATCCAGGGTCGGGTGTAGGACACAAATTCCAGTGATGAAAGTACGTCATATACAGTTGGGAAACGAATTTCCCCGAACAAATAATTCTTCATAAATACATGGTAGGCATTGTAATGATATTATTGGCATATTTTCACTGTATTGCATGAAACCACTTCCTTCAGAAAACTTGAAAATTGTCATCGTCCTGGAGCGGGAATCGAAACCGCACCTCCAGATTTCCGGTCGAGCATGCTAGTCATTAACAGGATTAGAGAATTCCAAGCAACTGAACGTAGATATTTGAGAACCTTAAGATTTGCGCTTATCGAAGCTGTTCTTGCCCCATCGTAGCTTCTCACGACCTTTTCTCACATCCAGGGTCGGATGTAGGACACAAATTCCAGTGATGAAAGTACGTCATATACAGTTGGGAAACGAATTTCCCCGAACAAATAATTCTTCATAAATACATGGTAGGCATTGTAATGATATTATTGGCATATTTTCACTGTATTGCATGAAACCACTTCCTTCAGAAAACTTGAAAATTGTCATCGTCCTGGAGCGGGAATCGAAACCGCACCTCCAGATTTCCGGTCGAGCATGCTAGTCATTAACAGGATTAGGAGAATTCCAAGCAACTGAACGTAGATATTTGAGAACCTTAAGATTTGCGCTTATCGAAGCTGTTCTTGCCCCATCGTAGCTTCTCACGACCTTTTCTCACATCCAGGGTCGGATGTAGGTCACAAATTCCAGTGATGAAAGTACGTCATATACAGTTGGGAAACGAATTTCCCCGAACAAATAATTCTTCATAAATACATGGTACGCATTGTAATGATATTATTGGCATATTTTCATTGTATTGCATGAAACCACTTCCTTCAGAAAACTTGAAAATTGTCATCGTCCTGGAGCGGGAATCGAAACCGCACCTCCAGATTTCCGGTCGAGCATGCTAGTCATTAACAGGATTAGGGAATTCCAAGCAACTGAACGTAGATATTTGAGAACCTTAAGATTTGCGCTTATCGAAGCTGTTCTTGCCCCATCGTAGCTTCTCACGACCTTTTCTCACATCCAGGGTCGGATGTAGGTCACAAATTCCAGTGATGAAAGTACGTCATATACGATTGGGAAACGAATTTCCCAAAAGAAATAATTCTTCATAAATACATGGTACGCATTGTAATGCTATTATTGGTATGTTTTCATTGTATTCCATGTAACCACTTCCTTCAGAAAACTTTAAAATTCAATTGCTTGGAATTTCCTTGTCCTGGGTAGTGTAATGACTGGCAAGCTCGACCGGAAATCGGGAGCTACGGCTTCGATTCCCGCTCCAGGACGATGAAAATTTTCATGTTTTCTGAAGGAAGTGGTTACATAGAATACAGTGGAAATATGCCAATAATAGTATTACAATGCCTACCATGTATTTATGAAGAATTATTTCTTCGGAGAAATTCGTTTCCCAATTGTATAAAAAAATTGTATTCACCTCTGCCATTACGGTGATTAAATTTTCCTTCGCAGTGATTTTTCATGGTCACAACACCATTGCATAAATGTAAACAAACAAACTTGAATGACGATGACATAAAGAAGAAACAGAATTAGCAAATATATTGGGTTGGGGCGAATGAAATGTCCGGCAAAGGTCCAGCACACGTGGACTGCGAGAACGGAAAAGTAGGACAACTTACCTAGGCAAAATAATCCACCTCGGCATCGACACATAGTTGCCATCTGTCCGGCAAGGCCATGATCCCAGTACGAAAAAAGTCTTGTGGCTGGGACCCGAAGAAGTCATCAACTGCACGTTGAACCTCGTTGTCTGTCTTGAACTGTTTCCCTGACAGGAAGTGACCCAGGCGAGGAAACAGATGATAGTCTGTCGGAGACAAGTCCGGAGAATAGGCAGGATGAAGAAGTGCTTCATAGCTCAAGGAACTTAGTGTCTGCATCGTTCGTTGTGCGACATGAGGGCGGACGCTGTCTTGGAGCAGAAGAACACCATGTCTGTTGACTAAAGCCGATTGTTTCTGCAGCGATTTCCGGTGAATCTGATGTAATTCAGCACAATAACGTTCTGTAGTGATGGTTTGTCTACTTGCCAACAAACTCCGATCAATTATCCCGGCTGTGGACCACCAGACAAGGAGTATCACCTTCTTGGTTTGTAGGGGTGGTTTAGGATGCCATCCAGCAGACTGTGCCTTATTAACCATTGTGCATATCGTTTCCGATTGTTATAAAAGACCCACTTCTCGTCGCAGGTGACGATTCGATGCAGTAGAGGTTCCTGTTTATTCCTGGCAAGCAGCGACGTGCAGACTTTCAAACGCCTAGTCTTGTTGGCAGTTGTCAATTCATGCGGCAGCCACATGACCAGCTTTCTGACCTTACCCAGCGCAGCCAGACGCCAATCAACAATCTTTTGGTGGACATCTACCTCTGCCGCTATATCACGACACGTTTTTCGGGGTCCGCTTCAACCACACGTAACAGAACATCGTCAGAAATAGTAATAGGTCGGTGTCCACGTGCTTCGTTTTGCAGGTCCGTATCTCCGCTTCGAAACTTCACAAACCATCTCCGAATAGTTCGTTCGTTTGCTGTTTTCTCCCCAAACGCTTTGTTAACGTTTCGAGCAGCAATTTCTGCAGAATGGCTCAGTTTAAATTCATACAGGAAGATGACTCTCAAATCCGGCGTCTGCATGTTTCTTTAGCATGCCACGTTACGTCCAAACAAACCACGCCTGAACCTTATTGTTCACATCAAATCATATGTAGAGGATTTTAGGAAGGAAGTGTCTGACCCCAGGTCTTTAACAACCCTTAGAAATAGGAAGCTAGAAGATTTGGGCTAGAGTGCCCGATGGGAAAGTGACACGGAAGCGAGGTAGAAACGGGAGGAAGACGCCTTTATTTATTACCGGATGGGGGGGGTTACCCGGGGTCCGACCGCTTAACGTGCCCATCCGACACACGGCGGAGGCGGATATTTAGTGGTTAGAGGTTTCCTACCTGCCTGGGATCGAACCTGAGGTTTCTCGGTGGCAGTCACGAACGTTAACCACTAGGCCACCCAGGCCCCAACCTTGTTCTTCACACACGTGCTAGCTGTTTATAGTAACTCTGTCACGTAATACCTGCAACACCTGTGGGTGGTTCCATTCCGCTGTGGTGGGGGCCTGTCTCTACTGTTCGTTCGCGCGGGCCATTTCATTCGCACCAACTCAATACACATCCTAACAGAAGATCGTAAATCCGAGAACGAAATTGTTGACGACAGCTCAAGCTAGCTGTCCGAGTAGCAACGACAGTGCGTAGTTCTAATGCTCAAAAGGTTTATAATTACACCGGAGAATCTCTCATAAGGTTAAGATGATATCGAGTAATCTCGAACTTTGCTTTGTTTTCGACAAGTTCATTTTAAAGAGAGTTGAAAATGTTTGCAAAAAGCAAATCACCTGTCTGACCTTTGGTCTTTGCATCTATGTGAGGTAGCACTTCCGTTTTTACAAGACAACTACGGAACAAACGGTAACAGTTCTTTCCACGAAAAGAATTGCGAAATTCGAAATGCCAATCATTTTTCTTGCTTGGAACATCTGCTCTGTTTGGGAGTCAACGCTATTTGTTTACCAGCGTTGAGAACTAAAGTTGACTCTCAACGCTCGAATAGCAGCTGAAAGCAGTTTTCTGGCAAGACCCCGATCTCTAGTATCTCATGTTCCCCAGCACCAATGTCATCGTAAATTACCGCCTACTGTCTTCTTTCTTCTAGCTCCAAAACCCACCCACGCGTTTCTTTTGTACAAACATAATTGTGAATGAACATTTTACTATAATCTTACTGCAATTATTATTATATTTTTTTAATCTCAGTCGATCATAAGACATATTTATATCAAAAATGATTAATTTGGCTTTCGCTTAAAACAGCGTATTTTATAAGTATCAGTTCGAAACGTAAATAGACAAAGTCATCGCTCGTTCCACGTTTTTCTTTAATTAACACACAGCAACAGAAAAATTGTACTTCGACACCTGCGCCAAGGACATTACTAAGCACCGATATTGAAAAATTTCAAAAAATTTCAGAATGTCTGCTCAACTGATTGGTTTTGAAGAAGATGCTGTTGGAATTAGGGAAACATACATATTTCATTAGAAAAAAAAACCTCTTAAAAAGCATGAAATCGCTTTTCTTTTCATTATTACCGAATATATTAAAAACTAGGCAGTTCAGATCATTCTCGGCCGGCGGACGGAAAGAAAACGTCCAGAAAATATCGAAGAAATGTACGGTATTAAAATCATCAAATAAATTCAAAAATGTTTAAGCTATGTTAGATTCTTGAAAGCATGAAAATAAAGGGCGAGAGGAATGGTGAAAATCTTCCAAATACGTGGAGACAATGTAAATAAATAGACAAAGACATCTCGCACTTTCCGCGTTTTTCTTTAACCAACACACAGCAGCTGAAAAATTGTTGTTCGACACCACTGTGATCGAACCCCAGATCTCTCGATAACTAGCCGAAAACGTTCGCTTTACGCTACGGTGCCAACAATCTACGGCGCTATGTGTGTTTACCTGTCAGCATCTGACTTCACAAATCCGTAGGGATGGGCTCAGCAACTGAGACGTCTCCATCTGGTGGGGCTTAACGGCACAAGCTATAAATTATAGCTAATAAATCCAAAGGGCGAGAGAAATGGTGAAAAACTTCCAAATACGTGAAGACAATGTAAATAGACAAAGTCATCGCTCTTTCCACGTTTTTCTTTAATTAACACACAGCAACAGAAAAATTGTACTTCGACACCGCTGAGATCGAACCCCAGATCTCTCGATAACTAGCCGAGTGAATTCGCCTTGCGCTACGGTGCCAACAATCCACGGCACTATGTGTGTTTATCTGTCAGCATCTGACTTCACAGATCCGTAGAGATGGGCTCAGCAACTGAGACGTCTCCATCTGGTGGAGCTTAATGGCATAAGTTATTATCAGAACATAGCTAATAAATCCAAAGGGCGAGAGTGATAGTGAAAATCTTACAAATACGTGGAGGTAGTGTGAATAGACAAAGTCATCGCTCTGTCCACGTTTACTTTAATTAACACACAGCAACCGAAAAATTGTTATCCGCACACCGCTTGGATTGAATCCCAGATCTCTCGATAACTAGCCGAGTGCGTTCGCCTTACGCTTTTATGTGCCAGCGTAAGGCGAACGCACTAGGCTAATTATGGAGAGATCTGGGGTTCGATCCAAACGGTGTAAAAAAATACAATTTTTCGATTGCTGTGTGTTAATTAAATTAAAACGTGGGCCGTCCCGGTGGCGTAGTGGTCTAAGCGATGGCCACTGATCATTCGTCCGAAAGGGGTCCGGGTTCGAATCCCGTGAGGCATGGATGTTGTGTTTGTCTTAGGGCACTGGCTCTCTCCCTTCCCTGGAACCAGTGACCCTAAATTAGGGACGGGCGACTGCTTATAGCCCATTGAGTTGCTCACGGTGGTCGTTAAACCTTTAATAAAAAAATAATAATTAAAACGTGGAAAGAGCGATGCCGTTTTCTATTTACATTGTCTCTACGTATTTGGAAGTTTTTCACCAGCTCAAAACGTTTTTCTGATTGCTGTGCAGGTTAGAGGCTAAGATATCCAACATCCATAAAATAGTTTTCTCAGACAGGTCGCGTTCCGAACTTTTCAGATACATGATCCAGCACTATTACTATCATCGAGATTTCAAGAACATTATTATAACAAGAATAGACACTCTTCCATCCTGGCTTACATAGCAACCTGATTCTGGAGTAAAAATGTGTCATCAGAAAAACTTGTATCTTTTTTGTTTAAACCTCCGGGTGGCAAGCACGTACATGTATACAAGGTGCATAGGAAAGTCCCTTTAGCCTGAAATAACCTGCGAACGGAGAGAGGTACAGTTACGCAAGTGAGATAACGGTATAGTAAAGCGACTACGCTGAATCGAATGAAACCAATAGCAGCGCCCGTAGTGGCGAAATGCGGAAGTTAGCCATTGCAAATCGAAAACGAAAAGAGATAGAGCAACATTTCCAATTACAAAGTTGTAGAGCATCAATTAATTAGTACAAAACGACATTTGTTTCACATGGATGAGATAAATTGTCGCCTGAATACCCTAAAATGTCCGAAATCGATGTGCGACGATTCGAATCTGCATATTCACATTTCGCAAATGTAGCCGTATGCAAATGCAGATTGTGACGTTGTACTGTACCTACGGTATAAAAACCAGTAGCAGGATGTACCCTGATCAGAAGTTTAGGTCTACGTACGCTGTGTGAAAATGGCGAGCTTGGATTTCTGGGGTTATGTAAAAAATCAGGTGTATGCAACAGCGCCTATACAAGTCTGCTTGATCTACGTCGTCGTGTTACAGATGCTTGCAAAAGTGTGACACCTTCCATTATGAGGAATGTGCATGCAGAGTTACTTTCACGAATACAAATGTGTATCGTGGGCAATGGCGAACTCTTCGAACATACTCCACATTAACTTTTTATCCCTGTGCCCCAGTTTGCCTTTTTTGGTTTTGTTTTTTCTGACGTCATCAAACTTTATTGACAAAAGTACGCATTTATGCAATACATTGTGTGCATTTGCTCATACCTATGCCTGTTCCCTTCAAACGTTCAGACAAACGTTCTCATATGTTTTTACTCTGACACAGAAAGACACGCATATGTATGAAAACCTATGATCATTCGTCCGAACGGGGTCCGGGTTTGAAACCCGGTGAGGCATGGATGCTGTGTTTGTCTTACGGCACTGGCTCTCTCCCTTCCCTGGAACCAGTAACCCTAAATTAGGGACGGGCGACTGCTTATAGACCATTGAGTTGCTCACGGTGGTCGTTAAACCTCCAATCAAACAAACATATGCAAACAAAAGTGAGAAAGTTTTAAATAACAATATATAATGAATTAAATATCCAGATTTACTCCTTAATATGCACAACTTTCTTCCAATCATTAAACCTTGTTACTGATTTATATTTGGATGAAATAACTTCACTAAAAATTTTTCACAACGAGTAAAATAATTCTTTTGTAGATGCTGATAAAATGAGTCATTTTCCAAGGACTTTCTCTCCATTTTTTCCACATGGTAAAAGTTTCCCTTTGTGAGGCTTCTCTTTACACCACCGCATGCAGTTTAGTTTTCTGGTAACATTCAAATTTTGAGGTGGAGGATTTTTAATAAAGTAATCTATTATATGATTGCTAATTACTGTCCACAGTGCTGGATCAGTTTCAATATTATTGGGAAGAACGTTTTTACTCACACCATTTCGATCCTAATCACTGCATTTGTTCAAAAATGGATCACAGTCTTCAGATTCCTTCGCTGGTGCATCGAAATCTTTACAATGTTCATTACTTGGTGCACAAGAAACAATCATTTTATTCTCAGAAATATCCGGTTTATGACTGACCGTAACTTTAACAGCGATCCTGCAAGTTTTTTGGTAGATTCTTCTTTTTCAGTCTTTAATTTCCTTTTAGCAGAACCGGACAAATACGTTCGTCGAGACATCACTTAAAAAAGTACGGTATTACACTTTAAACAAATACGACATCAGTTAAAATTTTGATAAAAACTATAAAATTTTAGAAATTATTATCTCACTTCAAACAAATACCATATGATAACACTAACAAAAACGTAAAATTGAGAGCTTCACTACAACCAAGTCGAAAAGCTTTATGGTCGAACTACATGCTATAAACAAATGTTTGCTTTATACACTGAGTGGTCACTTTATTATGACTACGTGACAGTTTTAAGAAAATGAGCTATGGCTGCACACTGTTGCCGCCAGAGGGCGATGCTAGTATAAAAAGGGAAAGCTTAGTGCTTGCGACAGTAGTAAAAGTGATTTTTGGGTGACGAGATGGGTAAAAATGCGATTTGACGGACTTTCAACGTGGGATGATTGTAGGAGCTCGGAGCCATGGAGCGAGTATCACCGAAACCGCCGCATTCGTGAAATGTTCCAGAGCAGCTGTTGTTAAACTGTTTAAAGACTGGACTGTCAGCCAAAAAACTGGGTCTCTACGTGCAACATGTGGTCGTCATCGACTAGTGACTGCTCGGGCGGAACGGAGAGTGTCCAGACTGGTAACAGACAACAGAAGGGCAACAGTGCAGCAAACTACAGACCATCTTAATCAAGGATCTCCTCAAATGATCTCTGCACGCACTGTTCGCCGTACACTGCATCGGATGGGATATGGCAGCCGAAGGCCTGTTCGAACACCTTTGCTGTCTGCAGTTAACAAGAGAAAACGTCTCCACTTTGCACAGAAGCACAAGGATTGGACAGTCCATATTTGGAAACAAATTATGTGGTCCGATGAATCACGTTTTCAGTTGCACCATGCCGATGGCCGAGTGAGAATTTGGCGGAAACAGCACGAAAGCATTGACCCCAAATGCATTGCTACAAACCTTCAAGCTGGTGGAGGCAACGTTATGGTTTGGGGAATGTTTTCCTGGCATGCTTTGGGCCCTTTAATTCGTGTTGATCAACGTCTGACTGGCACATCATATCTAAACATCGTTGTGGACCAAGTGCATCTTGTCATGTGGATGGTTTATCCCAATGGCGATGGCTACTTTCAACAAGATAATGCGTCCTGCCATAGTGTTCGTATTGTACAGGATTGGTTTCAGGAACATGCCGGTGAGTTTACTTTGCTTAGGTGGCTCCCACAACCTCCAGATCTCAACCCCATTGAGAATGTGTGGGATGAAGTTGAACGAGCCATCAGACAGCTGGATCCACAACCCTGCAATCTGACTCTCCTGGAAAATGCTATTCATCAAGCATGGTCTCAGATTGAACAAACCAAATATCAACATCTCGTGGAGTCCATGCCACGAAGAATCGACGCAGTATTAAAGGCAAAAGGCGGCCCAACGAAGTACTGAGGTGGTGGTCATAATAAAGTGGCCACTCAGTGTGTATAAATGTGTTGCTTTTCTCCTCCGCAAATATTTCCACCCGTGCGGCTGCAGACTGAAAGCGTCATCCACGGACTTTAGAATACTGCGCCAATCAACGTGTCGCATTTTACGATAGTGGACGTGGTAGCAATAGATAGAAGGTGGAGCTCACAATCTGAAATGTTTAAAATGCCTCACTGAATTAGTTAAGATGGGTGCCTCAGAAATATTTTTAGTCCTCTTGATAGTTCGTCCAATCAAAATGGAACTTTCAACAACAAAAAAAAAAGCAAAAAACATTTATAACATAACATTAACATAAAAATTGAAAATTTGGGCCCCCCTCAAACTGGGGGCCCTGGGAACGTGCCTCCGCGATAATCAGGGCCTGCGAGGGAACATTCGATTTTTATGGGCTGAGCGCCTAAATTGCACGGACATTCATCATGAAATCTGTGCTGTATACCGGGAAAATGACATGTCTCTCCCGGACATTGTAAAGCGGTGCCCATTATTTGAAAAGGGTTCCACAAATTTAACGGACGAATACCGCGAAGGCAGACCATCAATATCCAGCACTCCGGAGCATGTTACCACCGTTGACAACATGATACAGAATAACAAGCGTATCAAAATCAAGGAAATTGCCAGTACATTAGATATTTCGTACGGGACTGTGCATTCAGTCATTCACGAGCAACTGGTATTTCTGAAATTGTGTGCGAGATGGGTGCTACGTTTATTCACCGATCAGCACAGAAACCAACGTTTCCTGTCGTCTTCGGCTCTTCCTGCAACGGTATTCTGCTGAGGAGTCACAATTGTGTGCGGGATGGGTGCTACGTTTACTCACCGACAAGTACAGAAACCAGAAACCAACGTTTCCTGTCGTCTTCGGCTCTTCTGCAACGGTATTCTGCTGAAGGTCACAATTGTGTGCGGGATGGGTGCTACGTTTACTCACCGACAAGTACAGAAAACAACGTTTCCTGTCGTCTTCGGCTCTTCTGCAACGGTATTCTGCTGAAGGTCACAATTGTGTGCGGGATGGGTGCTACGTTTACTCACCGACAAGTACAGAAAACAACGTTTCCTGTCGTCTTCGGCTCTTCTGCAACGGTATTCTGCTGAAGGTCACAATTGTGTGCGGGATGGGTGCTACGTTTACTCACCGACAAGTACAGAAAACAACGTTTCCTGTCGTCTTCGGCTCTTCCTGCAACGGTATTCTGCTGTGGGTCACAATTGTGTGCGGGATGGGTGCTACGTTTACTCACCGACAAGTACAGAAAACAACGTTTCCTGTCGTCTTCGGCTCTTCTGCAACGGTATTCTGCTGAAGGTCACAATTGTGTGCGGGATGGGTGCTACGTTTACTCACCGACAAGTACAGAAAACAACGTTTCCTGTCGTCTTCGGCTCTTCTGCAACGGTATTCTGCTGAGAGTCACAATTGTGTGCGAGATGGGTGCTACGTTTACTCACCGGTCAGCACAGAAACCAACGTTTCCTGTCGACTTCGGCTCTTCTGCAACGGTATTCTGCTGAAGGTCACAATTGTGTGCGGGATGGGTGCTACGTTTACTCACCGGTCAGCACAGAAAACCAACGTTTCCTGTCGTCTTCGGCTCTTCTGCAACGGTATTCTGCTGAAGGTCACAATTGTGTGCGGGATGGGTGCTACGTTTACTCACCGGTCAGTACAGAGAAACCAACGTTTCCTGTCGACTTCGGCTCTTCTGCAACGGTATTCTGCTGAAGGTCACAATTGTGTGCGGGATGGGTGCTACGTTTACTCACCGACAAGTACAGAAAACAATGTTTCCTGTCGTCTTCGGCTCTTCTGCAACGGTATTCTGCTGAGAGTCACAATTGTGTGCGGGATGGGTGCTACGTTTACTCACCGACAAGTACAGAAAACAACGTTTCCTGTCGTCTTCGGCTCTTCTGCAACGGTATTCTGCTGAGGGTTACAATTGTGTGCGGGATGGGTGCTACGTTTACTCACCGACAAGTACAGAAAACAACGTTTCCTGTCGTCTTCGGCTCTTCTGCAACGGTATTCTGCTGAAGGTCACAATTGTGTGCGGGATGGGTGCTACGTTTACTCACCGACAAGTACAGAAAACAACGTTTCCTGTCGTCTTCGGCTCTTCTGCAACGGTATTCTGCTGAAGGTCACAATGGTGTGCGGGATGGGTGCTACGTTTACTCACCGACAAGTACAGAAAACCAACGTTTCCTGTCGTCTTCGGCTCTTCTGCAACGGTATTCTGCTGAGGGTCACAATTGTGTGCGAGATGGGTGCCATGTTTACTCACCGGTCAGCACAGAAACCAACGTTTCCTGTCGACTTCGGCTCTTCTGTAACGGTATTCTGCTGAGGGTCACAACTGTGTGTGAGATGGGTGCCATGTTTACTCACCGATCAGCACAGAAACCAACGTTTCCTGTCGACTTCGGCTCTTCTGCAACGGTATTCTGCTGAGGGTCACAATTGTGTGCGAGATGGTTGCTACGTTTACTCACCGACCAGCACAGAAACCAACGTTTCCTGTCGTCTTTGGCTCTTCTGCAACGGTATTCTGCTGATGGTCACAATTGTGTGCGAGATGGTTGCTACGTTTACTCACCGACCAGCACAGAAACCAACGTTTCCTGTTGTCTTTGGTTCTTCTGCAACGGTATTCTGCTGAGGGTCTCAACTTTTTGCGTCGAATCATCACAAGTAATGAAACGTGGTTTCACGATTTCACCCCTGAAACCAAACGATCATCCATGGAATGGAAGCATGTCACCTCTACAACAAGGAAGAAGTGCATAGTCCAACAGGCCGCCCCGGTGGCGCAGTGGTCTAAGCGATGGCCTCTGATCATTCGTCCGAACGGGGTCCGGGTTCGAATCCCGGTCAGGCATGGATGTTGTGTTTGTCTTACGGCACTGGCTCTCTCCCTTCCCTGGAACCAGTGACCCTAAATTAGGGACGGGCGACTGCTTATAGCCCATTGAGTTGCTCACGGTGGTCGTTAAACCTCCAATCAAAAAAAAAAAAAAATAGTCCAACAGTCTGTGGGAAAGATCATGGCGGCTGTTTTCTTTGACTGTGATAGTGTTGTTTACACAGAATTTCTGCCAAAAGGGACGACTACCAATGTTGACTGATATTGCGAAACGTTACGAAATTTGTTAATTAAGGGCTGACGCCAGGGTAAGTTGAATGAAGGTGTCATTCTGCTGCACACCACCACACACCCCACACATCACGGAAAACAAAGGAACTACAGCAGACATTTAAGTGGGAGGTGTGGCAACATCCACCGTACAGCCCCGACTTATCCCCATGTGACTAACATTTGTTCAGTAAAGTGAAAAAGGACTTTAGTGGACAACAATTCCAAACAGATGAGGCTGTAAAAACTGCAGTCTTTTACTGGTTGCACCGAACTAGAGGACACTTTTACTGTACAGGTATGGAAAAGTTAAGCACACGTTTCAATAAATGTTTGCAGTCCTTATGCGACTACATCGAAAAATGAATAAATGTTGTACCTTTAATCCAACATACATCCCCTAAGTGTATCTCATTTTTTTTTATTCAACAGTGTAACTTTTTGATCCTCCCTCGTACGTTGAGTTTGTCTTACCGCACTGGCTCTCTCCCTTCCCTGGAACCAGTGGCCCTAAATTAAGGACGGGCGATTGCTCATAACCCATCCAGTTGCTTACGATGGTCGTTAAACCTTCAATCAAAACAAACAAAAAATTATGAGAGTTGAAATGTGCATATGCCATAGAAAGATTTACCTACGCAATGACTTTTTATACTTATTTGGTCACTAATAGCCTACTTCGCAATAGTATTAGTACCTTCTCCTTCAGTAGACGCCTTTTAAAGTCTTATTTTGACTTTCATTTTCTCATGAAGCTTGATAAAGCAGGGGGATACTAGGGAATGTTATTATTTATTCGTGAGTTATAATAAGCTGCAATTATTACTCATTAAACAAAAAAAAAGAGACATTTTAAAATTATGCTATATCAATTTACATTGCCAGATCAAATTGAAGTTGATTAATTGAAGCGACAAATAAGCCTGATTAATTGAAGTTGATTAAGCCGCCCCGGTGGCGCAGTGGTCTAAGGCGTTGGCCTCTGATCATTCGTCCGTAAGGGGTCCGGGTTCGAATCCCGTCAGGCATGGATGTTGTGTTTGTCTTACGGCACTGGCTCTCTCCCTTCCCTGGAACCAGTGGCCCTAAATTAGGGACGGGCGACTGCTCATAGCCCATTTGAGTTGCTCACGGTGGTCGTTAAAAGTCCAATCAAAAAAAAAAAGTTGATTAATTGAAACGACAAATATAAGGTGGCGCAGTGGTCTAAGCGATGGCCTCTGATCATTCGTCCGAAAGGGGTCCGGGTTCGAATCCCGCTGAGGCATGTATGTTGTGTTTGTCTTACGGCACTGGCTCTTTCCCTTCCCTGGAACCAGTGACCCTGAATTAGGGACGGGCGACTGCTTATAGCCCATTGAGTTGCTCACGGTGGTCGTTAAACCTCCAATAAAAAAATATATATGTATATATTTATATATATATATGGGCAGGAAAAGACCCAGAAAAAGACCACATGGGAGATGGGTGGATGAAATTCGAAAATATGCGGGAGTGACATGGAAGAGACTGGCACAAGACAGACCATTGTGGAGGAAACTTGGGGAGACCTTCGTCCAGCAGTGGATTGATAATGGTTGACAATGATGATGATATATATATATAATTCCCGCACCTCGTCAAAAAGTGTGCTGATGGCAAAAATTAATGTAATTTATCCAAAATAAAAAAAAAATAGCTATCATTTAAACAAATAAGATAGGATGATAGGAAATGCCGTTTTCAATGATTCATGGTTGGAATACTGAGGTTCTAAAGACGTACCGTATACTGTCCGTACAATACTAAATGAGTAATGCAATTTTCAGAAAACTCTTACCTTATCACTCTGTCTCTTTACTTCTAGGGACAAAGATTCTTTTGCTGGCCACGTTCTACAGTTCACAATAATTTGTTTTAGTGGGTAGTGAAAGCTTTCAGCTTTGTAGCTCAAATGAGGTGAGTGCGATAGCAGTCTAGTGCAGTGTTTCCCAAACACCACCGGTCCGTCACGAGGTCTCCGCCGGTCCGCGGAAACGGAGGAAAACTTGAGTAATGGTAGAGATTTCCGAATTTGATCAGTAAAAACAAGTCTGCACGAACGTCCTTGTACATAAAAGCAACTTCGTTCCGGTCGATCCGCGAAGCATTTTGTGAAATTTTACTGGTTCGCGGCTTGCTTGTAAGAGTCTATGGGAACCAGTGGCAGTAGTCTAATGTCCTGATAATCCCGAATCGCCGTTATGTTGCAATTTATCAATTCGTCGTGACTCGTCGTCGTCAGGTACAATCGATCTGTCAGTTATAGTGTTATTATTAAAATTTCAGCCAGTTTCATAAAAAATTAGCAAAGATCCGTTTTTCACTTTTTTTAATTGATAAACCATCTGCCAGAGATTCGCCACCTACGCACGCGAAAAACTGACCGCGTGTGATTGCGGCAGCATGCAGACGTAGCTGTGACGTTGCTGTGACGTCAGCGTTCCAGAGAAATCTGGGTGATTATAATATATGATGTCATTAGTGCAAATTCTCTCACGGTGAATCATCCCGATGGGCCGAAGATACTTGAATTCTGTTCACTAAGGCAATTAAGTGTAATGAAATAAAAAATTAAAAAAATGCCATTTTTACATCGTTAAAGTGTCATTTATTTTTAATACAAGAAAAAAAATTCTGAAAAATTCAAAAACATCACACAAACGCGGGTGCGGTGCCCCTCTAGGCACGGGGCCCTGTGCGACTGCGCAGGTCGCACACCCATGAAACCGGCCCTGCTGAACAACCAGTACTAGTAATCGTTGTTTCTTTTAAGACAAATGTGGATGGGCCACGAATTTCTCAATACTTCTGCCGGAAAATTGCTTTGTGCTCTGTCTTAGTCTGTCGATGTACTGTAGGTGTAATGAGTACTAGTATCTCCTTCAACATTACATCAGTACACATTTTGAAGATGACCATCCGTTTTTATGGTGTAAATATGACAAGGATGGTAAGTCAGATAATATCCAAAAACTTGAAAATTTCGTCGTCCTGGAGCTGGAATCGGATAGCGTCCGGGTATGCTAACCACTACACCACCCAGAACGACGAATTCTCAAGTTTCCGATTAATTTGAATATGAGCGATTAATTTGAATATATGAATGCCGGTTGCTTCGACTAGCGAATCCTGTGATGGTTATATTCAAATTAATCGGAAACTCGAGACTTGGTCGTTCTGGGTGGTGTAGTGGTTAGCATACCCGAACGCTATCTGGGAAACGCGGATTCGATACCCGCTCCAGGACGACGAAATTTTCAAGTTTTCGGATATTATCTGACTTACCATCCTTGTAATATTTACACCAAAAAAAAAACGGATTGTCATCCTCAAAATTTGTATTGTATGGTGTAATCCCGTGTTCCATTTATGATTACATCAGGTGCTCAGGGCTTACCAATGAGCGTGGGCTCTAAGACCAACTCCTAATTGATGTTAGCTTGAGCTTAATTTATAACAGCGTGCTTGGGTCCAGAGCACTTTTCTCACATCAATAGAGAATTTTGCTATGTCATTTCAGAGCAAATGCCCGACATATAGAACGCTGTGTTGTAAATAAGTGGTAATGCCCTAATACAGACACCTTTGAAATTCACTGGCACATGCAGCTCAGCTCTGCGGCGTAAAGCCCTGCCGCGCACGGTATCTCACGTCTAGGACGACCGTGGACTCTGGTAGCCTTAAGGGGACCGTAAACAAATTGCAAATATAACAATCACTTAGAAACCGAAGACCATCTACAAATTGAAATGTGACTTACTACGGCCACACGAAAGCATGTTTCTTAACAAGTAAGTAGCCTATTTGCAGGCAAATGGTCTCTTTCTACTCAGGAAAGAATTACTCATGAGATATGATACAGAATTACGATTCATCCTTCCACCGTCTGTCCCGGAGAATAAAAACAAATATTTCCTCCGAGAAACAACTGATTTGCACGGAAATTGTCTCTTTCTACTCCGAGACGCCTCACACCTGTCAGACACGATAGAAAATTACGTTCCATCCGTCCGCCGTCTGTCCGGCAGAATAAAAGCACGTAACCCCACCGAGAAAACCGATTTTCACGGAAATGATTTCTTTCTACTCAGGGACGAACCACGCCAATCAAATACGATAGAAAATTACGTTCCATCCGTCCGCCTTCTGTCCGTCCGTCCGTCCGTCCGGAAGAATAAAAACACGTAACCCCACCGAGAAACAACCGATTTTCACGGAAATGATTTCTTTCTACTCAGGGACGAACCACACCTATCAAATACGATAGAAAATTACGTTCCATCCGTCCGCCGTCTGTCCGTCTGTCCGGAAGAATAAAAGCATCGTAACCCAAACGAGAAAACCAATTTTCACGGAAATGATTTCTTTCTACTCAGGGACGAACAACACCTATCAGATACGATAGAAAATTACGTTCCATCCGTCCGCCCGGAAGAATAAAAGCACGTAACCTCACTGAGAAACAACCGATTTGCACGGAAATGATTTCTTTCTACTCAGGGACAAACCATATTTATCAGATACGATAGAAAATTACGTTCCATCCGTCTGCCGTCTGTCTGAGGCGTCCCTGAGTAGAAAGAAATCATTTCCGTGGAAATCGGTTGTTTCTCGGTGGGGTTACGTGCTTTTATTCTTCCGAACGGACGGACAGACGGCAGACGGATGGAACGTAATTTTCTATCGTATTTGTTAGGTGTGGTTCATCCCTGAGAAGAAAGAAATCATTTCCGTGCAAATCGGTTGCTTCTCGGTGAATTCACGTGCTTTTAATCTTCCGGACAGACGGACAGACAGACGGTGGACGGATAGAGCACAATTTTCTATCGTATGTGATAGGTGTGAGGCGTCCCCGAGTAGAAAGAGACCGTTTCCGTGCAAATCGGTTGTTTCTCGGAGAAGATATTTGTTTTTATTCTTCGGGACGGAGGGACAGACGGCGGACAGATGGAACATAATTCTGTACCGTATCCCATGGGTGATTTGCTCCTGAGTAGAAAGAAACCATTTGCGTTCAAATCGGTTACTTACTTGTTAAGAAACATGGTTTCGTGTGGCCGTAGTAAGTCACATTTCAATTTGTAGATGGTCCCTTAAGAGGAGCTGTATTCGTTTCCTAGGTGACTGTTACATTTGCAATTCGTTTACGGTCGGTTTAAGGATACGAAAGTCGACGGTCGTCCGCAACGTGAGATGCCGTGCCCGCCAGCGCTTTACACCGCGAAGCTCAGCTGCAGGTGCCTGTGGATTTCAAAGGCGTCCGTATTAGGACATTACCAAATAACTTTTTAAACAGGCATAAAACTCAAATGAATTATTATTCATAAATGCCAAAGCAATTATTCATTCGTTTGAAAAAAAAAATCCAGAAAAATGGAATACGATAAAAGCGGGACATTTCACGAGCTGTCCATCTGGAAATGTTTCGGCGTCTCGGTGGCCCACAATGCGCCCTTGCATCCCATTGTTTCAATCTTTCGTGATAAGCTTTGGAGTTAATGTGTGCTTTGTAACGCGCCAATAATGTTCAATAGCACAGTGTGAAAAAAATTGCAAACAAGTTGGAAAATCTGCTGTAAAAACTTTTATACAAATTGATGCAAAGAACATACCGTATATACTCGTGTATAGGTCGACCCCCGATTTTCATGTGAATATCTGCAGTTTTTGTATACCTTGTGCATAAATAAAAATTTTTTTTCTTTTCCGAGGATGCGCCCGCATGCGGAAATGTGAACCTACTATTTATTGTTGTAGCTGGCTCTCGCAATGTTGCTTGCGGCAGTTTCCCGCAAAAATGTGGGCGGAATTGAGGCACAATTCTGGGAAGATGATATGGCTCACCACCCTGGTTAGAGAGTTTTCAGGGGAAGGTTACACATTTTAACAATATATCAACTCACTTTTGCACATAGTCCCCCCTCCCTTTCTCCCACCTTTTGCGAGCGAGTTTTCTACAGTTACTTCATTCATGAGAGTAAAGCATTTGTTCCCGCAGCAAACGAATCGTGATGCATTTACCAAACGTCGTAAGGCAGGCACATCATTATTTAAAAAGAAAAAAAAACTTCCTGAAACATATTTGGAAAGCGTAAATAGGGCTTGATGTCAACTTGATAGTTTTTTTTATCCCATAAAGAATATGCATGCTGTAAAAAATAAATGTGTAACTTTCGAAGTTTTCAACGGATTTCTTCAAAATTTAAAATTAATCTTTATTTTGATGTATTGCGGACGCTGTAAAACTTGCAGGCAACTATTTAAAAAAATTGAAGAAAATCTGTTCCATAAAATTTTCTCCCACTACCCTGTGCAGCATAGCAGTTCTCGGTCAACTGCTGAGTTGTACGAGTGTGTGATTGACAGAGAGGTCGTTTATCTACTCCCGAGTTTCGTCCCCCCTCTCCACCGTGTTTGTGACAAACAATCAGCTTTAGTGACAAAACCAAACATTGCCCCATTCAGTAAAGATGCAATCCTTTTTTGCTCGCTCTTAGTCTTCAGAAAAATTACTGTTTGTTTGATTTTTTAAAAATCAAACAAACGGGGGCACACTCAATTTTATAACAAACGTAAGTAGGTTGTTAAACTAACGCACTTTTTTACTATCAGTGGCAGTGTTATTCTGAGCGATCGGCCAAGTTTAAACACTTTCGTTTTCGGGATGCATTGATCAAGTTACCGCTGTTCTGTAAATTGTCACACCTCTCTTCGTCATCACTAAGCAGGGGCAGCGGTCTCCTTTTGCAATAGTCTGTCTTTTCCCCTCTTCATCCCCCCGTCGAGAATTGAGCACCGTCGTAGGTCACGGCACGGTGCAACTTAAACTACTGGCTGACGCTTTCACCTCTTTCCTCTGGGTGATTTACCAGCTGGGCAGTCAAGGCCATATCGACAGATCTAAAACGGACTTTGAGACATCCTTGCGAAATGAGTTTTTCTATTAGCGAATAAAAAAAAACTCGTACATATAAAATCAAGAAAATTTTTAGCAATAATTTTCTTGTGCACCAGGAAAATGACTAAATATACAACTGCAAATGAATGGATGGCGCAAAGGGCTAAGTATGCGCATTTCCATAAGGCATCAAAATTTTGGTTTTCAACCTATCAGAAATATTTTCCGTGTATAGTTCGACCCCCTAATTTCGACCTAAATAGTTCATTAAAAAAAGTCGACCTATACACGAGTATGTACGGTATTAAAAAAGAAACAGTGATGAAACAAAAGTTTCTAGCGGTAAAATCTTAAGTGGATCGAATATCTACGAAATGTGACATGGGCTTTTTGAACTACCGTCAGCCAACAGGAACTTTAAATCGGTGGATCCGGTGTGTAAATTAGCGCGAAACGATCGTGAACTGCCAGTTTTGAAATAATCTGAAGAAGCTAGGGGATTTTTTCTCATGGTCCATTTGAGGCTACTTCCGTTCACGGTTTAGGAATTAGAAGCAGCTCAGTCCAGTTTGCTCTGCAGCTGCCCACTGAGTCGATTTCGTGCAGGAATTTTCTTGATAAGCACAATGTTCCGCTACTGAAGTATAGTCTCATTTTGAAGATCGTTGCTGGAACATTGGACCTTATGAATTCGCGCACTCATCTCTTTCGCAAAGGAATTGATGCTTAAGTAGATAACCAGGATAAGGATATGATATGTAAAGTGAACAACTGTATGTTACGTAAAGTGCAAAGAAGCTTTTCTGTTAGAAACCTAACATGGTGACGCATGTGTTTCATGCACAGGTGTCGGTGAAGTCCGGTGTTAGTATGAATTCCGGTAGTTTCAACAATGTAGATTTCGGTTCGCAAAATTAGGCACGTTTCACACAAGCGTTTTTTTTTCTGCCGAAGTAATAAAACCGTCCCGCAGTGCAGTGTTTGGCTAGCTTTCGCACAAGCTGTTTCATTGCTAGAACGGAGGAAAAAATGCCTGTAGGATGAGCGGGAACTATCGGTGGTTCTTTGTTCAACAGTAGTTTGTTGCCCAGCCCCTCTTACAGGAAGGATTGTTTTATTGCCCTAGCGGACGATTGGCTGGCAACATCTTGCCTTACAGCTACGTTTCTCCTAATTTGGAAGGTACTTTCGCCGTCCAGTTTGTAGCGAACCGGTCGGAAGCTGAGCGGCTACCGCGTCAGAATTTCTACCGCTTTCACGCGTCTGAAAGTCTTGGTACAATTGTTTAGTCCGCTTTCAAACAAGCGGTAAGACAGCCGGCAGATTTATTGCTTCGGCGGAAAAACTCCTCTTGTGTGAAACGGGCCTTTGAGCTTGGGTAATTTCAAAAAATCTTCGTTTTGTTGCAGAAAAATGTGCTGATTAATTGGTGGAGTTTACCATGTTGGATACTGTAACTTCACTTAATAGGAATTTCTTCAGCATAAATGTGATCTCAACAAAACGGTCCCCAAAGACCATCTGGCAGAACAGAAGCAGCGAGACTATAAACCAAACGATACGACTGTTAGAATATTTGTTCTTCGATAGAGTGGGTTAGCGCAATAATCTGGAATAGAATATAAACAAGTTAGTAAAATCATGCAATGCATTGATTATGATACATACGATTTCCAACATACCAGAAATCATTACTCAAGTTATTACTCATGTTATGAGGATAATGGCTGTGGAATAAATCTCGTTCATGTGCCCTGACCTTTGGCCCCATTTCGATTATATTCAACAGAACCGGTTCAGTATACCTGCGGAACAACATACTATAGTTTTGTCGCAATCGAAACATTTTTACGTAAGTTATGACGTATAAGGGCGTTGGAATGGATCCAGCTCCTATGTCGTGATCTTTAATCCCATTTCGCCTATTTTCAATACGGTTCGTCCCCAAATGGTCCCCTACCACGTACTAAAATTTCATCGCAATTAAAGCATTTTTACACAAGTTATGACGCATAAGAGCAATGGAATGGATCCCGCTCCTATGTCGTGACCTTTGACCCCATTTCGTCCGTTTTCAATAGGGTTCGTTCCCGGGTGGTCCCCTACCACATACTGAAATTTCATCGAAATCGAATAATTTTTACGCGAGTTATCGTGTGGACGGACAGACGGACAAAGCTGGAGCATGTACGCTTCTTCAACCTACGGTTGGAAAGCGTAAACAAGAGGATTCGAAATCACTCACCTTATATCAGTATTTTTAAAACTGATATTTGTTAAAAAGAAATGTAGGCAGCGACGATTACAGATGAGTAATGGAACAATTATAATTACACTAGTCTATAGCCCGTCCTAGGACGGTTGTTTTAAAGCTTTAAATAAAGATTGATATATAGGAGATGTTTCCCGTCCAAAGACGGTGAAATTTTTAATTGAAGCAGACTGAAAACAAATCAAATAGACGCCTCTTTTGTAAGGAAATATAGTAAAAAATTATATAGCAAGAACTCATTCATGTTAGAACTGAAAATGATATGCTATTTATTTCCGTTTTTCGAAAGACCTTTCGACAAATAAACATTCTGTGCGAAATATTTGTTGTTTAACAATTTTCCTTGTAGTCCAGTTTTTTCTTGTAAACTTACCTTAATAACTTTTGCTTTGATTTTTCGCGTTGAATTACTTTTTCTCCGGCACACATGCTATTCCGTTCAGAGCTTGTTTTGGACTGTCCTATTCGGAGGTTAGTTTGAAACTTCATACCGAAGCCTTTTCTACAAAATAATGCGACATCTGGCGTTACGAATCGGAACTATCTAAATTATCGACAATGGGCTGTTGGGGCGACATCTATTTTTGGATGCAATTTTTGCTCACTTCGACATCGCAAGATTTCAGTTTTTATTGTAGGTCAGAGCGTTTAGATAGACCGATATTTTGCAAAATGTACAACGTAATCAGCACTAAACTCGGAAAGTTAGTTAAATTGAAAAAGTGAAAAAATAATTAAAGCGTACAAATTAATATTCGAATTGTGCTAAATTTAATTATTATACAAATTCTGCTTCCCGTGATATTAAGATTTCCATTCGAATTTTGTAGATCGGATAAATAGAACTCGAGTCATTGATAATCCAATGTTTTTAAATTAGCACGCGATCACCTTGAAATCTTAATGTGATTGCGTGAAAACTCAGCTTGCTGTGATATTAAGAATTCAATTCGAATTTTGTAGATCAGAAAAATAGAACTCGAGTTATTATTAATCCAATGTTTTTAAATTAGCACGCGATCACCTTGACATCTGAAAGTGATCTCGTGCTATTATATAGCAGGAAATTATTTTGACATCGCGAGAGCACACACGAATTGATCGCTAAGTGATGACGCAACAATGCAGACGTTGGTGTGACGTCGAGCGTGCCACATAGACAGAACTGGGTGTTTATATTATTAATGTCAATCCTTTTGAAACTTAAATAAAATGATAATTACATTCCTTTATAATGGCATCCACATAATTAAAAAAGTCTGTTTACTTCCATTACACTCACAGCATTGCTTAAAAATGTCTCGTTGTCTGGTATCTTACGTGCGCTCGTACATCGTTCGATACATCCTCGTGTTTAGAGAACGTGGAACGTTGCTTGGTGCCTGCCGCTATTCATGTTGGTTACGTTTTGTTACCAACAACGACATGGTTCTCAAATGCTGTCAGCAAGATGGGGGTTCTAATTAGCAGGTGATTGGACTACGGAATCTCATTTTACTATATTTTAAGCAAGCAAAAGCAGTATTCTCTACCAGAGTTGGAAACGGGTCAAAAATTTTGGACACGGACCCGACCCGACACGACCCGAACCCGGACGTCCCATAACTGGACCCGACCCAATCCGGACCAGTAACTGACCCGGAAAAATCTGCTTTGAACTGTAAATTCGAAACTCAATTTATATATATGTACATATAAACGTAATATATATATATATATATATATATATATATATATATATATATATATTAATCCCAATAACTGTTTGATACTTAATAACTGAAATCATTTTTTAATAATAAAATTTGGTTACTTACTAAATTTTAGTGCCATTTTTAGTGCCACTATTTTGCGTAATCCAGAAGTAATGGCTGACTATGACCGTGGCCATGGAGTATATTACAAATTGGAAATCATTATTTACGATTACACAAATGCATTTTTTAAAATGTATTTAGATTGTTCTCTTTCCACCCTTTGATGGAGGTGCGCATGCTTTCATCTGGGCCGTTAGATTTTTGGTTCCATAATCTTTTATTACACCGTCGACATCTTTCTTTGTAATTATACACTTTCCACATTTTGAACAACAAGCAAGACCAAACAACACAGAATTATTCACTGGTTCCTTAATGAGACGAAACAATATCCAGCATTCACTCTTCCCCTTGTGGTTTTCAACAGGCACGTATTTGTTGGCCTCGACGCCTTTCTCAACCTCCTTAATATAAAATCCATCCATATTAACAAATAAGGAGTTAATTTCGACATGCCATGTCATGGGAACGGGATGTTAGCACATCAGTCGAAAACCTCTGAATGCTCAATGTAAAAGATGCGATGTGAAAAGTAACTCTTAGTCATACAGTGAACTTCGTACGAAGTGAATCAGCTGGGAAGCAGGCGAATGGTGTTTGCCTGTACCTTGCCCTGGACAATCTCACTGTACAAGAATGCAAAGGAAGGATCTTTTTACGATATGGAGTCGGTGTGTTGTCTGACGTCGTTCGGTGGAAATCTTCGTTGCTTTAAGAAAGAGACGACAATATTTTTGCATGGCGAATCATTATTTCACTCCGTGGGCACCAGTATCGACTACAGAATTCCACTACGCACATTTTTCTTTGGAATATATTTTTCTCTTTTCAGAAATAAAACGGGAATAAAACCGGGTCAAAATCGGGTCAGGAACACCTTGACTCGACCTGTTGGACCCGTGACCCGTTTCCATCTCTTTTCTCTACCGGACAGTAATATCAAAATAGGTTATAATGAAGTCAGAATCAACTCCTAAACTGACACCTTTGTCAGACCACCTAAGGATTTTCACAGTTCAGATGCATTCCGAATTACAAAGTGTAACCCTGATCAACTTTTTCACACCCACACACAAACTCACCCGAATGTAATCTCTCTCCCATACAGACACACACTCTTTTTCGATGTTTTTCTCATAAACAAACGCACATAAACATAATCTCTCTCTCTCCTACAGACAACTATATTTAACAAACTCACATATACAAGCACACCTTCTTTCTTTGCAAGCACCCTAGCTTTGTTTCTTTTACACACAAATATACGATCTTTTAAACGCACACTCGTTCTCTCTATTTTTCCTATATACACACACACAAGAAGTATCTCTCTATATACAGAATTTATCTTTTTTCTTACACACACACGCTCTTCTGATTTTTTTAATACATTCTATTTCTGTGTTTCTCTTACACACCCGCACACAATATCTTTTATCCGCACTCCTTCCACTTATTTCTCTTACACACAGCTACCCGCAATCGCTTTCTTTATTTTTCTTAGATACAATACAAGGAGGTTCGAATAGGATATCTGGAGATGCCTTGTTAATGGAGCAGTACCACTTTGCGTGAAGCCTATAACCGCAAGCGACGGCCATCAAAGTGTGGGAAAACTGGTGGATTTCAAGGCTATTGCAATGCATTTTGTGTTGGCCGAATCGTCTCCTTCCGTCGCAAATGTTCCAAATTTTGCATCATAACTTGCTGCCGATGTGCGAGAAAGTGCTAAATTTATAAAATTCTTAATCCTTTTGAGGCTCCTTCCCACTTTCATTTTAAATTGAAATACACGAATATTAGTGTGAATTCTAAACAAAACATAACGTTCAAATTGTAAACTTTACTCGTGTAAGAAGCATAATTCATTCCGGTTTGACATTAACATGGTTTCTGGAACCCAGAATCACGTATCTCCAGAAGTATTATTCTAACCTCATTGATACAATCATGTACTTTAGTTCTCTGAAGCGCGCGAACACGCTCTATCTCTTTTACACACATTGTCACACACTTACATATACATATTATCTCTATTTTTCTTAAACACTCACTAATTCTCTATTTTGCACACACACAAGTTTTTCCAAGATTCGCTCTATCCTCGGTCGCGACATGCACAATGTCAGGTGTCAAAAGTTACCTGACACAGTTTCTTTTGAAAATTCAATGCTAGAATAATTTCTTTTAAACTTTCATAGAAGTATTCGGTAGAATGCAATAGAAACATTGCATTATTACTTCTACAAAGCTAAAGCCATCACAAGATGCGGCGCTGTAGTGGCGAAAAGGAAGTAATTAGAGTTACCCTGGTCGAGGGACCAAGGCATTCTAAAAAAATGTTTTACAAGTTTATTTCAATTATTTTGCTGTTCTCACATCAGGTACTAGGAGCCACGTTTTGGTGAAAAAAGTATTATGGTGTTCGAAGTGCAGGTACCATTCCCAAAATATTTTCCTTGCTGTGGCAGTAAATAGTGGTCCAAAATGTTTAAATAGGAACCATGGAGATGAGGGGAATCGTTATTCTTACGGTTTCCTTCTTGACATTCAGCAAAAGAAACGAAGGCAGTATGAGAGCCTGATCTTCATCCTGAGGGTGGTACTTAGAAAGAGAATTGCGATCAGTTTGAGAGTTGGATTGTTACATATTGAATGCGGAATTCAGCAAGTGCATCGATTCCGCTCGGGAATTTATCCTAGGAGTAATATTTAGCAACAGAATGGGTGTAAGCTTGAGCGTTAGATTCTTATTCTGAATACCAAATTCAGCAAAAGAATGAAGGTAAGCTCGAGTACTTGATTTTTGCGCTGGACGAGGAAGTTAGCAAGAGAGTGGGGTTCACGTTGAGAGTGGTTTTCATTCTGATGAGAATCTAATGCTTCTGCTGAGTGCGGAGGTTAGCAAAAGAATGGACTTCGGCTTGAGGGTTTGAGTTTTATTCTGAGTGTGGTGTTTAAGAGAGAGAGAGAGCGAGCGAGAGAGAAAGAGAGAATGGGTGACGGCTTAGGAGTATTTTTATTCTTAGTGCAAAATTTAGCATGAGCATAAGGTCAGCTTGAGAATTTGAGTTTTTATTCTGAGTGTGGTACCTAGAAAAGGAATGAAAAGCCAGTGAGAGTCGGATTTTCATTCTCGGTGTGAAATTTATCAAGGGAATACAGTCAGTTTGAGAGTTTGATTTTTATTCTGAGTTCGCAGTTTTAGGAAGAGAATGAGGGGTCACTGAGAAACTGAATTCTGTTCTTAGTGTGGTATTTTTAGAAAGATAATGAAAAGTCACTGAGAATTTGAATTTCATTCTTAGTTGAAATTTTGTATGAAAATGGGGGTCAGTTTGAGTGTCTTATTTTCATACTGACAGTGATATTTAGCAAGCGCACAGTTTTTCTTGCTCTTGATGATGTTCCACTTTTCATAACATACGTTATTTGAATGCTGAAATTACAAAAGGTGTATTAAATGTCAAACAGTTTTTTACCATTTGCTTTTCCAAAAGAAAAAAAAAGAAAAAACAAAGTTGTGTTATGAGGTAATATTGAACTACGAGAAGTATGCATAAGGCACACCAGAAGGAAATATGCTATATTTTGTGTTTTATTTAGTTCGCAGTTCAGTGTCTTCGGTGCTTACAGAGATGTCAAAATATTCCTCCGGCATTTTAATCAAGCAGTTCTGAAGACTAATATATATTTTAGATGAAGACAAAATGTCGGGCGTGATGGCAAAACAAACGCATCTGAAATAAAAATCGAGTGCATTTCGAATAACGTAAGCAAGCTTTCAGTCGACAAAACTATGTACGTTTCTTTTGCAGCTTTTGTAATTCAAACCTAAGTCTTATTGTGGAACAGCGCCAAAATATAGATTGCTGCTAAATGAAAAATTTTTTTAACAAGGACGAACCATTTAAAAGAAAATCATCTACCCCTAGTGAGAAGGAAGAGAGACAGCTTAATATCTCCATCTGCTCTTTAAAACTATTGTACTCGAAACGAGAAACGTCAGGAGAAACAAAGAAAAGCCTTCAAAAGAATCTTCAAAGTAATGGACTTCAGGGACTTCAGAGAAAACGTTCATTGTGCTGAAGTAATTGCTCCATGACAAAGAACGTCCCTAATAATACCTTAGTTAACGACACGCAAAAAAAAGTCACCATTTTCTGGCATATTTTCATTTTCCTTTATGTGTTCACTGAAGTGCAAATAATGTAAAGAACTATTTTTTAGAGACCAAGGGGAATTTTATCAATCTTTTCATGAAGTGAAGCATAAGATCCGCACAAAAGAGCGACATTGATTAGCTAGTTAGCTTATTCCTTTTGCATTTTATGAGAAATTAATTTGCTTTTAGTCAATTTCACATATTGCGATTTATACAAGCCGATACCAGGCTTTTTTGTTTTTCGTACTAGACAATAAATTATGACGTTTTATTTCTGCCATTTACATTTGATTTAGTAACCTAAAGTTGTAGTTCATTCATGATTTTCGTAACTAGTTCTCTTCAAATGAGTTTCATAATTAGTTCTCTTCAATTAATTTTGATAAAGTCCTTTGTCTTTAAGCTTTACACACCAAGAGCATAGGAAATAATTAGCTCTACTTATTTATAAATGTAATTTTAAACCTACAAGTTAATATTTTCCAATTTTTATAAAGTAACAAGAATATCGTTTTTGCATTTTCTAGTTAAGAAACGCTACTGAAAGAAAACATTACCGCAAAGTATTATCAGGAAAGGTGCTACGATAAGAAATATTACCAATTTTATGCTGTGCATGAATTTGAATATTTCAGCACATCTGTTGAATAGGTGATCATTGCTGCTTAACTATAAATAGAGATAGTCAGGATTCAGTTTTGAGCAATATTCACGTTTTATTTTCTATCTTGATTTAAAAGCCAATTTCGCAAAATTAAACAGGACCCAGTGAAACTAGTAATTTAACGATTTGTCAAGAATGAGTTTCATAACTAGTTCTCTTTAAATAATTTTGATAAAGTCCTTTGTCTTTAAATTTTAGCTAGCTTTAGATCGGAAGCAAGATCAAATGATTCTAACTGACCTTCTTTTTTCCATGGGCAGATTACCTGGAATAAAATTTAAGGAAAAAAATGAGACTACAATTCGATTTAGAGCGACCTCCCAGTTTTGAAATGGTTCCCCAAGTTGTTAACTACTATCAGTCTTTATTTCTGACCAACTCAAGTTCGTGTTTATTTATTACCCACTGCGGTCAGTACCTAACTTTGGCATCGTTCCTATATAGTTATTTGAACTTTCAGTATTCATAATGCTTAAAACAACAGCAACAAAAAACCTTAGCGGCAGCAATTTCTCTGGTGCATGAAGTTTTCATATGTTTTGTAGCGCTCTGTGAGAAATTAGGTAACTGATATTTTTTGCAAATGTTCAACTGAATTTACGGTGGACATACACCTTTTTTGGAATCTAGTTACAGCAATAAACAATAAATAATTAAATCTGGAGTGTGGGCAATATTTCTTTGTTTAGTACGCGTTTTTACTTTAAGAGTGTTTCACCTGAAAGCAAAGCTCCCATCAACTACATTCTGTCAGGTCGTCCGTCCGTCGACTTGTGTTATTGCAGATTTGTCCCAATTTCGGTTTGCATTGGGCAATACAAGCGAGTCAAACTCATAATTATTGGCTTCATTCTGTTCGTCCATATACGTAGAATTTGCCGATCGATCTGAATTTGATTTACATTGGGCAACACAAACGAACGATACCCACAATGACTGACTTTATCCTATCAGTCTGTTATTCCTGTCCACATTATCACACTGGAGAATCGAAATGACAGAGAATGACTTCAGCTTGACAATCCTTTTTTCTGTCTAAATAAGTAGTTGCCGCTGGTTCTGAATTCGGTTTACAGCGGTTAACACAAGCCAGTCAAACTCACACTAATTGACCTCAGCCTGTCAGTCCGTTCACATACGTAGTTGGTGCTTTGTCCTTGTTAGCATTGTGTTGCGCATAAAAGGGAATCAAACTTACAAAATAAAGCGAAATCTTGAAACCACATATCTCTATGAGACATGAATATTTACACTCTGAATATAAAACCTTGACGTCTTGGAAATGCTCTGACCCAGTCGTGTGACCATTACAATTTGGCTTTTGTCGAAAACTCGCTTAAGTCCGTTGCCTTTCCCATCTGTAGAACAAGAATAACTCTGATTAACATAGCTCAGTATCACGTGTTCAGTGATTGGAAGAGATTTTCTCAGTGATTGGAAGATATTTGTTCATGATTGGAAGAGATTTGTTCAGTGATTGGAAGAAATTTGTTCAGTGATTGGAAGAGATTTGTTCAGTAACTGGAAGAGGTTTGTTCATGATTGCAAGAGGTTTGTTCATGATTTGTTCAGTGATTGGAAGAGATTTGTTCAGTGATTGGAGGAGATCTGTTCAGTGATTGGATCACATTTGTTCAGTGATTGGAAGAGATTCTGCAATGTGGCATTGAAAAGCTTTGGTGATATGTTGTTATCTACTCTCACTTCCTTTCCAGTTGTTATACGTTCTGTGTCCTCCAACATTTGAATCTTTGAACTTCTTGTATCTTCATAGGGCTTAATGATATTACAGCACGTACATTTTTGTTTGCTTGTTTAGATGTTTTACGACCAAAGTGAGCAACTCAATGGGCTATAAGCAGTCGCCGGTCCCAAATTTAGGGCAACTGGTTACAGGGAAGGGAGGGAGCCAGTGCTGTAAGACAAACACAAAGTCCATGCCTCAGCGGGATTCGAACACGGAAACACGAAGGCGAATGATTATGAGCCTTGTACATCTTCAATAACGCAGGATTTCAAAGGCATTATAATACTGACGGTTGCACGGAATGAAAAACTTTTTCATGATCAATAAAAGCCGTACACAGTGTACACAGTTTTATATTGAATGCGAAAAATTTATATAAACACACCGACCACTGAATTAGAAACCTTTATGCAGATGTACGTAAACGTAACTTACTCAGCGTATATACAAAACACGTGGTCACACGTACGACACTACGTGATCTAGGCGAATATTTAAAACTGCTGCTCGTCAATAGTGTTGATCACAGTAGGAAAAAAAAAAAGGTTTTCCGAGTCCGATAAAGGGCTTAGTGTGGGTGACAGTCTGGCTGGAGCCAGAATTTCGAAAATTTACTAGTTTCTCAAAAGGTGAGATATCTCGGGTCTTAAATTAGTGGAAAAATTACCCACTGTGCTTGTCTAAGAGCGTAACTGCGACGCAATGACAATCTGTCAGGAACGAGATCACCGTCGTTTGAGAAGGCTTGTACGGGGAAACAGGTTTTCCTGCGCGCATCAATGGACAGAAGCATTCAGCGCAAGCTGTTTCCGACCCATGTCTCAGCAAACCACGCGCAGGGAATTGAAGAAGTTCGGTACTGGCAGTCGCATTTCTACACTGCTGGCCACCCAAAACGCAACACCAAGAAGGACACGAGATAGCAAAGCCAGATTTACTGGACACATAACAACAGATACAAAGATGAAACGATTGAGCTTACAGGCCCGTGCGACTTGCGGAACACGCAAACATCAATAGTTCGTGTGGCTCTCATGGCTGGCAATAACGGCCGCTACATACCGCGGCATCGAACGAAAGAAACTTTGGATATGGGCTTGGGGTGTGTCGTTCCAGGCTGCTTCCACACGTTGCCACAGTTAATCAAGCGTAGCCGCGGATGATGCTTGCCGGGCCACTCGGTTGCCAATCAGCGCCCAGACGTGTTCGATGGACGACATATCGGGAGAACAGGCAGGCCACGGCAGCAGTGACACCTGGTGGGCCGTGAAGAATTGTTGCACGATGCGTGCCACGTGCGGGTGCTTATTGTCCTGTTGAAACGTGGCCGCTGGAAGGTCCTTCATGTAAGGGAGGATTAAAGGCTCCAAAACGTCGGAGATGAAGCGGTGGCTGTTGAGTGTACCGGCGATGTGTACCAGAGGGGTGCGGGTGTCATATCCAATTGCACCCCAAACCATAACGCTAGGCGACGGACCTTCATGGCGATACATGATGCAGGCGTCATACAGTCTCTCGCCGCGGTGCCGCCACACGTGGATCCGGCCATCGTGGTGTTGCAGGCAGAAGCGGGATTCGTCGGAGAAGACGATGTCGTGTCATTCCGTAGTCCAGGTTCGGCGTTCAACGGCCCACTGTCACCGCACTCGCCGGTGGTATAACGTCAATGGTAATCAGAACAATGGGCGCCGTGCGGCAAGTCCCTGCTCCTGCAGACGACGTCGAACGGTACGTGCTGACACAGGTTTTTGCACAACACACCCTAATTCCTAAGCGATGTGGCGGTGTGAGGCGTAAATTCCCGCCGCACAACATGCCGATGCCCCCGTTTGGCGGTGTGCCGCGGCCGCGGCAATCGCTCACGTCGGTCCGTCCGTCCCTCCTTCACCCACCGAATCCATACTCGCCTCAATGTGGCTGTATGTCTTCCCACACGGGCGCCGATGTCTCGGTACGATAAACCGCTGTCGCGATAAGCCACTATTCGTCCTCTGTCGAACTCCGAAACGTGCTGGAATGATTGCCGTATTCTGCGACGAGGCATCAGGAAGCTTCCCACGCACATGTCCGGCAGCACAACACACTTCCACTACTAACACACCGCCTTCTGTGTACCCTTCTTATAGTGCTTCTCGGTGGCGTGCCGGGCGCACATGATTTGCATATGCCCTGCAATGCTAATCGTTTGCATGTCCTCTCGCGGGCGACGCATGCTGCGAATTTAAGGCCAATTGGATGCTTCCTTCTTGGTGTTGCATTTTGGGTGGCCAGCAGTGTACATGGAAACCACTGATTTCTGAGAGTAATCGGAAAGTTCGTCTATAGTGGTGTCCGGGACACCGTGACTAGACGCTGAAAGACTGGAAAAAAGTCATGTGGTCAAATGAATCGCGGTACACCTTGTTCTGTACCAATGGTAGGCAGAGAGTTTGGCGGGAGCCCCATTAAGTAGTGGATCCTGCTTGCCTTATAAACAGAAAACAGGGTTCAGGAGGCGGTGTCATGGCGTGGGGAACATTCTGTTATTACGGAACGGGTTCCTTGAAATTACTGGAAGATTGGGTGTTCTACATAGAACATTGTTGCCGATCAAGTCCATCCTGCAGTGTTGACTTTTCAATCAGAAGGTGTCGGCTGTTTCATAGACAACAATGCTACTGTTCATCACGCAAGAAGTGTTCAGCTGTAGTTCAGCGAGCAAGACAGTGACTTTCAGCATCTTCCCCAACCACCATAAAGCCCGGATCTGAACTCTATTGATAATGTATGGGACATGATCCGGGAGCAAAATGCTTTTCCGTCAAAGCGAAGCCAGTTTAAAAACTGTCTGATGAACTCCTGGTATGCTGTCTACTTAGATGCATTTTAAAACTTTGTGGAATCTATGCCAAATCGCATACGTGCTTAATTCGAGCTGAGGGAGGTCTAACTGGGTATGCATATACCTTATACACGGTCGAGTCACATTATTGTGACCACCAGCTTATATCCAGAGTAACACCGTGGGCAGCGCGGACAGCAGCTAGACGGGCTGGGAGTGACTTAACAAGATGCTGGAAGGTGTTCACAGGTATGTGGAGCCATGCTGACTGCAGTACATCTGACAGCTGCTGGAGGGTTCGTGGTGGAGGATCCATAGAGCGAACAACACGATCGAGGTGGTAACACATATGCTCAATTGGGTTTAAGTCTGAAAATTAGGGGGCCAGAGAAGTACTCTGAAGTCTTCATCGTGCTTTTCCAACCACTCTCGGACATTTCTAGCAGTGTGACACGTCGCATTGTTGTGTGCAAGATCCCATCCACCCAAGAGAAGACAATCAGCACACCGTCCACACCAGCTTGTGTTCTTCCAGCAATGGTTGAAGAGTGTTTGCTCTTCGATGTTTCTCGCCTTATATACCAACGTCCATCCGTTCGACGAAGCAGAAAACGTGACTAATTGGAGAAGACAATCTTTTGCAAATCAGCGGAGGTACAATTCCGATACTGCCGTGCAAATGTAAGCTTTTTCTGCACAATGCACCTTCGTTAGCATAGGTACAGTGACCATCCATGTGCATCGGAGCCATATACGTAGCAGGGTTCGCTGAACTGTCGTTTCAGACACAGTTCCGGTAGCCCCTTGGTTCATTCGGCCAGTGAGTTGCTCCACTGAAGCGTGTCGATCGGCCCTCACGCACATTCGAAGCCGACGTTCACCTATCACATCAATGGCACGTAGCGCTCAGCAGTTTCCATATGGCTTATTCGTTATGGTACCAATTCTCCAATCACGATACACTTTAACCACAGCAGCACACGAACAGTTCACAAACCGCGCTGTTTCAGAAATACTGCTACCCTTGGCCCAAAAGCCGACAATCATCCCTTTTTGCAAATCTGATAAATCTCTCCTTTTATCCAAGACAGCAACGAGTGATATGTTTTCAGAATGACTACAGCACACCTTATATGCCCTCTAAGCCAGCTCACGACATGTGCCTTCTTTCATTAGCTACGCGCTGTTGACGTCAAAAGTAGGAGGTGGTCACAATAATGTGACTCGACTGTTTATGTACGCATATACACTGCTGGCCACCCAAAATGCAACACCAAGAAGGACACGAGATAGCAGAGCCAGATTTATTGGACACATAACAACAGATACAAAGATGAAACGATTGAGCTTACAGGCCCGTGAGACTTGAGTAACACGCAGACATCAATAGTTCGTGTGGCCCCCATGGCTGGCAATAACGGTCGCTACACGCCGCGGCATCGAACGGAAGAGGCTTGGGATGTGTGCTTGGGGTATGTCGGTCCAGGCTGCTTCCACACGTTGCCACAGTTCATCAGGCGCAGCCGCGGGTGGTGCTTGCTGGGCCACTCGGTTGCCGATCAGCGACCAGACGTGTTCGATGGGCGACATATCGGGAGAACAGGCGGGCCACGCCAGCAGTGACACCTGGTGGGCTGTGAAGAATTGTTGCACGATGCGTGCCACGTGCGGGTGCTTATTGTCTCTGTTGAAACGTGGCCGCTGGAAGGTCCTTCATGTAAGGGAGGATTAAAGGCTCCAAAACGTCGGAGATGAAGCGGTGGCTGTTGAGTGTACCGGCGATGTGTACCAGAGGGGTGCGGGTGTCATATCCAATTGCGCCCCAAACCATAACGCCAGGCGACGGACCGGTATGGCGATGCATAATGCAGGCGTCATACAGTCTCTCGCCGCGGTGCCGCCACCCGCGGATCCGACCATCGTGGTGTTGCAGGCAGAAGCGGGATTCTCCGGAGAAGACAATGTGGTGCCATTCCGTAGTCCAGGTGCGGCTTTTAACGGCCCAGTGCCGCCGCACTCGCCGGTGGTGTAACGTCAATGGTAATCGGAGCAATGTGCGCTGTGCGACAAGTCATCGCATCTGCAGACGACGTCGAACGGTACGTGCTGACACAGGTTATTGCGCAACACACCCTAATTCCTGCGCTAACATTCGTGATGTGGCGGTGCGAGCCGTCAATGCCCGCCGCACAACATGCCGGTCCTCTCGTTCGGTGGTGCGTCGCGGCTGCGGCAATCGCTCACGTCGGTCCGTCCGTCCTTCCTGCACCCACCGAATTTATACTCGCCTCACTGTGGCTGGATGTCGTCCCCCACGGGCGCCGATGTCTCGGTACGATAAGCCGCTGACGCGATAAGTCACTATTCGTCCTCTGTCGAACTCCGAAACGTGCTGGAATGACTGCCGTAATCTGCGACGAGGCATCAGGAAGCTTCCCACGCACAGGTCCGGCAGCACAACACACTTCCACTACTTACACCGCGCCTTCTGTGCACCCTTCTTATTGATCTTCTCGGTGGCGTGCCGGGCGCACATGATTTGTATATGCCCTGCAATGCTAATCGTTTGCATGTCCTCTCGCGGGCGACGCATGCTGCGAATTTCAGGTCAATCGGATGCTTCCTTCTTGGTGTTGCATTTTAGGTGGCCAGCAGTGTAGTTTCTTTTTGGTTTCCGGGTTTAACGACCTCCATGGGTAACTCAGGTAGTTAAACAGTCGCCAGCATCTAACTAATTTAGGGCCACTGGTTCCAGCATCATCGGAGAAACACCCCACCCACGAATCATCCGAGAGTTAAACCCGAGCCCATCTTGGACGAATTTGTCAAGAGCCAGCGCCTCAGACACCGGGGTTAACAGAACGTGTTTTCTAATTGTTCATCGTCTTCCTCTACAGTGTCCACGGAAATTCCATCTTACACAGGATCTGTTTCCAGTTTCATGTTCTTAATTGTGTAGCCAACATCTGCCGGATAAACAGAAGACGTTTTACAGCGTATACACTTTTTAACGCCCCGGTGGCGCAGTAATTTAAGCTCTGGCTTATGATCATTCCTGTGAAATGGGTCCGGGTTCGAATCCCGGTGAGGCATTGATGTTGTGTTTGTATTAAGGAACTGGCTCTCTCCCTTCCCTGAAACCAGTGGCCTTAAATTAGGGTCGGGCGACTGCTAATAGCAGTTGAGTAGCTCACGGTGGTCGTTACCCCCCCCCCTTTCCTGAAAATAAAATCCCAGTGGAAGATTTAGAGTGACCGGGGACCTGCTCACCTACCCTCTTCCCTATTGAGATTTCAACAAAAACATGCCTTTTTTGGTTCCCAGCGGAAGATTTTTTTGGTGTTATTTTGGTTGCGTCCATAATTCAAAAATGGTGGCTATCAAGACAAAATTTAATACTTTTAAGGTTTTCTTGATACGCAAGTGAGGAAGAAATAGTGGAAGGTACAATCCTTTGTTAAGAAAGAAAAGTCGGAACTTTTATGAGGATGGTAACTAAAGCACAGTACTCGCATTTAACATGTTACGTACGGTTAGTTCATCGCACCGCTTTGCTACATGTGATGTGGGATCTGTTCTTGCAAATCATTAGATTCTGCCCACTGACATTTCATCTAAAGATCCCGAATATGAATAAAATCGAGAGCCATATCTCATAATAAAAACAACTTTTCCAATTCTATTGTACTCGTTTAGTAAGGGTCTTTTGATTGCCTCTTAAACTCGACTGAATGAGCAAAAGGAATTTTAAGGCACGAGCGGTCATACTAAATACCGCATTAAAAAAGCAAAATGTTCATTACATTCTAAGCAAATCAGGCAGAAATAACATATGAGCTCAGTTGCAGTGTAGTACCAAGAAATATTACTTTCAAAATGATTTATATGGTCAGCCTGGATTTCAGCTAGCAAAAAACTACTTGCAGATGACATACACTAACTGATCAAAAGTAGCCGGAAACTTGCCTACGCACGCACAAACTCCCTGTAATAGGAAAGAAATTATTAGTGGTGTGCAGAAGTTTCCGCCGCTCCCGCTAGCGGGCTCTGTAGGGGTCTAACCGGCCGGCGACCCGTGCTATCAGTTCGTACATGAAGCCAAGCATGGCGGTCGTTAAAGTTCATTTGCAGCACAGTTTGTTATTCGTGTTTAATTTAGGGGAAAGTGCGAGTGAAGCATACGGTTCAGTATCTCAGGCGTATGGCGGAACGGTTATACGTGAGCGGAAGTATCGAGAATGGTTTGCCATGTTTTAAGAAAGGTGATCTAAGCTTGGAAGACAAGCCACGTGCAGGTAGACCGCAGAAACTTGCAGACGAGGAGCTGGAATCGCTGTTGCAAGCGGATGCCACACAATCGACCACGCAACGGGCAAAACGTATGAAAGTGGCTCAATCGACGGTGGTACGGCGTCTACAGGATTTGGGGAAGATCCAGAAGATTAGTAAGTGGGCTCCGCATACTTTAACGGAGCGTAATATTGGTCAACGATTGGGCATCTGCATGTCGTTGCTGAAGAGGTTTCAAGGGAAGAACTTCTTGTGGAAGGTTGTCACCGGGGATGAAAAATGGGTCTATTGCGACAACCCCGTACGCAAGCGATCCTGGGTCGGCCCAGGCCAGCCATCAACGTCTACTGCAAAACACGATATCCACGGAAAAAAGGTGCTGTTTTGTGTGCGGTGGAATATGCACAGAGTGTTGTACTTCGAACTGTTGAAACCAGGCGAAACAATCACTGCACAACGATATAGCGATCAGTATATGAAACTGAAAGCTGCAATCGAGCAAAAACTCCCATGGACAGGTAAAGAACGCCGCTCAGTCATCCGATAATGCCAGACCACATATCGGTGCCACCGCGAAATCAACCCTTGAACAGTTACACTGGGAGGTTTTACCGCACCTGGCTTACTCCCCGGACATTGCACCCTCAGAATTTCATCTGCTTCGCTTTATGCAACATGCCCTAGCCCAACAGCGGTTCGCCACAGTTCCAGAGGTGGAAAATTCGTTCTTCAGCTCAAAACCCGAGTCCTTCTATCACATGGCCATTCATTTGTTGCCGGAAAAATGGCAAACGATCATTGATGCTAACGGCCAATATTTCGTTGAATAAATGTGTACTGGTTTCCTGATTGTTCCTGTCTTGTTTCTCCTTAAAACAGTGGAGACATTTGCATACCCCCTAATAATACTCAGTTGGTCCATCCTTTGCTTGCTATCACAGGTTTTCCACTGGATTTTGGAATGTTACTGCAGGAAGTTTCCTCCATTCAGTTCGATCACTGATGTCGGATGGTCCACGGCCTATCTCGCAGTCGGCGTTTCAATTCATTCTAAATGTGTTTCATTGGGTTGAGATTGGGGATCCGTGCAAGCCAGTCAAATTCTCCCACACTCGTCTAATCAAACCATCTACGCAAGGATCTCGCTGCTGTTGGCAAAGGAAACTACCTTCAGCGAACTATTGCCACAATGTTAGGAGTACAGAATTGTGGAGAATGTCGTTATAGGCCACAGCGCTAAGATTCCCGGGCACTAGAACCAGAAGGACCAGTCCAAACTATTTAAAACAGCCCCACAGCACGATGCCTCCTCCACCAAACTTCACATTTGGCACAACACAGTCGCTCAGGTAGCGTTCACCTGACATCATCCACAACCAGACTCGTCTTTCGGACTACGATATGGTGAAATGTGATTCATCCATCCAGGGAACGCGTTTTCACTACTACACAGTCCACTTGCGCCAAGTTTTACACACTCCAATTGATGCTTGGCGTTGGCATTGCTGATGTTAAGCTTGTGTGCGGCTTCTCAGCTAAGGAAATCTATTTCGTTCAGCTCTTGACGAATGGTTATGGTGCTGCTGGCGTTGCTTCGAGAGGCATTTTGGAACTCTGTTGTGAGTGTTGCAACCGAAGACAGGCAATTTGGTCGCATCACCCGTTTCAGCATTCGGCGATCCAGCTGTGTCATTTTACCTGGCTCACGGGGTCACGATTGCCCTGTTTCACCTAGGTATTTCCACTTTACAGTAACATCATTTACAGTTCAGCGGAGCAGCTGCCGCAGGACAGAAATTTTCGGAACTGACTTGTTGCTAAGTTTGCCTCCAGTGGCGTGTAGTCGAGGCTAGCTAGGCTAGCTGCGAAGCCCAGGAAATGCACAAATAAAAGTCAATTAAATATACACAAATAGAAGTCAATTAAATATACACAAATAAAAGTCAATTAAATATACACAAATAAAAGTCAATTAAATATACACAAATAAAAGTCAATTAAATATACATAAATAAAAGTCAATTAAATATACGCAAATAAAAGTAAATTAAATATACACAAATAAAAGTAAATTAAATGTACACAAATAAAAGTAAATTAAATATACACAAATAAAAGTAAATTAAATGTACACAAATAAAGGTCAATTAAATATACACAAATAAAAGTCAATTAAATGTACACAAATAAAAGTCAATTAAATGTACACAAATAAAAGTCAATTAAATATACACAAATAAAAGTCAATTAACGGTACACAAATAAAAGTCAATTAATTATACACAAATAAAAGTAAAAAAAATATACACAAATAAAAGTCAATTAAATGTACACAAATAAAGGTCAATCAAATATACACAAATAAAAGTAAATTAAATATACACAAATAAAAGTAAATTAAATATACACAAATAAAAGTAAATTAAATATACACAAATAAAAGTAAATTAAATGTACACAAATAAAGGTCAATTAAATATACACAAATAAAAGTCAATTAAATATACACAAATAAAAGTCAATTAAATATACACAAATAAAAGTCAATTAAATATACACAAATAAAAGTGAATTAAATACACGCAAATAAAAGTCAATTAACTGTACACAAATAAAAGTAAATTAAATGTACACAAATAAAGGTCAATCAAATATACACAAATAAAAGTCAATTAAATATACACAAATAAAAGTCAATTATCGACGGAATTAAGATATGTCGATGCTTTTGCTGCGAAAAAAACACCAGCGGATTCACTTCTTTCGATTATGAGAATCAAACTGGCGAGCGATGGCCAACGGCTTAATGCAAGCAGGTCTTCGAATCTTCGCTGTTCTGATGCAAAGAACTTTGATACGATCGCCTGGTAGCGTTTCCATGATAACATGAATCAGCGTATGAAGGTGAGTGGACTGTTGCTTTGCGCAACGGTTCGCTCAGAAAAGAGAAGACTTGGGACTACTCAGTCCCTCCATGCTTCCGCCTTTAACAGCGCGTGTTTCGCTAGAGTTGTTTCAGTTTGTGTGAAGTGTCAATGAATTAAAATCAGGGATATTACATCTTAAATTCGTGGCTTTGTTGGATTCGAACTGTTTTGATAAATTTTGTGAAAGCTTCCCTGAACATCTACTATCAGAGCTTAAAGAACTCTATGCTTCAAATTTGACACAGCTCGATTAAAAAATGAACTGAAGGTGTTTAATTCCCCTGATGAATACGAAACAGATCAGTAAGAAACATTTTTTGTTACATAAAGTTGAATAATTGGACATAGTGTTTATTGAGATGTACAAATTAGCAGATCAATATTAAACTTTCTCTCAACAACTGCAACTGCCGAAAGAAGTTTTCCCGTATTAAAAAGAATCCAGATATATCTTAGAGCCACCAAAGGACATGAATATTCGAGCAACTTGGCTGATTTGTCAATAGAGAAAAACATTATTTTTAAATATGAAAAAATACTCGGAAGAAACATTTTTGTGAAAACGTAACACTCAAGTTCACACAAAAGGAAAGAAGAATGGAGTTCGTGTACAAATAAGTGTTCAAATCCTAATCCTCATAATTATTTTATATCATGTTAGCGCAATAGCGTGTACCTAAAATTTAGAAAAAATGTTACTTCTATTACTTAGCAATTAAAAAATAAACTTCGTATTAAAAAAAAAACAGTACTGTGGGGGGAGGGGGGTATAGCCCAGGTCTAGGACCCAAGATTTGCCACTGATTGCCTCCTATAACCGTGTCACGTTGAAAGCCACTGAGCTCTGCCGTATGGCTCATTCTACCGTCTATGATTGTGTACACAGTGTGTCAGTTAAGCAATGAGACTGAGTTTTTACGGGACAGCCCTTTGAATAAAAGTTTTGACCACTAGAGAGTGCTGTAATCGCAGGAGCAACTACCGAGTCTGGTTACGCAGCAGTTTTCGTGTGGCCACCACTGAAGTAAGACTGTGTGAGTGGAGCGTGTCAAAAGTTGCGTAAAGGAGCAAAAAGCCTGTTAAAACACTCGTTTGGCCGCGACGGGCGTCGAAATCGTGTCCTCTCACTCCGGAGTAAGTCGCTCTCCCAACTGAGCTACGCTGACAGAATGCCTCGATACAGATTTGTCGTCTTGATACATGTTTTCACCTCTGTAGTACGTCACATCATCTCCCTCTTAATTTTGTTTTTTCCTTTGAAGCGAAGTAGGAATTTTTCATTAATTCCAAACAATGTGGGGAACAAACATCACACATTTTTCGAAGAACCCAACGGCCAGCGGATTCATTTTCCACAATCGGGCGCCAATGTGAAAACACAAGTTTGTCCCCGCAGGATATCGGATTCGGGTCCCTTCACTCCGGAGTAAGTCGCTCTCCCAACTAACTTACCCGGACATGTGCTCTTACTGCTATCTGCCTTTGCCTCATGTGCGTCCTGCGGTACATACACATACAACGTCACCAATGCGCGTACTCGGTTGCGTTCGCCAGTGCGTATATAAAGCGATAGACATCCTTGCCAGCCGTCAGAGCTGTTTTCGGCATAAGAATGACAAGTAATAACGATTTAAGTGATTTTCAACGCTGGGTCATAGTTGGCACTCGTGAGATGGGCCATAGTATTTCGGACGTAGAAACGAAGTTCGGATTTTCACGGACGACCATTGCAAGGGTGTACCGTGACTACAAGAATTCCGGCAAAACCTCCAACTTACGATACCAGTGTGGCCGTAAAAAGACATTGGGTGAACGTGACCATCGTCGGCTGTCAAGAATCGTTTCACGCGATAGGCGTGCAACACTCACGCAGGTATAATCGGAATTCAATGCTGGAGCCTCAACAAGCATCAGCTTCCGGACTGTGCAACGTATCCTGCAAGATATGGGCTTTGGGAGCCGACGCTTAACTCAAGTCCCCTTCATGGGTGCTTGGCACAGTGCCTCGCTTGGGCGCGGTAACACCGCCACTAGACACTTGATAAATGGAAACAAGTAGCCTGGTCTGACGAGTCGCGTTTCCAAATGTATCGAGCAGATGGAAGAACTCGTGTGTGGCGCCCATGAAGCCATGGATCCCGCCTGTCAGCAGGGGACTGTGCCGGCTGGTGGGGGATCCGTAATGGTATGGGGTGTGTTAAGCTGGACTTCACTGGGACCCCTGGTACGTCTAAAAACGTCTGTGACAGGCCAACGCTATGTGCGCATCCTTTCTGACGAGATACACCCGTTCATGTCCTGCATTCATGCTGATAGGTTGGGTCTGTTCCAACAAGACAATGCACCTCCACACAAGTGTCGGAACGCCACATTATGGTTAGAGGAGAATTCATCTGAGTTTGAGGAGTTGCTATTCCCACCCAAGTCCCCAGATCTGAACGTGATAGAACACATTTGGGATGCCATGCAACGCGCTATCGAACACAGGAATCCGAGACCTCGGAATACACCTGAATTGTGGAACGGTCTGCAGGAAGTATGGTGTGCATTGCCTACAGCATGTTTCCAGAAGCTAGTGGAGTTATTGGCCCGTCGTATTTCTGCAAGCATGCACTCCCGTGGGGGACCTACCAAGTATTAGACTGGTATACCAGTATTTCTGAAACTTCAGTGTATATATATATGCTTTTGTACAGGGCAACCACAGAACAGGAAATTGAGTGAAATGCTATATACACCGATGAACCATTTCATTATGACCACCCCCAGCCTAGAGAAATGAGACCGCCTGGTGAATGAACGGCGGCGTAGATGAAGTTCACAGATCAATATACAGTATACACAACCCGAGGACCGGCTTTCGATTAGTAGAGTGTTCGGAGTCAGAATGGCAAAAGCTGGAGATTTGTCGGAGTTTGATAAAGGACAAGTTGTAATAGCACGGCGCGGCGCCTCGGAACTATGATCTCGGAAACAGCGTGGCTTGTTTACGTGCCGCTCTAGTGAGTACTTATTAAAAGTGGTGCACAGATGTCCAAACGGCGAACCGTTGTCCAGCCATGTGTCGTCCGCAGCTCATTGATGCCAGAGGGGAGCGGAGACTGTCGCGCATTGTTTACAGCGACTGCAGGGCCACAGTGCGACAAATCACGCGCAGCTACAACAGTGATCAGGACAATGTGTCACAGCACACGGTTCATCGCAGCCTTCTGCGCATGGGCTTGCGTAGCCGAAGACCTAGCTGGGTCCCCATGCTCACTGCACGTCATCGCCAACAACGCATGAAATGGGCCCATGCAAGATAATCGAGATTGGACCGTGGATGACTGGAAGATTAATGGCCTGGTGTATCCCGTAGACGGCCGAGCTCGGATACGCCGATTACCAACGGAGACTATGGCACCTGGACGCACTGTTGGGTGGGAACAGACCGGCGGCGGTGGTGTTATGCTGTGCGCGATGTTTTCTTGGGACACTTTAAGCCCCATTATCCCAATTACACAATCCCTGACAGCTGTCAGGTATCTGAGCATTGTTGCGGAGCAAGTTCACTCATTCATGGCAATTGTGTTCCAGTGCTGGTGATGGCCTTTACCAACAGGATAATGCGCCGTGCCACACTACCAGAATCGTCAAGGACTGGTTTGAGGAACATGCTGGTGAATTTCTGTGAATGCCCTGGCTTCGAAATTCACCTGCCATGAACCCAATCGAACATTTGTAGACTCAGTGGCGTAGGAACGCTTTTGATTTAGGGGGTACAAACTCATGAACCTTACATCTCAAGGATTAAGCCATCTATGGATGACCCTCCGAATTTATTTTTTGGGGGGATTAGTATATTAGAGTTTTTATAAAATACGTATACTGATCAGGAATTCATCCGAATGAACATTGTTATCATCATATTGTTATTAATTATTACCATTATTATTTTTATTGCCGACAAAAAGTTCACATTATTAATTTTTTATCAGAAAATGAATGGAGAAGTGTTTTTTTTTTTTGTGTTCTCGCTTGTTAATTTTTGTACTTTTTTTCCATTAAAATATTGAGCAGGGACAAGTCAACATTAGGATGAATTTCTGTCAGCAGGGTTTGGAAAAGAGGGATTTCTCAGGAAATGTTATATAACTCTTTACAAGAACGAATTCAATTTCTTATCATTTTTGTTTACGTTAATAAAGTAAAACCGCAGTAAGATAAAAACTGCTCTACCCGCGAAGATAGTACCATTGAAGCATTATGAAGTCTATATTAAAAACTTTGAACGATACATAGGCTGACAATTGATGTAAAAAGCACATAGGTCTGGTGCAAAGCTAAATGATGGTAGAGATATCGAGGAATTGGAGTTCTATGAGTGGTATGTGAAATCCGTAATGCACTTGTATTGATACAGATCTTAAGACAGAAAACAATTTTAGTGCCGGAGCTGCGGCGCTGAAATGTCCACTTGTGCATTAATTTTTTTTTTAAAGTGCAGAAAGGACGACCTGATCAAGATGCATGAAATTTTAAGAGAAAAGAAACACTGATCACAAGTATGTTATCAAGCCCTAGCCCTAACATATGCTGTTTGAAGTTATTAACAAAAACCTCGCACTCGTCGTTTCCCTGCAGAACTAATTTGCTGGAGTTTCCCAGATGGTTGGCCAGTTTTTGGTGGATGAAAAGCCTCCCACTACAAGCTTTCGATATAAAAAGAAACCAGATGACCAGTGATATTTCTTTGAAAAAAAGAGAATAAAAAAAACAACAAGTAGCATATAAATATTACAGTTCACTCTTTATGAATGATTGTTTTGTGTTTGCTCATATCTGGGGGAGGCAGTAGATATTAATATACCCCTCTCCAAAATTTGGGGGTACATTGAACCCTTCCCCTCCGTTCCTACGCCACTGTTTGTAGTTCTATTTGGAAAAGTGGGTTCGCGCTAAATCACCACCACCCCAAAATGTACGGGAACTGGAAGACCTGCTTTTGGCTTTATGGTACAGGAGACCTATCGCCATCTCATTGAATCGATGCCTCCCTGAGTGGCCGCTGTTTTGCGTGCTAAAGGGGGTCCTATATCTTATTAGGTAGGTGGTTATAATGTAACTGCTCATCGGTGTATACACTGGTTCCCATAAATTAAGGAAAAAAAAACGTAAAGTTGCGATAACTCAGCCAAAAATAATCGGAATTGTACCAAATTTGCATATGTGACATAAAAAACACTGCCGGCTCAGAATATCATATGTAAAATAATGGCGCTGCAATCGTACGACGTTAGCAGGCACCGGCAAAAAAAAAAAAATCCGCACTTTTCAGAAGGTGCTAGGATTTCGTGTTTGAAATTACGATCGGAAAAATTGGAGATAGCCATTGTGAAGGAATTAGTTCGAGACATCATTTACCAGAAAAGTTGCGATGGCGAGCCATTGGACACCTCGAGGCAGGCCAGAGTCAAGCAGATGTGGCCAGATGGTTGAATAAGAGTCCTGTAATCCGTAGGTTGTGGAATGTATTCCTAGGAACAGGTTTAGCGTCTAGAAAGTGCAACCAAAGAAGGCCTAACAGCGACAACTGCCGTTGACGACCGTTATTTGCAGTTAACCGCACGAAGACAAAGGATCTTAACACCAACCCATCTCAGATCTGCCCTTGCTGCCGGTACTGGAAGGTTGATATGAGCTTCAACTGTACGTACACGGCTTAATGAAGGAGGTCTGTATGCTCGACGACCAGCAATTTGTGTGCCCCTCACCGCACGGTAATGGAGGGATCGATTGAGTTGGGCACTCATGCATGTTAGCTGGAGTGAAAGTCAATGGGGGTCTGTCCTCTTCACTGAGGAATCGAGATGGAGTTTAGAGAGCGATTTCAGTAGCTTGTTTGGTTTGGAGGGAGCCAGGAACCCGCTATCATACCAGTAACATCCGTGAGAGAGATAGTTATGGTGGTGTGTGTGTGTGTGTTTGGGCTGGCATCTCTTTAGGTGGTCGAACAAATGTCTTTGTTCTGCCAGGTGGTAACCTGACTCCACAGAGATGGTATCCTGCATCCATATGTACGTCCTTATGCAGGTGCAATAGGCGAAACGTTTTTCCTTCAGGACGAAAATGCGAGACCACACGGAGTGCGCCTCCTGCAGCAATACCTTGAGGAGAAAACTATTCTCCATATGGAATGGCCAGCTTGATCTCCGAACCTAAATCCCATTGAACCTGTTTGGGATGCTCTGGGGAGACGTGTTGCTACTCTCAATCTGCCTCCCGATACCCTACAGGGGCCTGCTACTGCTTTGCAGGAACAATGGGCGTTACTGCCTGCTGAGTTAATTGACAACATCATAATGACCATGGAACATTGCTGTTCGGCTTGTGTTGTAAAATTTTGACTACCCTATTTTATAACGATTGTAATTTATATAAATTAATCTTAGTAGTTTGACCCCATGCTCATAAACAATAAGTAAAACATGGATAAATATAACATTTTTAATATTTTTATTGTTAAATTATTTGAAATTCTCGTAATTAAACCCAGTACCCTTGAAAATTTATTTACAACATTTTGTAGCCGCCCCGGTGGCGCAGTGGTCTAAGCGATGGCCTCTGATCATTCGCTCGAACGGGGTCCGGGTTCGAATCCCGGTGAGGCATGGATGTTGCGTTTGTCTTACGGCACTGGCTCTCTCCCTTCCTTGGAGCCAGTGACCCTAAATTAGGGACGGGCGACTGCTTATAGCCCATTGAGTTGCTCACGGTGGTCGTTAAACCTCCAATCAAAAAAAAAAAACATTTTGTATATTAAGATTCCATTTTAAATTATCCTCAATATTATTCCCAAATATTTAATGCTATTAACTATTTCAAAGGTAAAATTTCTCACAAAAGTAGATGGTAGCTCAACAATCTATCTTCCTTTTTAAAAGTCATAATTTTAGCTTTTTCAATATTTAAATACATAAAATTTGTATCTAGCCATCCCATCAATTTTTAAATAAATTTATTACATTTTCATTTTGCCTCATTTATATCTGTACCTGTAATAATAGCTGTGACATCACCCGCAAATAAAATTAAATCCTCGTTAGGTTCAATGTTAAAAATGTCATTAGTATAAATTTAAAAAAAGTAATGGTTCCAGAATTGAGCCCTGCTGTACCCCTATTTCATTAATTAGCTTTTGCGAATTTGTTTTATTGATCTGTACATATTGTCTCTTATTTGGTAAATAATCCTCTTGGATCGCGCACAGGACGTCCAGTTTCTGCACGGACAAATGAAAACGTGATGCAGGCTAGCAAAATCGTTGCCCATGACAGGCGAATAACCACACTGCCTGGCCAAATTAAAAGTCGTGCATGTCAATACTTCATGGGACCATCTTTAGCCTCAATTACAACAGCACGTATTCGGAGTGGCATGGTGTCTATGAGTTTATGCTCTGTCTCCCCACTGATTTGTGGCCAGCTTTGCAGTAGCATTACGCCAAGATCCTTGTGTTGATGACGGAAGAGTGGAATTTCCCCTTAGATTCCTCTCCAGTATATCCCACAGACCCTTAGTGAGGTTGAGGTCAGGACATTGTGGTGGTCAATTCAAGTGTGCGAATGAGGCGTCGTACTCCTCGAACCTATCTTTCATAATTTGGCATTGGCATCCTGGAATAGGTCATTGCCTTCAGAGAAGAAACATTCCATTGATGGAATAACGTGGTCATTCAGTACGCTGAGGTACTCAGGTGGCTTCATTTTATTGCTGCATAGTGTTGTTGCGCATATACCAGCCGAACAGAAGCAACCCCAGATCAGAACACTTCCTCCTGAAGCCTGTACAGTGGGTTCAGTACCGGAAGGTTCCAATACTTCATGTGGTTCCCTTCGAACAATGATGTGCCCATCATGTTGGAACAGAGTATACCTCGACTCATCAGACCACATGACTCTCCCCTATTGCTCAGCAGTCTAGTATTTATGTTCCGTGGCGAATTCGAGTCTTTTTTCCATTACTCTCACTAGCCAGTGGTTTACTTTTTGCAACACAGCTGTTTCCCAGTCCTTTAAGTTCTCGTCTCATCGCGCGAGTGGAAATGGTCTTGCTTCCGCTATTCGACATGGTTGTGAGTTCTAGTGTCGTTTTTCTTTGCAATGCAATTTCACTAAGCGCTTTAATGATTTTCGGTCACGATTATTCAGGACTGTTTTCTAACCACACATTTTCCGCGAAGTTGATGTTTCACCGCCATCATTCCACTATGTAATAATGCGTTGGACAGTTCGTAATCCGGTGCCAGTGATTTCAGCAATCTCCTTGCAGGTCTTCTGCCCTTGCCACAGGCCAATAGTTTGGCCCATTGTGAACTCTGTCACATCTTTTCCGAGACCGCGTATAACGTCTTCTGCCATGATCGCTTAGAACTGATGAGCTGGAAGCTCATCCCGTTCCATTTAAAGCTTGTATTGTAATATTCGAAATGCTTCACCAGTCATGCCCTTCTCGGTATTTGCATGTTTCCATTCACACCGCGACTTTTTTGTGGCCAGGCAGTGTACTTAGGCTACTTGCTGAACAGCTTGGTGTCAGTAAGGAAACAGCCTGGATGGTGTTAGAAAAAGTTCTGCACAAGAGGAAGATTTGTTTGAGGTTTGTGCCGCACACGTTGACACACGAACAGAGGGAGCACAAGGTTACGTGTTGTCAAAATTTCGTCCATGCATGGTGATCGAGATCGTGATTTGTTGCAAAGAATTGTCCCCGGTGATGAAAGTTGGTGTTTTGAGTTTGACCCTGAAACAAAACGCCAGGGTACTGAATGGCATGGAACGTCTTCTCCCCGGCAGAAGAAAGTCCGGTTGCAAAAATCACGTGTCAAAACAATGGACATAGTTTTTTTCGATTCTGCTGGAATTATCCACCCCTCATTTGTTCCTGAGGGCACCAACATAAACGGTCAGTAATATTTAAGAGTACTTCAACGTCTGCCCCGGCAGCACAGTAATGTCGAATCGACGCCGATTTTTGGTTACCAGGTCGATATTACGTCGAGGCATAGTTTTCGACGTAACATCGATGAGACGGAACTTCAAGAAAAATCATTACATTGAATTTTAGTATATATGTAGACGGTTTTGCGCAGTTTATCCCTTTAATTCCATTAGGTCGAATAATCGATTTTTTATACGATCTGTAAACATAGCGCGCATGCGCCTTTGCAACCATTACGACAAACAAACGTTTTGGATGCTGGGGTGTTGGTCGGTTGTATCATTTCTGTTGTAAGACGAGATTCTTACCTGCCTCCTTTTTCGCCTATAAGTTAAAAGTTTTTGTTTTGTTTAAGTATGTTTATAAGAAGTTGAGTCTTGTTCCTTTAGGTAGAATTCCTTTTTAAGATATATAATTTGTACCTACGCATGTCACAATTATGGATAGGCCTAGCGCGATGCTGACAGATCACCAAAAATTCTGTGAAATGTTTGAGAATTATGGAATAGCTATATATAATACTAACAATTCTCAAAAATATTCCATTTTAAATTCAGAAATATGTGTTTCACACATTTTTAGGGATTCTCTCCCAACAAACATTTCTGGTTTAAAGAATGTTCATACCGCATAAATATATGCTTCCCGCCAAAGGCTGTATACGTAGGCTAAATAAATATGCTTCCCGCCAAAGGCTAGTATGAAAAGACGAAGTACTGGGGTTTATTGCAACTGTATCAGTTTTAATATATGTTAATTGAGCCAGCTAGAATAAATTCTACGTTTTATGCCACGATTAAAAGTTTAGAATTTAATGTTTCAACATCTACATTGTAGAGTAAACGTAGATTCGACATTGCAACAGTACTAGAATCGATGACTAAACTGCGTAATATCAACGTAGAATCGACGTCGGCACTACGTAGCAACGATGTATATCTTTCTCTCGGAAGGTCAAATCTTCGTCTACTATTGACTTGATATCGACTTAATAGGTTTAATATTCGACGTCGAGAAGACGGAATATCGACCTGTCTACGTCGATCCGACATTACTGTGTTACCGGGGACGTGAATAATCAGTTAAAAACTTATCTGGTGGTTCGTATTTCTTTGTGGAGCTAACATCTGAGTCTCAGAACAACTTAGGGATATGTATGTGTGTACTTAACGGACACACTGTAGGATGTTTGCCAGGCCGCGTGCGTTTTTTTGCACCAGCACGGGCCATGGCTGTGACGTAAATGAGCAAATCCATTACTCAAAAAGGGTATCCAGGTACTTTTGATCATACAGTGTACTTCGAGTTTGAACGGAATCAGATCAGCGAATTTATCCCGCACTCTATGGCTGTTTGCGCGAAGAAAATTGAAAAAAAAAAAATAATTAAAGATTGCTATGGGAAGGGGGGTCCAGCACCGCGGTCCCCGCGCCTGGGTTTCCCTATAAATACGCCCCAGGCTTTTCTAGACCCCTATTATTTCTGTACGCATGCGTTTAATATGTGGAAGAAATTTAATTCTACAACTGATTTACTTAAAGGGCAACTAAACTGAAAGATTTCTTCGTCATGTGATACTCATCGCAAAACACCATTATGTCGAGACAGATCAGCTTCGATGTTAAAAGCCTGCGAAACTACGCAGTGACACATCTGACAGTCCGGAAGCGCTTTGTGACACAAGTTTTAGTCTTAAAATAAAAGGCGTAGCATAGTTTCCAATCCACCGAAAGAGTTTTAAAGAACTTTTCATCCCATCATGTAACTCTGAGCACTTGACTGATTTTTCTTTACTGATCATCAATCTTCTTTTCACAATCTCATTCAACTTCTTCGTTCCTTATCAGACACAAGCCACCTGTGTTTCCCGGTACAGGTCAAAGAACCCTCAAAATCAAGATGAAGCATACAGCACCAACAGGAATGACAGAATTTTGGGGATTCCACTGTGGTATTCTTACATTGTATCAGGTGTTTCGTCTTGAGAACTCCGGTGAATATGTGAAAAACAAGAAAGAAAATAAATTCTCAGCGAAGAAATATGCAGTTATTATTATAAAAGAAATGCAGTCACTGAAATCAAGGTTTCTTCACCTATGGTCTACCATTTTATTTCAGATGAACCATGGGAAAGGTAAATATGCAAACAAACAAAAAGCATTCAGCACAAGGCCGTAGTTAACGAAGAAAAAAAAACTCCAAGTCAGCTTCGCCAACTAAAGTGCGCAACCTGTGATGTATACCTCTAAATAATGAGTTTCCGTTTTCTTATGTAACTTTAGTTACTTCTTGGTTAAGGATCAGGTTCTCGCGCGGAATGAGTCAGTCATAAACGTTTAAGGTAGAGGTCTGCACGGGCCTTAATTTGGAAAGCCCGGCCCGGCCCGGCCCGGCCCAAACCCGCACGTCCAAGGCCCGGCCCGTTTTAAATTTTTTAATTAAAGCCCGGCCTAGCCCGTAAAATTTCAACAATTACTAAAACACGAATTTGACACCTGGTGCACTCGGTTATTCGACTCCTGAAGAGTTTTCGTTTTCTTAATTGCTACACGTATTCTATTACAACAAACGTTATATCGGAATAATTCTGTGACTCTGTATAAGTCACGTGACGTCTGAGGAGGGAAGGGGGCATGTATACTAAAAAATATTGCATGTAAACGAGAATTATCATTGCCTACCGCCGGACCCAGAATATCCTTGGGGATAAGGCGGGGGAGGTTAATTCGAAAAGTACGAAATGTCCAGAATTATGAGTTCGATCGTTCTACTTTACATTGTCTGCAGGCACATATTCTCCGGAAGCAATTTTTTCGCGAAAATCTTGCGCATTCTTAAATTCCATAATGAGTATGGAAGAGTATTTATCAGCAACACTGAACTGAGCATATACTAGGGAAAACAACGACAGACTGTCCAGCTAACCAGTGTCACAGAAGTTTTGAAAACGGCTGGGCTGTGATACCTAAGGGTGCATTTGCCATCTGCTGACTCCTGAGAGTACAAATGGGAAAAATACGAAACATATTTATACACAGAAGTAAGTTTCTCCCAGCTCATTTATCCCGTGCCATTTAAGACAAATTAAAAGCTTTCCACACATCTAGAGAACAAAGTGCCGCCTACCAGAACAATAAAAAATAACGTTTGCGAGCGGGTGGCTCGGTTTAAAAATGCTGCAGTTAATAGCCTGCCCTGAAGCATGAGAGGAGGGTGGAAGTTAGAGAAAGAGAGAGAGAAGGGACCACATTCACATTGAAAAACTAAGGGAGTTGACCCACTCCTATTGTTTTGTAGGACGGGAGGATGTCGTAAAACTTTTATTTTTTCCAGCAGCATTCAATCTTATTCTGCTGCTGTATGTTGTGAGATTTCAAAACGAAAAAGGCACCGTACAGCGATTATTTTGCTCATAAAAAAACAAACAAACAAAAAACAAAAAAACTGCTCGGCCCGTGTCTGTTTTACATTAAATATTGAAGGCCCGGGCCCGGTACGTTTCCCCAACTTAGAAATGAGCAAAGGCCCGTGCAAACATCTAGTTTAAGGTAGCAGTCTTAAAAGTACGATAACTGAAATAGTACATCAGCTTCCGATGAAGTGAAAAACTTATTTAATGTATAAGTTAAAAGGTTAAAAATAAAGCCCTAGAACTTTCGGCGTTATGGATAAAACAGTTTTATTATAAAGATAAAAATAATAGAATAATATTTCAAACCACAAAAAAGTTTATAATTAAAAATCCCCCCAAAAAATTTAAAATGTAAAATAGATATTCGATGTCAAGTATAGCTAACATAAAAATAGTAAAAATAAAAAAAAACCTATAAGAAACTGTATCTCGTCTGTAGTTTTACTATAAGGTATTTTAATACCGATGAATAATATTAAATACACATCGGGTGTATTTGATGATATTTTACATGTATTCCGGTGAGCTTCTCCAGACAAACTGTTTATCTTTTTCACTTGGGAATTTTCTGATTGGTGGACTAACGTCTGCGGAGTGCTTGTGGTGCGGGACTGCCTTCCTGGGGTCTCTACTTCAAAAGCCATAATTTTGTTGGCCATTTGCAATGGTAGTTTGATAAAGATAGGTGGCCTAGCTGGTGGGCCCTTTCATTTTTCATTTTCCTTTTGGAGGTTTTTGTTTGTTACTCGTTTCTGTGCCTGCTGAAATTCGATAGTTTTATTGGCTTTGCTTTTACTGGCGTTTTCTTCTTGCTGGTGGCCTTTTATTTCCTTGTCCTCCTGCCGTACTATGTTCAGGGTGTTTCCATTGTTCTTGGGCTCGTGGCTCTGCGTCCCTTTCGTTCGTTGTTCGTGGGAACATTTGCTGTTTTCGTAATTTGTGTAGAGCATTCTTATGAAACTGTGTACATATTGCAATTTTTATTTTTTATTTTTAAATAAATTTCCAATGATCTATATTACGTTTCTATTGTCTAAAGTCATGCAGTGTATCACGAATATTCTGTGTTTTTTGCTCCTGTCCTCTGTGCTACTTTCCTGAATTTTTAGTTGTTGATTCTTAGCACAGGCATTTACTTCGTTTTATTTGTCTCTTGACTTTGTGTTCTTTTTTTTTGCTGTGGTTCCTAGTTGGGTGTTCCCTCAGGTAGCAAGCCACGTGACCTCATGCCACGTGGCACGGCTGTCAAAATATTGGAACTTATGCCTTCAAAATTAAGTCTTTTTTTACAGGGTGAGTTTTTTTTTTCTAATTTTTAGTCTTCTTCTAAGTTGGGCAATTTTTCATTGCTGTGTACATCTAATAAAAAATATTTTTTGTTCTTTTGAAATTTTTCTGCAGGTTATGTTTTTCGTTTCGTTGGTCTAAATTCTACGGCTATCTTGCAATATTTTTGGGGTCTGTATTAAAGTTTTTATGTTTTTGTGGACGATGAGGAGTTTTTTGGGTTGGGGCAGATATGTCCTATATGTAATATGAAATTCAAAATATTGCTTAATATTTAAGTTTCCGAGCCATGTGGGCAGTTGTGATTTTTGCGGACTTGTACCTTTGGCATCTATGACGTAGCAGAAACCCAAGTTCAACTAGGTCTTTGTGGAAGTGAGTAAATGCCAAGTTTTGCTGGTCCTTGATAAAGACAAAGCTTAGCATTTTCAAAGTTTACTGCATTCCAACTTTTCTGCCTGCTCGTTTGCTTTTATTATTTTTTTATTTTTTCATGTTTTGCTCCTGCTGTAGTAATTTCTACTTATTGTAAGTATACATATATATTGTGTATATATACAGTATATATATATATATATATCATCATCATTGTCAACCATTATCAATCCACTGCTGGACGAAGGTCTCCCCAAGTTTCCTCCACAACGGTCTGTCTTGTGCCAGTCTCCTCCATGTCACTCAGGTGATGCGTAACATCCCAGCCTCTTCTTGACAAATGTCAACCCCGCCTTCTCGTGGTGCATCCTGTTCCCACTAAAAGGGCTCTGACGACCGCCAATAGCGGTATAATTATACCATCGAGATTAGAGGAAATGCTATCCCACACTTGACAATGATGATGATGATGATGATATATATATATGACAATTGCTAAGTACGGATGACAATAGCAACGATAGCAACCATAAAATGGAAGGCAGGAAAATGTGGAAATTAGCATAAGTGCGGGATACAGTAAGACGTGTTGTGCGTATGCAAATTTTGGATTGCCGAACTTGTTCGTGACGTCATAGCGCTGATAAGAGATATAAAGGATTTGACGCGTATTGACCGTTGTTGTTCAAACGCAAAGTTGAAAGGGAAAGAATCAATTGACGAACTTGCAATTTTCAGTATGTCTTCCCGACATCACCTAGATAATTTTACGCGTAGCCGTATTATTGGCAAGATTGAAGAAGGGAACAAAAAGACACCGGTGCAGCACAGCTAGTGAGGTAGCAAATCAGTTTATGGCGGCTACTGGCAAACGGATCTCCCGAAAAACTGTCGCCAGACGTTTGCATGAAGGAGGACTATACGCCAGCCGTCCTGTTGTGTGTATCCAATTGTCCAGACGTCACCGTACCACCCGTTTGCAATGGTGCAATCAACATCGCAATTGGACTGATAACGACTGGTCTGCTGTCCTCTTCTCAGATGAGAGTAGATACAGTCTATCGTCTGATTGTCGACGACAACTGATCTGGCGTGATAGTGGTACTGCATATTGTCCAGCAAACATACAGGAAGGGGACCGATATCCGACATGTAGTGTGATGGTATCGGCTGGCATCAGGATCAATGACCGTACGTCCCTCTATGTGCTTCCAACTGGGACTATGACTGGCCAACGATACATTAGTGATGTTCTGCTACCTCATGTTCGCATGTTCCGTGGTGCTGTCGGTGATAGATTCATTTTCATGGACGACAACGCAACATGTCATCGAACAGTCGCTGTCCAGGAGTGTCTTGAGAGCGAGGATATTCAACGCCTCGTATGGCCAGCACGTTCTCCAGATCTGAATCCCATTGAAAATGTGTGGGATGCTTTGGGGAGGAGTCTTGCTGGTCGCCAATGCCCTCCAATAAACAAGGACACCCTCATCCGTGTACTGACAGAGGAAGGGGATAAATTACCCCAACAGCTGCTTGATAATGTTGTGCAAAGCATGACACGACATGTGGAATCTTGCATCGCCCTCCATGGTGGCCATATCCCGTATTGACATCTTACGCCGGAACGCCTGCGGACGGTAATTGAATTTTTTCACGTTTACGTATTCTGCAGAAAATGGCCTGTTTGTCCATTGAACACGTTCCAAAGCCTTCTGGATTTCAGAGCACAATAAATTGTCTTTCTTGTAATGTCCTGGCATTCTGACATTATTTTATTTCACTTGGCATCCAACCACACTTACTTTTTTATGAGCTATATAGCCGTTTATGATCCGTCCTTAGCAATTGTCCAGCAGTGTATATATACACAATATATTGACAAAAGTAATCGGACACATAGAAGAGAAACACAACATAGCATTTATTGATTTATTGACATACATTAATACGGTGTCGGTCCACCGTTGGCCTTAATGCATGCACTGACCCTTCGAGACATGCTTTCGACAAGGTTTTGAAACACAGTGATAAGTATTCTCTTCCATTCAGTACATATTGCTGCCGCTCACTGTAGCTTAGTAGTAGACCTTGGTTCCAAACTTCTCATGGGGCGCTCTAATTCATCCCATAGGTGCTCTACGGTATTAAGATCAGGGCTCTAGGCTGACCAGTCCCCACACAATACGGAATTATCGTCAAATCACGACGTAACAGTCCTTGCTTCAAGGTGTTCTGGACGTGTGTGCCTTTGCTCCGTGTTTTTGTGCCTTTTTACTCTTTTTGAGTGATTCCCGTCATCTGCCTTGTTGCGTGTGATGTTCACGGAGTTCTCGTCTTTCCTTTGAGATATCTCCCAAGTCGGTAAGTGCTCGTTACTTCCTAATATCCTCGTTTTACTTCTCGACCAATCTGGTCGTTCTACGAACTTTCTTCGCCATTGCAAATGGCGTCTTCTTCCGGATTGGCTAAGAGCCGTGCCCATCTCTCTGAGCCTCCTCCTTCTGACCTGCCTACAACATGACGTGCTGCTGCGTTCCATAATGCCGTCTGTCTTCGCCTATCTCCGATGGCGCCAAGGATGCCTCGTCTTTCCCAGCTGTGGCCTCTGCTTTCTTGCCTTCACCGCTACTTCAGACGATGAGATGGATACTTCTTTTTCTGCTGTCGCTGATGATGTGCCCTCCAGCTGCGCATAGTCGCATCGCCGTCTGCTTTATTTTTTTTGGATTGGAGTTTTAACGACCACCGTGAGCAACTCAATGGGCTATAAGCAGTCGCCCGTCCCTAATTTAGGGTCACTGGTTCCAGGGAAGGGAGAGAGCCAGTGCCGTAAGACAAACACAACATCCATGCCTGACCGGGATTCGAACCCGGACCCCTTACGGACGAATGATCAGAGGCCAGCGCCTTAGACCACTGCGCCACCGGGGCGGCCCGTCTTCTTTACCAGCTGCTGCTCCGGGCGTTGCTCCTCTTCCATCACCTGGTGTTCCATCTTTCAGAACAGCCTCGCGTACTCGTGGACGGCAACAACCACCTGCACATACTCATATGTTGCCTCGTCTCCTGCTTCGGCGTCCTCGTTTTCCTCGGTAAGTGCTCTGAATTCCTATATTAATCTCCATGACCATGAACTTTTCCTATATTTTTTGAAGACTCTCCCACTGGTTAACAGCTGCACACTGCTAGACCTCGGAGTTTGCTTCGAGGCCTTGCCTGACACTCCCCTGAAGAAATAGTGTTCTGCTTTAAAGATGAAACTCCCCCCGGTGCTATCACTCACATGGCCAGAAAGCCGCCTGGGTCTGTCATTGTGTATTTTGCTCTGGCAGTATTCCTCGTGGTACCCCCGCTTCCAGACTAAGCCTTCTGGGTCTGTTTCCCAGCAAAAGTCACATACATCCTCTGCTCAACGCGCGTCTTCGCATCTGCAGCCATCTGCCTCTACATTCGACGATTGCAGTTTCCGCCAGCCCGCAGCAACTGTTGCTATGTATCACCTTCTGCCAACGCCCTGATCTCTCTGATGAGACGCAGTGACCGCTGTCGCCGCGTTCACGGTTCTTCATCGTTTGCGCTGCCACGTCTGCGTTACTCAGGCCTATGTTGCCGCCCTGTTCTCGCTGTGTTCCTCCTGCTCGTGTGAACCTTTCTGTACTGAACTTCTATTGATTGTGTCCTGCCTCGTGCTCCACGCTCATTATTGTGTGTTCACTTTACTGTAATGTTTCCACTGCCACGGTTTGTTATGCGCAGTTTTTTGTATGTTTTGCCCTGTTTTATTGTATTGCCATGTTTTTCCCGTCATTTCAATGTAACGTTCCAAGAAAACTATTAAAGCGATGTTGAAACCTTGCTTTATGGCTCGGTGCGTTATCCTGCTGGTACCAACAAGGCTCGGTTCCATAATATTGCGACACAGTTGGTAGGGCATAATTGACCAAAATATCGAGGTAGACGTGCTGGTTAACGTATTTGTCTACGATAACCAATGAGCCAGGACCATACCACGAAAAACACCCCCACACGAGTACACTGCGAGCTCCAAACGTCACCGGAGAAACAGTACACAATGGTAAAGAGCGTTCGTTCCCCCGGCTGCCGCCATTCTCACACACGGCCATCAGATTGATGGATCGTGTATCTGGATTCATCAGTCTATAGGACCCGTTTCCCTTGATCTACGGTCCACGATAAATATTCTTTACACCATGCTAAACGACGAGTAGCATTCTGAGTGGATATTAAAGGCTTATGAGCAGCCGCACGACAACGGTAGCTCACGGAATGAAGTTCTCTGCGAATGGTACGTGTACATACCGAGGTTCAAGCATTTTTACTCACCTATACACTGAGATCTTGTGCAGTACTCCGTCGATTAGCTGTAACGACTCTCCTGAGGCTTCGACGTCCTGTATCACTGATTTCCTTTGGTCTGCCGGTACGTTTTGCTGCTTCAGGCACGCCATGTGTCTTCCACTTATTCAGTACATCCAAATCCGTTGACTTGGGCATGTTTAAACGACTCTCGTTTTCTCTTATGGACAACCCACAAATACAACACCCAACAATCTTTCCTTTCTCAAAGTCAGTTCTCTCCCGCCGCGACATTTTCACTCAACCTCAGAGTGCGATATGATCGCGGTCAGCTGCAGGCTTGTTTTTATACCGTTTGCAGCTGTACCGCGCACCATAAGAACTCAACGGTTCCGTTCATTTGCTTTTGAAAGAGTGTCCGGTGACTTTTGTCAATATAGTGTATATACGTAAATAACTTCAAAATTGTCGTCTTTACAGGCATCTACTGAATAAGCGAATTAAAGACAATTAAGTACAGCAGTTTTTTTTTCAGCGTTCATACAAGTATGTTTTCGGGTTTCATTTTATGAGTTTGTACGCCACTGATCCACGTTCGATGTTATTAAATGTGAACTCAAAATTAATTTCGAATTGGGCATTACCTTAATCATATTTTCAGAGAAAACCAATTTGCGTTCAAGGGTTGTTTAGCCAGCGGCTGAAGTGGAAGGAGATTAGGAACAAAAGATTATTTTTCCTTCTAAAGAGGGAATTGTTAGAAAATGCAACTACTTTTCCAATGGACTGAAATAGTTTCAAAAGAATTTTTTAACCCTGTGTAATAATAAACTCGGTTTGGAATTAATTACTGTTATTTCCAAAAAAGCAAGAAATCAATTAAATGCTTTTATCTGTTTGCATCACATATGTCTTTACTTTTAATTTTGTGATAAAGATAACTTTTTCTCTTCATTAGTAAACCATTGCTGCGATAAATGGCTCAATTATATCAATCCTGAAATATGCAGATTTTACCCGTCAGTTAGGTGTTTATGCATTTATTTTGTACAGTTAACCACTTTTAACCCCAAAATGATTTTTGATTATATGTGAAATATTGTATGCAGATGAATATATACATCAAAAATACACTGGCGTACAAAAATTAAGGACGATAAGGTTTTTCGAATGTAACGTCGTGCAGAAGTGCTCCACATTGACTCAAATCATACCATAAGATCCCCAAGATGTAAGAATATGGGACAAGTGAGCAAAACCTTCCAAACAAGTAATCCAAAGGATAAAAAGGCACTTTATTGAAAAGGTAGCTTCGAGTACAACTGGACAGAAGACAGAAACGTCCATGTGACAGGCGGCTGCCAAGAAAAATCCAGTCTTTAGTAGGGGATATGATCACCCCTGACTGCGTTGCAGGATTTACAACGCCTGTCCATGCTGAGGACGAGGTTGTCAAGGAGTTGACGTTCGCGGCTCATTCCTGTTGTAGCGCCAATCGCAGCTGCGGAATCGTTGCTGGCGGCTAGTGACGTGCTGCTAAGCGTCTCCCGAGAAGGTCCCACACGTGTTCGATTGGATTTAGGTCCGGGGACCTTGCGGGCCAATCCATGCGTTGAATATCTTCACTTTCCAACAGCTCTGCGACAGCCATTGTACGATGAGGTGTAGCGTTGTTGTACATGAAGAGGAACTCAGGACCCACAGCATCTCTAAGCAGACGCACGTGAGGCAGGAGAACCTCGGTACAATAGCGGACACCAGTGACTGAACCTCCTTGGAAGACGTGGAGGTCAGTACGGCTACCAAGCATGATACCGCCCCAAACGAGAACTCCGCCACCTCCAAACCGGTCCCTTTCGATGATGTTGGAGGTGTGATTGCGTGTTCCCTGCTCTCTCCAGATATGTATACGTCCAGAATCGCTCGTCAGACCAAATCGGCTCTCATCCGTAAAGAGAACTCGACCCCATTGCTGATGTGTTCAGTTCTTGTGTTCCTGGCACCACAGAAACCGCCGTCTTCGATGAGCAGGCGTTAATGGCACACACCGTACTGGTCGTCGTGCAAATATACCATCTTTGTGCAGCCTCCTGGCCACGGTAAAACGCGATAACGGACGTCCATTTGTCTGATGCATGTGCCTTGCGATTTCTCCCGCTGTCTGCCGTCTGTCACTTCTCGACTGTAGGACAATATACCGGGCGTCCGCCTCCATGGTTGCTCGTGGACGACCACTGCTAAACTCTCGGACAGCTGTTCCTGTCGTTTGAAATGCTCTCCAAGCTCGTGAAACGATGCTGTGAGCGATCCCGAACTCCTCGGCCACACTAGTCACACTTCGACCTTCTTCCAACTTCCCAATGACGCGACCTCGGGTAAAGTCATGCAGATGTCGTCTACTGGATTGCCTGTTGGCCATATCACACGGTGGCAGCAACTCGACGTCGTTCAAACTGATGTACACCGTGCAATAGCTTTCACCGAATTGCTGAGTGTACACCACCCGTGTGCTTTATACCCTTCCGACAATCCTCCCCCCCCTACGTCATGTTGCATGTATGCGCATGCCCTACCGTACCGAACCCTAGTAGTGAGTGGTGTTTCGGTCCGTTCCGCTGTTATGCTAATTTCTCCTCTTCGTCCTTAATTTTTGCACACCAGTGTATTATATACCTTAATGTTGTTATACATATTTTCCAAAAAATACCTGAAAAATATAAATATGTATAATACATAAGATACAGGGTGATTCACTCGGAACTGAACTGTTATTATGTGGAATGTATGAGATGGGGAGTATACTATGAGCGTGAAACCCTAACGGAAGGGTTCTCTATTCCCTGACAAAGAAGTCGACATGCATTACCTGTAAATAAAATGTCTCCCCGGCAGCTGAGTGGCGCCGCACTGACCCGCCATTTTTGCAGCCATCGGATTTTGCAAAGCGATTGGCATATTGTCAATGAATTTTCTCCGAAACCCCGCCCTGTTGGACATAACATGGTTTACTGACGAAGCATGGTTCCATTTATCCGGCTATGTAAATTCGCGCAAAATACACGGGTGTGGGCCAGTGATAATCCCCACGCCAACCATGAAGGGCCATTGTATCCAGTGAAAATCGATGTCCACGACGGCGTGGCATTGGGCCAATATTTTTTAAAGACGCGGTGAATACCGTATGATACTTGGCAATCTTTAATGAGTTTGTAAATCAGCTGGATGATCAGGAACTTGCAAATGATTACTTTCAACAGGACGGTGCAACGTGCCACACCTTCAATAAGAGCATGGCAGAAATTCGCAGCTTTTTCCAGGAAAGAATTATGTCCAAAGACCTGTGGCCACCTAGGTCTCCCGACCTGACACCCTCAGATTTCTTTCTCCTGGGACGTTTAAAAAGCGAGGTTTATGCCAACAAGCCAAGGTTGATTGAGGAACTAAAAGACAACATCCCACCTGAAATTGCTGCCATCAATGTTCGCCAATATGGAGCGTCGGGTGAATATGTAAGTGGACGCTGGCAGTGGGCATTTCCAGCATCTTCTATGAGACATTCCTTTTTGTCATGTATCAAGGTATGTTTTACAGAGGGTGAGTCAAATGGTTTGCAAAATTTGTATCACTTTATGTCTTCATACGTACCTTTACGACGAAAGCTGACTAGCATTCAAAGTATAGGCCATCGTGTTGCACAGTCTTTAGCCATTTGTCTGCCAGTTCTTCGATTCTACAGAGTGTGAGTCGAAAGTTTTGCAATATTTGGATCACTTTATGTCTTCATACGTACCTTTACGACGAAAGCTGACTAGCATTCAAAGTATAAGACATCGTGTTGCACCGTCTTCAGGAATCTGTCCGCCAGTTCTTCGATTCTACAGAGGGTGAGTCAAAAGTTTTGCAATATTTGGATCACTTTATGTCTTCACACGTACCTTTACTACGAAAGCTGACTAGCATTCAAAGTATAGGCCATCATGTTGCGCGGTCTTTAGCCATCTGTCTGCCAGTTCTTCGATTCTACAGAGAGTGAGTCGAAAGTGTTGCAATATTTGGATCACTTTATGTCTTTATACGTACCTTTATGACGAAAGCTGACTAGCATTCAAAGTATAGGCCATCATGTTGTGCGGTCTTTAGCCATCTGTCTGCCAGTTCTTCGATTCTATAGAGGGTGAGTCGAAAGTGTTGCAATATTTGGATCACTTTATGTCTTCATACGCTCCTTTACGACGAAATCTGACTAGCATTCAAAGTATAGGCCATCGTGTTGCACCGTCTTTAGCCATCTGTCTGCCAGTTCTTCGATTCTACAGAGGGTGAGTCGAAAGTTTTGCAATATTTGGATCACTTTATGTCTTCATACGTACCTTTACGACGAAAGGTGACTAGCATTTAAAATATAGGCCATCGTATTGCACCGTCTTTAGCCATCTGTCTGCCAGTTCTGCGATTCCGCGGAGGTACCAGTTCTTGTCCTTCGAGGCGAAGAACTCCTTCACCCCAGCTGTCATCTCTTCCTGGTTATTGAAGTACCTCCCGCAAAGGAAGTGGGCCATGGACAGGAACAGGTAATAATCCGACGGGGCAAGGTCCGGACTATATGCTGAGTGTGGCATCAGTTCAATGCCCTCAAGTTCCTGGAGTTTTCTTTTCCCAGGTCGTTCGTGCGGTCTGAGACCGAGCGTTGTCCTGCTGTAGGAGAGCGCGCTTTCTGTTCACCACTTTTGGGTGCTTCTCCTCCAAGACGGCATACATCCGCTCCAGCTGTTTAGAGCAGAAGTTGGCGTTGATGGTCCGACCGTCTGGAACAAATTCGTATTAGATTATCCCCTCGAAATTCTACCAGACGCAAAGCATAAGCGCCCATTTTGGCAACAGGTTCAAGAAACTGTTCCGTGCTCAACCACTGCCGTTGTGTGCTAGGATAACCGAAAAAGACCAACATTTCGTCGCACGTAACAATTCTCTTGATGAAAAGTACATCGTGCGGGTTTTTTTAAGAGTTTCGTGCGCACTTCAACTCGTCGGTTTGCTTCTGGTGGCATCAGTTCGTGAGGGACAATGTGGCAGCTCCTGTAGACCTTGCCGAGGTCCTGAAGGTGACGAACCAAGGTGGTCTGTGATATACCCAGCTCGCCTGATAATCTCAGAGTACTAATGTTCGGAATTGGCTCTACGTCCTTGCGTACGGTCTTGAATCCACGGTTCGCGGCCTACCAGACCTTGCCTGGTCGTCGAGGTTTCTGTCACCTGAGCGAATTTTTTTAACTATCTGGTTGCAGTTCTGTGGTCCACGGAGCATTTCCCTTTCGTATGTCAAGCAAATGTTTCGTGTTGCTTGAGCAGCGTTATGGCCGAGATCAAACTCGTAAAGCAAAAGTTTCTTAATTAGCCGGTTGTGGCTGTTCATCTTTTAGGCGTCCCAACCACAGACAGAACGACGACTTGCAATTCTGTTCAGAACAACGACTACCACTTCATATCCCTTTCGACTGACTTCAGTGCGCGACTTGAACTAGTTTAAACACGTGATATACCCACCGCAGCACACGCGTTTATGCAAATTATGCAAAACTTTCGACTCACCCTCCCTCTGTAGCTACGTGAGTCTTGTCGATTGGATCAGTAGATGATCCAATCGACAAGACCCACCTTAGAACTGAACTGAAGATAAAAAGCTGACGAAGACTAAAATTTTTTAATCCCTGCTACCTATTATTTTTTAAAATACTGGGTGTCATAAAAACTTGTTTTATTCTAAATAATTAATTTTTTTTTTTTTTCGATTGGAGGTTTAACGACCACCGTGAGCAACTCAATGGGCTATAAGCTGTCGCCCGTCCCTAAGTTAGGGTCACTGGTTCCAGGGAAGCGAGAGAGCCAGTGCCGTAAGACAAACACAACATCCATGCCTCACCGGGATTCGAACCCGGACCCCTTAAATAATTAATTGGTCTGTTATACAAAGATTTTCCGTAGTTTTGTTAAAACGCAGAACATTAGGAAACCGTCTATAGTATGATATTTGTGCTAATGATACTTTTTTGGGTATAACACTTAATTTACGTGCTTTGAGAAAAAAATCTGGATATCGTAGTAAGAAGTGTAAGTATATAACTCTTTGTTTTTAGGAAGACAATATGTGAGACCGATCCAATTGTGGCTACATTAAAAAGCAAATGCTATGATTATTTACCCCAACATTAATTTCAATGATGAGCATTATTATATAAAGCGGATCATCAGTAATATCTTATAAACAAGTTAGTAAAATCATGCAATGTATTGATTACGATACGCGGGCCACGGGTGGCCCAGTGATCAACGTTCGTGACTGCCACGGAGAAAACCTCGGGTTCGACCCCAGGCAGGTACGGACATTCGAACCACTAAATAGCCGCCGTGCTTCGGATGGGCACGTTAAGCCGACGGTCCCCGGGTACTGGCCCCCCGGTAATAAATAAGTACGTCTTCCTCCCCCTTCCTACCTCGCTTCCGTGTAACTTTCCCATCGGGAACTCTAGCCCAAATCCACTAGCTTCTTATTTCTAAGGGTTGTTTGCCAGACACTCCGGTCCTAAAATCCTCTACATCTGATCTGGTCTATGAAAAGATTTCCAACATACCAGAAATCGCGCGCAGACAAACCCTCCTCCCTACCCTGACTATTGATTGGTTCAGTTATACCTCCGGAACAACATACTAAAGTTTTGTCGCAATAGAAGCATTTTTAGTCAAGTTATGAGGATAATTGCTGTGGAATAAATCTCGCTCCTGTGCCCTAACCTTGGACCCCATTTCAATGATATTCAACAGAATTGGTTCAGTATATCTCCGGAACAACATGATAAAGTTCTGTCGCAATCGAAGCATTTTTACGAAAGTTATGACGCATAAGGGCAATGGAATGGATCCCGCTCCTATGTCCTGAAATTTGACCCCATTTCTCCCATTTTCAATAGGGTTCGTCCCCAGTTGGTCCCCTACCACATACTAAAATTTCATCGAAATCGAACCATTTTTACGCGACTTATCGTGCGTCGGACAGGCAGACGGACAAAGCTGGATTATATACTGTACGTTTCTTCAACCTACGGTTGGAAAGCGTAAAAAACGACTCAGGATCATGTTGGTTTGAATATTCATTTCGCTGTTTAATAGCAGTTTGTGGAATGCTGGTAATATTTGACATACCAGTAGATTTCAGTGTTCCTTTGTATTCAGATCACATGCAATACTTCATTACATTTATGACGTGTATAACGAAGTAAATTTCTCCGTCATTATTTTTATCCGCGCCAGGATTCGAACCCGGATCCCCTCATTCCGGAACAAGTTGCTCTACCAATTGAGCTACGCGGACGTTTTATTCTGATTCCTATCTGCCATTATGTCGTGTGCGTCCTTCTGGCAGGTACGTTACATCTCCTGGTACGTTACACGTGGTACATGTTTCAAAGAAAAAAATATGATCTACTGATTTCTACTGATTTTTTGAGCTCTGGTTCACTGATTTCGGAAAATAGTCTCTGGCAATACTGGACTTGACTTTTAGTGACCATACTCATAAAAGTTCCGACTCATTTTCCGTAACACAACAAAGGCTTTCCCACTTGTACAGAGGATAATCACACATTTTTAAAACGATTTCCAGCAATATAAATAATGTTTAAAATTAAAATTCTTCTTTCTTAAATGTTCTAACTGATAGCCATTTTTCTGGATGAACTTACATCTAGATTTCCAAGATAAAGGGGCATTTCTTAAAATTGGCATTTTATTCCACTCCTATGGGGTCAAAGGTCAGGGCACAGGAGCTAGATTTATTCCACGGCCATTATCCTCATAACTTGACTAAAAATACTTTTTGCAACAAAACTTTATCATGTTGTTCCGGAGGTACACTGAACCAATCGAAATGGGGTCGAAGGTCAGAGCACAGGAGCGAGATTTATTCCACAGCCATTATCCTCATAACTTGACTAAAAATGATTTGATTGTGACAAAACTTTAGTATGTTGTTCTGGAGGTATCTGAACCAATTCGTTTTGTTATAATCGAAATGGGGTCAAAGGTCAGGGCACAGGAGCGAGATTTATTCCACAGCCATTATCCTCATAACTTGAGTAATAACTTGAGCAATGATTTCTGGTATGTTGGAAAGCGTATCATATTCAATGCACTGCATGATTTTACTAATTTGTTAGCAGTCCGAAGGCATAATAGTCCATTGGTGACACATCAAGAGACTTCGAAGGAATACGAGCAAAAGGTATGGACTTGATACCTCTCTTTCTTTTTATTTTTCAAGAATCAGAGTGGTAGATTTCGACGTATGACTGGTAGCCTTATCTTGATGGATTTCTACTCTTTGAAGGTTCTGTGGATAAAGGAATGGTATTTTCTCTTTAAATATAGGAGCTAAAACATTACTTTCGTAATATGCAGAATTGATTTTAACATTTTTTCAACTTTTCTTAACTTTAAGTTCCCTTTGTACGAGAAACCAGCAATAATCAGGAATCCTTTACGGAAACTTTCTTTGAATTCTTGTAACCAAGTTTCTAATCCTTTTTCTGCTCTTTTGCCATTGTAAATCGACACTGTTTACGCTTTGCAACCGTAGGTTGAAGAAGCGTATATGCTGCAGCTTTGTCCGTCTGTCGGTCTGTCCGCACGATAACTCTCGTAAAAATGGTTCGATTTCGAGGAAATTTTAGTATGTGATAGAGGACCACCTGGCGAAGAACCCTATTGGAAATGGGCGAAATGGGGTCAAAGCTGAGGACATAGGAGCGGGATCCATTCATTGCCCTTATGCGTCATAACTTACGTAAAAATGATTCGATTGCGACAAAACTCTATCATGTTATTCCGGAGGTATACTGAACCGGTTCTGTTGAATATCATCGAAATGGGGTACAAGGTCAGGGTACAAGAGCTTGCCGGGCCACTCGGTTGCCGATCAGCGACCAGACGTGTTCGATGGGCGACATATCGGGAGAACAGGCGGGCCACGGCAGCAGTGACACCTGGTGGGCTGTGAAGAATTGTTGCACGATGCGTGCCACGTGCGGGCGCGTATTGTCTTGTTGAAACGTGGCCGCTGGCAGATCCTGCAGGTAAGGATGGACTACAGGCTCCAAAACGTCGCAGATGTAGCGGGGGCTGTGGAGTATACCGGCGATGCGTACCAGAGGGGTGCGGGTGTCATATCCAGTTGCGCCCCAAACCATAACTCCAGGCAACGGACCGGTATGGCGATGCATAATGCAGGCGTCATACAGTCTCTCGCCGCGGTGCCGCCACACGCAGGTCCGACCATTGTGGTTTTGCAGGAAGAAACGGGATTCGTCGGAGAAGACAATGTCGTGCCATTCCGTAGTTCAGGTGCGGCGTTCAACGGCCCAATACTGCCACATTCGCCGGTGGTGTAACGTCAATGGTAAACGGAGCAATGGGCGCCGTACGACAAGTTCCCGCTGTTGCAGACGACGTCGAGCGGTACGTGCTGACACAGGTTGTTGCGCAACACACCCTAATTCCTGCGCTAACGTTCGTGATGTGGCGGTGCGAGCCGTCAATTCTCGCCGCACAACATGCCGGTCCTCTCGTTCGGTGGTGTGCCGCGGGGCGGCAATCGCTCACATCGGTCCGTCCGTCCCTCCTGCACCCACCGAATCCACACTCGCATCACTGTGGCTGGATGTCGTCTCACACGGGCGCCGATGTCTCGGTACGATAAACCGCTGTCGCGATAAGCCACGATTCGTCCTCTGTCGAACTCCGAAACGTGCTGGAGTGACTGCCGTAATGTGCGACGAGGCATCAGGAAGCTTACCATACACAGGTCCGGCAGCACAACACACTTACACTACTTATACCCCGCCTTCTGTGCACCCTTCTTATAGTGCTTCTTGGTGGCGTGCCGGGCGCACATGATCTGCACACGCCCTGCAATGCTAATCGTTTGCATGTCCTCTCGCGGGCGACGCATGCAGCGAATTTCAGGCCAATCGGATGCTTCCTTCTTGGTGTTGCATTTTGGGTGGCCAGCAATGTAGAACAATTTTAACGCGAGTTATTGTGAAGACAGACAGACAGACGGAAAAAGATGGAGCATATACGCTTCTTCAACCTACGGTTGGAAAGCGTAGAAAAGGATTTTTAGGATTAAATCATCCGTTAAATGTCTGTAAGATCATTTAGAATTTTCGTTTCTTTTACCTTGTTTCAGCTTAAAATGTCTGTTTCAAGTTGGAGAGCTCAGCAAAAAATGTACGAAACAGTTTCATTACTTGGAGAGTTCAGCTAAGAAAAAGCCAAAACGAAACGTGTATTCCAAGGAAATGTAGCATTAGTTGCTGGACGAATTAAAATTCTTTCTATGTTCAGTAATATGAAATGAAAACAAAATTGTGAAAGCTTCGGGGAAAAAAGTGTGGTTCAGTGTCCTTAGTATCATTTCAAGATGACACCCTTCAAACCAGTATATTCTATTTTACCAACCAAGTCACGTGTCTCTTTCTCTTGCTAACGATATCTGACGTTTGAGATTGCTTTTGGCGCTTTTCGTCCAACTCCATATTTATTCTGTTTTGTGTTTTAATGTCTCATTCCGTTCACAACGTTTTCTTTTATACATTTAATAAAATACAGCGTTTGGTTACATCTCATTACGTCGTGACAAGGACTGTGCTTCAGAAGTTTAAACAAGTTGATAAAATCATGCAATGCATTGATTATGATACGCTTTCCAACATACCAGAAATCATTACTCAAGTTATGAGGATAATGGCTGTGGAATACATCTCGCTCCTGTGTCCTGACCTTTTACCTCATTTCGATGATATTCAACAGAACCGGCTCAGTATACCTCAGGAATACCATACGAAAGTTGAGTCGCAGTCGAAGCATTTTTACGTAAGTTATGATGCATAAGGGCAATGGAATGGATCCCACTCCTATCTCCTGAGCTTTGATCCCGTTTCGCCCATTTTCAATAGTGTTCGTCCCCAGGTGTTTCCTACCACATACTAAACCTCCATCGCAATCGAACCATTTTTACGCAAGTTATGACGCATAAAGGCAATGGAATAAATCTCGCCCTGATGTCCTGCCTGACCTTTGATCCCATTTCGCCCATTTTGAATAGGGTTCGTCCAAAGGTGGTCACCTACCATATACTAAAATTTCATCGATATCGAACCATTTTTACGCGAATTATGGTGCGGACGGACAGACGGACAAAAGCTGGAGCATATACGCTTTTTCAACATACGGTTAGAGAGCGTAAAAAATACACAGCAGTGCAAAAAAAGAACAATTTTTTTTAGTCTTTTTTCGCATTGCTGTGTTTTGAAATTCGGTTTTCGCATTGCGGAATGCTAGCTTGAATTACTCCGAACTGTGACGTACTACAGAGGTAAAATACATGTCAAGACGGCAAAGTTGCCGAGATAAATTCTGTCAATGTAGCTTAATTGGGAAAGCATTCGGCTCTGGAGCAGAACGATGCGGAATCGATAAGCCCACAGGACAAAACGTGTGTTCACAGAACCCAGGGAACATACCGTATTTACACTGCTTTTTTACGCTTTCCAACCGTAGGTTGAAGAAGCGTATATGTTCCAGCTTTGTCCGTCCGTCTGTCTGTCTATCTGTCTGTCCGTCCTCACGATGACTCGCGTAAAAATGGTTCGATTTCGATGAAATTTTAGTATGTGGTAGGGAGCCACCTGGGGACGAACCCTATTGAAAATGGGCAAAATGGGGTTAAAGGTCAGCACATCCATTCCATTGGCCTTATGCGTCATAACTTATGTAAAAATGTTTCGATTGCGACAAAACTTTATCATGTTGTTAAAAAAAGGGAGCAGGATCCATTCCATTGCCCTTATGCGTCATAACGTATGTAAAAATGCTTCGATTGCGACAAAACTTTATCATGTTGTTCCGGAGGTATACTGAACCGGTTCTGTGGAATATCATCGAAATGAGTTCAAAGGTCAGGGCACAGGAGAGAGATTTATTCCACAGCCATAAACCTCATAACTTGAGTAATAACTTGAGTAATGATTTCTGGTATGTTCAAAGGTTACGACATAGGAGCCGGGTCCATTCCACTGGCCTTATGCATCATAACTTCCGTAAAAATGTTCGATTTAGATGAAATTGTAGTACGTGGTAGGGGTCCACTGGGGACGAACCCTATTGAAAATGGGAGAAATAGGGTGCAAATTCAGGACATGGGAGCCGGATTCATTCCATTGCCATTATGCGTCATAACTTACGTAAAAATGCTTCGATTGCGACAAAACTTTTGTATGTTGTTCCGGAGGTATACTGAACTGGTTCTGTTGAATATCATCGAAATGGGATGAAAGGTCAGGGCACAGGAGCGAGATTTATTCCACAGCCTGTATGCTCATGACATGAGGAATAACTTGAGTAATGATTTCTGGTATGTTGGAAAGCGTATCATAATCAATGCATTGCATGATTTTACTAACTTGTTGTTTACTTGATTTGCCTGATATTTGGTACATGTACTCGCTTTTGCAGCAGTTTGAAAACATGGATAAGGCGTAAAAATTTCCGTTTTGTTTTCTAGTACAGTCACTTGTGGCGAATATTGCCTATTTGACTTTCGGCTTTTTTTTACTGTGCCTTATGCACATTTCGTTATCTTTCGTTATATTTTCTGAACTTAAGGTAACGTCAGGCCTCCCAACAGTTTATTTCATTATGGCATCACCGGCAGATAGTCAAGTCAAAGGACTAAGCTGAATTCAAGGCCGTTGGTCTAAACTAGATGATGTTAGAGTAATTTGTCACCAACAAACGTATTGTTTTGAAGATGCGAATCAGTTTTTCTTTGTAAATATGACATGGATGGTAAGTCCGACAATATCAGAAATCTTGAAAATTTCGTCGTCCTGGAGCAGGAATCGAACTCGCGTCTCCCGGAAAGCGCCCGAGTATGCTAACCACTACACCACCCGAACGACCAAGTTTCAAGTTTCCGATTAATTTGAATATAACCATCACAGGATTCGCTAGTCGAAGCAACAGGATTCGTTCTGGGTGGTGTAGTGGATAGCATACTCGGGCGCTTTCCGGGAGACGCGGATTCGATTCCCGCTCCATGACGACGAAATTTTTAAGTTTTCGGATATTGTCTGACTTACCATCCATGACATACGTAGTGCGATCAAAAAGTTCCGAGATTAGGTACGTAGCGCGCCAACAGATGGCAGTATGCGAATGCGCGAGCAGTGGTCAAGGGTAGTGACCTTAATGAGTCATTGTGCCGAGTGGCGTCGTTCTGTGAACATCAGGAGCTGTGCTACACGATACTTGGTGACCACGTGCAGAACACAGCTGCGATTTCGGTATGGACTGCAAATCAAAGCAGCGAGCAAACATTAAAATTCTGCGTCAAATTCACCAAATCGGGAACGGAGACGCATGAAATGTTCCTGTCGCGGGTTATCATTGAGGACGAGACTTGGGTCTACGTTTACGACCCGGAGATCAAACAACAGTCGCCGCAGTGGAAGAGCCTCGCTTCTCCACGACCAAAGAAGGCCCTACAGGTCCGGAGCGCAACCAAAAGCATGCTCATCGTGTTTTTCGACATTCGTGGGGTTGTGCACCGTGAATTCGTCCCCCAGGGCCAGAACGTCACCCCCTTTTTTACTGCGATGTTCTGCTGCTTCTTAAGGAGGACATTCGCAGCAAAAGACCTGAAATGTGGCGCAGGGACGATTTCCTGCTCCATCACGACAATGCAGCAGCTCACAGAGCGTTAGCAACACGCCAGTTCTGCAGCCGCAACAGCATGACTACCTTTTCTCACCTGTCTTACTCGCCGGATTTGGCCCCCTGCGACTTCTTTCTGTTCCCGAAGATGAAGCTGAAGCTCAAGGGTCGCCGTTTTGAAACCGTGGACGAGATCCAGCGTGAATCGCAGACGGTGCTTGTCACGATTCGCGAACAGGACTTCCAGGGAGCGTTCCAACAGTGGGAAAAACGCTGGCAGCGGTGTATCGCTGCCCAAGGAGACTACTTTGAGGGAGATTATAGCCATACGTACATACTTTGTTGTATATAGGTCTAGTCTCGGAACGTTTTGATCGGACCGCGTATTTACACCAAAAAACGTATTCACATCTTCAAATGTTATATTGTTTGGTGTAATCCCGTACTCCATTCATGAAACGTATTGTTGTTGAGCACAATCTTGAGTGAGATTACCTTCGAGTTCTCTGTTGCAGTAACCATTGTTTAGTTCGTTCACGTTAAGTGTTATGTACTAATAGTTGTCAAAGTTTATATCATCGTTCTTCGTTCATTTGGGAGCTGGCGATTTTATCGAAAACGATTTCATCGAAGACGAAATCATCGAAAGCGAATTCATCGAATGCAAAATCATCGAAACCAAATTCACCGAACGAGCACTTTACCGAAATACGATTTTTTCGAAAATTATGAAACTAATTAATCGAAATTTTAATTTTTCTTCGAGGAACTCGTTTAAAAATTGGATATGTAGCATTATCATCTCTCTTCATAGAAACCGTAAAACATAATTTAAAAGACTCTCATGATGAGCGTGAGTAATAGTTGCTACAAACTCTTTTCTATATCAAGATAAAACGTAAAATTTTCGTTTTTATAATGCTTAACGGGTTCCTTGGTGGCTAAGTGATCTAAGCGCTGCCTTTAGATCATCCGTTGGAGAAGGGTCCGGGTTCGAATCAGGGGTAGGGCATGGATGTTGTGTTTGCACTGTGGCACTGGCTCTCTCTCTCTCTCTCTCTCTCTCTCCCTTCCCTGGAACCACAGGGCCTAAATTAAACAGCGGCGACTGCTCATAGCCCATGGAGTTGCTCACGGTGGTTGTCAAACAAATCTTCCCCCAAAGATTTTTATTTGTGGATGGTCTAATCTTATTATTGAAGTACGACAAATTTCATGGCTGAAAAGTCTTTTAAAAACAAAACATTTTGAAATGAAATAAACTCTTTTGAATTTTCTAGTGAATTAAAATTCAAAAGTGGTTTAGGAGTCTTTAAAACTATTTCCACGACGTAGTTTTGTTGAAATGTGTTCTATGAATGCCTTTGATCTTTATTTACTATTGCAATTATAATATTTGTGGCAATTGATATAGTACACTTGATTTCCAAAATTTCAGAGCAAGTGTTCGTTCTTAAAAAAAAACAACTTGTTAACGATTTTAAATTTTTTATCCAATCTCTCATCTGGGATCTAAAACGCATAAATTGTTTTTAATTTATAATTTTAAATTACATGTCGGAGATGTATTACATGTTATTAATTGTTTAAAAGAAATTCAAGATTCTTGGTAATTTGAATAAAGTAAAAAAAAAAAAATGAAAAAAAAAACCCCATATGTTTAAAAATTTTTGTAAATCTGATTTTATTCATTCTCTGGTATAGAACATATCTCCCATCATCATTTTTCAATACATATCCCTAAAAACGTACCGAAATAAAGTTTAATCATTGATTAAGCTTCCACAATTCACTGATCGTTATATTTATTTTATTAAACAGTTCACTATAGATGGGATGAATATTAAAAATAGTATAACTATACTAGGAATCCGAATTTCTTGGCGTATATTAGAAATCAAAGTTTCTAAGTTTTCGCTCATCAACCAGATGGTTTTTTCAAGGAAGATAGACAGCTAACTGCAAACTGGATAATAGAACATTTCAAAAATTTCAACGCGGTGACCTGGGTTTATGACTAGACAATAAACGAATAGGCGCAAATGCGATCATTCAATCGAAGAAACGAGGTCACGTTGGTTGGGCACGGGTTACCGTGGTAGAAAGCGCAGCATAAGAATTGGAAACATTTGGTATGTAGGAAATAGAGCCCAGTAGCGAAGTTGCGGCATAGAAAGATTAACACGGCTGGTTCTGGCTTTTTCGATTAAGTTATGCATATGGTTCGACGTATATCCTACCTCATTGGCCAATTCGACGAGGTCTTTTATTTAGTTCGGATTGTCTAGAACAAACATCGGAGGAGACGGCGAAGACTCGTCTAATTCGAGAACGGAAGAGGCCATCTTGTAATCATCAGGACAGAATGGACTGCGGAGCATCAGGCTGGGAACGGAGGTAGGAGTGAAATAGACTTCCGTACAAAGGCGGTTGTCATGCGATTTGCTCGCTAAGACGTCGAGATAAGGTAAGACAACACTGTGTTCAAGCTCCATAGTGAAATTGACCGCAGGGTGTAAATAATTGACTTTTTCGAGGAAGGGGAAGAGCTTGCTATCAGTGAGGCCATATAAAAAATACGTCGTCCGCATATCGCAGCCAGGTGGTAGGACTTGGGGTGATGTTGGTAAATATATGTTGCTCAATGGGACAAGGTATTATTTCCGCGAGGACGGCTGAAAGCGAGAATCCCATCGAAGCGCCATTACTTGTTTATACACTGCTGGCCACCCAAAATGCAACACCAAGAAGGACACGAAATAGCAAAGCTAGATTTACTGGACACATAACAACAGGTACAAAGATGAAACGATTGAGCTTACAGGCCCGTGAGACTTGCGGAACATGCAGACATCAATAATTCGTGTGGCCCCCATGGCTGGCAATAACGGGAGCTACAGGCCGCGGCATCGAACGAAAGAGGCTTTGGATGTGGGCTTGGGGTATGTCGGTCCAGGCTGCTTCCACAAGTTGCCACAGTTCATCACGGGTGGTGCTTGCCAGGCCACTCGGTTGCCGATCAGCGACCAAACGTGTTCGTTGGGCGACATATCGGGAGGAGAAGTGGGCCACGGCAGCAGTGACACCTGGTCGGCCGTGAAGAATTACTGGCCGCTCCGGTGGCGCAGTGGTCTAAGCGATGGCCGCTGATCATTCGTCCGAAAGGGGTCCGGGTTCGAATCCCGGTGAGGCATGGATGTTGTCTTTGTCTTTCGGCACTGGCTCTCTCCCTTCCCTGGAACCAGTGGCTCTAAATTAGGGACGGGCGACTGCTTATAGCCCATTGAGTTGCTCAAGGTGGTCGTTAAACTTCCAATAAAAAAAAAAAAGAAGAAGAATTGCTGCACGATGCCCGGCACGTGCGGGCACGCATTGTCCTGTTGAAACGTGGGCGCTGGCAGGTCCTGCAGGTAAGGGATGACTACAGGTTCTAAAACGTCGGAGATGTAGCGGTGGCTGTTAAGTGTACCGGCGATGCGTACCAGAGGGGTGCGCGTGTCATATGCAATTGCGCCCCAAACCATAACGCCAGGCGACGGACCGGTGTGGCGATGCATAATGCAGGCGTCATACAGTCTCTCGCCGCGGTGCCGCCACACGCGGATCCGACGATCGTGGTGTTGCAGGCAGAAGCGGGAATCGTCGGAGAAGACAATGTCGTGCCATTCCGTAGCCCAGGTGCGGCGTTCAACAGCCCACTGCTGCCGCACTCGCCGGTGGTGTAACATCAATGATAATCGGGGCAATGGGCGCCGTGCGACAAGTCCGCGCTCCTGCAGATGACGTCGGACGGCACGTGCTGACACAGGTTGTTGCGCAACACACCTTTATTCCTGCGCTAACGTTCGTGATGTGGCGGTGCGAGCAGTCAATGCCCGCTGCACAACATGCCGGTCCTCCCGTTCGGTGGTGTGCCGTGGTCGCGGCATTCACTGACGTCGGTCCGTCCGTTTCTCCTGCACCCACCGAATCCATACTCACCTCACTGTGGCTGGATGTCGTCCCACACGGGCGCCGATGTCTCGGTGCGATAAACCGCTGTCGCGATAAGCCACTATTCGTCCTCTGTCGAACTCCGAAACGTGCTGGAATGACTGCCGCCGTATTCTGCTACGAGGCATCAGGAAGCTTCCCACGCACAGGTCCGTCAGCAGAACACATTTCTACTACTTACACCCCGCCTTCTGTGTACCCTTCTTATAGTGCTTTTCGGTGGCGTGCCGGGCGCACATGATTTGCATATGCCCTGCAATGCTAATCGTTTGCATGTCCTCTCGCGGGCGACGCATGCTGCGAATTTCAGGCCAATCGGATGCTTTCTTCTTGGTGTTGCATTTTGGGTGGCCAGCAGTGTAAATTTGTCCTTGGAAGCTGAAGTAGCTGGAATTTGAGACCAAGTACATTAAGTTGAAGATGCCAAGGCAAAACTTCTGCGAACAAACTTATTAATTAGATGTAGCTTCTTTCAATAATCTGATGGCTTCCGGCAAAGGGGCCGATGGGTAAAGGGAAATAATGTCGAAACTGCCAACAATATCGTGCTGTTGAACAGTGATTTATCTAGTTTTCGTGATAAAATCTAAAGTAGAAGTTAATACGAACTTCGATTCAGGTAGATGACCAGTCAGGAATCTGGATAATGCATTCTCGAAATGGTAGGTCGGTGTGGACCTTCTAGACACAGTCGGTCTCAATGTATTGCCGGGCTTGTGGTTAAGTGTTCCAAAGGGTTTTGGGACCCGAGGGCCAGGCGGTAATTTGGTGGCTTTCCTGAGATCGTCCGTAAGAGCAGTTAGTCTCGCAGGTTGTTGTACCCGTGCAATTCAAGAATTTAGAGGGTTCGTTCGTAAAACCGTAGATCCAGAATCGGATACAAAATCTTCTAGTTTCTTAATGTAATCGGCTCTATCCATAATTGCTATCTGGCCGGATTTGTATGTAGTAAAGGGACGAATAACATCTTCTGAGGACGATATGTGATATTTGTTACCGCCATTTTAGCTCTCGTAATAATTTAACCACAGAATAGAAACCACATCAACTCTAATTTACTTGAATGTTTAGAAACTGTGGAAAACATTTTAAGATACCAAGTTTTTCACCGTTTCTTATAGAAATAAGAAGAAAACTTTAAAAAGGTTTCATTCAGAGATAATAAAATTAATTTTCATGATCTGAGTTGAACGGAAATATTGTAACCCTATGTAAATAAGTGAGTAATTTACAGTTATACTGAATAATGGTGACACGAGGAATTGTATACTCCTCTATTATCTTGGTCCAAGTGCAGGACTTCTCATTTTACTGAGCCTGGATTCGAAATCCTGGTAAGACATAAATGCAGCGTTAGGACTTATGGAACTGGATCTATTCTCAAACCCGTGACTCTAAAATAGGAATGGGGACTTCTCTTAGGGGTAAATGCAGTACTTATAGAGTTTGTTAAACTCAAAACAAAAGGCAGTTTGCGTTTCTTGTAATCAGTAACTGCATGCTACAAATACCGGCCATTGAGTTATAATAGAAACTTTTCTTCATTACCGGGTCTAACAACCTTTAGCCCGAATTACAGCATGTATGCGGTTTGGCATAGATTCCCCAAAGTGTTTGAGTGCATCTACGTCTACAGCATAGTAATCGTTCACCAGACAGTCCATTAACGGGTTCATATTTGATGGAAAATGACTTTGGTTTTGGATCTGTTTATTTAGCATGTACCATACATTCTCAATTGGGTTCAGATTTGGGCTTTATGGTGGCTAGGAAGATGGTGAAAGTCACTGTCGTGCTCGCTGAACACTTCTTGCGTGATGGACAGTAGCATTGTTGTCCATGAAACAACCGTCACCTGCTGAATGAAAAGTTAACATTGCAGGATGGACTTGATCGGCAACAATGTTCTTTGTAGAACACCCAATATTCCAGTAATATCAAGGAACCCGTTCCGTAATGACAGAATGTTCCCCACACCATGACACCATCTCCTGAACCTTGCGTTCTGTTTACAAGGCAAGCAGGGTCCATTACTTGATTTGGCTCCCGCCAAACTCTCTGCCTACCGTCTGTACAGAACAAGGTGTACCGCGATTTATTTGACCACAATACTTTTTTCAGTCTTTCAGGGTCTAGTCGCGGTGTTCCGTACACCACTGTAGACAAACTTTCCGATTATTCTCAGAAATCGGTGTAGATATGCGACTGCCAATACCGAACCTCCTCGATTCCCTGCGCGTGGTTTGCTGAGATATGGGTCGGAAACCGATTTTATTGAATGCTTCGGTAAATTGAAGCACACAGGAATTTCTTTTTTCTCCGTACAAGCCTTCTCAGACGACGGCGATCTCGTTCCTGAGAGAATGTCGTCGGGCTATAGTTAAGCCATTTAGACAAGTAATGTGGGTTATTTTTCCGCTGATTAAAGATTCTGAATATCTCACCTTTCTAGAAAGCAGTCAGCTCTGATGTTTTCAAAATCGTCTCTCCATCCAGACGGACACCAATAATAAGCCCTTTATTGAACTCCGAAAGACCATATTACGAGAGCTAAAATGGCATTAACAAAAGATACAGATTGTCCTCAAAAGATGTTTAAGAGAAATACGTCATCCTCAAAAGAATAAACACCTTTTGAGGACAACTTGTGTCTCTTTTTATCGCCATTTTAGCTCTCGTAATAATGTAAACCCTAGATAACATTGTTTCCTAATTCTCCAAGAAACATTCAGAGGGAGAATTTACATTCGGGGCAAATATTACATACACACACCGGCCTCTGAATTAGTAACTTTTATGCAGATGTATGTAAAAATCAGTTAGGCAGCGTATACGCAAAATACGTACTTGGTCACGTGCGTCACCACGTGCTCTAGGCAACTATTTAAAACTGCAGCTCGTCAGTAGTGTTGAGCACAATGGGTAAAAGAAATGGTCTCGCTAGAGGGCTTATTGTTGGTGTCCTTCTGGCTGGAGCGAGGATTTTGAAAACAGCAGACCTGACTTGATTTTCAAAAGGTGAGATACCCGGGTCTTCAATCAGTGGAAAAATAAACCACATTGCTTGTTTAAAAGGCGTACCTGTGGCGCGCGACGACAATCTGTCAAGAACGCGGTCGCCGTCGTACACTGGCGTGCAAACATTAAGGACGAGACGGTTTTTCGAATGTAACGTCGTGCAGAAGTGCTCCACATCGACTCAAATCACACCATAAGATCCCCAAGATGTAAGAATATGGGACAAGTGAGCAAAACCGTCCAAACAAGTAATCCAAAGGATACAAAGGCACTTTATTGAAAAGGTAGCTTCGAGCACAACTGGACAGAAGACAGAAACGTCAATGTGACAGGCGGCTGCCAAGAAAAATCAAGTCTTTAGTAGGGGATATGATCACCCCTGATTGCGTTGTAGGATTTACAACGTCTGTCCACGCTGAGGACGAGGTTGTCAAGGAGCTGTTGAGGCATCGCGGCCCATTCCTCTTGTAGCACCAATCGCAGCTGCAGAATCGTTGCTGGCGGCTGGCGATGTGCTGCCAAGCGTCTCCCGAGAAGGTCCCACACGTGTTCGATTGGATTTAGGTCCGCGGACCTTGCAGGCTAATCCATGCGTTGAATATCTTCACTCTCCAACAGCTGTACGACAGCCACTGTACGGTGAAGTGTAGCGTTGTCGTCCATGAAGAGGAACTCAGGACTCACATCACTTCTAAACAGACGCACGTGAGACAGAAGAACCTCGGTACAATAGCGGACACCAGTGACTGAACCTCCTCGGAAGATGTGGAGGCCAGTACGGCTACCAAGCATGATACCGCCCTAAACAAGAACTCCGCCACCTCCAAACCGGTCCCTTTCGATGATGTTGGAGGTGTGATTCCGTGTTCCCTGCTCTCACCAGATGTGTATACGTCCAGAATCGCTCGTCAGACTAAATCGGCTCTCATCCGTAAAGGGAACTCGACCCCATTGCTGATGTGTCCAGTTCTTGTGTTTCTGGCACCACCGAAACCGCCGTCTCCGATGAGCAGGTGTTAATGACACACGCCATACTGGTCGTCGTGCAAATAGACCACCTTTGTGCAGCCTCCTGGCCACGGTAAAACGCAATAACGGACATCCAGTTGTCTGTTGCATGTGCCTTGCGATTTCTCCCGCCGTCTGTTTCTTCTCACCTGTAGGGCAATATACCGGTCGTTCGCCGCCGTGGTTGCTCGTGGACGACCATTGCTCAACTCTCGGACAGCTGTTCCTGTCGTTTGAAGTTATATCCAAGCTCGTGAAACGATGCTGTGAGCGATCAGAAACTCCTCGGCCACACTAGTCACACTTCGACCTTCTTCCAACTTCCCAATGATGCGACCTCGGGTAAAGTCATCCAGATGTCGTCTACTGGATTGCCTGTTGGCCATATCACACGGTGGCAGCAACTCGACGTCGTTCAAACCGATGTACACCGTGCAATAATTTTCACCGAATTGCTGAGCGTACACCGCCCGTGTGCTTTATACCCTTCCGACACTCCCCCTCTACGTCATGCTGCATATATGCGCATGCCCTACCGTACCGGACCCTAGTCTATCTCCTGAGTGGTCTTTGGTACGTTCTGCCTGCTCGTTCCGCTGTTATGCTAATTTCACCTCTTCGTCCTTAATTTTTGCACACCAGTGTATGAGATGGCTTGTACGGAGGAACAGGACTTTCTCTGTACTGCAATTTACCGAAACATTCAATGAAATCTGTTCTCCACCCATATCTCAGCGAACTGTGCGCATGAAATTGAAGAGAATTGATACTGGTGTCCCTACGGAAACCACTGATTTCTGCAAAGAATCGGAAAGTTCGTCTACAGTAATATCAACATAACCTTGATTAGACACTGGAAGACTGAAAAAAGTATTGTGGTCAAATGAATCGCGGTACACCTTGTTCTGTACCAATGGTAGGCAGAGAGTTTGGCGGAATCCCCATTAAGTAATGGATCCTGCTTGCCTTGTAAACAGAAAGCAAGGTTTAGGAGGTGGTGTCATGGTGTGGGGAACATTCTGTTATTACGGAACGGGTTCCTTGATATTACTGGAAGATTAGGTGTTCTACATAGAACATTGTTGCCGATCAAGTCCATCCTGCAGTGTTGACTTTTCATTCAGCAGGTGACGGCTGTTACATGGACAACAATTCTACTGTCCATCACGCAAGATATCTTCAGCAGTAGTTCAGCGAGCACAACAGTGTCTTTCACCATCTCTCATAGCCAACATAAAGCCCGAATCTTAACCCCATTGAGAGTGTATGGTAAATGTTAGATAAACAGATCAGGGACCAAAGTCATTTTCCATCAAATATGAACCCGTTAATGAACTGTCTGGTGAACGCTTAGTATACTTTAGACGTAGATGGACTCAAACACTCTGTGTAATCTATGCCAAACCGCACACCTGCTGTAATTCGGGTTAAAGGTTGTTCGACCCGGTAATGAAGAAAAGTTTCTATTATAACTCAATGGCCGGTATTTGTAGCATGCAGTTACTGATTACAAGAAACGCAAACTGGCTTTTGTTTTGAGTTGACAAGCGTTATAAGCATTTATTCCTAAGACAAGTCCCCATTCCTATTTTAGTGTCACAGGTTTCAGAATAGAACCAGTTCTATAAGACGTAACGCTACATTTATGTCGTACCGGGATTTTGAATCGGGGCTCAGTAAAATGAGAAGTCCGGCACTTGTATACAATTAATACAGACACCCAACGTGGACCAGGAACATCAAACAAAGATCTTCGCTCTTTCCACGTTTATAAATGCGTCACGGAAAAATTCTCATTGGCCGCCACCGGGAGTCGAACCCAGGGTCTTCCAGTTACGCGCCGGATATGCTTCCGCTACACCACAGTGGCCTCGAATTCCTCCAGACTCACACGCGCTAACTGCCAAGCCAATTTGACAGGTTGCTTCTTGGAGCCCCGCACAATGCTGGGGATTCACCAAAGATGGTAAGCAGCAACTGAAGAAATAATTAGAAGGCGAATGAACAACTAATACAGACACCCAACGTTGGCCAGGAACATCAAACAGCCACCCCGGTGGCGCAGTGGTCTAAGGCGCTGGCCTCTGATCATTCGTCCGTAAGGGGTCCGGGTTCGAATCCCGGTGAGGCATGGATGTTGTGTTTGTCTTACGGCACTGGCTCTCTCCCTTCCCTGGAACCAGTGACCCTAAATTAGGGACGGGCGACTGCTTATAGCCCATTGAGTTGCTCACGGTGGTCGTTAAACCTCAAAAAAAAAAAAAAAAAAAAAAAAGAACATCAAACAAAGATCTTCGCTCTTTCCACGTTTATAAGTGAGTCACGGAAAAATTCTCATTGGCCGCCACCGGGAGTCGAACCCAGGGTGCTCCAAGAAGCAACCTGTCAAATTGGCTTGGCAGTTAGCGTGTGTAGCGGTAGCATATCCGGCGCGTAACTGGGAGACCCTGGGTTTGACTCCCGGTGGCGGCCAATGAGAATTTTTCCGTGACTCACTTATAAACGTGGAAAGAGCGAAGATCTTTGTTTGATGTATACAATTCCTCGTGTCACCATTATTCAGTAGAACGGTAAATTACTCACTTGTTTACAATATTTCCGTTCATCCCAGATCATGAAAATTCATTTCATTATCTCCGAATGAAATTTTTTTTGTAAATTGTTTTTATATCTATAAGAAACGGTGAAAAACTGGGTGTCTTAAAATATTTTCGACAGTTTCTAAACATTCTAGTAAATTAGAGTTGATGTGGTTTTTATTCTGTGGTGGTAAAACGAATCTGACTCAAGAAACTTTCTTTTGAAAAATCTATAGATAAAATGGTTCTCGCATAATGAACAGATATTCTAAGCTGTTCTTCCATTATATCAATAGTCATTCCTCTATCATTTCGAACTAATTATACGCATACGAACTACGGGTTATGAGCTATATTTATGGTTTACGGGTGTCCAGAGGTATCGTTACTTTTGACCAGCATTCCTTCCTCTTAAAAACGGTGACGCCACACAAATTCAAGCAATCCTTGTTGCTCGTCTGAGCACAACATCTGTATCGTTTTGAAATTTTTAGGTATCCCACTTTCCAAACTTATATTAAGCACATGGCACAAAACACGCTGAATTTGAAAGTAGAATACGAATGACCAATGCAATGGAATGAGCCAATCGAGAACGCACACATCAAGCAGCATCCCTGAGTAGTTCTAGTTTGACAGATAAATGTTGTCACGCCAGTTTTTAATCAGCTCTTAGGTTTTCACCTTACCACGTTTCTTCAAAATTATCTACCGATGAAATTACGAGCTTAGAATGGTTTGTTAAGCATTTGTTTTCACACAGAAAGCACACAGAAAGGTTGTTTTACCCTCGTGAAAAGTAGGTTAAGACCGAAAGAGAAGGAAAGGGACATTTTGGCACTTCTTTGGCAGAAACAGTTGAGTTTGAACCTTTGACAAGGTCAAGCTATTAGGGTTTCACAGCTGTGGCTGGCAAATTAGACAACCAAACACGACCTGAAACACAAGAAAAAAAAACTTAATGTAATACCGTCGGTTCACTCAATATTATAATCCGTACAAAATCGTCTATTGAGCTAATTTGAAAAGAAATGTGACATTATAAAAAAGAAAGCCACGAGCTTCAACAAAAAAATAAATACAAATAATTTTTGGGAAGAGAAGGCTAGATCTCGAAAGAGTTCCTTGTTATCGGTTTAACATATCTGTAAGAGACACAGTCATTAACTTCAGCACGTCGGTTCTTTACGCTATCTTTCCCACTGTCTTTTATTTATTTTCTCTTTTGTTCAACATAAGATGTACGACGAGCTTCCCGAGATAGAAACAAGCCCAGCATTTGTCTGAGTTCCAAACATCTTACCTCACGTGTCTCATTTGGTCGCTCTGTTCAAAGGTATTAAGCTAAGAAGTTTAAAAGCATTGGGTTCAAAAAGTACAGAACGCCTGTTAGATTAAACGGAGATATTTCTTTCAACACCTGCTTTGGGATCCCCTTTTGAAACCGAAAATCAAGCGTTTTTTTTAACATAATTTGTCCGTACATTTGTCAAGGATCAGATATACAGGGTGTCCATAAAGTCCTTCCCACATTACAAAAATTAATATAAAAAAGTATTGGAGGTACAAGAAAGGGATTGCACGACAATGATGGTGTACAAGTACTTAAATTTTTTTTCTTGTGTCGGTATACCTACACATGGGCACCATTTGTGGCCCGGAGGACATCTAAGCGATATTCGATTTCACGCCATGTTTTGTTTAACATCTCAGCAGAGACAGAACCAATGACGTCCGTTATTCTGCTCTTCAACGTCTCGACATCCTGAACACTGCTAGAGTAAACTTGGTCTTTCACATAACCCCACAGGAAAAATCCTAGAGGGGTTATGTCGGGCGATCAAGGTGGCCATGTCATATGACAGTCGGGGCCAATCGATCTGTCCGTAAATGGGGCATTCGGGAACTCACAAAACCATTATTGACCAATGTGGTGGGGCACCGTCTTGTTGGGAAATAACCGAAGGTTGGAGTGCATGCGACTGAGGTGCTACAAAAAGTTTCGTGTCCAGGTACACGTTACATGTTACCGTGGGCTCTGTAAAACAAGAAGGGTCCGATGATTCTGTCATGCATCAGGCCGCACCATACGTTCACTTTCGGGCTTAGCCCTCTGTTGTTCGATGATATAATGGGGATTTTCTGATCCCCAGATTCGCACATTGTGCCTATTTACTGTACGAGAGACGTGGAATGTGGCTTTGTCTGAGGAACAGACACGGTGCAGATAATCACTATCATGAGCTAAGCGCTGCAATATCTCCGTCGCAAGCGCAGTACGGAGAGGTTGGTCATCAGGCTGAAGAGCTTGAACGATCTGCACCTTATAAGCATAGAGATGAAGATGTTTGCGTAAAATTTTGTAAACCGTGGCACAGGGAATCCCAGTTTCCAATGAAGCACGACGAATGGATTTCCTAGGGCTTCGCAGAAATGTCTCCTGAACAGCTGCAGCTGTCTCTTGTGTAACCGGTGGTCGGCCCGCTCGAGGGAGATTGCCAACACTACCCGTGGCTTAGAACTTTTCATACCAAGCTTTTATGCTTTTTTGGTCCGGTGGTGATCGTCTGTACTCTTTTCTGAAATGACGTTGGACAATAACCGCCGATTTGGTCTCATGGAACCACAACACGCACGCCGCTTTTTCTTGCGTGGAAGCCATTATCGATGAAATGCTCCTCCTATTCAGCTGTAGCGCTCACCTAAAGAACAGAAAAAAAAACTTTATGAGTGCTGCTATATTGTGTTGCCAACCATTTTATTTTAGCTTACATAGATTTTTTTATATTAATTTTTGTAATGTGGGAAATACTTTATGGACACCCTGTATTTCTTCCACCTTTAAACACCCCTTCCCCCACACCGACAAAAAAACAACAACAAAATAAGCAAGATTTCTGTTTGTGTTTGTGATTGACATGTCGGTAATTGCTTTCTGCAATCTCCATTCTACGCTGAAGTTGCTAATTGTTAGGAACACGCAACAGTAATCAGTCACGTGCCGTCCTCACGTACGTACGCACGGAAAAATGGCGATCAGATGGCTTTATAAACAGTTCAATGCAAAGGATTCAGACAAGTACCAAGCGTACATAGCGGAAAAATATGCAAAAGACTCGTGATCTAAACAACTTTGAAAGATATCGGGGTCGTCCCGGTTAGGGCAGTGGTATAAGCTCTGGCTTATGATCATTCGTCCGAGCTGCGTCCGGGTTCGAATCCCGTTAAGGCATAGATATTGTGTTTGTCTTACGGAACTGGCTTTCTCCCTTATCTGGAACCAGTGGCACTAAATTAGGAACGCCTAAAACGCCCGTGCGGACAAACGACCCTAGCCGCCCGAAACGCCTATCTAGAGTGAGTCATATTTCCTATCCTTACTTGTTCTTCAAATTTTCTCGACCTTTGAGGGATCAGTAGGAGTCACCCTCAGTCATTACTATTGTTATTAAACAAAAGAAGTGAAACAACAGACAGTTTTGGGCGTTATGGTATTTAGAGTGATACAATATTTTTGGGTCATGGTCGTTAAAAGGTTAAACACCGAATATAAAAAAAGATACTGGGTTAGGAAGAAAGTAATGTTCGATGACGAATTCCCGAAATAGGAGCACCAGCCGCTGCGCACTTTGGCCACTGAGATTGGGCGGCACACTGGCAGGATATCAGCAGGTAGGTGGCTTAAGTCAGTGGCAGTCAGCCATCAGAAGGCGAAGAGTGTAAGCACCAGCCAACATGGAAGTGGATAAGGAGCACATCTTCCATTGCATGCTGTATGAGTTTCGTCGCGGAAGCACCCCGCAAGTGCTGTAAGCAACATTACTAGTGTGTACCCCAATGCCTTACCAGATCGTCAATGCTGTCGTTGGTTCGAACGGTTTCGAGCCGGAAATTTGGACTTATCAGACCGTCTCAAAGCCCGAAGAACCGCAGCAGTGTATACGGACATGTTGAAGACCTTAGTGAAGACCGATCCACGTGTCGCCACGCTGCGTCAACTTGGAAGGTGCACAAAAGGGGAGTTTGGGTACCCCATCAACTTACAGTTGAGAAGAAGGCAAATCGCATGAGTGCATGCATTTTCTGCCTGCACGTGAACAAGCTGAACCGTTCTTGGATCGCCCTTTGACAGGAGACGAGAAATAGGTCCTGTATGACAATGTCAGCACCCGGAAACAGTGGTTGGACACAAAACAGAAGCCCATGCCGATTCCCAAAGCAGTCTTACACGTAAAGTTGCCTGTTTGGGGGATATGCGGGGTGTCGTGCTTTTGAGCTGCTGCCGGACAGCACCACTATCACCGCCGATGTATACTGCCGTCAGCTCTTCGATCTACACGCATCGCTCACGTGGAAACGACCAGCACTGCTGTACCGCAAAGGCGTCCTCCTATTGCAGGATGATGCGAGGCCTCACACAGCACGGGTGACGTGTCACAAGATCAGGGGCCTGGGCTGGGGCCTATTCTCCGGACATTGTCACAAGCTACTAGACGAACAGCATTTCCTGGACGAACAGCGGTTCACCAACCGTGATGATGTCGAACACGCACTTACTCACTTCTTTGCGTCCAAGCCGCCACAATTCTACAGAGACGGTATCCAACAGCTGTCCAGACGATGGGATCAGGTAGTGGAAAACGAAGGCCACTGCATTTCGGACTGATTTGTACTGGTATATACATAATTAGCACTTTTCTGTTGCCTTGCATTTGCAGACATTACTTTCTTTGAAATAAAATACATGGTAGTGGACACTGGGCGGGCATGTACAAGCACCTCAGGAACAGGAAACTATCTCGCTTATTACAGAACAAACAAATGTATCGATGTTGCACAATCAGCGATGCACAAACAACAAAACAAGCTGTCAGAGGTCTTCCTGTGTGAAGAAACGACTGATAGATGCCTAATGGTAAAAAACGGCGGGAGGTGAGAATTGTACGAGGCTACAGACGAGTCCTATTGTGTCAGTTAACCGCGCGGTACACCAGTACTATCGAGAGGAGAATTCCAGAGTACACAGCCGGCCGCACCCTAGAGTGAATGGGCTATAACAGCCGCCGTCCCTTTCACGTATTGGGTTGATGCACAAGTTCATGCCATTTTATTTCACGAGTGTTTCCCAGTTAAGTAGTGATGGTGCAGATGGCCAGTTGTATATCAGAATGTAGCCAGTAATATCGTGTATCTAAATCATATTGCGTTGTGTGATTGTGGCTAATGGTTTTTTGGTTTTCAGATCCGAAAGTACGGAGTGTCAGGTAGAAAGGAATGAACATTTCCGACATCTGCTCCTCTACGAGTTTAACAAGGGATCCGCAGCCTCCGAGGCCACTCGACAAACTTGTGCTCTGTATGGGGTGGATGCTATCGCTCTGAGGACAGCGCGCAAATGGTTTGAGATGTTCCGAGGTGGCAATTTTGACCTCAAAGACTCTCCACGCTCAGGTCTTACATCTTACTTTTTTTTTTTTTGATTGGAGGTTTAACGACCACCGTGAGCAACTCAATGGGCTATAAGCAGTCGCCCGTCCCTACTTTAGGGTCACTGGTTCCAGGGAAGGGAAAGAGCCAGTGCCGTAAGACAAACACAACATCCATGCCTGACCGGGATTCGAACCCGGACCCCTTACGGACGAATGATCAGAGGCCAACGCCTTAGACCACTGCGCCACCGGGGCGGCCATCTTACTTTGATGAGGATCGTTTGAACCATCTCATCCCCTTGCATCCGCATCAAACTACACGAGAATTGGCCACTGAGGTGGACTGTGATCAGGCCACCGTGGTGCGACACCTAGAACGTATGGGGAAGGTCCAGAAACTGGGGTCTTGGGTGCCTCACACTCTCACCGAGGACAACAAGAATCAGCGTGTTGCCATATGTAGTTCCTTGCTCGCCCGTTATCGCGAATGTTCTCAGCAACATTAACCCCTTTCTGTCACGTATTGTTACTGGAGATGAAAAGTGGTGCCTGTACGTGAATTTCAGGCATCGGGGGGAATGGGTAAGTCCATACAAGACGCAGACATCACGTACAAAATATGTTTAATCATGTTTTGTGTCTGGTGGGACATCTAAGGCATTATTCACTGGGAAATGCTGCCGAGGAATCGGACCATCAACGCGGCATTCTATTGTGAGCAACTCCGCCATGTGGAGGGAGAAATTCAGCAGAAACGGCCACATTGGCGCTATGGTGTCCTTTTCCAACATGATAACGCACGCCCTCACAGTGCAAACATGACCAAAATGGCCATTCAGGACATGAAATTGGAGATCCTTCCACATCCGGCCTATTCCCCAGATGTCGCCCCTTCAGACTATCACCTGTTACGATCTCTGTCGAATGTACTCCGTGGCAGAACGTTCAATAATGATGTTGATCTCCAGAAATTCATTGATGATTTCTTCGCAGCAAAACCTGCAGGTTTTTCAAGAATGGCATTGCAGACCTATCCAGACATTGGGACACCATCGTAAACAATGGGGGTGGGGGGGATACATAGTTGATTGATTCCGTTTTCCCTTCTGATGTAATATATTCCTGTAGTGCGGTGAAAAAAACGGCATGAACTTATGCATCAACCCAATACTACTCGTCTCTGCCAGAAACCGCTAAATTCGTCTGAAGTATGCACTGGAGCACTAAAATTGGACCCCTGAAAAATCGCCTTGTTCGGGGAAACATGTTCGCATTTAATACACACTAATAGATGGGAAAGAATATGGCGATTCATCGATTCGCGCCAACAGCACGAGTCGATGAATCCCAGCTGCCTAGCATTAACTGAACGAGCTGGTGGTGGAGGGGCGATGGCCTGGAGTCAGTTTTCATGGAGGGAATTGGGTTCTTTGATACTTCTGGTAACAGCATTTGAATGCCTCGTTGTATCTTAATAACACTTGTATCTTAACATCGCTCTGAAAGTGGTCATCAGTGCAAAAGGATATCGCATTTAATCGGTTTTAACATTCCACGCCTAGGCCTGTAAATATCTACTTCCATGAGTGTGGTGAACGATCATCACAGGATTTTGCATGCGAATAATGCGGTGAACGCAGCTCAGTGCGGAAGAGATTGGGTGAATAAGCATGATCATATTGCACATTCTTCTGTGACGTACTATAGAGGTGAAAACATGTGTCTAGACGACAAATCTGCATCGAGACATTCTGTCCGCGTAGCTCAGTTGAGCGAGCGACTTACTCTCCAGTGAGGAAACAAAGTTTCGATGAGCCGCGGGTTTTCACACTTCCCATGATCATGTGAGTTATCGCTTAACCGATCTCTTTTATACACTAACGGACAAGAAGTTAGCGCACCAAGAAGGCAGCATCGGATTGAACTTAAACTTTATGGACATGATGATAGAGACAAATGATACACATGATGGTAAACACAGAGCTGCAAGACAATTACAGGTGGATATGTGGCACGCAGTCCGGTCATCTTCAATAGCGCGTCGCACCGCATCGTGCGGCGATACATTCTGCAGTACGGTCCGGCATGGAGGCGAACAGACGCCTGATGTTGTTCTGAGGCAGACTGGCCCACACATGTTGGACGGTGTGCTCCAAATCCCGGATAGTGCGGCACGGCGGCAGCCGGCGTTTCAACTGGTCCCACACATGCTCGATAGGGGACATGGACAGGGAGCGGAAAGGCCATGGAAGTGTCTGGACGTGACGTATGCAATCCTAGGCAACCCGAGCCATATGCGGGCGGGTATTCACCTGCTGGTATAGCGCACCTGGAATCCCGGCCAGGTATGGGAACACATAGGGCCGTAGGATCTTATCAACATACCGCTGGCCCATCAATGATTCACGTACAACTACTAGAGCTGATCGGCTATCGTAGGCTATGGCTTCCCAGACCATAGTACCTGCAGTGGGGGAGAAGAGGCGCTCGATAAAGAGATAAAGAGGTTAGGATTGTGCCGTTGACCCGGGGACTTCCACACCCGGACACGATGATCAACTGTCCACAAAACGGAGCGGCACTCATCGCTAAACACCACGCGTCACCAGTGTGGGACATTCCACGTCGCTCTGGCGTGGCAACACTGCACCCGGAGCCTGCGATGTTCCGGTGTTAATGGCAGCACACGTAATGTGTGCTGGAATCGCAGATTCACCTCCACGAGGCGTCGGGTAATGGTTCGTGGGCACACAGGAGCCGCTACATTTGTCTGTATAGTGGACTTGGTTTCGATTCTCTCTACCGGTGGTCCTCCTGGTCCGTGCGGAGTCGCTCCGCGGTGTAGCAGTGCCGTCACGTGTCCACTGCTCCCAACACAATCAGACGGTATGGTCAGAACGATCCACGTGGCGGGCTATACGGCGCGCCGACCACCCTGCGGTTCTCAGCCTGATGATCAGGCCTCTCTCAAAGTCCGCAATTTGCGTAAATCGACGTCTCTAGCGTCTACCTGGCATTCTTGTCACTCTGTACTCATGCTTGCGTCGGCTGGTGCTTTTTGCTTTCATGGGAAATCGACTACACGCCGGTTTATAAGGCTGCTGGTTCGTGCTTGCAGCGCCACCACAGAGTGTGCGGTCAGGTGCAATCGCACCGAACGTGGATCATTTACATACCAGCACGCACTTTAGCTATTTGCAAAGTTTCGCGGTTATAGCATGTTTTCTTCTAGGTGCGCAAATTTCATTGTCCGTGAGTGTAACTTGAATGCGAATTTATCATACACTGAAGTGCCAGAAAAACTGGTACAGACGAGCTTATGCAAAATACATAACAACGTCACCTATGCGCGTACTCGGTTGCGTCCTCCAGTGCGTATATAAAGCAATAGACATCCTTGCCAGCTATCAGAGCTGTTTTCGGCATAAGAATGACAAGTAATAACGATTTAAGCGATTTTCAACGCGGTGTCATAATTGGCGCTCGTGAGATGGGCCATAGTATTTCGGAGGTAGAAACGAGGTTCGGATTTTCACTGACGACCATTGCAAGAGTGTACCGTGACTACAAGAATTACGGCAAAGCCTCCAACCTACGATACCAGTGTGGCCGTAAAAAGACATTGGGTGAACGTGACCATCGTTGGCTGTCAAGAATCGTTTCACGCGATAGGCGTGCAACAAGCATCAGCGTCCGGACTGTGCAACGTACCCTGCACGACATAGGCTTTGGGAGCCGACGCCCAACTCGAGTTCCCTTAATGGGTGAACGACACAGAGCTATACGCCTCGCTTGGGGACTGCAACACCGCCACTGGACACTTGATGACTGAAAACAAGTAGCCTGGTCTGAAGAGTCGCGCTTCCAACTGTATCGGGCAGATGGAAGGATTCGTGTGTGGCGCAAACCCCATGAAGCCATGGATCACTCCTGTCAACAGGGAACTGTACCGGCTGGTGGGGGTCCGTAATGGTATGGGGTTTGTTTACATGGACTTCACTGGGACCCCTGGTACGTCTACAAACGTCTGTGACCGGCCAACGCTAGGTGCACATTCTTTCTGACGAGGTACACCCGTTCATGTCCTGCATTCGTGCTGATTGATTGGGCCAGTTTCAACAGGACAATGCACCTCTACACAAGTCTCGGGACGCCACATTAGGGTTAGAGGAGCATTAATCTGAGTTTGGGGTGTTGCCATTCCAACCCAAGTCCCCAGATCTGAACGTGATAGAACACATTTGGGATGCCATGCAACGCGCTATCGAACACAGGAATCCGAGACCTCGGAATACACCCGCATTGTGGAATGCTCTGCAGGAAGTATGGTGTGCATTGCCTACAGCATATTTCCAGAAGCTAGTGGAGTCCATGCCCCGTCGTATTTCAGCAGTCCTGCGCTTTTGTGGGGGACCTACCAAGTATTAGACTGGTGTACCAGTTTTTTCGGCACTTCAGTGTATATTGTAACTTGGATTTCGATAAATTTACAACAAACTTAATTTCTAAGATTACTCCCACAGATTTTTCAGAAGAATTTTTCAGTCACTGGGGATCATCAGACAGTTGAAATGGCTTTTATTTTGCTGCAATTCAAATTCACTAACAATGACAAACATCAACAAATTTGAACCTTCCTTGCGAGCGCGAAGTGCTTTGCTTTTGGTAAATCGCATCGCTGGCTTACACCGAACTACGTCGTTTAACCGGTACTTAATCTTTTTTTTTTTTTTTATATAAATATAAGAGATGAATAGAAAAACAACACCCACTATTACTAGAAGAAAAAAACGAATGAAAAGTAAAACAAAAGGCAGAAGAAACAAGGAGCAAAAAATCAAATAAAGAGCGTTTCAAGAGAACTAGCTTAATTTTCACCCTCGTTAACAGAGATCTTAATTACCTGCCTCTTGCACAGAAGCTCCGGAAGAATTCTGCTGAAATATGATTCGGTTGTTTTCAAATTACATTCAATTGCTCTGTCTGTAATTAAGACAGGATATTTTTATTTTGAGGGTTTAAGAGCTTAGTTGGAAAGCTTTTACATTTAAACACTAAATTCCAGCGTAATTATGGTGAACTTCCTTTGGATATTTTTTTCGGCATACCTGTTTATTTCAGGAAGGTGAACTAATTGACGCTTTACTGCGGTGTTGAATCCAGTGAAATAAAGCGTTGTGTAAGAATTGTTCATTCCACAGAAAAAATGGGAAAACAGGGGACTGTGGCACAATTTTCTGTGAAATAGTTAAAAAAAAAAGAGATAAAAGAAAAAAAGCGAAAAACACAAGAGGCAGCTTAGTGCTGACACTACGAGCAATGAATTCCATAATGACATGATTGCGTATTAGAATGAAGATTTAAACAGCTTGTATCTAAGCGGAGATTAAAACCAAGAGCTTCTTAAGTTAAAATTACTTTCAAACTTAAATCCAAAAATTAGGTTACTTAATTGAACACGTTCCAAATACATTCCGTCATTAAATATCAGCAAAAAAATATAAAAGCAAAAAAATATACAATAAAATAAAATAAACCAGTTTAAATGCTGAACTTACAACTGTATGTTGACGAGTCCTTATTCCTCTAATAAAATTTCGGTAATTATCGCATGTCACTCTAATAAATGAACTACCAATATTTTCTTCTTGCTCTGGTTAATTTTACAAAGTCAAGACAAATGTATGATTCAGATAGAACAAAGATACCTATAACGAAGTAAATTTCTCCGTCATTTTTATCCGCGCCGTGATTCGAACCCGGATCCCCTCATTCCGGAATAAGTTGCTCTACCAATTGAGCTACGCGGACTTTTGTTCTAACTACTATCTGCCTTTATGTCGTGGTGCTGGCAGGTACGTCACATCTCCCCCCCCGAAAGAGGGCCGGGGGCATGGCCCACGGGTCAGCCGTGACCATGAATCGTTGCAGGCAGCTATCCACTGTAGAACGTGCACTTGAGAACTCCCAGTCAATCTGGTGTGTGGAATGCAACGTCACACACATTTATTTTTCGAAGCGCTGGAGAAGGGATTCTCTTATTTTTCCTATCTCGCGGTGTGGAAATAACATCACACCAATGCGAGATTTTGAACGGTCGGGTCATCCGGATAGTTCGGGCGCCATTATAACGAAGTAAATTTCTCCGTCATTTTTATCCGCGCCGGGATTCGAACCCGGATCCCCTCATTCCGGAATAAGTTGCTCTACCAATTGAGCTACGCGGACTTTTGTTCTAACTACTATCTGCCTTTATGTCGTGTGCGTCGTGCTGGCAGGTACGTCACATACCTAAAGCATGCGATACAGTGACCTATAAAATGAAACGTATTTTCATACAACCCTCGCGATTTGGAGAAAGGCTGTAAACAAAAACAACGTAAGCTACAATTTTTTACAGTATTCATGCAATAGCAATAGTGCTCTGTTATATGAAGTATGAAAATAGAGAGAAATTCTGCTAGTTCTTTTCTTTAAAAAAATCAGTTGTTTTACTGGTCATATTAACTGATATCTGTTTATATAAATTATGGAAATGAAACTTTAATTTGTATCTGATGTTCTAAAGAACAGAAGTACCTAACATACACTATATTGAAAAAGTAACCGGACACTCCTTCAAAAGCAAATGAACGGATACGTTGCGTTGTTAAGATGCGCGATACAGCTGCAAACGATATAAAAACAAGCTTGCACCTGACCGCGATCATATCTCACTATGAGGTTGAGTGAAAATGGCGCGGCGGGAGAGAACTGACTTTGAGAAAGGAAGATTGTTGGGTGTTATATTGGTGGATTGTCCATAAGAGAAATCGAGAGGCGTTTAAACATACCCAAGTCAACTGTTTTAGATGTACTGAATAAGTGGAAGACAGATGGCATGCCTGAAGCAGCAAAGCGTACCGGCAGACCGAAGAAAATCAATGATAGAGGACGTCGAAGCCTCAGGAGAGTCGTTACAGCTAATCGACGGAGTATGTATTACCCAAGACCTCAGTGTACAGGTGAGTAAAAATGCTGGAACCTCGGTATGTACACGTACAATTCGCAGAGAACTTCATTCCATGGGTTACCGTGGTCGTGCGGCTGCTCATAAACCTTTCATATCCGCTCGGAATGCTACTTGTCGTTTAACATGGTGTAAAGAACATTTATCTTGGACCGTAGATCAACGGAAACGGGTCTTATGGACTGCTGAATCCAGATACATGATCCGTCAGTCTGATGGCCGTGTGTAGGTATGGCGGCAGCTGGGGGTTAACGCTATTTACCACAGTGTACTATTCCTACGGTCAAGTTTGGAACTGGCGGTGTACACGTGTGGGGGTGTTTTTCGTGGTATAGTCCTGGCCCATTGGTTATCGTGGACAAACCTGTTAACCAGCACGTCTACCTCGATATTCTGGACAATTCTGCCCTACAAACCCTGTGGCAATACTATGGAACCGAGCCTTGTTGGTACCAGCAGGATAATGCACCGAGTCATGAAGCAAGGACTGTTATGGCGTGGTCTGTTGATAATTCCGTATCGTGTGTGGACTGGCCAGCACAGAGCCCTGATCTTAATCCCATTCCCATAGAGCACCTATGGGATAAATTAGAGCGTCGCATAAGAAGTCTGGAACCAAGACTTACTACTAAGCAACAGTTAGCGGCAGCATTATGTACTGAATGAAAGCGCATACCTATCGCTGTGATCCAAAACTTTCTCGAAAGCATGTCTCGAAAGGTCAGTGCATTCATTAAGGCCAAAGGGGGACTTACACCGTACCAATGTATGTCAATAAATGCTATGTTCTCTTTCTCTTCTAGGTGTCCTGTGACTTTTGTCAATATAGTGTATTTCTTTTGGATTTTAAAATACCATATTTAACTTATGTTAAGTTAATAATGATGTATTTGCAGCTTCTGATGTATTTGTAGCAAAATTTGAGCTCCTGAAAACTCGACTGAAAAAATTCTTTTTTGGACCGATACCACTCCCATGGAAAAACCCTTTGCGAATACTTCTTAAAATAACGCATGTGTTTCCCGCCAGGGGACGTAGATGCGTACCTTATACTGTCGATATCACTGCTTCTAAGAGTCAGATTTGAAAATGTTTTTCTTTGTTGGAGAGCGTTTCCGCTACGAAATGTTTCTCATATAATTAAAAAAAAAATTCTTAAAGCACAAGTCTGCCACCAGAGGTTGTAAGTTCACACTTCCGTTTACAGCAATATGTGCGGGATTAAAAACCCGATTGAAAAACTTCTTCCTTCGGTCAGATAATACTGTTTTCCATACCGGTTCCATTGACTTTGAATAGCTTTGATAAATTTAATTCGTGTTAGAACGGATTCAAAAGACGTGTTCATTGCACCCGAAAATTAGGTGTCGTCTTTCTTGTAGTATATTAGTATTAGTTAGCGATTAACAACACATGAACGTACTCAGTATTAACAGAAAAACAAACTGAACAATATGAGACAGAGATCACATGAAAACAACAAGATTACACAGGAGACAGGTTGAAAGCAAGTACAGTCTGAAAGAAAATCATTAAAAAAAAAGAAATCTCGGCCAATTCAACGTCAAAGTCCCTTGGTAGGGTGGTTTAATCTATCGTTATCGAAATTTTTTAAAATCCATTTCCTGACGGAGATTTCAATTTTTTTTATAAATTTCATTTTTTAAACCTTTTTTATAATAGATAGATAGACAGATAGATAGAAAGACAGGTAGATAGGTAGATAGATAGATAGACAGGTAGATAGATAGAAAGAAACTATCTATTAAAAATAGTTTAAAAAGAAAAATTATAAAAATGTTTGAAATCTCCGTCAGGAAGTGGATTTTAAAATTTCCTAGGGATAGATGACATGAAGTGGCGGTTAATTTCATTCTCTCCCTCCTTCCATCCCTACTATAACGAAGTGAATTTCTCCGTCATTTTTATCCGCGCCGGGGTTCGAACCCGGGTCCACTCATTCCGGAATAAGTTGCTCTACCAATTAAGCTACGCGGACATGTGTTCTGATTCCTATCTGCCTTTATGTCATGTGCGTCCTGCTGGCAGGTACGTCACATCTCCTCTCCTGGTACGTTACATCATCTCCCCCTTATTTTTTCTTTTGAAGTGCTGCTCACATTTTTCCTATCTCGCGGTGTGGAAATAACATCACACCAATGCGAGATTTTGAACGGTCGGGTCATCCGGATAGTTCGGGCGCCATTATAACGAAGTGAATTTCTCCGTCATTTTTATCCGCGCCGGGGTTCGAACCCGGGTCCACTCATTCCGGAATAAGTTGCTCTACCAATTAAGCTACGCGGACATGTATTCTGATTCCTATCTGCCTTTATGTCATGTGCGTCCTGCTGGCAGGTACGTCACATCTCCTCTCCTGGTACGTTACACTACGTACGTCGAAAGAATCACTCTAACTTCCACCAAGCACGAGGGAATAAGTTAGAACGTTTTCAACATAAACATGTGCTTTATGCTTTCATTTCGCAATTCGCACCCCGATTTCCTTCTCAAATGACAACACGCTAATTGAATTTCGCAAATCTCACTCCTCACCCATGTCAATAGGCAACAGCACACCACATATTGCTATGTCGGATGTAATTGTAATTCATCTTCTACCGACGCCACTTTCTCCACTTTTCTTCTCCCGCTAATTAGACCGAAAGCGGAGCAATCAGAGCATCATTTGTACTTGAGGACTCGATCTCCGACTCTCTTGGCACCGCTTTGGACCCTGTGGTCTGTGGAGTTTCAAATTCGAGATACTCACTGCGCTCTAACATTTCTAAACACAACCCATACCAGTCTGGCATCTTGATGTTATACAGAAACAATAAACTACGATTCTAACTGCTATTTTTTTTTCGTTTCCCTTAACACGGTAAAGAAATAAAAAATAAAGGATCTGAAAAATACCTGATAATAGAACAATTCCGATTAATAAAGTGCCAGACACAGAGTTTCCTGTATTTCTATAAATTTGTTATTGCTGACCAGTGGGTACAGTGAGAAAAAAATGTCCTCCTGAAGTAAGGTTTATCAAAGGAAATAACAGAAACAATTTGTAAAAAAAAATTAAAAGAAAAAGATATTGGCGACTGAAGTTGATTTAACAACTTACGATAAACAAGCAAAAAAAAAAAAAAAATTTGTCCAAAAAAATTTCGGCTGGGGGATTGGACCCTAAAAGATCTTCCTCTGGATACGGTCATGGAAGGACCACATATAAGAAACGTTTCTAAGCTCTTAACGTACAGTAAACAGGCTACACTTGTTGGGGTACAAAGCGCCTTTTATTATAACATCCCACACGTAGAGTCAGTTGTTTCCGCAATGCTTTCACCTAACGCGTCCATGATGCAAGAAAAGGAGCGTGCGTCATAAGACCTCGCCAACTGCTACATAACACCTGGAGAAGAATCTGTAGAAGCATAATTCGGATATTTGTCGGAGATGTGGTACCTTGGAAATACCTAATGTCTCGGTATTAAAACGCATAACCATTAAAATTAGTGCAAATCACATGTCGATAAACGGAAAAACTATGGTCGAATGACAGTCCAATAAGAATTTATAATGAGACGAGGTATCTTTTCGGTACAGCATCAAGAAGCTTTGTGGTTGATTTTAGTTGTATTTCGCAGACAAATGAATAGCATTCTAATATTCGTAGTGTAAAGGTTGTTGAAGAGAAGCCATAATCTTTTATATCATCATCATCATCATCAACCATTATCAATCCACTGCTGGATGAAGGTCTCCCCAAATTTCCTCCACAATTGTCTGTCTTGGGCCTGTCTCCTCCACATCACTCCAGCATACTTTCGAATTTCATCCTTCCATCTCCCATGGTGTCTTCTTCTGGGTCTATTCCTGTCCCTCGGAATCCAGTCCAAAATTTCAGTTGTCCATTGGTGGTCCGTTCTTCTGGCAACATGTCCAGTCCATTGCCATTTCAGTGTTTTCACTATGGTCATGACGTCGTCCACTCCTGTCATTTTCCTTATCCACAAGTTCCTCTTCTTATCTTTCCTGGTTACACCAAGCATGCACCTCTCCATGCTTCTTTGAGTTGTCTGCAGACTTTGTGTGTCTTTTTTAGTTAAGGTCCATGTCTCGGCTCCATACGTAAGCACTGGCAGGATGTATTGATTAAACACTTTTCTTTTGAGACATACTGGTATATTGCTCATAAAAATTGTACTGTTTCTTCCAAAAGCTCTCCATCCAAGTTTTATACGCCGATTAATTTATCATCAATGTGACCCTCACTCGATATCTGCTGCCCAAGATAAATGTAGGAATCGGTTGTCTCAAGCTTTTCTCCATCAATCGATAAATCTTCGCTTCTTGTAAAAGCATTGTACATCACGTTTGTCTTCTGAAAGTTCATTTTTAATCCCACTTCTTTACTCTTGTCAGCAAGTTCTTGGATCATACTCTGCAGCTCTGAAGGGGTAGTTGCAAAGATGATTACGTCATCAGCAACACGAAGGTAAGTTAAGTAATCTCCATTAATCTTTATCCCTTTGTTTTCTCAGTTCAATGATTGAAAGACATTTTGCAAAGTGGCGTTAAAGAGCTTGGGAGATATGGTGCCACCTTGTCTCACTCCCTTTCCAATTCTTATTTGTGCTGTATCCTCAAATATCCGAACCTTTGCACTTGCATTTTCATAGATGTTATTAATAATGCTAATGTATGCATCTTCAATACCGCAGGATTTCAAAGTCATTGTTACTGCTGATGGTTCCACGGAATCGAAGGCCTTTTCATAGTCAATAAAGCCATTGTGACGTATATTCTAAATTAACTTTCCTTTTTAGTTTCTTTCCCTATGTAAATCTTGAGTTTATTCTTAGTTATTCTTCACTCTTAACGTAATATATTTTCTCTCAAACGAATGCTATTGGCAACATAATTGAGGTTGAATTAACGTGACGTATGCCTGATATAAGATAAGAACGAGAGATAAAAACGACGACTAAACTGTTGCTTAGCGAGCGTTGTTAAATACAGCGTTGCTTGGAGAAATGTTGCAAGTTGAGCGTTGTGTTAAGAGCTGTGTGATGTGTGGAGAGTTTAATGCGAAGTACTATGTGATGTTATGATTTGTTGTAGAAGTGCTACATCCTGAATAAAGCATCTTTTCCGTAAGTTTGACTTCTGTTGTTTACATGTTTCGTCTGGCCGTTAAGGTTTAATTTAGGAACTATTTCATCTTATGGTTATGTTTTTTAAAATAACGTAGAAGTACAAAAAGACTTCTACGTCATACCATGCATAAAGAGAATTCATATTCTCTTGAGAATTCATATTCTCTTGAGAGAATTCATATTCTCTTGAGAGAATTCATATTCTCTTGTTCTTTCAATAAGTTCTCTCAGTTCATGGATATGATCTATAGTGCTGTAGCCACTCCTGAATCCAACTTGTTCTCTTGGTTGGGCCATGTCTTGTGTTACCTTCAAGCGATGTGAAAGAACCTTAGTGAAGATTTTATAAACCACTGAAAGAAGGCTGATAGGTCTGTAGTTCCTGAGATCCTCAATGTCGCCTTTTGTATGGAGCAAGATCATTGTAGCATTGTTCCAATCCTCAGGAATCTTCCCTTCATTTTTTTTTTTTTTTTTTTTTTTTGATTGGAGGTTTAACGACCACCGTGAGCAACTCAATGGGCTATAAGCAGTCGCCCGTCCCTAATTTAGGGTCACTGGTTCCAGGGAAGGGAGAGAGCCAGTGCCGTAAGACAAACACAACATCCATGCCTGACCGGGATTCGAACCCGGACCCCTTACGGACGAATGATCAGAGGCCAACGCCTTAGACCACTGCGCCACCGGGGCGGCTCCCTTCATTAAGACATCCGGTGAAAACATGTATATATACAGTATGTGCAGCACTTGTCGTACTGTCCCGGTATGTCGCTTTTCTATACGGTTTAAAACTATTTGGGTTATGCAAAAGTTTCCGCCGTTTTAAGGAGAAAGGAGACAAGAACTATCAGGAAACCAGTACACATTTATTCAATGAAATATTGGCCGTTAGCATCAATGACCTTTTGCCATTTTTCAGGCAACAAGTGAATGCCCCTGTGATAAAAGGACGCGGGTTTTGAGCCGAAGACCGCAGTGACGAAATTTTCCACCTCTCGAACTGTGGTGAACCGCTGCTGGGCTAGGGCATGTGTGCGGTAAAACATCCCAGTGTAACTGTTCAATGGTTGACTTCGTGGTGGTACCGATATGTGGTCTGGCGTTATCGTGTAACAGGATGACTGGGTGGCGTTCTTTACCTGTCCATGGGCGTTTTTGCTTGATTGCGGCGTTCAGTTTCTTCAACTGATCGCTATATCGTTGTGCAGTGATTTTTTCTCCCGATTTCAGCAGTTCGAAATACAGCACTCCATGCATGTCCCACCACACACACACACACAACAGCACCTTTTCCCGTGGATATCCTGTTTCGTAGTGGATGTTGATGGCTGGCCTGGGTCGACCCAGGATCGCTTGTGTACAGGGTTCTCGCAATAGACCCGTTTTTTATTCCCGGTGAAAACCTTCAACAAGAAATTCTTCCCATGAAACCTCTTCAGCAACGACATGCAGATGCCCAATCGTTGACCGATATTACGCTCCGTTAAAGTATGCGGAACCCACTTATCAATCTTCTGGATCTTTCCCAAGGCTTGTAGACGCTGTACCACCGTCGATTGAGCCACTTTCAAACATTTCGCCAGTTACGTGGTCGATTGTGTGGCATCCTCTTGCAACAGCGATTCCAGCTCATCGTCTGCGAGTTCCTGCGGTCTACCTGCACGTGGCTTGTCTTCCAAGCTTAGATCACCTTTCTTAAACCTGGCAAACCCTTCTCGGCACGTCCGCTCACACGTAACCGTTTCGCCATACGCCTGACATTGAATCGTATGCTTCATTCGCACTTTTCCCTAAATTAAACATGAATAACAAACATTGTCGCAAACGAACTTTATCGGCCACCATGCTTGTCTTCATGTACAAACTGACAGCACGGGTAGTCGGCCAGTTAGACCTCTACAGCGCCCACTAGAGTGGGCGGCGGAAGCTTTTGAATACTCCTAATATTACGTTGGATTATGTAAGATCCCGACAGGCCAAGGGATATACGGCCTACGTGTAAAGAAATAAGAGAACCACTTTCTTAAAGCAAGTCCAGTTGGTCTGCGTGTGTGGAGTACTGATGGAGAGTCCAGATCCAGAAACCAAGCGAAGAAGTTCAACAGCTTGGAGCGGCGTGGTGGAGGACTCGTTGGTGGCTAGTAATTTACCACCAAGCAAGGTTTAAAGATTTACCTTGGCTAGTAAAAGTGTCCGATCTAGGATTTACGTGACTTATATGTAAATAATCCTGAAAGAAGGACAGTTCTATGGAAAGTTCGGGATGGAAGGACGGACTGTTAAAAGCAGCGAGGGCGCCATGCCGAAGTCAGCCTCATTAGAGGTGGCCGTGCTTAAGAGAGTACCGGACCGCCGGAAGGAGAGGCCGTTCCACTCTTTCGTTTCCTTTGCTGAGGAGTAGGGATGAATGGTGGTCCTGTGTGTGTTCTCCCCCTTTCCGGACAGCGGAGATTCAACGCCAACCCAGCTTCATAAAACAACTGCGTCCGCATCCTGTGAGTGTCATCATATAGAAGGAAAGTGTCACCTAGCCGCACCGGTGGCGCAGTGGTCCAAGCGATGGCTTTTGCTCATTCGTCCGACAGGGGTCCGGGTTCGAATCCCGGTGAGGCATGGATGTTGTGTTTGTCTTACGGCACTGGCTCTCTCCCTTCCCTGGAGCCAGTTGCCATAAATTAGGGACGGGCGACTGCTTATAGCCCATTGAGTTGCTCACGGAGGTCGTTAAACCTTAAACCAAAGAAAAAAAAGTGTCACCTACCGAAGCGCGCGCGCCTGTGTCGCCTCTGTGTGTGTATGTTGTGATTCGCGTTTCGGCTTAAGTCAACGATGCGCTCTGAATTAGCGACCGCGCATTTCAGCGTTCGGCAACAACTTAAACTTGGATTAAATCCGCTCTTCACAAACTGTAAGTACAGTGATTTAAGTAATTTGCAAAAGTTGAAGACCACCTGTCAATTTATCGAAAATTAAGATTTTCAAAGAAACAAGTAATTACTAGTCAAAGATATTTGAAAAAATGACACCACAGATGAATACTTATGTTCTTTAGAACACAAGACCGAAATCAGTACTTTGTGTGGCCACCTTTGTTTTTTATAACGGACAGAATACGATGGGGCATACTCTCAATGAGGGATTTGCAGTAGTCACTTGAAATGTCTTTGCACCACACGCCTCAAAGCCTGGGATTTTGATGGCTGTTTTTCTGCTACCTTGTCTTTTAAAATGGTCCACAAATTGTCGGGACGGGACTATTTCCGGGCCAGTCAAGCACAGTTATGTTTTTCCTCTGCAGGTAGTCCTTTACTCTCTTTGATCTGTGGCATGGAGCACCATCATGCATAAAGATTGTGCATCTGTACACTTGTGTATGAGTTAAAAGTTTCTCACGTAACATTTCCACATAAAAAGGACCAGTCATGGTAGTGCCTGTCGGCAAAAAGGATAATAAAGCAGTACCGGATGCTGACATAACACCCCATATAATCTGACTGGGCTGATGTCTCACGGTGCTAACGGTGTATTTTTCATCAAACCTTTTGGTCGTCGAACATGTGATTCAAATTGACGCACAGTTGATTCATCGGAAAAAAGAATGTCGCTCCAAGTTTCAGCAGTCTACGATTGATGACGCTTCGCAAACTGGAGTCTTCTTTTTCATGACAGAGGTTAGTTTAGGTTTATGTGCAAGTTTATGAGACTTTAATCCAAAATCTTTGCTAAGACGTCGCGAAACAGTGCTGATACTAATATTACACCATTTTGAATGTAAAAAGGCCAAGATTTTCTTGCACGAACTCCTCGCTGAACGCAGAACTATTCGCCTAGTGGTATTGTCATCACGTGAGGTTGTTTTCCTTGGATGTCCACTTCCTTTTCGGTCGCTAAATTCACTTGTATCTTGATATTTCATGATCGTATTATGAATAGCAGTCTTGCTCACATTCACCTTTCTGCTTGTGTCACGTTTGGAGTAACCTTCGTGATATAAAGTCACAATTTGTGCCCTCTGCGTAACCCGTAGTGACGTTTTTTTGCTATCGTGCAAAACGTTCTCAGCATGAAAACCAGAAGCAAAATGACGCTTTCACGTTTCTCCCAACTCTATCAACAGCTACAATTATTGAAGATGATGCAACATCGACAGGAAGTTGAGTAGTTTAGACAGTAGCTGACGCAATCGGCAGAAATCTCCTAATACCAACAGATGGACTTGAACATTTGCAAATGACTGTATTTTGACTGTCACCAATTAAAGAAATAACTCTGAATATAGAAGGACTCAAGCCTACGAGAGCCAACTGACCCAACTGAATCTATAAGAAACTGTGTTATGCTGTCAGTCAGTAGCTGTGTAGTTTGTAAGCTAAACGGGGATAAACTGACTAAGCCAGTTTGCAGCTGAAATCGTGGCTGCTAGGTGTATGTTTATGTAATGTATTCGACAGTGACGTCTTCTTTATCTTTTACTGTGTTTTTTCAATTGATTAAATATGTCTGTCGTCTTGTGCCAACCCCTGAACTCGAAGGAGTTATTCTGAGTGTCAGTGAATTTTACTTTTGACTGATTAATAATTTTAGGTTGGAATTTCTCTCGCACCAACAAGACTTTGGCGATAAAGAATACAGGAATAAATTCTAATGCCTATCTCCTGGGCGTGGCCATCGTCTGGCAAGCTACCATTCTAAATTCATTAAATGTGATTTTATTTTTCATTCGGCCACTCCTGGGGCTTAACAATATACAATGAGCGTACACTGAATTACAACTACCTACTTAATACTTCGTGAGCCCCCCATTTGACCTGAGAATAACCGCAACTCGACGTGGCATCGACTCCACTCGGTGTCTGTACAGTTGTATGGGGATCTGTAACCAAACAATTTGTGTTGCGGCCCTCAGTTCCGGTATGTAGTAGGGTGGTGTTTTCAACTCCTTCACCTGACGTTTCAGGAAGCCCAACAGATGTTCAGATGGGTTGTAATGAGACGAATTTAGAGACTATTCGAGATGTCTCACATCAACACTGTCTTCGTCAAACCATTGCTGTTCGATTACAGTCCGATGACATGGTGTATTGTCGTCCTAGAAGAACCCATCTTCCTATGGGAGAAGATACAACATTGTAGGGTTTACAACTGTACATGGTCTGAAAAAAGTCGGCGTCCCTACATTGGAACACATACACCAGTGTCCTAGTTCGTGCCAGCTAAACATGCTCCATAAATGCAACCGTCTGAATAGCCGATGCCATTAATGAGGGATTCATAGCCTCATGGCCGCCCCGGTGGCACAGTGGTCTAAGCGATGGCCTCTGATCATTCGTCCGAAAGGGGTCCGGGTTCGAATGCCGTTGTGGCATGGATGTTGTGTTTGTCTTACGGCACTGGCTCTTTCCCTTCCCTGGAACCAGTGACCCTAAATTAGGGATGGGCGACTGCTTATAGCCCATTGAGTTGCTCACGGTGGTCGTTAAACCTCCAATCAAAATCAAATCATAGCCTCATGCTGTCTACGCCGAATGCGGACTCGACCATCAGCAGAATGGAGTACATATCGTGATTCATCGGAGCAGCACACCTGCTTCCATTCTTCCATCGTCTAATCTGCATGCTTCTGCCACTAGAAGAGTTGTTTGCGTCAATAGACTGTTGTTAGGAGAAGGTGGCTTGCAGGCGTTTGCTCTTGTATCCCATGTGTGATATTACTTCTGGTTAACCCATATTGTATTGCATCATCAACTTCGAAACAGTAGACAGCTGATTTCCCTTACAATGCGATGTACCCGTAGTTCACCTCCGGAATCCACCTTTCTCTGCCATTTACAGTTTTGTCGCGTGTTGGTTGTTTCACCATGTAAGCCCCACTCCCGGTACACTTTAACCAGAGTCCATTCATGCACACAAAAAGCGACCAGATATACCTCCATATTTTATCCTCTACACCACGATAACACACCTCACCTGAAAACTCTCAAGCTATTACCAATGGACTGGACGGTAATCCCGCATCCACTATAGAACACTGATGTTGGCACCTCCTGACTTCTTCTTGTTCCGACCCACGAAGCAAAATCTCTGTTGTCAACGTTTTGACGATACAGATGAATTAAACAGGCTGTGAGATCTTGAGCCAAACAACAGAGCGCAAATTTTAGCGGGGGGACTAGTTTTAGAATCACCATCACATTCAACAGATTTTAATTTATTTTTATACCATATTTCATTGAAAGTATTTCAACTAAGATAAGAGTTATTTGCAAATTTAGGACGACCGTCTTACTATGTGGTTGAGCAAGGTTAACAAATCAAAATATTGCGGATGTGAATTAATGCTAAGATATCACACACCAATGCGACATACAGGGTTTTATCAAAATAATGGAAACGCCGACTGCGACTGGAGCACACGCAATGCACCGTATGCAAATCACTGGGTCGACGTCATCCGCGATATAAACGGGTGCAGTACGATGATGGCTATCAGGTAGAAGTACTACAGTCGCAGGTGAAACAGCTGTTCTGGAGTAATTGTCGACACTGTCAGATCTGTGACGTACCTGCCAGCAGGACGCACACGACGTAAGGGCAGATAGGAGTCAGAATGAACGTCTGCGTAGCTCAGTTGGTAGAGCGACTTGTTCCGGAATAAGCGGCCTCTGGTTCGAATCCCGGCGTAGACTAAAAATGACGGAGAAATTTACTTCGTTATAATGGCGCCCGAACTATCCGGATGACCCGGCCGTTCGAAATCTCGCATTGGTGTGATATTATTTCCACACCTCGAGACAGGAAAAATCAGAGAATTCCTTCTCCAGCGCTTCGAAAAATAAAAATGTGTGATGTTGCATTCCACACAGCAGATTGACTGGGAGTTCTCAAGTGCACGTTCTACAGTGGATGGCTTCCTGCAACGATTCATGATCAAGGCTGACCCGTGGGCCATGCCCCCGGCCCTCTTTCGGGGGGGGGGGAGATGTGACGTACCTGCCAGCAGGACGCACACGACGTAAAGGCAGATAGGAGTCAGAATGAACGTCTGCGTAGCTCAGTTGGTAGAGCGACTTGTTCCGGAATAAGCGGCCTCGGGTTCGAATCCCGGCGTAGACCAAAAATGACGGAGAAATTTACTTCGTTATAGATATCAGTGACTTCAAGAAGGGCATGAATATTGGAGCGCGTATTGCAAGAGCGACAGTGACTTGAACGGTAGAAATAGGTGTAACACGATGAACTACATCGAAGGTTCTGACTACCCCCAAAGAATGGCGTCAGATAGGCTTACGTTGAAGCGGATTGTGAAACGGAAGCGCAAAACCACGGCACCGGAAATAGCGGCAGAGTGGGACATCAGTCGGAATGGTCCCGTTTCTGTCATACCAGTTCGTTGGGGTCTCTATCGTGCTGGTGTTTATGGTCGTATGGAAGTGGATCCCTGATGCTGTGGGATGTCATATCATGGCATTGCTTAAGGCCATTGTTTATTCTGCAGGGTCGTGCCACATCTGGAATGTACGAATTCATTCTTGGGAATTAAGTGCACCCAATGTTGCAGGCGTTGTTCCTTAATTACAGTCCCTGGTTTTAAGCAGATAATGCACCCACGAATTATGCGAACCCTGTAAAATTGTGGTTTGTAGGGCACGAGTACGAGGTACGACAACTACCATGGCCACCTCAATCTTCGGACCTCAAAATTATTGAACATTTTTCGGAATAGCTCGATCATGCTGGTGTTTTACAGGAAGAAATAGCTCGATCAATTGACAGGTGTTTTACAGGAAGAATGGTCCCAAATTCTATTAATGTATGTGCATGACTTATGTATACACAGTAATGAAGGCAGCAAGAAGACATAGGAAAATGAGAAATACATATGCTTTTTTTATTGGAGGTTTAACGACCCCCGTGAGCAACTCAATAGGATATAAGCAATCAAGCAATCGCCTGTCCTTAATTTAGGGTCACTGATTCCAGGGAATGGAGAGAGCCAGTGCCGTAAGATAAACACAACATCCATGCCTCACCGAGATTGGAACCCGGACCCTTTTCGGACGAATGATCAGAGGACATCGCTTAGACCACTGTGCTACCGGGGCAGCATACACATGTTAGACTTAAATACATGAGAAATGAATGAGAACACATGAACAAACACACGAGAACTACACATTTTGCCGCCTGTGCTCGATGTGCCAACAGTCGGCCACAATACACATTTGTATCCGGGACAGAGCTTCTCTTTGCGCGTTCAGTAGCCTTTCATGTGTCTCGCTGGTACAGGCATCGGCAATGCGACGTCGTACATCCTGCACAGTCGTTGGTTCGGTCTGATACACCTGTTCTTTGTGATAGCCACAGACGAAGAAGCCCAATGGGATCAGGTCCAGTGACCTTAGAGGCCACGCTACACTACCATCATAGCCGATGATCTGTTGGCCGAACGTATCGGACAAGAACTATTGTACTTCTGCCGGATGATGAGCACGGGCGCCGTCATGTTGGAACCACAGAGTTCGCAGTTCAAAAAAATGACAGATCATCCCAAAAGTCTGGTAATACGTTCTGTAGCAGCTCCACATATCGACGTCTTGTTAACGTTCCCTCGTAGAACACAGGTCCTATCAGTCTATTGTTTCAAATGCGCCACACAATATTAACGGATCATCGCACCCGATGTCGGACTTGTCGTCCCCATGACGGATTTTCTAGCCCCCAATAAGGGCCGTTTTGTCTATTTAACACCACGGATCGGCTGAATTTTGACTCGTACGTCCAAAGGGGGTTAGCTAAAAAAGCCGGCTGGATTTCTAATGTATTCATCATAAAGCTTCACCAATCGAAGCGTCACTGAGCATCCCCTGGCAGTAGTGCGTGCATCGGTAGTGCACAGTAGGGGTGAGCACCCAGTTGCAGCAAGATTTGCCACACACGGTCGGCTGTTGGCCTCACTCCGCACTAACGTCTCTCGTACTGCACCGGGGGTGGTCCATAATATATGCTAAAACATTCTCTGGTTCCACGTGCTCACATACACGCGCTGGTCTGCCGGAACGGGGACGGCTTGTAACGCAGCCCGTCGCATTCAGCCGTCGAACAACCTTAGTGAATGTCATCGCAGTCGGATGGGATCCAGCAGCAAAACGTAGGTCATATTGTCGTGTAGCTTCTCTTGAATGACGCCCACATATCCCCGTATAATAGCACCAACTCGCAATACTCCTCGTTGGAATTATTCAGCATGTATACGTCTAACGCGCAGTTTCACTTCCCACACTGTCTCACACTCCTTGTCTGGCCTCTATTTTATGCTTGCAGATAACGTATCACGTGCGATGCACATTTGCATATCGTAGGCACCGCTTGTTTGACGCGTCCAGAGCGCGCATTCCACAATTTGTTACTTTGTGACGCGATAAGTAACGTAGCATTGATGAGATTCGAATACCGACAAATGAGCATTTCACGCGTTCTATTCACGCTTATACCTATACGCAGGGTGCCATTTCGAACCAAATCGGTGATGCTCTACAACTTTGTAATTAACTTTTTTCCGTATCTAGCAGATTTTTCGAGATAGGAGCGTTAACTTCTGAATTTTACCGCTAGGAGACCTGCAAACGGTCTCATCTTGTAGCGCATAGTCACTTCACTGTATCTACACATCACGTTCATAACTGTAGCTATCTGCGTCCGACAGTTACGTGGGTGAATAAGGAATTTGTTATGCACCCTGTATGAGCCATTACATAATGACCACCCTACCGATGATCCATACACCGATGAGTCATTCCATAATGACCACCTTACCGATCAGCCATACACCGATGAGCCATTCCATAATGACCATTCTACCGATGAGCCATTCCATAATGACCATTCTACCGATGAGCCATTCCATAATGAGCATACACCGATGAGCCATTCCATAATGACCATTCTACCGATGAGCCATTCCATAATGACCATTCTACCGATGAGCCATTCCATAATGAGCATACACCAATGAGCCATTCCATAATGACCATTCTACCGATGAGCCATTCCATAATGAGCATACACCGATGAGCCATTTCATAATGACCATTCTACCGATGAGCCTTTCCATAATGACCATTCTACCGATGAGCCATTCCATAATGAGCATACACCGATGAGTCATTCCATAATGACCATTCTACCAATGAGCCATTCCATAATGACCATTCTACCGATGACCCATTCCATAATGAGCATACACCAATGAGCCATTCCATAATGACCATTCTACCGATGAGCCATTCCATAATGACCATTCTACCGATGAGCCATTCCATAATGAGCATTCTACCGATGAGCCATTCCATAATGAGCATACACCCATGAGCCATTCCATAATGAGCATTCTACCGATGAGCCATTCCATAATGAGCATACACCCATGAGCCATTCCATAATGAGCATTCTACCGATGAGCCATTCTATAATAACCATACACCGATGAGCCATTCCATAAAGACCATACATTCAACACACCGATGAGCCATTCCATAATGACCACCTTACCGATCAGCCATACACCGATGAGCCATTCCATAATGACCATTCTACCGATGAGCCATTCCATAATGACCATTCTACCGATGAGCCATTCCATAATGAGCATACACCGATGAGCCATTCCATAATGACCATTCTACCGATGAGCCATTCCATAATGACCATTCTACCGATGAGCCATTCCATAATGAGCATACACCAATGAGCCATTCCATAATGACCATTCTACCGATGAGCCATTCCATAATGAGCATACACCGATGAGCCATTTCATAATGACCATTCTACCGATGAGCCCTTTCCATAATGACCATTCTACCGATGAGCCATTCCATAATGAGCATACACCGATGAGTCATTCCATAATGACCATTCTACCAATGAGCCATTCCATAATGACCATTCTACCGATGACCCATTCCATAATGAGCATACACCAATGAGCCATTCCATAATGACCATTCTACCGATGAGCCATTCCATAATGACCATTCTACCGATGAGCCATTCCATAATGAGCATTCTACCGATGAGCCATTCCATAATGAGCATACACCGATGAGCCATTCCATAATGAGCATTCTACCGATGAGCCATTCCATAATGAGCATACACCCATGAGCCATTCCATAATGAGCATTCTAGCGATGAGCCATTCTATAATAACCATACACCGATGAGCCATTCCATAAAGACCATACATTCAACACACCGATGAGCCATTCCATAATGACCACCCTACCGATCAGCCATATACCGATGAGTCATTCCATAATGACCATACATTCAATACACCGATGAGCCATTCCATAATGACCACCCTACCGATCAGCCATACACCGATGAGTCATTCCATAATGACCACCCTACCGATCAGCCATACACCGATGAGTCATTCCATAATGACCATTCTACCGATGAGCAATTCCATAATGACCATTCTACCGATGAGCCATTCCATAATGACCATTCTACCGATAAGCCATTCCATAATGAGCATAGACCGATGAGCCATTCCATAATGACCATTCTACCGATGAGCCATTCTATAATGAGCATACACCGATGAGCCATTCCATAATGACCATTCTACCAATGAGCCATTCCATAATGACCATTCTACCGATGAGCCATTCCATAATGAGCATACTACCGATGAGCCATTCCATAATGACCATTCTACCGATGAGCCATTCCATAATGAGCATTCTACCGATGAGTCATTCCATAATAACCACCCTACCGATCAGCCATACACCGATGAGTCATTCCATAATGACCATTCTACCGATGAGCCATTCCATAATGACCATTCTACCGATGAGCCATTCCATAATGAGCATACACCGATGAGCCATTCCATAATGACCATTCTACCGATGAGCCATTCCATAATGACCATACACCGATGAGCCATTCCATAATGACCATTCTACCGATGAGCCATTCCATAATGAGCATACACCGATGAGCCATTCCATAATGACCATACATTCAATACACCGATGAGCCATTCCATAATGACCACCCTACCGATCAGCCATACACCGATGAGTCATTCCATAATGACCATTCTACCGATGAGCCATTCCATAATGAGCATTAGACCGATGAGCCATTCCATAATGACCATTCTACCGATGAGCCATTCCATAATGACCATTCTACCGATGAGCCATTCCATAATGACCATTCTACCGATGAGCCATTCCATAATGAGCATACTACCGATGAGCCATTCCATAATGAGCATTCTACCGATGAGCCATTCCATAATGACCATTCTACCGATGAGCCATTCCATAATGACCATTCTACCGATGAGCCATTCCATAATGAGCATACTACCGATGAGCCATTCCATAATGACCATTCTACCGATGAGCCATTCCATAATGAGCATACTACCGATAAGCCATTCCATAATGACCATTCAACCGATGAGCCATTCCATAATGACCATTTTACCGATGAGCCATTCCATAATGACCATTCTACCGATGAGCCATTCCATAATGACCATTCTACCGATGAGCCATTCCATAATGACCATACAACCGATGAGCCATTCCATAATGACCATTCTACCGATGAGCCATTCCATAATGACCATTCTACCGATGAGCCATTCCATAATGAGCATACACCGATGAGCCATTCCATAATGACCATTCTACCGATGAGCCATTCCATAATGAGCATACACCGATGAGCCATTCCATAATGAGCATTCTACCGATGAGCCATTCCATAATGAGCATACACCGATGAGCCATTCCATAATGACCATTCTACCGATGAGCCATTCCATAATGAGCATACTACCGATGAGCCATTCCATAATGACCATTCTACCGATGAGCCATTCCATAATGCCCATACATTCAATACACCGATGAGCCCTTCCATAATGACCACCCTACCGATCAGCCATACACCGATGAGTCATTCCATAATGACCACCCTGAGCATACACCGATGAGCCATTCCATAATGACCATTCTACCGATGTGCCATTCCATAATGAGCATACTACCGATGAGCCATTCCATAATGACCATTCTACCGATGAGCCATTCCATAATGAGCATTCTACCGATGAGCCATTCCATAATGACCATTCTGCCGATGAGCCATTCCATAATGACCATTCTACCGATGAGCCATTCCATAATGAGCATACACCGATGAGCCATTCCATAATGACCATACATTCAATACACCGATGAGCCATTCCATAATGACCACCCTACCGATCAGCCATACACCGATGAGTCATTCCATAATGACCACCCTACCGATCAGCCATACACCGATGAGTCATTCCATAATGACCATTCTACCGATGAGCCATTCCATAATGACCATTCTACCGATGAGCCATTCCATAATGACTATACATTCAATACACCGATGAGCCATTCCCTAATGATCACCCCCAGCCTAGAGAAATGAGCGCTCCTGGAGACCGAACGGTGGCGTAGGTGAAATTCATAGAGCAGTATATATACAACCCAAGGACCGGCTTTCAGTTAGTGGAGTGTTCGGAGTCAGAATGGGAAAAAGCTGCCGATTTATCGGAGTTTGATAAAGGACAAATTGTGATGGCATGGCGCCTCGGAACTACGATCTCGGAAACACCGCAGCTTGTGGGTTGTTCATGTGGCGCTGTAGTGAGTACGCACCAAAAGTGGTGCAAAGATAACCGAACGCGGAACCGTCGTCCAGCCGTCTGTCGTTCGCAGCTCATTGATGCCAGAGGGGGAGCGGAGACTGTCGCGCATTGTTCACAGCGACCGCAGGGCTACGCGGCGACAAATCGCCCGCAGCTACAACACAGTGGTAATCAGGGCAATGTGACATAGCACACAGTTCATCGCAGCCTTCTGCGCATGGGCCTGAGTAGCCGAAGACCCAGCCGGGTCCCCATGCTCACTGCACGTCATCGCCAAAAACGCACGAAGTGGGCCCAAGATCATCGAGATTGGACGGTGGATGATTGAAAGAAAGTGGCCTGGTCTGACGAATCAAGATTCCTGGTGCATCACGTAGACGGCCGAGCGCGGATACGCCGATTAGCAACGGCGGCTATGGCACCTGAATGCATTGTTGGGTGGAATATGGCCTGCGGCGGCGGTGTTATGCTGTGAGCGATGTTTTCTTGGGACACTTTAGGCCCCATTATCCCAACAGCACAATCCCTGGCAACTGTCAGGTACCTGAATATCATTGGGGACCAAGTTAACCCACTCATGGCAACTGTGTTTCCTGCTGGTGATGGCCATTACCAACAGGATCATGCGCCATGCCACACTTACCAGAATCGTCAAGGAGTGGTTCGAGGAATGAGCTGGTGATTTTCTATTAATGCCCCGCCCTCCAAATTGACCTGACATAAACCCAATCGAACATTTTTGGTTCGACTTGGAAAAGTTGGTTCACGCTAAATCACTCCCATCCCGAAATGTACGGGAATTGGAGGACTTGCTGTTGACATTATGGTACCAGTTACCCCAGGATACCTAGTACCACCTCATCGCATCGATGAGTTGCCGAATGGCTGCTGTTTTGCAAGCTAAAGGGGCCTTACAGTTTTTTAGGTAGGTGGTTAAAATGTAATGGGTCATCGGTGTAATAGTCAATGTCACGCATGTACGGAAAAAACAAAAAGCAGTATTTTTACTTAATTGTTATAACTTCGGCCATTTTCACAAAAATGCTTGATTTAAGTTTAACAAGACGGTACCTACACGTTCATATTGAACGACATGTTCTCGTACGATTTACTAAATCATTTAAGAACTTTAGAAAGGACGAAAGAGAACTCACTTTTTCCAAGGCTTTTTATTCTAAAAACCCCTTTGAAAGCTACCATGGGAAACGGAAATCTGAATGATTTGACATGGATGCCGGCTGAAAGTGATCTTCTTTCTGGGTTGTTTGAGAAAATCGTGAGTGACATTTGGAATCCGAAAGCTGAAAAAAAGCGATTTTTTTTTCTTTTTAAGGTACGTTGGAATTTCAATGCCAGGCAAAGGTAAATGCAGTTTTTTTTTTTGAGGAACGGTTCGAATATGAAAGCACAGAAAGAAAATTTTCGCTTTTGTGGTTACATTGGAATACAAATCCTATGGAAAACTGCAAATCCGGTTTCGTTGTGCCAGAATTATAAACTTCTGTAAGAATGAAAGAAATCGCAAAAACTGAAATGCGTTTTTTTATGTTAATTAGAGACCTCATGAATATGCATAAGTATAATCCATCTTAAATCTAACGTTTCGGAACGAATCACCGACCGAAGGTAAAGGAACGAAGAGCGGAACGCCGGCCTCGAGTGAGGATAAGAAACAGCACGCAATAAAAGTCAAATTTTCAGAAAAAATTAGGAATCGAAGCTTGGTGCTAATGATTATTTCTTCTAATTTATTCTACGTAAACAAATAAAGAAAAGCAAAATACCCTGAGTAGCGTAGAAAAATATACAAATAACATCCAAAATGTTTTTTTTTTTTTTTTGCTGTTTTAGAATCATGATTTATTGTTACATTGTTATTTACCTATTTTGATAACAGCAAAGAAGCTCCGGGAAAAGGCCTCACAGAGACCTGAATTAGCCTCGAGCTCCCTAACTAAAGTCAAGAATCCAAGACAGCAATAAAATTATATTACTATTAGTATAATATGAAATCTTCGCAGCGTTGCAATTAGATATCACTCTTGCCTTCCATATTTCCGATTAATCTCCCTTCCCATCTCCTTTTTTTTTATTACTTTTTTTATTTTTTTGTAGTTAGTTTAATATCATCATCATCATCATCATTGTCAACCATTATCAATCCACTGCTGGACGAAGGTCTCCCCAAGTTTCCTCCACAACGGTCTGTCTTGTGCCAGTCTCCTCCATGTCACTCCCACATATTTACGAATTTCATCCACCCATCTAACATGTGGTCTTTTTCTGGGTCTTTTCCTGTCCCTTGGAATCCAATCTAAAATTTCGGCTGTCCATCTATGGTCTGTCCTTCTGGCAGTATGTCCAGCCCATTGCCATTTCAGGGATTTAACTCTGATCATGATGTCTTCCACTCTCGTCATTTTTCGGATCCACGTGTTCCTCTTCTTATCTCTCCTGGTTATACCAAGCATGCACCTCTCCATGCTTCTTTGAGTTGTCTGCAGCCTTTGTATGTCTCTTTTAGTTAAGGTCCACGTCTCTGCACCATACGTAAGCACTGGAAGGATGCATTGATCAAACACTTTTCTTTTAAGACATAATGGCATATTGCTCTTGAAAATTATGCTGTTTCTTCCAAAAGCTCTCCAGGCAAGTTTTGTACGCCGATTAGTTTCTTCATCAATGTGACCCTCACTTGATATCTGCTGTCCAAGATAAACATACGTATCTGTTATCTCCAGTTTTTCTCCATCAATCGATAAATCTTTATTTCTTGTAAAAGCATTGAACATCACTTTTGTCTTCTGAAAGTTCATTTTTAATCCCACTTCTTTACTCTTGTCAGCAAGTTCCTGGATCATACTCTGCAGCTCTGATGGGGTAGTTGCAAAAATGACTACGTCATCAGCAAAACGAAGGTGGGTTAGATAATCTCCATTAATTTTTATCCCTTTGTTTTCCCAGTTCAGTGATTGAAAGACATTTTCCAATGTGGCATTAAAGAGCTTCGGAGATATGGTGTCACCTTGTCTCACTCCCTTTCCAATTTTTATGTGTGTTGTATTTTCAAACAGCCTAATCTTTGCACTTGCATTTTCATAGATGTTATTAATAATATTAATGTATGCATCTTCAATACCGCAGGTTTTCAGAGCCATTGTAACTGCTGATGGTTTCACCGAATCAAAGGCTTTTTCATAATCGATAAAAGCCATGCACAATGGAAGTTCATATTCCCTCGCTCTTTCAATTAGTTCTCTCAGTACATGGATATGATCTATTGTGCTGTAGCCACTCCTGAATCCAGCTTGTTCTCTCGGTTGAGCCATGTCCAGTGTTACCTTCAAGCGGTGTGAAAGAACTTTAGTGAAGATTTTATAAACCACTGATAGGAGGCTGATAGGTCTGTAGTTCCTGAGATCCTCAATGTCACCTTTTTTATGTAGCAGGATCATTGTAGCATTGTTCCAATCCTCAGGAATCTTCCCTTCATTAAGGCATCGAGTGAAAATTTGGGCGAGTACTGTTTCGATTTCTCCACTTGCTTCTTGTATGATGTCTATAGTAATTCCATCTTCTCCTGGAGCTTTCCCCCGCTTCATGTTCTTGATTGCATGAGCAACTTCTGCTGGGAGGACTGGAAGAACTCTGGTACCTTTCATGATGTCTGGAGTACATGTATCATCCCTTTCATATAATTTGGAGTAGAAATCTTTCACTCTTGTCAAAATTTCGCCTCTATTTCTTGTTATAGAACCATCTTCTTTTCTCAGTGCCATGATCTGTTTTCTTCCCTTACTGAGATGTCCCTTTGCTATCTTTAGGCTTTGGTTGTTTTCAATTGCTTTCCTCACTAGCTCACAGTTGAATTTCCTTACGTCTTCAGTGATACTTTTTCGTGCTGTCTTGCATAGCTCTATATATTCCACTTTGGAAGTCACATCTTCTTTAGTTGTCCTCATCTGTCTTCTTTTTTGCATCAACATTTTCGTTTTTCCTGATAATTTGTTTACATGCAACTTGTTCTTAGACCCAGCTAATTTTGTTGCTGTTTCCATAAGAGCTTTGGTTACTTTTCTGTTAACTTCCGAAATATCCACTTCTTCCGATGTTAGGCCTTCTAAAGCAGAGAATCTGTTCTTCAGTTCCAACTTGAAAGTATTATGGTGTTTTTTAAGGTTGGTTATGTCAATACATTTTGTTTGTCTTATGAGCTTGCCACGTTCCAGTTTAGTGTTGAGGTGCATCTTACATCTCACCAATCTATGGTCACTACCTGTGTTGAACTTGTTTAGCACACTGCAGTCTTCGATGACGAATTTTTTGTTACACATAATAAAATCAATTTCACTTGTCGTCCCAATTGGATGTCTCCATGTCCATTTCCTGTGTGGCTTTTTCTTGAAAAAGGAATTCAAGATGAAAAATCCTTCTGCCTCTGCAAACTCAACGAGAGTATTTCCACGCTGGTTTCTGTTGCCGTGACCGAATTTACCTACTGAAGTTTCATTCTGTTGCCGGTGCCCTATTTTTGCATTGAAATCTCCCATAATTATCTTCAAGTGCTGCTTACCTTTATTATTTAGATGACGAATTTCCTCATAAAATTCTTCAATTTCTTCTTCAGGATGACTTGTGGTGGGTGCATAAGTTTGAATAATCTGAGCCTGGTATCTTCTCGATAGTTGGATAACGAGTCGTGCAGCTCTGTCAGAGGAACTTTCAACTTCTACCACTTTATCCTTCAGTTTCTTGTTTATTATAAATCCAACACCACTAGTTCTGCCAGTATCTGTCCCACGATAATAGAAGAGATGTCCACTTTTCAGTTCAATGAGATCTTCTCCTTTTCTCCTTACCTCACTAAGCCCGACGATGTCCCACTTGATCCTTTGTAGTTCCTCTTCCAATTCAAGAAGCCTTGAATCAGAAGATAGGGAGCGTCCGTTGTAGGTAGCCAAGGTCAGCATCAAATGGCAGCCTAGTCCGGTCCTCCGGGGATTCTTAGCACCCTCTGCCTTCATGTCGCACTGGCCGCTGCCTTGGCCAGGTACATTCCAGCTGCCGGAGACTGAGGGCCAAGATTTAAGTTGTAGAGTCATTTTGGAGGTGTTTGGCCATAACTCACCATGCTGGCCAAGCGGGTTGGTGAGTGTGGGATAGCATTTCCTCTGATCCCGATGGTATAGTTATACCGCTATTGGCGGTCGTCAGAGCCCCTTTAGTGGGAACAGGATGCACCACGAGAAGGCGGGGTTGACATTTGTCAAGGAGAGGCTGTGATGTTACGCATCACCTGACCTTACATCCCTAGTTTAATATACTATTTCTTATATGTGCGAAATGCGAACTTGAAATAAGTATACAAATTTAACGGCTTAATCTAATAAATATATGATTTGGTTTAAGTTAAGAGGAATCTCCACCGATCCATGTACTTACCTTAAAGAAACTCTGTATATAATAAATCATTTATTTGGTATTGAAATTTACCCGAGTATCTCAAATCTTTATAACTTTTAATGAGTGAATCTTTTGTTTAAACAAGAAATGCTAAACTAAAATAATCTCGAAAGTTCTCGGTAGAATAGAAACTCCCAGATTTTAACAATTTAAATTTTCGCATTTTAGCAAACCCAGACACCGGTTAAAATTCCCAACCTCACATCATGAAATTCTTAATTTCAAAGCGGCATATGGAGGAATATGGGTTTCCCATGTTCTCCCATATGAAACACAACACAATGCACCCTTCGACCCTGAGCTTGGAGACCCTCAAATAGGGAACCCAACCTCACGGTAGACACCCGTAGGCGGAAGATAATAGAGAATAAAGAGTAAACAACAATTTCCGGCCTTTTTCAAATATTCATCCCACTGAAGCGAATAAGACGCAGCAGATGTTTCGCCAACCCAAAGAGGGGGCAGTAATAACCCGTGTGCACATTTTGAATCCCATTTTGACACTCTTCCAATTCTCATGACTTAATGACCGTAGACTCTTTGCAGTTGGTGATGGATCGCCGCTGCCTGCGTTTTCCGTGCGCAGATAAACCAGCGCGTACCTCCAAGTGAAACCATGTTTCCAGGCAGGTCATAATTTCTTCGTTGAATCTGTTCTCCAGCACACTACCGTTTTATTCGAAGTCCTGTGCCGCATCACGCTGTCCAGGCAGGAGAGCGTAACGACGCTAGGAGACTGCGATTTACATAAACTAAAAACATTTCTGAAATTCACGAACAAGTTTCCTTCGGGAATTAACGAAGCATATTTTTGATACAACCGTTTCCGTGAAATGACGGAAAGATACCTGAATTTTACGGATTTTTCGTACCTCGGGAAAATTCTGAATTTTTAGAAACCTTTCCGCAGTTTCTTTCTTACATTGACAGTAAATTACCGTTTTAGAGATGTGTTAACGGTAAATTCTGAATTTTCAGAAACCTTTTATGACGAAGTAAATTTCTCCATTATTTTTATGCCAGGGACGGGATTCGAAACCACAACACTCGGGTCCGGAGCTCCGAATGCTATCCACTACACTACACTGGCATGTGCTCTCACTGCTATCTGCCTTTATCTCATGTGCGTCCTACGAGGCATGCACGTCACACTTTCCAAAACTCATTTCATATATTAAAGGAAAATCTCCGTTCTCACCTTTTTCGTATCCGTATGACGAGAAATTACTGGTAATAGGAGCGACTCGTGAGAATACTTGAGGTTTGATTAAATTTTAAGTTTCAATCGTCTGTCGAATTTTGAAGTTTCGTAGCGAGATCTGATATTGTGGGTAGCATATCTCATGGATTTTGTTTATTGTTGCACAGGATATTTCCTTTCCTTTACCCTATTTGGTGCACCAGCAACTTATTGTATATTGTGTTACTGTAAGAAACCAGGTACTTACCGTAATGTACAGATGATTATACGATGTCTGTGTGTCAGTCTTTGGACAACTTAAGACGAAAGCTACACTGGTGTGCAAAAATTAAGACGAAGAGGAGAAATTAGCATAACAGCGGAATGAGCTGGCAGAACGGACCGAAAGACCACTCAGGAGATAGCCTAGGGTCCGGTACGGTAGGGCATGCGCATATATGCAGCATGGCGTAGGGGGGAAGGGTATAAAGCACACGGGCGGTGTACGCTCAGCAATTCGGTGAAAGCTATTGCACGGTGTACATCGGTTTGAACGACGTCGAGATGCTGTCACCGTGTGATATGGCCAACAGGCAATCCAGTAGACGACATCTGGATGACTTTACCCGAGGTCGCGTCATTGGGAAGTTGGAAGAATGTCGAAGTGTGACTAATGTGGCCGAGGAGTTCGGGATCGCTCACAGCATCGTTTCACGAGCTTGGAGAGCATTTCAAACGATAGGAACAGCTGTCCGACAGTTTAGCAGTGGTCGTCCACGATCAACCACGGCGGCGGACGACTGGTATATTGTCCTACAGGCGAGAAGAGACAGACGGTAGACAGCGGGAGAAATCGCATGGCACATGCAACAGACAACTGGATGTCCGTTATCGCGTTTTACCGTGGCCAGGAGGCTGCACAAAGGTGGTCTATTTGCACGACGACCTGTACGATGTGTGCCATTAACGCCTGCTCATCGAAGACGGCGGTTTTTGTGGTGCCAGAACACAAGAACTGGACACATCAGCAATGGGGTCGAGTTCTCTTTACGAATGAGAGCCGATTTAATCTGACGAGCGATTCTGGGCGTATACACACCTGCAGAGAGCAGGGAACACGCAACCACACCTCCAACATCATCGAAAGGGACCGGTTTGGAGGTGTCGGAGTTCTCGTTAGAGGCGGTATCATGCTTGGTAGCCGTACATCTACCAAGGTAGCTCCATATCTTCTAAGGAGGTTCAGTCACTGGTGTCCGCTATTGTACCGAGGTTCTCTTGCCTCACGTGCGTCTGTTTAGAGGTGCTGTGAGTCTTGAGTTGCTCTTCATGGACGACAACGCTACACCTCATTGTACAGTGGCTGTCGCATAGCTGTTGGAGAGTGAAGATATTCAACGCATGGATTGGCTCGCAAGGTCCCCGGACCTAAGTCCAATCGAACACGTGTGGGAAATTCTCGGGAGACGCTTGGCAGCCCGTCACCAGCCGCCAGCAACGATTCCGCAGCTGCGATTGGCGCTACAAGAGGAATGGGCCGCGATGCCTCAACAGCTCCTTGACAACCTCGTCCTCAGCATGGACAGACGTTGTAAATCCTGCAACGCAGTCAGGGGCGATCATATCCCCTACTAAAGACTGGATTTTTCTTGGCAGCCGCCTGTCACATGGACGTTTCTGTCTTCTGTCTAGTTGTGCTCGAAGCTACCTTTTCAATAAAGTGCCTTTGTATTCTTTGGATTCTTTGTGTGGACAGTTTTGCTCACTTGTCCCATATTCTTACATCTTGGGGATCTTATGGTATGATTTGAGTCGATGTGGAGCACTTCTGCACGATGTTACATTCGAAAAACCGTCTCGTCCTTAATTTCTTCACGCCAGTGTATTATAGCTATCAAGAGAAAATTTTATATATTTGTTTTTGAAATAATAGTATGAAAAGTACATTTCAACTTTTTTAAAGATAACTGAAAGTCATTGTGAGTTTAAAAAAACCAAGTTGCAAGGCATTTTGTTGCTTCGAAAAATCACGATGAAAAATGCTTAATTTATAAAAAGTGCCTTTATAGAAAAAAAAAATATTACAAACCTATTCAGCAAAATAATCAGCTCCAAAAAAAGGAAAATGAGTAAATCACTCACATTAATGACAAAAAACAAAATTTCATCGTTACGGAATTCGTTTTACGATGTACGTGGCTCCGATCCCCGAGCGTTGGTGGCTTAGATGTTAAAAGCGAGCGTTACCTCCTGAGCCAGCTCTAACGGCGTGGGTTCGGTCCTGACCTCAGCGGAAGGATTATCTGAATGTCGTCGATTTTACTGAATATCAGTTTAAATACGGAAAAACCTAAAATGGACTTTTCTGAAATAAACGGAATTTCTGTTTACGGAAAATCTGTGAAAGTACGGGTTAAAATAAACGGGCACTTTTAAAAACGGAAATTTCTGAAAAACACATATACCTATCTGCAAATTTGTTATACGTTATTTTCAGAAATTGTCCGTGAATTCACACCACTTATTTTCACAGTTTCCTAAACCAACCATATACTTATTTTTTTACAGTTAATCAACCATATACTTATTTTTTTACAGTGTATCCTTAATCAACCATATACTTATTTTTACAGTGTATCCTTAATCAACCATATACTTATTTTTTACAGTGTATCCTTAATCAACCATATACTTATTTTTTCACAGTGTATCCTTAATCAACCATATACTTATTTTTTTACAGTGTATCCTTAATCAACCATATACTTATTTTTACAGTGTATCCTTAATCAACCATATACTTATTTTTTACAGTGTATCCTTAATCAACCATATACTTATTTTTCACAGTGTATCCTTAATCAACCATATACTTATTTTTTACAGTGTATCCTTAATTAACCATATACTTATTTTTAGTGTATCCTTAATCAACCATATACTTATTTTTACAGTGTATCCTTAATCAACCATATATTTATTTTTTACAGTGTATCCTTAATCAACCATATACTTATTTTTAGTGAATCCTTAATCAACCGTATATTTATTTTTTACAGTGTATCCTTAATCCACCATATATTTATTTTTTTACAGTGTATCCTTAATCAACCATATACTTATTTTTTACAGTGCATCTTAATCAACCGCTAAAGGTAATCGGAAGTTACGTTTCGATCGGCTACCTTATGATTTGTATGAAATTACAGGTTGTGACGTATCTGCACCGCAGGATGCATATGAGATAAAGGCAGATAGCAGTGAGGGCACGTGTCCGTGTTGCTTAGTTGGGAGAGCGACCTACTCCGGAGTGAGGGGACCCGGTTTCGATGCCGGCTCGGACAACTTTGTACGTTATAAGGTGAAGTAGCAAATTATCTGAAATTTTATATATAGTAAAAACTAGGTAAAATGATCGCGTAAAATAAAGTGTTTGAACGTTCTCGAATAACGGCTGAACCTTACAGAATGCAGCGATAATAATTCACTGAACAACAAAAACTTTTTGTTTGTTACAAAGACTGCATATGCCGAGTCATACGGTATTTGTCATGCTGATTAAAAGTCTGCTTGTTAAGTTGTGCTATCGCCCATAGTTCTCGGGTAACATGTTGTTTCAGTGTGCAATAAGCTTTCATTTAGGCATGTATATTTCGCTACAAGCAATTAATTGCACTTACCTTAGAAAGTAGTTATTTTAGAGTTTCTTCTGTACTTTGGTGGTTGTACTACATCCCTTTTTAGAGTCCAACAGCAATCAGCTAGCATTTTAGGTCTCCATTTTCCTTTATAGCGGTTTTCCATGGTACGTATGTCCTGATAAAACGTTCTCCGTGCTAATCGCTTACAGCTTCTAAGTTCTATTTTCCTTTATAGCGGTTTTCCATGGTACGTATGTCCTGATGAAAACGTTCTCCGTGCTCATCGCTTACAGCTCCTAAGTTCTATTTTCCTTTATAGCGGTTTTCCATGGTACGTATGTCCTGATGAAAACGTTCTCCGTGCTCATCGCTTACAGCTCCTAAGTTCTGGGGGAAAAGTCCAGAGGCAAGTGAAGGAAATGTGTTTTAAGAGACATATTGCATCGCTTGGCCTTATAGTTTTCTAGAAGTATAACGAAGTTAATTTCTCCGTCATTTCTGTCCACGCCAGGATTCGAACCCGGATCCCCTCATTCCGGAATAAGTCACTCTACCAATTGAGCTACGCGGACGTTTTATTCTGATTCCTATCTGCCTCTATGTCGTGTGCGTCCTTCTGGCAGGTACGTCACATCTCCTGGTACGTTACAGAAGCTCCAAGTTCTTTATAATTATCTGCCTTCCGGTTACCTTAAAAGGTCAGTACCACATCTTTAAAGGACTTCCATGCAGCAGCTTCAGCCTCATTCAAAGTTCCTTCAAATGCAATATCACGCATAAGTTCCTTTATTTGTGGACCAATAAAATTGCTTTGTTTAATTTTGGCTTCAGATATTTTGGAGAACTTGTTCTTTAGAAAACGAAAGGCTTCTCCATCTTTATTCAATGCATTTCCAATTTTTTTATCAAACCCAGTTTGATGCGAAGTTGTGGTAAGTACACTTTCTGAGGACTTACTAAAGGCTCAGCAACAATATTTTTATTACCTGGAATTAAGGACTCTCCTTTAGGTCAGGTCTCTTTAATGTAATGAGAATTTCTGTCCCAACTGTTCCATTCACAGAGGAAGCAGCAGTATTTTGTGTATCAAGTTGTAAACCAAGGAGTAAAGCTATCACTTTAAGATCGCCACAAATATTCCATGAGTGTTTTTGTGCCGCCCCGGTGGCGCAGTGGTCTAAGCGATGGCCTCTGATCATTCGTCCGAAAGGGGTCCGGGTTCGAATCCCGATGAGGCATGGATGTTATGTTTGTCTTACGGCACTGACTCTCTCCCTTCCCTGGAACCAGTGACCCTATACTTTGCAGCAACAGTTTCATATTGCATATGTTTCTTTCATGTATATAGCATATGCAACAGGTACTGACGGATACATGTTTCCGTTATGAAGAAGGACAGCTTTTAAGCTTATTTTTGAGGAATCTATAAAAAGTCTCTATTCTTGAGGTTTGTGTTGCTATCCTAAGGCTTCAAACATAAAGGCTATATCATTGCAGTACACAAGATCCTCACTCTTTGAAAAAGTGTTCAAACTCTTGCTGTCGTCGACGAAAACTACACACTTTTGTACTTGGTTGTAAAAGATTCGATCCCTTCAATCTTGATGCCAATATTTCGGCCTGACGTTTTGCTAAATGAAGGTTAACTAACCAGATCATTTAATTCTTGGCGTATCTTGGGTCCAGGTCTCGGACCCAAGATACGCCACTGTTCCAAACCTTTTAGTTTGGAGCTGAATATGAAGGACGTTTCTGGTATTCTGTATAGAAAACAAGAATTTCGTAGGTTCATTTTGTCTATTCTCCTAATTTTGTATACAAACCAGTTTGCAGCTAAATACAAAATATACTCGTTGTCGTCCAGGCCGAAGAGCGTAATGACGCTGGGAGACTCCGATTTACATATATTTAATCAACCGCCAAAAGTAATCGGAAGTTACGTTTCGATAAGAACAAAAAAAAAAAACAAAAAACAAAAAACAAGCACCCAGAAGTAATCTCCCAATTGAGATGAAAATTGGTATGCGCAATGTACATGTATACAAAAGGAAATTATTGCAATTGCAGAGCAGTTGGGCCATTTATTTGGATGAGACAGCTACACGAATGAAACAAGTCAGTACGTTTTAGCGCCTCCTCTGGCTCGGATATAAGCGGTTACCCTGTGTGGCATAGACGCATACGGTTCACGGATACTGTCCTGAGGTATAGCATGTCAGACGGTGTCCAAATTGTGGGACAGTTTGCCGACATTCCGGGATGGGCGTAGGTGGCGTACCATCATGCGCCAAACATGTTCGATCGGTGAGAGTTCGGGCGATCGGGATGGCCATGGAAAGGTACATTACGGAGGCGGGTCTGGAAGAGCCGTTCTGTGTGTGGCCGAGCATTATCCTGTTGAAAAATTGCTCAGTGATGCTGCGACAAGAATGGCAACACAACAGGAATGACGTCTACGTATCGTTGAGCCGTGAGGGTGGTACGGAGGACTACCAAGGGTGTTTGGCTATCGTAGTAAATTGATCCCCAGACAGTCACTCCTGGTGCGTGAGCCGTTTGCCGTTCCACGGTAAAGGCAGGATCTGTGCGAGGGCGGCTCCTCTCCAGACATGTACCCCGGTAGCACAATAACGTCGAATCGACGTTACTTTTTGGTCACCAAGTCGATATTACATCGTGGCATAGTTTTCGGCGTAACGTCGATGAGACGGAACGTCAAGAAGAATCATTACATTGAGTTTCAGTATACATGTAGGCGGTTATCAAAAGGATTAAGGCAGACGAGAAGGAAGGATGTAACACAAGGTACAAAGTGGGCTGAAGAGAAGCCAATGGAATTTCTAGAATGCTTGAAGCTTCAGCGGATTAAGAAATATACTGGTAGACGGATGATTTTCGTGTGAGAGAAGAGAGAGAGAGAGAGAGAGAGTGAGAGAACATACAAAAAGGAGGTCAAAATGAGGGCGAAAGTCATGGAGATTCAATTCAATTCATTTATTTTGCTGAGCTAAAAAAACAAAACAAGGGTTACAAAAATATCATTGGAGCAATGTACAGCAAGGAAGCAGGGGGAAAAGGCCAGCCAGGCCTGACAGGGTCCCATGCCCCCAAGCAAGTTTTACACTGAGGTCAGTAGTTATAATTACAAACAAGCGTTTCATAGTGATAGAATAATAAAAAAAAAGCGAAAAATAAAAGGTAATGTATGAGAAGATAATAAACATTACAGATAATACCATTGAAAAAGCAATTTACATTACGATATACAAGTCGTAGTATTAGTCATAGTTCCCATCCACTGTAAACATTAATTTGAGGAGCTGCAATTCATTATGAAGTTTTTAAATTTTTTTTTAAAAAGGTTAAAATTATTTAGAGAAGTCAATTCCGTTGGTAGTGTGTTCCAGTAGTGTGGACCAATATAAAGTAGAGTCACATAGGAAAGGAAAAGAGAGTGAAAGGAGGTGACAGAGTGAAAGAAAGGAATGAAAGGGAAATATGCAAAAGAAGGTACCGCCTGCATGCTGATATAACGACAAAATTAAAATGAAATAAATATTCACTGCAAGTATAAAGAAGTAAATTTCTCCGTCATTTTTATCCGCGCCAGGATTCGAACCCGAGGCCGCTTATTCCGGAACAAGTCGCTCTACCAACTGAGCTACGCAGACGTTTATTCTGATTCCTATCTGCCTTTATGTCGTGTGCGTCCTGCTGGCAGGTACGTCACATCTCCTGGTACGTTACATCATCTCCCCCTTATTATTTTTTTTTTTCGAAGCGCTGGAGAAGGGATTCTCTTATTTTTCCTATCTCGCGGTGTGGAAAGAACATCACACCAATGCGAGATTTTGAACGGTCGGGTCATCCGGATAGTTCGGGCGCCATTATAACGAAGTAAATTTCTCCGTCATTTTTATCCGCGCCAGGATTCGAACCCGAGGCCGCTTATTCCGGAACAAGTCGTTCTACCAACTGAGTTACGCAGACGTTTATTCTGATTCCTATCTGCCTTTATATCGTGTGCGTCCTGCTGGCAGGTACGTCACATCTCCTGGTACGTTACAGAAGGGATACATAATTTGAGTTAGTTATGCACTTCTGCGTAGACGTGATATGTCTTGCCGTAAAGTGAAAATAAGTGTGGTATGGAGAACACATCAGAATTGTTAAACGATTGAGTTCATGTGTGATGTATAAATTTTCATAATTTTTATACAAAGCAGTGCGAACATACAATAATACAGAACTTCTGGAGTAAAATGCTTTGCATGGAAAAATACTACAAGTATGTGGATGCAATGATGTTTGCTGAGTAAATTATTAACTATCCATTCTAAATTTTTAAACACTTATAAGCACCATGATTGTTACAAAGACACAGTTTTGAACACCCACAACATGAGTGAAGAATTTGAATTCGCCAGCATTATGCAATTCGTTGTTAAAACCTTTTGGATTTCAGTAATCGAAGACACTGAAATCAAATGCCATGCAGCCTGGGGGGAATGAGTTTATTCCAAGGACTCCAGTAATGCCATCAGATTTGTACTTTCGATTTCCCACTTGGTTAAATTTTGCAGAGAGTATGGATACAGCTCAAGGACATTCGCTCAGAACAGTCGTTTTTGATCTATGAAACTCTTGGTTTGAATAATGAAAGCTTTACGTGAGAATCTCGAATTTATGTGAGAAAACAAAACAAAACGTTTTAGCTCCAAGAATGGTGAAATAATATTTGAATGACGGATCTTTATATTAGTCGAAAATTTGCTCAGTAATTCAAAACAGCGAATTCATTTCATTGATTATTCTTTGTTTCAAATGGCTAGTAAAATTAATTATCATTTAAATTCGTGTAATAAAATTATTTAACACGCAAATACAGATTTTATTTCAGACTTGGAATTTTGTGCGATTTCTTTTTAAAAAGAAACCACAAAAAACAAAAAAGATGACACCGAATTTTCGGGTGTAATGAGCACGTCTTTTGAAACCGTTCTGACGCAAATTAAATTTATCAAAGCTATTCAAAGTCAATGGAACCAGTATGGAAAACAACAATATCTGACGGAAGGAAGAAGTTTTTCAATCGGGTTTTTAATCCCACAGATATTGCTGTAAACAGAATCGTGAACTTAAGCCCTCTGGTTGCAGACCTGTGCGTTAAGAAAAAATTGAATTTATATGAGAAACATTTCGCAGCGAAAACGCTCTACAACAAAGAAATATTTTAGCAAATCGGTCTCTTTGAAGAAGATATATCGTCAAATATAAGATATGCATCTCCGCTCCCTGGCGGGGGAACCATGCATTATTTTAGGAAGAAAGTATTCTCAAAAGGTTTTTCGATGTGAGCGGTATCGGTCCAAGAAAAAAAAATTTAGTCGAGTTTTCAGGAGCACAGATTTTGCTGCAAATACATAAGAAGCAGAAATTAACACTTATGCCCCTGGTGGCCAAACCATTCTTTACCAAATATTAGAACTTATATGAAAAGGATTTCACATCAGGAGCTGTATGCGATACAGAGAGAAATTTTCAGATCGGAGTTTTAAAAGCAGACATATCGGTAAAAATGCAATTTACCATAGCGTCCCAAGCGGAAAGTCTATGATTTACTTGAAAATTTGGAATTTATGTGAAAAACATTTCGCATCGGAAACACTATCCAACAAAGAAGCAGTTTTCAAATCGGACACCTAGAAGTAGAGATATTGACAAAAATAAGATATACATCTACGCCCCCTGGCGTAGAAACCGTGCATTATTTCAAGAAGAAAATATTTCTGAAAGTTTTGTCGACGTGAGTAGTATCGGTCCACAAGAGAATTCTTTCCAAGCGAGATTTTAGAAGCTCAGATTTTGCTGCAAATACATCAGAAGCGGAAATTAATACTTACGCCACCTGGAGGCAAAAACATTATTTACCAAAAATTAGAAATTGCATGCAAAACAGTTTCCACCAGGAGCTGTGTCCACTGAAGAAAATAAATTTCGAATCGGAGTTTTAGAAAAAGAGATATCGGTGAAAACGTAATTTACTTTTACGCCCCCTTGCGGAAAATCTATTCGTAACTTGAAAAAGAGAGCCTTTCTTTATTGTCATCTCTTCTACCGAATAGCGCGAGAACGAATTTTTTCCCACCTGTTTGCTTCTGTTTACGTCAAAGTCCATTAGTGCAGTTAAAGTCGGGAGTTTGGATCTGGTTACGTGGTCAGAGGATGATCGCAAGGGATTGTTTGAAAGCAAAGCAGCATGCTATTATACTTATGACAGAGACGTTGTGACCGCTTTTAACTCGTGTTATGAAAAACAAGCAGTCGAGACAGAGACAGTGAAAAGTGGAGTTCTAGGGATAGACGCAGTATGTGTGGAGGATAAACCTTGCGTCTAAATGACAAAAAAAAAAAAAAAAATGGCGGGGGCTGTGTCGGAGCCACGGCCGCAGGTCTTTTGGGCGAAGAATACGTCGCGTGGTTGTTGGGTGTCGGGTGGATGTTAGAAATGAGTGAATGCACAGAGTTTATTTTCAGAGATATTTTTTTCCCTTTTTTGGGGCTATTTACAGAAATCTTGTGCAGAGAGTAATGTTTTTTGAGAGAATGGCTTACTTATTCTATACTGAGAATGGTCTTGTTGACGAGGGGTCGATGGTATGAGAAGTAGCTCGCGTATGGTATGACATCGACGGTGTTTCTCGCGAAGGTCAAGTCGATGTATGTGTTTCCCAGCGTGGTTGGCGATCGTGTCGACGCAAATTTGAAGTTAGATTGAGTCTTCATGAAATCGAGCTCGTGTAGATTCATTTGAGCGTCGACGTTAAAGTCTTCCATGCACCTCTGTGTCCCCAATCATATTCTTGATGATTTTCTTGGCATTCTCGGAGTACATGATGATAATCGCAAAAAGAAATATTTCGAGGTCCGAGATGGAGACGCCCGCGTGAATGTAAACGCATCCGAGAATGAAAGTGTCTTGCCGTTCAGTGTGATGTCGACGAGGCACATGTCTTCCACGTAGTATTCAATTATCCGTTTTGTTGCGTTCAAGTCGATCTCGATCACTCTGCATTCGGTGGGATTGTTGAGATTTCTCTAGATCGCCACGCCGCCGGTTATTCGTCGTCTTTTGGTCGGCGACACTTGTTTTGAGGTGGACGGCTGAAGACTCTTTGACTCATTCTTTCTTCTTGTTTACGTTAGGCTTGAATCTTCTTCAGATTAAGATATTGAGACATTTCGGAAATTTTCACCAAGTTCTCAAATATTTGACAATTTTTCACACACCTAATCAAGTTTTCTCACAAATATTGTTACAGATAACGATAGATCTCGCGTAGACGAAACGAATGACACCTCGCGGTACGTACTAACACGTCGCAGTTCTGCGTTATACTAATTTTATCGCGCCCGCCGAGCGCCGATTTAACCATAACAAGTTAGCAAAATCATGCAATGCATTGATTATGATAGGCTTTCCAACATACCAGAAATCATTACTCAAGTTATCACTCAAGTTATGAGGATAATGGCTGTGGAATAAATCTCGGTCCTGTGCCCTGACCTTTGACCCCATTTCGATGATATTCAACAGAACTGATTCAGTATACCTCCGAAATTACATGATAAAGTTTTGTCGCAATCGAAGCTTTTTTCGTAAGTTATGATGCATAAGGGCTATGGAATAGATCCCGCTCCTGTGTCCTAACCTCTGACCCCATTTCGCCCATTTTCAACAGGATTTGTCCCCAGGAAGGCCCCTGCAACATACTAACAATTTATCCAAATCGAAGCATTTTTACGTAAGTTATGTGCATAATGGCGATGGAAGTGATTCCGCTCCTAAGTCTTGACCTTTGACCCCATTCCGCCCATTTTCAATAGGGTTTGTCCCCAGATGGTCGCCTACCACATACTAAAATTTCATCGAAATAGAACCTTTTTTACGTTAGTTATGATGCATAAGAGCAGTGGAATGGATACCGCTCCTATGTCCTGACCTTTGACCCCATTTCGTTCACTTTCAATAGGGTTCCTTCCCAGGTGTTTCCCTACCACATACTAAAATGTCAAAGAAATCGAACGATTTTTACGCGAGTTATCGTGCGGACGGACATACGCACACAACGCGTGACGTAATGAGGCAGATGGGAATCGCGACCGTCTGCTCGCAAGAGTGTGACGTCATAAACTTTAATAGGATCCACACACAGCGCGTGACGTAATGACACAGATGGCGTGACCGCGCGCCAACATCTAATGGGACGGCGCCATGACACTAAAAACGTGGTAATTCGGGGTGGTTATTTAATAGCCCTCTAAACGAATTTTCCTAAAGTCGAGATCAAGCTAAATCGATTTCTAGTACCAGAAAACGGTAGGTTAACGACTTTCATCAAAATCCTTAGAGCCGTTTTTAAAATAAAATTTACATACATACAAGAATTGCGCCTTTAACAGTATGGGATAAGGGCGATTGAATGGATCCCGATCCTATGTCCTGACCCTTGAACCCTTTTCGTCCATTTTCAATAGGGTTCGTCCCCAGGTGGTCCCCTACCACATACTAAAATTTAATCGAAATCGAACCATTTTTACGCACGTTATGACGCATAAGGGCAATGGAATGCATCCCACTCCTACGTCCTGACCTTTGATCCCACTTCACCCATTTTGAATAGGATTCCTTCCCAGGTGGTCCCCTACCACATCGACATCGAACCATATTTACGCAGGTTATGACGCATAAGGGCAATGGAATGGATCCCGCTCCTATGTTGTGACCTTTGACCCCATTTCGTGCATTTTCAACAGGGTTTGTCCCCAGGTTGTCCTCTACCAGATACTAAAATTTCATCGAAATCGAATCCTTTTTACGCACGTTATGACGCATAAGGGCAACGGAACGCATCCCTCTGCTATGTCCTGACCTTTGACCCCACTTCACCCATTTTCAATAGAGTTCATTCTCAGGTGGTCCCCTACGACATACTATACTTTCATCGAAATCGAACCGTATTTACGCAAGTTATGAAGCATAAGGGCAATGAATGGATCCCGCTCCTATGTCGTGACCTTTGACCCCACTTCACCCATTTTCAATAGGGTTCGTTCCCAGGTGTTTCCCTACCACATACTAAAATTTCATCGAAATCGAACCATTTTTACGCAAGTTATCGTGCAGACAGGCAGACGGACAAAGTTGGAGCATATACGCTTCTTCAACCTACGGTTGGAAAGCGTAAATAATGACGGACGCGCGCCGCTCACTATTGCGTCACCTGACCTTGAACTCTATTTCAATAGACTCTTCGGACCTTATTCTCTTCAGCTTAGTTATTATATTTTTGCTAGCTTTTATAGTTTTGAAATTATTGAAGGAAGTCTGGTGTACACTTTTTTGGGACACACTGATTTTTACCAAGGGACCCAGTACTGGAACGAAACGATAGACGTATTCTACGCCAAAAAAAAAAAAAAAAAAAAAAAAGAAGAAAAATATAAGGAAACACGAGATCATGAAGCTGACTGTTTATGTGATAAAAGCCTCCGGCTAAAATCTTCTATAGTGATATCACACCGTGTCGCACCCAGGATTTTGACAAGAGGCTGGGTCCAGAAAATATCTTCTCGTAGAAACAAGTACATGTGTGTGTGTCGATCTAGCGTCGATAAATACTGACACTAGAAATATTATCATGGATTGGACACTTACCTAATACTTTCTCTGAACCTGCTTGGTCGGAGACTTGAAATTTACAGGATGACTTTAAGGTCAGAAAGCAACACTTGCACCTAACACCACGTTAGCACATTTTGTCCGTCTGTCTGTACGTTCGCCTGTTTTTGATAAATATCTTGCTAACCGTTGGAGATAGATTGGGAATTTTGTGGATGGTTTTTACGGACTGCACATAATTGTCACACCATGTTCGCACTTTGTGTGTCTGTTCGTCTGTCAGTCTATCCTATGTTTTCAAGGAATAATCTAGGGAGCACTCTGATATGAAAGCAAGAAAATTTCTGGACAGATTATAAGGAACCTGAAGTAACTCTGTCCGAAGGATCAGAGGTCACAGGCTCTTTTACCGAGCAAATGTATCAACAGTGTTGTTACACATTCCCTACCGCCTGCCCCCCGACTGATTAAAGCAACAGCATAACTAAGATACCGCGAAAGTCACTGGCCCACAGTCACACCTCCCCGTAGACGTAGAACAAACACTCAAATCCTAGATGAAGCTCATGTTGTCCCAGGAGGAACTCCTCTCAATAAGGACTGAAAGAATACACATGCTTTTACTATTTTTTTCTTAATTTAAAGTACATATGTTACGTGTGCATGCAATATAGTATGCATGAATTAACTATGTATTATTTCTATAATAGCACAATATCTTAAGGTCACTGCGATTATTAGCACGTCTTTTGTAAAAAAGGATCGTGCTTATGTTACCGGTTTGTCCGTCCGTCCGTCCGTCTGTACACACGATATCTCTGCAACTATTAGTCCGATTTGAAAAAATTCGTTTTGCATTGGGTAGCTTGAAATATGCGAATGGCGATCCTTCATTTCGTTTTTTTTATGATGTACAATTTCGCCGCTAGAGGGCGTAAATGCAGATGATGTCGAATTCAAAAATAAGTTTTATTCCACATATTTGCTTCAAAACACCCGATTGAAAAAATTCTTTTATCTTTCGATTCCATTTATGTCGAAGAGTATTTTAGATATAGTTACTTTTTCAAATTACGCATAGATTTTCCGCTGGGGGGTGTAAAGTAAATTACATTTTTCCCGATAATTCTTCTTCTAAAACTCCGATTTGAAAATCTTTTTCTTCAGCGGATACACCTCCTGATGGAAAATCGTTTGCATATAATTTCAAATTTTTGGTAAAGAACACTTTGGCCACCAGAGGGAGTAAGTCTTAATTTTTGCTTCTGATGTATTTGTCATAAAATCTGAGCTTCTAACATTTCGATTGAAAAAATTATTTCGTGGACTGATGCCACTCACATAGAGAAACCTTTTTGGAATATTTTCTTCTTAAAATATTCCACAGTTTCTCCGCCAGGGGGCGTAGATGTATATCATATTTTCGTCAATATCTCTACTTCTAGGAGTAGGATTTGAAAACAATTCTCCTTTGTTGGATAGTGTTTTCAGTGTGACATGTTTTTCAAGTAATTCATAGACTTTCCGCTAGGAGGCGTAGCAGTAAATTGCGTTTACCCCTATATCTCTGCTTCTAAATCTCCGATTTGAAAAATTCTTTCTGCACCGGATACAGATCCTGGTGGGAAGTCGTTTGCACATAATTTCTAATTTTTGTAAAAAAAATGGTTTGGCCACCAGGGGGCGTAAATCTTAATTTCCGCTTCTGATGCATTTGCAGCAAAATATGAGCTTCTAAATTCTCTATTTAAAAAACGTCGTTTGTAGACCGATAGTACTCATGTTGGCAAATTTTTTAGAAACATTTTCTTCTTGAAATAATGCATGGTTTCTACGCCAGGGGGCGTAGATGTATATCTTATTTTTGTCAATATCTCTACTTCTAGGAGTCCGATTCGAAAAATTCCTTCTTTGTTGGATAGTGTTTCCAGTGTGACATGTTTTTCATAGAATTTCAAAATTTTCAAGTAATTCATAGACTTTCCGCTAGTGGGCGTATAGGTAAATTGAGTCCCCCCTATATCTCTGCTTCTAAATCTCCGATTTGAAAAATTCTTTCTGCACCGGATACAGCTCCAGATGGGAAATCCTTTGCACCTAATTTCCAATTTTTGTAAAAAATGGTTTGGCTACCAGGTGGCGTAAGTCTTAATTTCCGCTTCTGATGTATTTGCAGCAAAATATGAGCTTCTAAAATCTCGACTGAAAAAAATGTCGTTTGTTGACCGATACTACTCATGTCGACAAACCTTCTTCTTGAAATAATGCATGGTTTCTACGCCAGGGGGCGTAGATGTATATCTTATTTTTGTCAATATCTCTACTTCAAGGAGTCCAATTTGAAAAAAATCCTTCTTTGTTGGATAGTGTTTCCGATGCGGAATGTATTTCCTATAAATGGGGCACAAAGGTAAATTGCGTTTTCTTGTTAATGTCAATGTTTTCCTAAGGGGCACAAAGGTAAATTGCGTTTTCTGCGTTATTTCTGCTTCTAAAACTCCGATTTGAAAAATTCTTCCTGTATCGCATACAAGACCTTGTGGAAAATATTTTTCACATAATTTCTAATGTTTGGTAAAGAATGGTTTTGCCTGCCAGGGTGCATAAGTGTTAATTTCTGCTTCTGATGTATTTGCAGCAAAATCTGGGCTCCTGAAAACTCGACTAAATTTTTTTTTATGGACCGATACCGCTCATATGGAAAAACTTTTTGAGAATACTTTCTTTCTAAAATAATGCATGGTTTTCCCACCAGGGGACGTAAAGTCTCATCTAATTTTTGTCCATATCTCTCTTTCTAAGAGTCCGATTTGAAAAATTTATTCTGTGTTGGAGAGCGTTTCCGGTGGGAAATGTTGCTCATGTAAATTCATGTTTTTCTTAACGCACAAGTCTGCAACCAGAGGGTGTAAGCTCACGATTCCGTTTACAGCGAAACTGAGGGATTGAAAACCCGATTGAAAAATTTCTTCCTTCCGTCAGATATTATTATTTTTCATACCGGTTCCATTGACTTTGAATAGCTTTGATAAATTTAATTTGCGTCAGAACGGATTCAAAAGACGTGCTTATTACACCCGAAAATTCGGTGTCATCTTTCTTGTGTTTAAGAGGGGGGGGGGTCCGGCCCTGTTGGAACCCCACCATCAGTGCGCCACTGATATCATAATACGTTCTCGGCGGAAGGAAACTTGATCTGTTAAGATCTCTGAAGCGTTCGACAGAAACTGAATTTGCATATGTTTAATCTAATTCTTATGTTCAACAAAATTAGGTTATGTTCGTTTTTTTAAGTTGTGTCCAAGTGATTGAGCCGCCCCTGTGGCGCAGTGGTCTAAGCGATGGCTTCTGATCATTCGTCCGAGATGGGTCTGGGTTCGAATCCCGGTGAGGCATGGATGTTGTGTTTGTCCTACGGCGCTGGCTCTCACTCTTCCTTGGAAGCGGTAGCCCTAAATTAGGGAAGGGCGACTGCTTATAACCCACTGAGTTGCACAGGGCGGTCGTTAACCCTCCAATAAAAAAAAAGTGTTTAAACTGTCCATTTACTCAGATTTAACGCTCTCTAATAAATACCAGTGTGGTAACTGTTTTCTTAATAGTTCTCTAATTTAGAGTACGAACCCGACCGTTCCGGTCTTAACCAGCGTGTATGGCCTCACGAAATTTAATACAGCGTATAACGAAGGGAATTTCTCCGTCATTTTTATCCGCGCCGGGGTTCGAACCCGAGGCCGCTTATTCCGGAACAAGTTGCTCTACCAATTAAGCTACGCGGACATTGATTCTAATTGCTATCTGCCTTTATGTCGTGTGCGTCCTTCTGGCAGGTACGTCACATCTCCTGGTACGTTACAAGCGGGCCACGAGTTACGTAACAATATGTAATAACGAATGATGCGTTCCTATCTCCTAGGGCCAGGGTCGGAAACAAATGGCTCGCGAGCCAGATATGGCTCTTTGGGAATCTAAATATGGTTCTTTTGATACTTGAAGGAATGGAAAAATTTGCAAAGTTTCAGCTTCTACTTCCACGAAAAATCGCATTTGCTCTCCAATGTGAGAGACAGGAACCTAAAATATTAAACCCTTGTCGATGGCCGAAAACTTCACTTTTCAATGTTTGTGAGTTATTGTGGGCTGCACGGCCGCGATACCAAGCTTGTTTCTCTCTCTCTCTCTCTCTCTCTCTCTCTCCTGTGCGGACGGCTCTGCACCCGCTACACTTCTGCACAACCGGTTTGGTTCAAAGTTCAATTCGGAGGAGCAACATAGCGTTCTACTTGCCGGACAGTGAGTCATTGCTCGGCATCAAATCCCACATTCAGCAAGAGAGTTGAGTGCAGATGCACCGACAGAATGTGCCTATCTCGCTTCGCCGTCACACGTGCATCAGTGGTAGTCGATCTTTCGTAATAGCAGTTGTGAAATCTTCGTCGCGACACGCGCGCGAACGCAAATTGGAAGAGCATGATGAAGAACGCAGTAAATTAATTTCAGATCACAGGTGGACTGAACTTAAAAATACACTATTACTTTTCTCGACAAAATTGTTTTCGAGGCATAGAACAGTCTTCCTGAATCATATTCTTCTTTGAATAAGCATGCACATGGCGTATTGACTATATTAGATTCAACTTATTGCTGTGAGCAAACTTTTTCCAGCATGAATCTGATAAAGAGCAAATTGAGAAGTTCACTCACAGATGAGAGTCTCCAGGCTTGTCTGAACATGAAAATAACGCAGTACTAACCGGACATTGAAAATCTGTCAAGCGAGATGCGGGGACAGATTAGCAGTAGTCACTAAAACTAAAGAGTGTTAAAATTGTAACATTTTTTTTTTATTTTTCCCTTCGAATATGTTTGTGACGAACGAGCTGGAAAACTGGCGTCAACAAAAAAAACGAACTCTGAATATTTTTTCTCCCCTCATTTTCTTTTGTTTGCTCTGTGTTTTTTTCTTTTAAAAGACAGTTGCTATAGGTACTCTTTCAACTACACAGGTCTGTTTCATCCTGCTTTAAAGCGGAGATTTTGTGAAACTTCGATTTCTCTATATATTTTAATTCGAAACGGAATAATATTAAATATGTACAGGATGGTTGTGAACTCCTTCATTAAGCAAGAGGGGTGATAATACACATCAAGACGAACAATATTTGCAATGGAACCTACGGCTGCATTTCATTCCTAGTGCCAGAAAAAGTAAAGCTACATATCGACATTGAGCCTTCAACAGTGAAAACAAAGAGACATACCTAATTTAAGAGCTACGCAATTGTAATCGCATCAGAGAAAGACTCAAAGCAGTTGCTCAAACTGGTGTCCAAGGGCGTCGTTTCACAGCCCACAGCTGCGAACGAAGGACTGTTGCACCCTCTCGTAGACTCCAGGTGTGGTGTTGATCTTGTCCTCATGAACAGCGATTCGCGCGACGAAATCTTCCAGAGAGTCCACAGGTGTCTCGTACACCAATGCTTTCATACGCCCCCAGAAGAAGAAGTCCAGTGGATTAAGGTCTGGGGCGCGTGGAGGCCAAGACACAGGTCTACCGTGTCCAATCCACCGCCCGGGATATGTCGTATTTAGGAAGTATCGGACCTCGGTGGCAAAGTGTGCTACGTCCCCATCATGCATAAACCACATGTCCTCCTGTGTGGTGAGCGGAACATCCTGCAACAGGTTTTGTGCTTCACGTCTATTACCACATACTTGGCCGCACATCAGATGCATATCCGCCAATTTCTCGTATGTGTAGTCAGTCCACAATGCCCTTCGTCAATTCTCATGTGATGTTCGCACGGTAATATCGCTGAACGGGTTCGTCTGCGTTTTTAAATGTTTGCTCCTCATCGTCTACGCACGTGTTCAGCGTACCTGATTTGCATCTTGTGCTTCTCATGCACTGGTTGGAACTCCGTGTTCCTGCTGAACGTTTTCCGAACGTCAGTAGGCACACGGAGTAAATAATGTGTATTTTACGACTTTTTGGCCTTTCTTAAGTGCCGAGTTGCCGACCCTGTTCTAGGGCCACTGGTTCCAGGGAGGAGAGAGAGCCAGTGCCGTGAGACAAACACACGAACCATGTCACATCTGGGACTCGAACCCGGACTCATCTCGGATTAACGGCGATAAGCCAGCTCTTAGACCACTGCGGCAGCGTGGCGGCATATAACTGACACATTAAAACGTGAAACATTAGCAAAAGAGAAAGTCGAAATACAAACTGAATAGGAGCACAAATTTAAGAAACAATATACCGACAATATTCGACCAACGAATTTTATGCGAATATGGCAGATAAAGTAAAGAATATTTCGGTGGGAAGAGAGTAAAGAATTTTATATGTTAATCTGCGTAGAGGGGAGAATTTTAATGTTAACCTGAAGCCTGACAGATCTGGATTTCTTCGTAGAATTTATGTGTTTCGAATTTCTTTGTCAAAGCGAAAGGCTTAGAAATATGAGACACAGTATTTTTTTTGTGCTTTTATGTTTTTATTTCAATATTTATGCTGTTACATTATAACATCATGAAACAGAGATATTTATGTGCAATTAAAAATTAATAGCTGCAAGGGAAAATAGGGAAAAGGCCTCACACTAGACCTGACGTGCCCTGAATCCCCAAAACAGAAGAAATGAGGCAAGCACTTGTCGTGTCAACGCAGTAAGAGAAAGATGTTAGTTTTTTTTTAGTTATTAAGCAAGTATTTTTGGGTATATAAATAAGTTTTGAGGGATTTGAGGTGAACAAAATACTTTGTTGGAGAACAGAAATTTTTTTTTAATATTAATCGAAGTATGCTCCCTCTGAAGCTACAACTTTACCCCATCTTTCGGGCAGTGAACGTATGCCCCGAAGAAAGAATTCCGGTTCCTTGGAAGAGATCCAGTTGTTCAGCCAATTTTTGATGTCTTCATAAGAACTAAACCGTTCTCCAGAAAGTGCTGACTGCATCGACCGGAACAAATGGTAATCTGATGGCGCAATATCTGGCAAATATGGCGGGTGGGCTAGAACTTCCCAGTCGGATCCTTCTAAGTACTTTTTCGCAGGTCGAGAAACATGTGGTCTTGCGTTGTCATGCTGTAAGATGACTTTGTTTTGTTTATTCTCCCATTCCGGCCGTTTTTGCGTGAGAGATCGTTTTAAAAGCATTAATTGGGTTCGATACCGATCACCAGTAATAGTTTCTGACGGTTTCCACAGTTTATAGTGGATCACACCCTTCTGATCCCACCAGATACACAGCCTTAGCTTGGAACCATGGATATCGCATTTTGGCGTTGAAGGACCTGGTTCACCTGGCTTAACCCATGCTTTCTGTCGTTTAGTGTTATCGTACCATATACATTTCTCGTCGGCAGTAATACATAATACGATGCAAAAAACCTTTTCTTTTTTGCCTTTGAAGCAGCAATTCGCAAATGGTTTTTCGACGTTCACGGTCTCTTTCCTGCAAAGCATGGGGAACCCAATTCCCTTCTTTTGCACCATTCCCATGGCAGCTAAACGTTGTGAAATGCATGGTTGACTAACATTTAATGCTGCTGCTAGTTCTTTTCGGGTCTGGCACGGATCCTCGTCGAGTAAAGCTAGCTTCCAATTCTGCATCAGCAATTTTTTTGGCTGGTCCAGAACGTTCTTTATCACTGACATCGAAATCGTTCCTTTTGAATCGTCTAAACCAATGCTCACATGTTTTTATGGATGGGGAATGTTCACCATAGATTTCTGACATTAAGCGATAGCTGTCGGCAGCACTTTTCTTGACAATAAAGTAACGCACTAACACTTCCCGGAAATGCTGCTTTGTCGGGACGAAAGTTGCCATTTTCCATCGAGTAAAACAAATACGTCTTCGCACCTAATCGAACGTCGTATACTGACTCTGATAGCTGGCATCTCGTACTGCGATATCGCAGTGTTGCCACCTTAAAATACATGCGAGCAGTAATGATTACGACACCAAACGGAAATCCGTTAAAACTTATTTATATACCCAATATATTTTTAACTTTTTTTAAAATAATGTTAAATTATTAATATCAATTAACTCCACAGGCAACCCATTCCAGTACTCAGGACCAATGTAGTTAATACCTTGCTTTGACATCTGTGTCTTTGGTAGAACAGGTCGCAGTAATGCCTTTTTCCTTGTTTCATAATTATGAGTAAGGAAGTTTAAATTATTACATCGGAATACAAATTATTTTTTATCATTTTAAACATCAATTTACCAATGTTAAAATGAAATAGTTGTTTAATCTGTTGCCGCGACAATTATTCTAATTTCGGGCACATTGCCTTCAGTATTAGAAATTCTCCAATTCGGTATTCAAGTACAAAATTAACTGTTTTTAATTATGTTAATTAATTAACATAATTAATTACGTGACTGCTTCATTAGAGAAATTTTTAATTAGGCGCACGAACTATCATCCCAACCCAGGCGCATAGGGAGTCGCGAGGTTCGTTTCTTCTCTTTTCTCCATTTTTCCCTTCCACGGGGGGAAAGGGGATCTAAGTTGCAAGCGCCAGGCCAGGTGCAAAATTTCGGAAACTAGGCGAAAGGCATTTTCTTCCATTCCCGGCATGTGAGAAGCAACAGCATTGCGAATTGCACAATGCTTCCGAAACAACAATGGCGTTGCGGTGGCTACACGACGAAAATTTAAGAACGAAAGCTTAAAGCGGTAGAAGCTAAGGCTAGGCAATAAATGTCACCCAAGAGCGTTGTCGGGGAACATATTTCAGTCTGGCATACGTGACTTCGAGCAGTTTTCAAGTTTTAAAAAGGGTTTGCTCGGAGTCTAGTATAATAGAACCCAACAACGGGGTGACAGTTACTGCCAAATAAATTTTTAAAGGGCTTAGCTCAACAGATGGTCAGCAGGCCAGGGAACATCTGCTCCAAAGAGCCACTGGTCAGTCGCCCCTGGACAAGCGGTCCACTTGCGTACGAGGGGAGGAAATCCAGAACCAATGGTGGTGCGAGGGACTTTTTCTCGAGGTAAGGACACGCCTAGCCGCAGGGCGAGAAAGGAAAGCGAAAACTAGAATATAAGCAGAAACTTAAAATTTCGAGGAGAGAAAAAAAGAGAAGAAAAAGAACGAGGGCGGAAGAGAAAAAGATAGGAGCGAAAAACGGACAGAGAGAGGGAGAGACGGATTAGAGAAAGAAATGCCAAACAAGGCGGAGTGCCAGAAGTCCGTCGACCTGAAATCAAGAACGGTAGAACAGTAAAGTTCCGAAACCATCGGCTGTGTTGTATCCACGGAGGATCCCAGACCACCAGCGTTTTTCTCAACCACCGGAGTGATGAACCCCGAAGTTCTACATAGGGTAAGACATCATCCTAATATTTCAACCCCTGCATGCTGAGTATTCAGTTAAGTTTTAGTAATGACCCCTTATTGCTCACCCCGCACTGGTTGGATTGTTAGGGATATTGTTAGTTTTTTACATTTTCTCAAGTAAACCATAACTTCCTTTCTTAGAGATGTGTTATAATTTTAACCGGTCCCACCATTTAAATTGTTCTAAAATTAAGCATTATACAACAAATAAATTTTATATTTGTTTTCTTAAATCAACGTGTTTTTCTTCACGCTGCTCTGCAAATGGGTACGAGTGTCTGTATTAGTTTAAAGTAAGCCATAGTTTTTCTTCCTTCACAGATACCCTATTTCAAGCATATAACCGAAACGTTAGTTCTTTTTTAAATTTAATTTCTTTTGCGGTATATGAGTTCTTGCGACAACCTCGTACGAGCTCATATGAAACACAACGCTTTTAAGTCCCAACGATGAGACTGGGTCTCCTATACTAGGAAACCCAATGTCATTGTTGCCAATCTAGATGATCGGAATTCACTAACAAAATCTATGCCCCTCAAATTCCCACCGGGACTTGGCGTGGTGACAAATCGACAGAATTCCATATTTATTTGGGTCAACATGATTATGATGATAGTGGAATAATTGCAAGTTGCTAAGAGTAGAGGGAGGGATTTTTAAATGCAACAATCTTATAAACTTATTCTGTAAAATTTGCAACCTATTTATATTAGTTTGGGTATGTCGTAAACTATGAAACTTATTCGTCATACATGTGAGTAAAGATCTCGTATCATGAATATTTTGCTTAATTTTTCAGTTGAGCGTTAATAAAAAAAACAAAACACACACCACGAAAAATATGTGTGCTCACTTCGCAGCTGAATTTCATGCAGAAAGGCTATTTTGTGGTTCTAAATTTCTTTAAAAATCCACGTTTTGAAGTCAAGGCCGGGAATTTTGGATAATTGGAATACGCTGTGAAAGTTTCAGTCAGTTAATTTTATTGATTCTTTAACTATTTAAACATCGGAACTACGAACAACTTGCTTTTTAATCAATTTAACGAGAGTTGCAGACCTCCAAACATTCATCCGAGATTGGCCCGAGCTTAAGATTCGGATGCTTGTCTGATAGCGCTGGTTATGACCCTTCTATGGGACCAGCGTCTTCGATTTGAGGACGGGCAACTGCTTATTTTCCTAAGAGTTGCTCATGGTGGCAGTTCAACACCGTTCCCCAAATTAAACAGCTAAAATGTTTGAATGACAAGCACTGATTGTGAACAGGGTAAAGAAATTTGCTCTCTCTAGTTCCACATGGGTTCCGACAAATCTACCACAGCTGTTACTTGATGAGTGGGGCGTACTGGATCTAGGAAGGAAGAAGGCAGTATTTCATAAAGGAAAACGCAATGGAGTATTTCAAGGGTAATTTTGTTTCAAAAATAAAGTATCCTGTATACGTGTATATTACAAGGGGCAGGTGTTCCTTTATCTGTATGCACCACTGCAAATTGAATGTCAAAAACGAAATAAAACGTCAACTAAATACATACAGAACCGCTCGTGAAAATAAATCTCAATTCTGTCCTAGACATATAATAAAATCCGACAAGCAACAAATGAATGAAGTGGTGCTGTAAATTATGCAGTTTGAAAATGACTCACAAGGAAAACTAAAAAGTCTAACCTTGGCATGGTTCCAGATACTTTGTGCGCTACTCAAAGAAAGAATTTGGACACAACCGTTAACCCTCCTGTCACCAATCCACAGCGATGCACACGCCAGAAAAGTGTCTTCCTCCTTCTCGGGTACTTGTCATAGGTAATTTAAGAGGAAGTCCCGACTGGAAAAAAAATTATAATATTTTAAAATTAAAAATGAGCTTAAGATGTAAAACTGTCCGAAGGGGAATTAAAGTTCTCGTCATCAGCTAATCATAGCGATTTGAAAGAAAAACATGTATTGTCCCTGAAGACCGGAATTCTTTTACTGTCTCTCGTTCTATGTCTACAAAGCCCAATAGCGACTTCTTAATTTCGCTTCTACCTTACAGATTCCGTGGAAAAAGAATAATCCTTAGAAATATTAAATACCATAAAAATGCAAAACTGAGGACTCTAATTACGCAAGTTCCTTTCTCAAATTTTAAGTCTGTTATACATAGACATAGGAAGTATTTCAAATAAAAATCGTGAAACAGATACTTTTTGATCTGGATTTTTCAGAGGAAAAAGCAACCACTGGTTTTCGTAAATTCTGAACAGATCTTTTGTGCCATTTTGTAATGTAATCGCACGTAACGTTAACTTTTACGCGGTACACAACACAGTTTCATGCAAATAATCAATTTTTTTCGAATACTTTCAACACATTCAGCGGATATCATGCTCATAAACTTTGTAAAGCCCATAGTTGTATGAATCAAATTCGGGAAGGGGAAGTGGTTCATCTCTTCCTTCCAAAACTTCTACTTGCCATACGCTTACTTAAATACACGGTGTATGACAGTCAGGTGATACAACTCCCCATAGAGTTAACAGTTAGAACAAGAAAGATGACACCGAATTTTTGGGTGTAATGAGCACGTCTTTCGAATCCGTTCTGAAACAAATTAAATTTACCAAAGCTATTCGAAGTCAATGGAACCGGTATGGAAAACAATAGTATTTGACCGGAGAAAGAAGTTTTTCAATCGGATTTTAATCCCGAAGATATTGCTGTAAACGGAATCGTGAGCTTACGTCCTCTGGTTGCAGACTTGTGCGTTAAGGAAAACTTGAATTCATACGAGAAACAGTTCGCAGCGCAAATCCTCTCCAACAAAGAAATAATTTTTCAAATCGGACTCTTGGACGCAGAGATATGGATAAATATAAGATATGCATCTGTGCCCCCGGCGGGAAAAAACATGCATTATTTTAGGAAGAAAATATTCTCAAAAGGCTTTTCGATGTGAGCGGTATCAGGCTAAAAAAAATTTTTTTAGTCGAGTTTCAGAAGCTCAGATTTTGCTGCAAATGCATCAGAAGCAGGATATAATACTTATACCCCCTGGTGGCCAAACCATTCTTTATCAAATAGTAGAAATTATATGAAAAACATTTTTCCATCAGGAGGTGTATGCGATACAGTAAGAATTTCCCATTTGTGTGTTTGGTTGTTGCAAAGGGATATGATCTGGTGTATATTATCACCTGAAAATAGAATAGTAGTATCATCAGTATGTAGTGTTAGAGATGAGGTGGCTTTAATAGAGAAAATGTCATTAGTGTAAATATTGAATAAAATGGGGCCAAGTATTAAGCCCTGAGGAACTCCTGAGGTAATATTTCCCATAGCTGATTTATTTTGAAAAAATTGTGTGTATTGCATTCGATTTGTTAAATAATTTTTACGAAAAGTTAGAGAGATGCCTCTGATACCAATATTATTTAATTAATAATAATAATAATAATAAACAATCTAGCCGCCAAATGCAACCAAAGGCTGAGCAGCATAATGAAGACCAAGCTCAACGCTCGCAACATCACTCGGGCTATCAACACATACGCAGTTCCAGTTCTCACGTAATCATCAAGTGGACCACAACAGAGCTTGAGGAAATAATGGGCAATACCAGGACAACCCTCACTAAACATCGCCCGCACCACCCGACGGCAGCAATAGAAAGGCTGACCATTGTACGGGCAGAAGGAGGACGGGGAATGATTGATCTCCTGGAACACCGAGAAAAAGAAATCAGCGGCCTCAGAAAAGACTTCCATCAGAGCAAGGGACCCTTCACCAAGCGATAAATCAGAGTGACAAGAAGTGCACAGCCCTAGTCCTCTCTACTCAGAACATCGAGATTGGAACGAGGGAGACAAAAGAAGAAGCTTGGGGCTAGAAAGTCCTACACGGAAGGCACTACAACGATTTACAATCGGACCATGTGGATAAGACTGCCTCTAATGCATGGATAACAAACGGATCACTCTTCCCCGAGACAGATGGGTTCCTGATGGCTATACAGATCAAGTCGTAAACACCAGAAACTACCGGAAGCATATCCTGAAGGACACGTCAGTGAAAAGCGACACATGTTTGCAGTGCCACCAAGCGCCAGAGACGTTCCAAGATATCACAGCAGGGTGCAGAGCCCTCACACAAACAGAGTGCACGAACATGCATAATCAAGTCGCCAAGATTGTCCATGAGAAATTGGCAAAAAGCCTCATTACAACTGAGCCTGTTCCCTACTACAAGTATGAGCCAACAACGCTTCTAGAGAACAACACCCACAAGATGTACTGGGACAGATCGATCAGAACAGATAAGAATATCCCCCACAATCTGCCCGACATCGTTCTGGTCGAAAAGGAGAAGAAGTCAACATACCTCATTGACATAGCCGTGCCCAACACGTGCAACATCGAGAAGACGCACCTAGAGAAGCTGTCAAAGTGTAACGACCTACGACACGAAGTCAAGGAAATGTGGCATATAGAGAACGTCACCACCACTCCCATAGTAATATCAGCCACAGGAGTTGTACCTAAGACCATTCACAGCTCTATACAGACACTAGACCTTCAACCTAACACCAACATGGAACTACAGAAGGCAGCTCTCCTGAACACTTGTAGGATAATAAGGAAGTTCTTGGACAACTTAGAGAAAGAAATACCACTTCCCAAGACTTGGTACGTCATACCCATCCCGGAAGGAAGAGAAGAAAAACCTCAGGAAGAGGTGGAATCAATTATAATAATAATAAAAAAAGGGGATAATAATAATAATATTTATTTAGGGGAGTATATATATAGATTTGAGGGGCTAGAAATGGAAGTTTTTGATTCCATGAGGACAAAATAATGTTAATAAGAAATAGAAGATAAAATTAAAGCATTATTTTCTAATGAAAGTTGTAGCATTTTTATTAAATTAAAGTATTTTTTCTAATGTAAATCGCATTTCAACAAAAAAATGAAACACTTGGCATTGGTCCCCTCTAGATACACTCCTGGTACTAGTGGACGGGTTTTCTCATTCATTTTCTCAAAACTCCTTTTCATTACTTTCTCCATCAATACAAAATTCAAATATCCCCGCATTTCAAATTCCTTTAACACTTCTTCCTCGAGCTGAAAATCTTTTTGCGGAACTATTTCGCAATAATACTTTTCCGCAAGATTTATTTTCATCCTTTTTCCTGCGTTACTCCGTAGTTTGTCTCGTCATGATTTTATCTTCAACTTGATGCATAATTATTTTATCATCAGCACGATATTTCCTCCGACAGGCATATCTATTTCTGTTTGAATTTTCATTTCATTCCGGCAAAAATCTGCACATAAATGTTAAATAACGATAAAATAATGATGTATATCGGAACTGCTTCTGCCGTCCTACGACGGAGACAGCTTCACCAAAGCTTAATTTTTCATGGCATTTACACAGAACAATGCACTGACTTTTTCTTTTGAACGGATTCGGTGTGCTGCCAAGCGTATCATAAAACCATTCAGCAAAACAAAAACGTTAATGAAATCGTAAAAATAGGTTTGGGTTTACGCTGGGGCTCATGAGTTATGGTAAATGAGTATTTCTTTTAAAAATATTTTCTAAAGGACATGCAGTAATTTAAGACAACGGTGCTGCCATCAAGTTCTCTGGTATAATAAGCACATCTGTGACATACCAATGAGGTGACTGACGCAAGAGTCAAAACGGTAAGTCGCAGCGGTAAGCAACGACTTACCGCTGCGTGAAGAGATCGGGCTTTTTTTTTTTATTTTTTGTCCATTGTCAGGACAAAAAATAAAAATAAAGGGAAAAAAACATAAACTACGAAATTCGAGGTATAAGTACGTTAACATCGAACCGTCTTTCCACGATTTAAACTTGCGATAAATATCCCAAAGTCAAGAAAAACAACAATAAATTAGAAGTAAATAAACTTTAAGATCTTTCGGATACACAATGGATCCATCTTCAGAAAACATTGACTGCGAATAGAAAATATTACAATTTAAGAAATATAATAATAGCACATTTCAAAATATAATGTTATTATATTTTTTAAATTATAATATTAAAAATATAATTTATAAATTAATTATAAAATATATTTTTAAAATTATAATTTAAAATATAATAACATTATATTTTTAAGTTGTAATATTTTCTATTCGTAGTCAATGTTTTCTGAAGATGAATTCATTATGTATCCGAAAGATCTTAAAGTTCATTTACTTCTAATTTGTTGTTGTTTTTCTTGACTTTGGGATATTTATCGCAAGTTTAAATCGTGCAAAGACGGTTCGATGTTAATGTACTTATACTTCAGAACAATAGTAATAATCTTTTGAATTCGAGGTATATTTTAAAACGCAAATGTAGTTACTCATCAGCTAATGAACACTGAAACAAATACTTTTTTTTCAGAATATTAATATTTTTAAAATTAAAATTCAGCCTGTGATAATATAAAAACATACAGAGAGATTTTATTTCCAAAGGTTTATCTAAAAAAAAAAAAAAAAGAAATTAGCTGGATTACTTGAAGAATAAGAAGCGCAACAACAAAAAAAAAAAAAAAAAAAAAAAAAGATGAATAAAGCCGCCAGAGATTATATGTTTCTGTATTTTTATTTGATTTATTTTGTGTAATTGTTTTAAACATTTACCACGTATCACGAGAACATATCAAACACGATACGGGGCTGACAATTCAGTTTCTTTTCAAATGAGCAATGTTGAATACTGGGAAAAAGTTTACTTATTTTGTTATTTATTAATTTTCCGGAAATAATTAGCGTGGACTCATCTTATGAGGCCAAAGCGATTATTTAATTAAACAGGACGAAAAATATTGGGTGGGCTCTGCCCCCCCCAGTAAAATAATTGGAGGGGCATGATCCAACCTTGCTCCCCCATAGTCGGCGCCTATGGTCAGTAGAATGTATGACCGCGGAGAAGAAAGATATAGGTTCGAATGCGATAACCGTTTAAAACAAGTTAGTAAAATCATGCAATGACTGATTATGATACGCTATCCAACATACCAGAAATCATTACTCAAGTTATTACTCAAGTTATGGGGATAACAGCTGTAGAATAAACCTCGCTCCTATGACCCGACCTTTGACCCCATTTCGATGATATTCAACAGAACCGGTAAAGTATACTTCCAGAACAATATGATAAAGTTTTGTCTCAATCGAAGCATTTTCACGTAAGTTATAACGAATAAGGGAGATAGAATGGATACCGATCCTATGTCCTGACCTTTGACCCCACTTCACACATTTTCAATAGGGTTCGTCCGTAGGTGGTCCCCTACCACATACTAAAATTTCATCGAAATCGAACCATTTTTACGCAAGTTATGATGTAGAAGGGCAAGGAAATGCATCCCGCTCCTATGCCCTGAACGCTGACCCCACTCCACCCATTTTCAATAGGCTTCTTCCCCAAGTCGTCCCCTAGGACATACTAAAAGTTCATCGAAATCGAAAAGTATTTACGCAAGTCATGACGCATAAGGACAACGGAATGCATCCCGCTCCTATGTCCTGACCTTTAACCCCATTTCGTCCATTTTCAATAGGGTTCGTCCCTAGTTGGTCCCCTACCACATTCTAAAATTTCATCGAATTCGAACCATTTTTACACGAGTTATCGTGCGGACAGGCGGACAAAGCTGGAGCATATACGCTTCTTTAACCTACGGTTGGAAAGCGTAAAAAAAGGGCTTTATTATTCACATTGGCACCCGAACGTAAAAATGAATCTCCTAGTCGCGAGGTTCTAAAAAAAAATGTGTGATGATTCTTCTACACATGGAAAATGTCGATAATGGAAAATGTAATAAAAATGCGGAAACCAACTTTTAAGAACACAAGGGAGCCGAGAAAATCACTTTCTGGTTTCTAAGCAGGATTCAGAAGTACGGTTTACTTAACCCAAAACTCAGCTTCCGGGTGAAGGCGCCATTTGTAACAGTGGGTACGAGTCTCTCTCTCTTTCTTTTTTTAAGGGAGGATTATTATACTTTGTGGTGTCGGACTGGAAGCAGGCGTTGCAAGAATTTCTTTCCGTTTCTCGGCGGACGTAGATAAAGCGAGTGATAAGAAAGTAGACCCATTTTCGTTCGACTTCGCGTTTATCTTTCGTACTGTTTTAGAACAGTTATGCACCGTATCACAATAATTCTTTTTTAGTTTATGTAACATGTATTCAATACACGTACCACCAACTTAATGTTTTGGAAGAGATCAAAGGAACGGTTTTTTCCTTCGTGAAATAGTGGTACTTGTTTTTACGCTGCAGATTTAACTTGTCAATTCTTAACAGAGATTCAGCGTACCGACTTATTTTTCTTTGGAAGAACATTAGTTCGAATAATTAATTAAAAACACAGTATGATAGAACCCACTGAACTTTCCTATGAGGATGTAGCACGTGACGTCATCGAGAAGTTTAAGTGAAGTGGCAACAGTATACCTGCAAGCTCCTGAAGGACGAGCATAGCTGGCCGTCCTGCAGTTAGTGCGTTAAGTGCGATCATTAGCGGTCGGTGTTCATAAAAAATTTGAAGCCAAAATGCTTAGATTTTGTGGCATTATTAATTGCGGTAATAGAGGAAATCGAGAACGAAAGTTCTTTTTTAAGGCTGCTAGCTGCTGTCCCTAAATGCAGAACCGAAAAAATTCGCATATCTGCCAAACGAAGGAAGATGGCTTCCGACAGCTTAGAAAACACTTTTTATTGAAGAGTTAGACTCTTCAAAGGCAGAGAACCCTTTAAAGGTTAGTTTTATCCAGAAATCTGTGATTTCTACTAAAGCAGAGAACCTATCTTTTGTTCAAATGCCGTTGGCGTGCAGTGCTTGCTCTTATTGGGCTAGGCGTTTTACTGGTTGATTACAAGTTTTCAAGTTGAATTTTAAAAGTGTTGGCTATTTTTTTAGCGCAAGTTGTATTGCTCCTGACTATTTTCTTATAGAACACCATTTAGAGTCATTCATTTGCTTTTGAAGGGGTGTCCGGTGACTTTTGTTAACATAGCGTGTATGACCCTAACAGTCCGATTCGAAATGTTCTTTTTTTTGCAGGATAGGGTGACTGTCTAACGACGAATTTTCCGCATGCAGTTCTTGATTTTTCTTAATGCATAAGTTTGTCACTAGAGGGTTAATTTCGTATTTCTGTTGCCAGTATATCTGTAGCAATATCTGATATCTAGGAAAATATCCAACGAGCTTTTCCTTCCCATAATAATACACAATTCACCCACTAGGGACGCATATGTAGAATCTAGTTCCCGCGACATCGCTGTTTCTAAAAATCCGATTTGAAAAATTCTTTAAACCCCACATACTATTCATTTTATGAAATATTTTGCTTGTATTCTTCAATTTTTACAATGTATAGTTCTGACGCTAGGTGGCATTAGCGTGTATTCCTTTTTGTAACTATTTTTTTACGCTTTCCAACCGTAGGTTGAAGAAGCGTATATGCTCCAGCTTTGTCCGTCCGCACGATAACTGGCGTAAAAATAGTTCGATTTCGATGAAATTTTAGTATGTGGTAGGGGACCACCTAGGGACGAATCCTATTGAAAATGGGACAAATGGGGTCAAAGGTCACGACGTAGGAGTGGGATCATTCCATTGCCCTTATGCGTCATAACTTGCGTAAATATGGTTAGATTTCAATGAAAGTTTACTATGTGGTAGGAGACCGCCTGGGGACGAACCCTATTCAAAATGGGTGAAGTGGGGTCAAAGGTCGGGACATAAGATTGGGATGCATTCCATTGCCCTTATGCGTCATAACTTGCGTAAAAATGGTTCGATTTCGATGAAATTTCAGTATGCAATAGGGGACCAACTGGGGACGAATCCTATTGAAAATGGACGAAATGTGGTCAAAGGTCAGGACATAGGATTGCGATCCTTTCCATTGCCCTTATCCCATATTATTAAGGTGGACGTCAAGTAATTTTGCTTCCTATACTTCCAATGGAAAAAGTTTTGTACACATTTTCTTCACAATTAATGTGTTCCCAAGGATGAAAATTTGAACATCGATTAAAATAACTTCATATTATAACTTGGAAAACTTAATATGTACTAAAACATAACCATAATCATATTAAAAATAAATAACTTTTCCTTTGGTGGTGTTGAAACCAGAGAAAAAATGGCGCGACCTGTACTTTGATGACGTCAGTGGCCAAAAAAATGCTGGATTGCATAATTACGGTTATGGTTTAGAAAATATTAAGTATTCCAAGTTATGAAATGAAGCTATTTTAATCGATGTTCAAAATTTCATCCTTGTGAACGCATTAATTGTGCAGAAAAAATGGCGCGACCTGTGTTTTCATGACGTCAGTAGACAAACAAATGTTGAATTGCATAATTATGGTTATGTTTTAGAAAATATTAAGTATTGCAAGTTATAAAATGAAGATATTTTAATCGGTGTTCAAATTTTCATCCTTGGGAACGCATTAATTGTGAAGAAAATGCGTACAGAAGTTTTTCCATTGGAAGTATAGGAAGCAAAATTACTTGACGTCCACCTTAAAGTAGCAATTCCTGTATGTATGTATGTATGTACATTTTATTTTGAAAACAGCTCTAAGAATTTTGATGAAAGTCGTTAACCTACCGTTTTCTGGTACTAGAAATCGATTTAGCTTGATCTCGACTTTAGGAGAATTCGTTCAGTGGGTTAAATAACCACCCCGAATTATAACGTTTTTAGTGATAGCGTTGTTCCATTATTCCATTAATGTTACGAATGCTTAGAAATCTTATGACGTCACAATCTCGCCGCGTTTGAGAATGTTGGCGCGCGGTCACGCCATCTGTCTCATTACGTAACGCGTTGTGTGTGGATCCTGTTAAAGTTTTATGACGTCACATCTTGCTAGCAGATGGTCGCGATTCCCATCTGCCTCATTACGTCACGCGTTTTGTGCGTATGTTCGTCCGCACGATAACTTGCGTAAATATCGTTCGACTTCGATGAAATTTTAGTATCTGGTAGGGGATCACCTGGGAAGGTACCCTATTTAAAGTGAATGAAATGGGGTCAAAGGTCAGTACATAGGAGCGGGATCCATTCCACTGCTTTTATGCGTCATAACTAACGTAAAAAAGGTTCGATTTTGATGAAATTTTAGTATGTGGTAGAAGACAACCTGGCGACAAACCTTATTGAAAATGGGTGAAATGGGGTCAAAGGTCAGGACATAGAAGCGGAATCACTTCCATCGCTATTATGCGTCATAACTTACGTAAAAATGCTTCGATTTGGATGAAATGTTAGTATGTTGTAGGGTTTTGCCTGGGAACAAATTCTGTCGAAAATGGGCGAAATGGGGTCCAAGGTTAGGACACAGGAGCGGGATCTATTCCATAGCCCTTATGCATCATAACTTACGTAAAAATGCTTCGATTGCGACAAAACTTTATCATGTTATTTCGGAGGTATACCAAACCGGTTCTGTTGAATATCATCGAAATGGAATCAAAGGTCAGGGCACAGGACCGAGATTTATTCTACAGCCATTATTCTCATAACTTGAGTGATAACTTGAGTAATGATTTCTGGTATGTTGGAAAGCGTATTATAACCAATGCATTGCATGATTTTACTAACTTTTTTTTTTTTTTTTTTTGATTGGAGGTTTAACAACCCCGTGAGCAACTCAATGGGCTATAAACAGTCACCCATCCCTAATGTAGGGCCACTGGCTCCAGGAAAGGGAGAGAGCCAGCGCCGTAAGACAAACACAACATCCATGCCTCACCGGGATTCGAACCCGGACCCATCTCGGAGGAACGATCAGAAGCCATCGCTTAGACCACTGCGCCACTGGGGCTGCATTCAGTTTTATCTAAAAATTATTTGCTGGCTAAATTGAGGAAACTTAATTACTAGTACACGTTCTCAGAATTTCACTTTTGATCGAGATCTGTAACATCATTAAGAAATCATGATCTTCTATTTTCAGCACTTCCATTTGTACAGTAGGTGTTTCAGCCGACAGCTTTATTATTATTCTTTTCGTTTTTGTAAATAGATTAATTCTGATTGATTAGATCATACAAAAGCTTGAAAAAATAGAAAAAAGCCGTTTTCATCTGTTGGAATCATTTAACAATTATTAGTTTCATAATGTTTAGGTTTCTGATGCAGCTTGTTTAATTACACTGTAGCAATGTTGAAAATAATCAAAGGCGGAGTTTCTCGCAATTAACGATTAGGTGAATGGAAGCAATCACGCACTCGCAATTTTAGCCACTCAGGGCTATGTTTGCGAGACACTTTTACGAGAGCGTGTGCGTTGTATCAATAGAACAAAAGACAGATGGGAGGCTTATGAATACCCATGGCCAGGGCAAGCCTTTGGCATAGGCGAGCAAGGCGGCTGCCTAGGTTCGCCAATTCTAGGGGTCGCGGAATTTAATCATACACTGCTGGACAATTGCTAAGGACGGATCATAAACGGCTATATAGCTCATAAAAAAGTAAGTGTGGTTGGATGCCAAGTGAAATAAAATAATGTCAGAATGCCAGGACATTACAAGAAAGACAATTTATTGTGCTCTGAAATCCAGAAGGCTTTGGAACGTGTTCAAGGGACAAACAGGCCATTTTCTGCAGAATACGTAAACGTGAAAAAAATGCAATTACCGTCCGCAGGCGTTCCGGCGTAAGATGTCAATACGGGATATGGCCACCATGGAGGGCGATGCAAGATTCCACACGTCGTGTCATGCTTTGCACAACATTATCAAGCAGCTGTTGGGGATAATTTATCCCATTCCTCTGTCAGTGCACGGATGGGGGTGTCCTTGTTTATTGGAGGGCATTAGCGACCAGCAAGACTCCTCCCCAAAGCATCCCACACATTTTCAATGGGATTCAGATCTGGAGAACGTGCTGGCCATACGAGACGTCGAATATCCTCGCTCTCAAAACACTCCTCGACAGCGACTGTTTGATGACATGTTGCGTTATCGTCCATGAAAAGGAATCTATCACCGACAGCACCACGGAACATGCAAACATGAGGTAGCAGAACAACATTAATGTATCGTTGGCCAGTCATAGTCCCAGTTGGAAACACATAGAGGGACGTACGGCCATTGATCATGATGCCAGCCCATACCATGACACTACATGTCGGATATCGGTCCCTTTCCTGTATGTTTGCTGGACAATATGCAGTACCACTATCACGCCAGATCAGTTGTCGTCGACAATCAGACGATAGACTGTATCTACTCTCATCTGAGAAGAGGACAGCAGACCAGTCGTTATCAGCCCAATTGCGATGTTGATGGCACCATTGCAAACGGGCGGTACGGTGACGTCTGGACAATGGGATGCACACAACAGGACGGCGGGCGTATAGCCCTCCTTCATGCAAACGTCTGGCGACAGTTTTTCGGGAGATCCGTTTGCCAGTAGCAGCGATAAACTGATTTGCTACCTCACTAGCTGTGCTGCGCCGGTGTCTTTTTGTTGATAGCACTATGTACCGATCTTCTGCAGGTGTCGTACTGCGAACACGACCTCCCCCGTGACGTTTGCTACACTCTCCATTTGTTTGAAATGATTTCCAAAGCCTTGAAACAACACTGTGGCTGACGTCGAACTCCCTGGCAACATCTGTTATTTTTCGCCCTTCTTCAATCTTGCCAATAATACGGCCACGCGTAAAATCATCTAGGTGACGTCGGGAAGACATACTGAAAATTGCAAGTTCGTCAATTGATTCTTTCCCTTTTAACTTTGCGTTTGAACAACAACGGTCAATACGCGTCAAATCCTTTATATCTCTTATCAGCGCTATGACGTCACGAACAAGTTCGGCAATCCAAAATTTGCATACGCACAACACGTCTTACTGTATCCCACACTTATGCTAATTTCCACATTTTCCTGCTGCCTTCCATTTTATGGTTGCTATCGTTGCTATTGTCATCCGTCCTTAGCAATTGTCCGGCAGTGTATATCGATTTTCTGTCATCATCCAATTTTTTAAGCTGTATTATCTTTAAAAAATAAATAAATAAATAAAATCACTAAAAAGAAAAACAGCCGAAGTACGCCTTTTCTCTTGTCCCACTAGTTTTACGGGGTGATGCAGCTAAGTGAATCTATATATAAAATCAGCTGTTCCCCTTCTTTATGCTTTGCAGTGAAGTTTAGGTTTCTTTTCGGCGGGCTTTACTCATAAAAAGGTAATAACAGAGGAGGAATGTGTAGATAGTAAACAAAACGCCAGACAAAAGTTTCCGGGGTTGATTGCAAAGCAGAACGTCTGAGATTTGCTAATTTAACCGGATTACAATTCCCACACTTTTGACTACAGTAGGTCGTTTGACTAATGTAATTTTAGCAAACTATAAAAATGATTACACTCTAGGAAAGCATTTTTTTTTGCTCGCTTGAGTTTTCTTCTACAGTTGTAAACAGTGGTAACATTAAACCTTAAATTATGTGCCCAAAAGTTTATGCAGGGATAATTACATAACTGCAAGTTACAATGACATTTCCAAATAAGGATATTGTAGGCAGCATTCGAATGGAGAAGTTCAGAAAATTTCAGGTAAACCTTAAGTAAATATATTCAATAACAATTTTGCGCATTTTTTTTTAATTTTAGTTTCCTGTCATTGAGGGGAAAATACGTTACTCAAATATGATTGAAAACTGATATTTGAACAATTAAGTATCATACACGTTTTTCAGTCAAAAATAATATTAGGGGCTGCCGAAGTAAATCTTTGCCTAGGGCCGCCGAAATAGTAAGGCCAGCCCTGCAAAAGTAACGGCAAAAACAGTAAGAAATCATGGACAGAGCCTAGGATTAACGACGCAGGAGAAATGAATGCGGTACCGAACACTGTGTTTAAGAATACTCTTCGTGTATTGCAGAGCTTTCAAATATAGAATTTGATACCAAAATGCATTACACATTTTTGCTTGTGGAATTCACATGACCGGCTCGATGGGTGTGATTACATCTAGGTCTCATCCAGTGGCGGCTCGTGCTAGGAAAAAAAGGTGAAGAGCTGCAAGAGCAATATGAAAAAATATCTACTGTCTTCAATGAAAGTCAGTTAATGAGAACTTACCTATTTTTTATATATTAGATTAATTCTTCTTCCCTTTAAAACTGGAAATCTGTCGATTATGTCGTCATAAAATGGCTGTATCTTCGTGACATCAAGAAAATGTCTTTCTGAATAGAAATATTTGCCAAAGAAGCAAGTTTATCTGGAGAAATAGTGTTTCTTGAGTTAGTTTGTATTCTTTTAAGGCAAGAAAAACTTCTTTCCACTGAAACACTTGCAGATGCAATTGTTAAAATCCGGGAAACCAATTTATAAGCTTCTGTAAAAATGCCTTTATCTCCATGAAGCACTCGAAAAAGTTCATGAGTCGATATATTCCTTAATTTTTCATCAGCATATACACGACTCAGTTCATTTTGAAGACTCTGGTATTTAGTAAATATTTTTCCGTAAAAATGTTGTAGATTTTCAAAAGCGTGAGAGGGAAAGCATGAATTAAATTGGTCGAATTTGGTTGTGTCAGCAAGACAGGGAAATTGAAGTTTAAGTTTCTCACTGTCTTGAAATATTATATCCATTTCCATAAGAATGTGGTACAAAATTTCAAAATACAATTGTATATAATTTTTAAAATTTCTTTCTTGCCGTTTAGATCTGCTTAGTTCTGTGATTTTGCAAAGAAAAATCCCTAGTGGATTGCAAAGAACCCTTGGCAATCCGTCGCGTTCCACTGCGATCTCTTCGTAAGGTCACAACTTCAGATGCAGAGCCTTGACGTCTCATGATAAAACAATTCACTTGCCCGGCAGATAGGGAAGGGTGACGTCACAGTTACCATGGCAACTCGAACGAAAACTGCGGACTTCCAAGCATTCTCATTTCAGCTCTTCACTTGAACTGTTTTGCGTATAAGGACTTGTTTTCCGTATTGAACGCGCATTGTGATGTGATATCTAATCAAAATTTTGGGTATTTTGACACTCAATAAAGGCAAAAAAAGAATATATTATACGAAACTATTAAATAAAATCTTATTTCAAATAAAATAGGTGAAGAGGAACTTCACCTACTTCACCTGAAAAGCCGCCACTCTCATCAGTAAGAAAGTTTCTTTGGAGCCGAGTTTTATGATTTCAGCAGGAAAAGGTTTGAGTGGTATGGCAACACTGATGCTAGCAAGCAGTCGCATCGTATTAATTGGACAAAAAGTAAACTTTCCTGGACCGTGTTTTATGACCTTGCGAGGACATAGTTTATCTGGTGTGGCAACACTGATATTAAGAAGCAGTCACGTCCCATTCACTGGTCAAGAGTAAGCTTCCCTGTGCAGGACTCGTTTTCTGATTTCAACAAGACAAAGTATAACGTAAACGTCTTTGCGTACTGATACGTTATTTTAAAAACATAACCATACGATGAAATAGTTCCTAACTTAAACCTTAACGGCGCCGCCCCGGTGGCACAGTGGTCTAAGCGATGGCTTCTGATCATTCGCACGGAAGAGGTCCGGGTTCGAATCCCGGTGAGGCATGGATGTTGTGTTTGTTTTACGGCACTGGCTCTCTCCCTTCCCTGGAACCAGTGGCCCTAAATTAGGGACGGGCGACTGCTTATAGCCCATTGAGTTGCTCACGGTGGTCGTTAAACCTCCAATCAAAAAAAACCTTAACGGCCAGACGAAACATTTAAAACAGAAGTCAAACTTACAGAAATTGGCTTTATTCTCCAGCACAGTTTATAGCACTTCAGGATAGTATATAAATCACATAACACAAATCAATACTCCACATTCCACCACGCTCCACCACCACATTCCACCCAAGCAACTGTTGTATCGTAGTTTATATCTCTCGTTCTTATCTCATAACAGACATACGTCACGTTCATTCAACCTCAATTGTGTTGCCAACAGTATTCGTTTGACAGACAAGATATCACGTTAAGTATGAAGTATAACTGAGAACAAACTCAAGATTTACATAGGGAAAGAAACTAAAATGGAAAGTTAATTTAGAATATAGGCCTACGCCACAAAAGTTTTCGCGGTGTGGCAACACTGATGCTAGCAAGCAATCGCGTCATATGCAGTGAATCACGTATTAACAATAGCTATTGTTATTGCGATCATTTCAAATGGCAAAGTTATCAGGAACGTATTCACATGAGGAAGTGAGTGACGCTATTTGCGTTTTTAATAAGTTCTTTTCTGAAAAGAAAAAGGCTGAAAAAAGTAAACTTAACAAGGGCCAAATTTAGGCCTAAATTGAACAAGCTGCAGCTTAAAGCCTCACAGTCTGAAGCGGCCTCTAAAAATTTCAGATTTTTTTTTTCAATTGTCACAGTTTTATTATATTTTTTAGTAATTGCACAGTCGAGTCACATTACTGTGACCACATCCTACTGTTGACGTCAACAGCACGTAGCCAATGAAAGAAGGCACGTGTCGTCAGCTGGCTTGAAGGATATATAAGGAATGTCGTAGGCATTCTGAAAACATATCGCTTGTTGCTGTCCTGGATAAAATGAGCGGTTTATCAGATTTGCGAAAAGGAATGATTATGGGCACTCTGGCCAAGGGTGGCAGTACATCTGAAACAGCGCAGTTTGCGAACTGTTCCCGTGCTGCCGTGGTTAGAATATATCGTGATTGGAGAAATGGCACCATTGCGAATAAGCGACGTGGACGCTGCGGTGCATCACGTGTCACTGATGTGAGAGAGGAGAACGTCGGCTTTAAAGGTGCGTAAAAGCCGATCGACACGCTACAGTGGAGCAAACTCACTCGCTGAATGAAACAACGGGCTACTGGAAGTGTGTCCAAAACGACAGTTTAGCGAACCCTGCTGGGTATGGGGCTCCAATGCAAACGGATGGTCACTGCACCTATGCTAACAAAGGGGCATCGGCAGAAAAAGGCTTTCATATTTTGCACGGCAGTAACGGAATTGGACCTCCGCTGATTGGCAAAGGATTGCCTTCTCCGATGAGTCACGTTTTCTGCTTCATCGAACGGATGGACGTTGGCGTATTAAACGAGAAACATCGGAGAGCAAACACTCTTTAACCATTGCTGGAAGAACACGAGCTGGTGGGGGCAGCTTTATGGTGTGGGGAATGTTTTCGTGGCATTCTCTAGGCCCATTAATACCTGTGTAAGGAACTATGGATCGAAGTCGTTATAAATCCATCCTTGCAGACCACGTACACCAATACAGGTTGATTGTCTTCCCTGGGGCGGATGGGATCATCCAGCACGACAATGCGACGTGTCACACAGCTAAAAATGTCCGAGAGTGGTTGGAAGAGCACGATGAAGACTTCACAGCACTTCCCTGGCACCCTAATTCCCCAGACTTAAACCCAATTGAGCATCTGTGGGACCACCTTGATCGTGTTGTTCGTTCTACGGATCCTCCATCACGCACCCTCCAGCAGCTGTCAGATGCACCGCAGTCAGCATGGCTCCACATACCTGTGAATACCTTCCAGTACCTTACTGAGTCACTACCACCCCTTCTAGCCGCTGTCCGCACTGCACATGGCGGTTACTCTGGATATTAGCTGGTGGTCACAATGATGTGATTCGACCATGTATTTTAGCGTATTTTGTTTAGTGGCAAATTTTTTAAAATGAAGAGAACTTTTGAAAGTGGATATCAGAGGAGAAGAAGAAAGCACCAAGTCGAAGAGCAACTTTAAAAATTACAGAGAGCTGAAATCTCTTGGAGAATTCTTTTCTTGATAAGATATTCTGTGTTGTGAAGAATATTTTGAGGGCGTAAAGAAATAGCACGTTTTCCTGCGCATCTGTTCTTCTAATTGTTCGATTTGAAAAATTCTCTTTGCATCAGATATCTTCTGCTATGAGGAACATCTTATGTGCAATTTATAATCTTGCATAACGCACATTTTTGCCGCTAGTGGACGAAAGTAGCTATTTTTATTTGTGAATGTTTTATTGATTCGAGACATCCGGCTGGAAAAAAAAACTTTCTGCGACTGGTTCTATTCACTATGAAGAACACTGTACACACTGTGCATTTCAAATAATGCGCAGTCTTTATGTTATGCATCATTCCCGAGAGTAGTAAATTCGAAGAAAAAGATATCGTTGTAACGAAAATGGGTAACAGAAGTAGTCCAAACCATTTTTTTGAATGCTATACAATGTAGTGACGCAACAATAGTTAATTTCCCTGTTACCTAACACGGTCGAGTCACATTATTGTGACCACCAGCTAATATCCAGGGTAACCGCCATATGCAGCCCGGAAAGCAGCTAGACGGGCTGGGAGTGACTCAATAAAGTGCTAGAAGGTGTTCGCAGGATGTGGAGCCATGCTGACTGCAGTGCATCTGACAGCTGCTGGAGGGCGCGTGGTGGAGGATCAACAACACGATCGAGGTGGTCCCACAGATGCTCAATTGGGTTTAAGTCTGGAAAATTGAGGGGCCACCGAAGTACTTTGAAGTCTTCATCGTGCTCTTCCAACCACTCTCGGCACATTTCTAGCTGTGTGAAACGTCGCATTGTCGTTCTGGACGATCCCATCAGCCCCAGGGAAGGCAATCAGCATGTATGGGTATACGTGGTATGCAAGGATAGATTCATAACGAATTCGGTCCATAGTGCCGTCCACAGGTATGAGTGGACCTAGAGAATGCCACGATAACATCCCCCACACCATAACGCTGCCACCACCAGTTTATGTTCGTTCAGCAATGGTTGAAGAGTGTTTGTTCTCCTACGTTTCTCGCCTCATATGCCAACGTCCATCCGTTCGGTGCAGCAGAACACGGGACTTATCGGAGAAGGCAATCCTTTGCCAATCAGAGGAGGTCCAATTCCGCTACTGCCGTGCAAGAAATGTAAGCCTTTTCTGCCGATGCACCTTCGTAAACATAGGTGCAGTGACCATCCGTCTGCACAGAAGCCTCATACGCAGCAGGGTTCTCTGAACTGTCGTTTCAGACACACTTCCGATAGCCTTCTGGTTTATTCGGCGAGTGTGTATTTCCACTCTGGCGTGTCGATCGGCCCTCACGCACCTTCGCAGCCGACGGTCACCTCTCACATCAACGGCACGTGGTGCTCCGCAGTTTTCACGTCGCTTATTCGCAATGGTGTCATTTCTCCAATCACGGTACACTTTACCCACAGCAGCACGCGAACAGTTCACAAACTGCGCTGTTTCAGAAATACTGCCACTCTTGGCCAGAAAGCCTATAATCATCCCTTTTCGCAAATCTGATAAATCACTCCTTTTATCCATGACAGCAACGAGTGATATGCTTTCAGAGTGCCTACAGCACACCTCATATACCCTCCAAGACAGCTCACGCCACGTGCATTCTTTCATTGGCTACGCGCTGTTGACGTCAACAGTAGGAGGTGGTCAGAATAATGCGACCAGACTGTGTATTTTACTGAACTGTCGCCGAATATTACTTCATCACGTTTTGCATAAACGTAACAATATCTCATTGCAATCGGCGTAAATTACGAGAACCTCATAGTAAAGGTGATAAAAGCCATTACAAAAATGCATTTTGATGTTACTCATCTTTCCGGACAGTAGTAAAGTATTCGACGTATCGAAATTTGTCTTCCTCTCGACCTCCCAAGGGAGGTTACCTGCACTGCTGTTGACGATACATCAATTCATTGATTTTAAGTCCATAGCAGTCATTAATACAGTACATACACTATATTGACAATAGTCATTGGGTACCTAGAAGAGAAACACAACATAGCATTTATTGACCTACATTAGAACGGTGTCGGTCCACCCTGGCCTTCTTAATGCATGCACTGACCCTTCGAGACATGCTTTCGACAAGGTTTTGGAACATATCGATAGGTATGCGCTTCCATTCAGTACATAATGCTGCCGCTAACTGTTGCTTAGTAGTAGGCCTTGGTTCCAAACTTCTTATGCGGCGCTCTAATTCATATCATAAGTTCTCTATGGGATTACGATCAGGACTCTGTGCTGACCATTCCACACACGATACGGAATTATTGTCAAACCACGCCGTAACAGTCCTTTCTTTCTTTATGGCTCGCTGCATTATCCTGCTGGTACCAACAAGGCTCGGTTCCATAGTATTGCCACAGAGTTGGTAGGTTATAATTGCCGAGACGTTTGATGTAGACGTGCTGGTTAACACGTTTGTCCACGATAACCAATGGGCCGGGACCATACCACGAAAAACACCCACAAATGAGTACACTGCTAGCTCCAAACGTAACCGTAGGAACAGTACACTGTGGTAAATAGCGTTCCCCCGGCTGCCGTCATACCCACACACGGCCATCAGACTGATATATCGTGTATCTGGATTCATCAGTCCATTGCTCCTGTTTCCATTGATCTACGGTCCACGATAGATGTTCTTTTCTAAACGACGAGTAGCATTCCGAGTGGAGATGAAAGGCTTATGAGCAGCCGCAGGACTACGAAAACCCATGGAATGAAGTTCTCTGCGAATGGTACGTGCACATACCGAGGTTGCAGCATTTTTACTCACTTGTACGCTGAGATCTTGTGAAGTAATCCGTCAATTAGCTGTAACGACTCTCCTGTGGCTTCGACGTCTACTATCACTGATTTTCTTTAGTCTGCCGGTACGTTTTGCTGCTTCAGGCACGCCATGTGTCTTCCACTTATTCAGTACATTCAAAACACTTGACTTGGGTATGTTTAAACACCTCTCGTTTTCTCTTATGGACAACCCACTAATATAACACCCAGCAATCTTTCCTTTCTCAAAGTCAGTTCAGCGACATTTTCACTCAACCTCACAGTGCGATATGATCGCGGCCAGCTGCAGGCTTGTTTTTATACCGTTTGCAGCTGTACCGCGCATCTTAACAACGCAGCGCATCCGTTCACCTGTCCACTGAGTAGTACTCCGTCAATTAGCTGTAACGACTCTCCTGAGGCTTCGACGACCTCTATCACTGAATTTCTTTAGTCTGCCGGTACGTTTTGCTGCTTCGGGCACGCCACGTGTCTTCCACTTATTCAGTACATCCAAAACAGTCGACTTGGGTATGTTTAAACGCCTCTCGTTTTCTCTTATGGACAACGTACTAATATAACACCCAGCAATCTTTCCTTTCTCAAAGTCAGTTCAGCAACATTTTCACTCATCCTCACAGTGCGATATGATCGCCGTCAGCTGCAGGTTTGTTTTTATACCGTTTGCAGCTGTACCGCGCATTTTAACAACGCAGCGCATCCGTTCATTTGCTTTTGAAGGAGTGTTCGGTGACGTTTGTCAATATAGTGCATATCTAAGTACAGCTCAGTGTCAAGAATTAGCAAACCTAATTCCCCACAATTGCGGCTAGAACTTAGGTTGCGCATACGCAGATGAACTTTCGTAACTACAATACATTGCTTCTGTGTCAGGGTCGTTTCTTACGTACGTCTAAATTTGAATAACATACAATATGTTAGCTGAAAGCACTAAATAATGACGGGGAAAATAAGATATGTAGAGCCATTTTTTAATAACCAGGTAGTTTCTTTTTGTTTGTGATGTCCAAATCTGAAAGTATGTTTCATGAACATTACAACAATTTAAAAAAACAATATATTGGTTGAGGCAGGGATTCGACAATTGAAACAGCCAAGCGCTCTTTCCACTGCGTCACCAGAGTGAGACAAAGGTTCAAACGTTCAGACGAAGGAAATTATATTGTTTGCGATGATAATAATAATAATAATAATAATAATAATAATAATAATAATAAAAATAATAATCGGGCCATTATTATTATTATTATTATTATCTTACCATTATTATTATTATTATTATCGGACCATGTGGATAAGACTGCTTCCAATGCATGGCTAACAAACGGATCACTCTTCCCCGAGACCGAAGGGTTCCTGATGGCTATACAAGATCAAGTTGTAAACACCAGAAAATACCGGAAGCATATTCTGAAGGACACGTCAGTGGGAAGCGACACATGTCGGCAATGCTTTCAAGCGCCGGAGACCGTCCAACATATCACAGCAGGGTGCAGAGTCATCACACAAACAGAGTACACGAACAGGAACAATCAAGTCGCCAAGATTGTCCATCAGAAATTGGCAAGAAAGCACCACCTCATTACAGCTGAGTCTGTTCCCTACTACAAGTAGTACGAGCCAACAACGCTTCTAGAGAACAACACCCACAAGATGTACTGAGACAGATCGATCAGAACAAATAAGACAATCCCCCACAATCTGTCCGACATCGTCCTGGTCTAAAATGAGAAGAAGTCAACATACCTCATTGACATAGCCGTGCCCAACACGTGCAACATCCAGAAGACGCACGGAGAGAATCTGTCGAGGTATAACGACCTACGATACGAAGTCAAGGAAATGTGACATATGGAGAACATCGCCACCGTCCCCATACTAATATAAGCCACAGGAATTGTACCTAAGACCACTAACAGCTCTATACAAACACTAGACCTTCAATCTAACACCTACATGGAACTACAGAAAGCAGCTATTCTGAACACTTGTAGGATGGTAAGGAAGTTCCTGGACAACTGAAAGAAATACCACTTCCCAGACATTGTATGTTGTGCCCGTCTAGGAAGGAAGAGAAGAAAAACCTCAGGAAGAGGTACAATCTCTAAAATTAAAAAAATAATAATAATCAGTAATACAGTAATAATAACACATCGTGTTTTTCAAAAACTAAGAAGTCGAAATATTTGCTTTTGCCGCCGCCATAGTTTAGTAAATATTTACTTTCATAGCTCACATACACTTAAGTGCCAGAAAAACTGGTACGCCAGTCTAATACTTGGTAGGTCCCCTACGGGAGCGCAGGACTGCAGAAATACGACGGGGAATGGACTCCCTAGCTTCTGGAAATATGCTGTAGGCAATGCACACCATACTTCCTGCAGACCGTTCGGGTGTATTCCGAGGTCTCGGATTCCTGTGTTCAATAGCGCGTTGCATGGCATCTCAAATGTGCTCTATCACGTTCAGTTCTGGGGACTTGGGTGGGTATGGCAAAACCCCAAACTCAGGTGAATGCTACACTAACCATAATGTGGCGCCCCGACAGTTGTGTGGAGGTGCATTGTCCCGTTGGAACAAGCCCAACCCATCAGCATGAATGCAGGACATGAACGGGTGTACCTCGTCAGAAAGGATGCGCATATAGCGTTGGCCGGTCACATACGTTTGTAGACATACCAGGGGTCCCAGTGAAGTCCAGCTAAACACACCCCATACCATTACGGACCCCCACCAGCCGGTACAGTTTCCTGTTGACAGGCAGGATCCATGGCTTAATGGGGTTCGCGCCACACACGAATCCTTACATCTGCCCGATACAGTTGGAAACGTGACTCGTCAGACCAGGCTACTTGTTTCCATGCAGTCATCAAGTGTCCAGTGGTGGTGCTGCAGTGCCCAAGCGAGGCGCATAGCTCTGTGTCGTGCACCCATCAAGGGGACTCGAGTTGGGCATCGACTCTGTCACGTATATTCTAAATTAACTTTCCGTTTTAGTTTCTTTCCCTATGTAAATCTTGAGTTTATTCTCAGTTATATTTCACTCCTAACGTAATATCTTTTCTCTCAAACGAATACTGTTGGCAACATAATTGAGGTTGAATGAACGTGACGTATGCCTGAGATAAGAACGAGAGATAAAAACGACGACTAAACTGTTGCTTGGGGAGCGTTGTAAAAGAGAGCGTTGTAAAGCGAGCATTGTAAAAGAGAGCGTTGTAAAGCGAGCATTGTAAAAGAGAGCGTTGTAAAGCGAGCATTGTAAAAGAGAGCGTTGCTTGGAGAAGTGTTGTAAGTTGAGCGTTGTGTTAAGAGCTGTGTGGTGTGTGGAGAGTTTAATGCAATATGCTATGCTATGTTACGATGTGTTGGCTACATCCTGAATAAAGCATATTTTCCGTAAGTTTGACTTCTGTTGTTTACATGTTTCACCTGGCCGTTAAGGTTCAATTTAGGAACTACTTCATCTTATGGTTATGTTTTTAAAATAACGGAGAAGTACGAAAAGACTTCTACGTCGTAGCTCCTGAAGCCCATATCGTGCAGGGTACGTTGTACAGTCCGGACGCTGATACTTGTTGAGGCTCCAGCATTGAATTCCGATGATACCTGCGAGAGTGTTGCACGCCTATCGCGTGAAACGATTCTTGACAGCTGACGACGGTCACGTACACCCAATGTCTTTTTACGGCCACACTGGTATCGTAGGTTTGAGGTTTTGCCGGAATTCTTGTAGTCACGGTACACCCTTGCAATGGTCGTCCGTAAAAATACGAACTTGCCGAAAACAGCTCTGACAGCTAGCAAGGATGTCTATCGCTTTAATATACGCACTGGCGGACGCAACCGAGTACGCGCATAGGTGACGTTGCTATGTATTTTGCATAAGCTCGTCTGTACCAGTTTTTCTGGCACTTCAGTGTATATTCTTTCATTGATTTTATGAAACTAACTTTCATTAATCCACTTAAGTACCACTCAATGTCAGGAATTAGCAAAACTTATTGTTCGTTGTTATGATTTCATTCCAATTAGTATATACAGGAATGTGGTTCCGTGTGGTCGTGTCAGTGACGCGAATAAATGCAACGTGCTCAACGTGAATAAATGTATATTCTCGAATCACTCATTTCACACCCACAAAGATGTCGGTATACGAAAGATGATAGCATAAATTATTTATAAAGAGTACCAGGGTAATCTCTAGATTGTTTTCAGTTGGGGATGTAAATAATTTGTCGTTGATTTTTCTTTATTTTGCTAAAAATTTGCTTTAAAAGATTCAAAAGACGTGCCACCCAACAATTCGGCGCCATATTTGTTGTTGCTAGTGAAAATTTTCCAAATACGTGGATACAATGTAATTAGACAAAGTCATCGCTCTTTCCACGTTTTTCTTTGATTAACACGCAGCAACCGAAAAATTGTTATCCGGATACCGAACCCCAGATCTTTCGATAGCTAACCGAGTGCGTTCTCCTTACGCTACGGATGCCAACAATCCACTGCTCTATGTGTGTTTCTCTGTCAGCATCTGACTTCACAAATCCGTAGCGATGGGCTCTGCAACTGAGACGTCTCCATATGGTGGGGCGAAACGGCACAAGCTATTTTAATTATAGCTAATAAATAATCCAAAGGGCGAAAGTGATATATATACTCAAAATCATCCAAATACGATGAGACAATGTAATTAGACAAAGACATCACGTTTTTCTTTGAATCACACACAGCAACTGAAAAATTGTTATCCGGACAGCGCTGGGATCGTACCCCAGATCTCTCGATAACTAACCGAGTGCGTTCGCCTTACGCTACGGAGGCCAACAATCCACGGCGCTATGTGGGTTTATCTGTCAGCATCTGACTTCACAAACCCGTAGCGACGGGCTCAGCAACTGAGACGTCTCCATCTGGTGGCGCTTAACGGCACAAACTATTTTAATTTAGCTAATAAATGCAAAGGGCGAGAGTGATAGTGAAAATCTGAGTGATAGTGAAATCGTAGAAAGAGCGATGAATTTGTCTAATTTGTTGTTTCTTTTCCATTTCTTTCTATTTTTCTCAATCTGTTTCGGGCGAAAATGTTTCTCCCATTTCTTTCTTTTTTCTTAATCTGTTTTGGGCGAAAATGTTTCTCCCATTGAAATTCACAAATAACTGATTGAACTTTAGCGAGGGAATGCTAATGACCGTTCAGCATGCGAGAAAATGGCTTAGCGAGTTAGAAAGCGGAAAATCGAACGTTGATAATGAATGGCGCGTTGAAAGGCTGATCCCATCGACATCAGAGATAAACACAGTAGAAGTGGAAGAACGTATTTTGGGAACTGGATATAGAAGTTTGAGAGAAACCAGATTCTAGTTAAACACCTCATTTAGGAGGTAGACATCGGTTCCAGAATAACGAAAAGGCACAAAATGCTGTCCGTGAATGTTTGAACGGCAGATGACCTGAATTTTATCAAGATGAAATTTTTAATCTGATGAGGAAATGGAAGAATGTATAATTGTTCTTGGATATTGCATTAAAGAATAATGTTTATAATTTATAATTAAATTGATATTTAAGTGTGGCATTACATTTTAAGTTAAACTGTCGGAGGGAACCTATCTTTTTAAATCAGTCTTAGTATATACATCATTAGGATACAACTTGTAATGTTTTTATGTTTGAAGAAAAGTCTCTCTCCCTAGAAAATTACCTTACGTGAATAAGAATAACTTTGACTGAAACGTTCCGTAGCGTTTATTTGACGCTCCGGATAGCTAAAACACAAATGTCTCTTAATTAAACACTAATTGGTTTGAATGGCCAGTAAACAACAAGTCCACTTACTGAAACTTCATCTTTATTTTATCCCAAATTGGTCACTTTAATTATTAGCACAATGAGTCATATCACTCATAACGTGAAACACTCTTCCGGTATAATAAATTTGGTAACAGGTTAATTATGTAAGCTTGAAGCAATATAACAATCAACTTGTAGCAAATTCTTGCCTCAAAAATGAGAGTCTCTAAACATCAAACTAACAACGCCAAAGGGTTAACGTATTATAAAACAGCAATTTGACGGAAATCAAGTAGAAAGCATGGGACCGAAACCAGCTAGAACGCTACCAAGCTTGTAAGCCAGCCAACATACATTGTAAATACACGGTGTCCCACCCGCAACCAAACCCGGCATTTCTTTAATAATATTAACACCAATGAAGATATTTCAAAGAAATTTGAAGCGGATTTACCTCATTTCGTGCGAAATGTGATGACCATGTGCTGGAAGTGGCCACCATTTGAGATTATTTCACAATTATTTCACAATTATTTCACAATTGATATAATTCTTTATTCTTATACATATTTAGTCCAAGGTTATAGTTAATTAGTTGTTTAATATTTAAAACACCATATTTATTGGGATTTACGTGCGCATGAATGAGAAGATTAGCATGATATGCCATGTTAGTTTTAGTATTACATTCGAGATCCATTAGTCTGATATATTTGTTTTGTACAACTTGTAATTTTTCAATATTTGATTTTGTTGTTTGTCCGCATGACGAAAGATAATAAAATTAAATGCGTTTGAATTAATGTATACTATAATCGAATTGAAGTTTTAATCGAAAGATAAGATAATATGTGTCTAACAATTCCAATATTTCTAGATATTTTATTGCAGATTAGATCAACGTGTTTATTCCATTTTAAATCATTCTGTAAGTAAATTTCCAAATACGTAAAGTTATCAGTGATATAAATATTTTTGTTATCATAATATATCGATAAGTCTTGATCTATATTCATGCGCTGCATTGCAAATATCACAGCCTTAGATTTGTTAGTATTGACTAATAATAGTTCATTAGAGGTTATCCAGTCATAAAATTTGTGTATGTGATTATTGCAAAGGGATATGATCTGGTGTATGTTATCACCTGAAAATAGAATAGTAGTATCATCAGCATTTAGTGTTAGAGATGAGGTGGCTTTAAAAATAGAGAAAATGTCATTAATGTAAATATTGAATAAAATGGGACCAAGTATTGAGCCCTGTTATTTAATATATGATAACGTCCATATCTCTTGCACGTAAATTCATAATTGATTCTAAGATTTGTCTTTATAACCTCATGCACATGCCATCCCGGGGACACAGAGAGAAGTTATACAATGGTATGTGACACCTTTTGAGTTTTAGCAGTCGCAGTGTACACAGAGAGAGGCAGAGAGAGAGAGAGAGAGAGAGAGAGAGAGAGAAAGCTTTAGGAAACCAATCTCCGAATTCTTAGGACGAAGTCTTACATACATTTCGTCAAATACCGTTTCCGCAGACCTGTAGCTTATTTACTCGTAATTTCAGAGCCGTATATTACCACCGAATGCGAACATTTCTCGTGTATTTAAGCTCAATCGGTTACTCAGAGTAACTGACAAAATGACAGCCAATAATAGGAAATGAGAGGTTGCCAGGAGCGGGTTCATTTCCTTGGACTTCTGGCTCCAGTAATTTAATAGCTCCAAACATGGTAGCTGTAATCTCAACCCATAAGAGAAAAAGAAATACAGGACTTCCTTAAGAGCATTACTTGTATGAAGTGAGTTTTTGTGTGTTTATTGATTTCCAGAGGCAAATGGAGTACTGTCTCAAATGCTACTTTATGGGAATGAATATTATATTTCATATTTTAACATTTATTACAAATTTTCGCTCAGGGGACATAAATAGGTATAAATTGAACCGAATGGCTTCACACTGTTTAGTATTTATTTAATTTTTTAACAGTGCATCTACACTGAAGTAGCAAGTTATTTAGAACACCCAATAGCAATCGGACAGTGCCATCTTAACTTTCGTGTAAGCAAATATGTCATTAAGATGGCTTTAAACACAGTTCACCGGAAAGCGTTCAGAAGTGTACGAACCATAGATACAGGCAATATGGGAAAAACTCATGATTCAACCGACTTTGGAAGAGGCCTGATAGTGAGCGCAGGGAAGGTATGTGCAAGCATCTCGAAAGCGGCAAACCTTCTCGGCTATGCAAGAACAACTGTTTCGAAAGTGTACTATGTGTACTGCACAAACACCAAAACAAGAAGACAGCAGTCTTTCTGTGATAGGAAACGGCTGTTCGATGTTCGAGAGCATCGGCTGCTGGAGAGGGGTGTACGAGGTAACAGATGAGCTCCATTGTGTCAAGTAGCCGCGTAGTACAACAGCGGTATCCACAGGGCAATTTCAGCGTACACAGACAGCCGCACGTTGGCCCGAATGGTCTTCAGAAGCAGACGTCCTCTTCGTGTACCACTCATCCCTGCTAAAAGCCGAAAAAATCATCTGCAGGGGTTACAGAACACCAAAACAGGACCTTTGAGGACGGGGAAAAGTTCGCCTCGTCGTATGAATCACGTTTTCAGTTGATAAACGCCGATGGACTATCCAGACTATGGCGTCACTAGCACGAATCGATGGATACGAGCTGACTTGCGTTAAATGTACAAGCTGGGTGAGAAGCTGTAATGGTCTGGGGTCAGTTTTCATGGTAGGTATTGGGTTCATCAATATCTCTGGAACAGCATCTGGATCCCACGATGAATCATAACATTACTGCAGACTAGGCACGCCCTTACATGTGCATGATGTTTCCTGATGGAGAGGTCTTCCAGCAGGATCATGCGGCATGTCACAATGCTCAGATCGTCACACAGTCGATCCAGGAGGATGGCAGTGGTTTCCAAGAGCTAAAAAACGTCCCGAAATCCCTTTAACTTAACCCCAATTGTGATTGAGAGAGCAATTCATAACAGAGATCCTCATAGAGCGGACATTCGACAGTTGACCTACGCCATCACATCCGCTTGGCTGAACATATCCTTAGAACGATATTAGAACCTCATTGAATCCATGCTACATCAAATCGACGTTCGTTTGAAGACGAGGGACAGCCCAACATGTTACTAGGTAAGTGCTCTTAATAATTTGCTACTTCAATATACAGGGTGTTCCCAAATTCGTGCGACAAACAAAGAGGGGTGGTACATCCGTCGGTTTGGGCTGTACAACGACGCCATCGGGCGCCACTTCAAGCACATCATTTGAGTCCTGCACTGCCTCTACGTTCACCAACGCAAGTGTGCAATCCATAACTTAGGTAAGTTGTGTTTTTTTCCACTGTTGTAGGATCAACGTGGACATGGAACTTAACGCTTTTTTGGGCACTAGGAGCTGAGTGCCACTCTACGTTCCATTGCAAAAGTCATTCGTCTTTATGTGTACTATCACCCCTCTTTATTAGTCGCACGAATTTGGTGTTACAGCGCCAAGCCCCGTTTGAGAACTTGCGGGCATAAATTTTGTTAATTAATTCCGATCGACTAAAGTGGCAACGATGACATTGGGTTTCCTAGTATAGGCGACCCAGTCTCATCGTTGGGACCTGTACGCGTTGTGTTTCATACGAGCTAGTACGAGGTTGTCGCCAGAACTCGTATGCCGCAAAGAAATTAAATTCTAAAAACTGACCTTTCAGTATCATGTTTTGAATCGTGGTTAAAGTTAAGCCTATAACATTTCCTAGCAATCCGACTAGTACAAAGTGAGCAATAACATTTCATTTTCAAAATTCAAATGATTACTCTGCATGCAAGGGATTGAAATATTGGGATGATGTCTTACCCTGAAACTTCTACTGTTCTATCCTGCGCAGGGAATTGATGCTGGGACCTCACATCCCGTGGCAGTAAAAGACACGGGGCTGGTATGGTATACTCCGTGGATATAAACGCAGCTTGGGAGCCTTTGACACTCATACAGATTCTACCATGAACTTGGCTTCTTTTTTCCGGCTACTTTCCAATGGCACCTAACATACTACGGAATTTGTGAGTCCGACTTTTTGACCCACGCACGGACAAGCATTTCTGCCAACCAACAACAAGAAAGATGACACCGAATTTTCGGGTGTAATAAGCACGTCTTTTGAATTCGTTCTGACGCAAATTAAATTTATCAAAGCTATTCAAAGTCAGTGGAACCGGTATGGAAAACAATAGATCTGACGAAAGAAAGAAGATTTTCAATCGGGTTTTTATTCCCTCAGATATATTTTTTTTTTTTGACTGGAGGTTTAACGCCCACCGTGAGCAACTCAATGGGCTATAAGCAGTCGCCCGTCCCTAATTTAGGGTCACTGGTTCCAGGGAAGGGAAAGAGCCAGTGCCGTAAGACAAGCACAACATCCATGCCTCACCGGGATTCGAACCCGGACCCCTTTCAGACGAACGATCAGAGGCCATCGCTTAGACCACTGCGCCACAGGGGCGGCTCTCAGATATTGCTGTAAACGGAATCGTGAGCTTACGAACTCTTAGAAACAGAGATATCGACAAAAATAAGATGTGACTTTACGTCCCCTGGTTTGAAAACCATGCATTATTTTAGGAAGAAAGTATTCTCAAAAGATTTATCCATATAAGAGGTATCAGCCCAAGAAAAAATTTTTTTTTCGAGTTTTCAGGAGCCCAGATTTTGCAACAAATACTTCAGAAGCAGAAATTAACACTTATGACTCCGGGTGGCTAAACCATTCTTTACCAAACATTAGAAATTATGTGGAAAATATTTTCCATCGGGTCTTGCATGCGATACAGGTTTAAAACCGGTCAAACCACATCCTTACTATCAAGCTCTAACAGTCACACCACCTCACAGCTTATAAAACCGGTTTACGTGGGTTTCCGACATCAACTGGCGATCACATCACAATTCTGAGAATAAAATAGCTTGTCCCAATTAATTTGCACGGTATAATATATCTAAAATACTTTTCGACATAAATGGAATCGAAAGATAAAAAAAAATTCAATCGGATGTTTAGAAGCAAATAAGTGGCATAAAACGTATTTTTGATTTCGACATCATCTGCATTTACGCCCTCTACCAGCGAAATTGTACATCGTAAAAAAAAAAAAAACGAAACGAAGGATCATCATTTGCATATTTCCAGCTTCCGAATGCAAAAAGAATTTTTCAAATTGGACTAATAGTTGCAGATATATCGTGGGTACAGAAGGTCAGACGGACGGACAAACCGATAACAGAAGCACGATCTTTTTTTACAAAAGACGTGCTAACAAATCAACCAACCCTGATTTCTACAAGTTTTTGCATTTTATTTTCGTTTCGTTTTCGCTTACTGCCGTGCTGCTAGGCGTGTCCTCCCTTCTTGGAGGTGTAACCCTCACTTTCATTGGTTTCCCCCTCGTCCGGCAGTGATCCGCCGTCCGGTGGACGTTGACCAGTGGCTATTTCGAGCAGATGTTCTCCAGGCCAGCTGACCATCTGCCGAGGTAAGCCCTTTAAAAATCCATTTGGCCCTAACTGTCACCCTGTTTCGGAGTTCTGTTATCAGACCATCCGAGAAACTCCTTTTAAATCTTTAAGTATGCTCGAAGGCACGAATGCCCGATTGAATTATGTTCCCTGACACAGAGCCTGGGTGACAGTTATTACATAAGTTTAACTTCTTACCAGATTTAGGATTCTTTCTTGGACTTTCAGCGTATAATCGCCACAGGCCTATTGCTAGCTAAGGCTGTAGTATGTAATCCGCCGTGCTGGTTCTTTGCATATGCCTGGCAATGAAAATACCTTTCACTTCGTTTGCGGAATTTCGCATTTGGCCTGGCCTTTGTGTTCCGATCTCCTTCCCACGCGAAGGGAAAGCAAGAAAAAAAAAAGAAAGAAAAAGAAAACAACAAATCCTTATACGACCTGCAAACCCACTAAGAAACTACTCTAATTAAAGAAATGATTAATTAATTATGTTAATTAATTAACATAATTAATATAATTAATTAGGTGCTTCAATCTCGAATTTGGTTATTTCTTTACCAGAAGCAATGTGCCCGAAATTAGAAGAATTTTCGCGGCAACATTGGGAACACCCTGTGTGTGTCCCATTAAGGTGATATCGTTTGCATTCGATTGACGTAGCTGTCTTACGAAGACAAATCCTTGTCGTATATGGGATGCTCTTCGGAGCAGAAAAGTTCTTAGCTAGCATGTGTATTGACTATCTCTTTGGAAAAATAAAATCTAAAAATGAAATTTTAAATACTCCGAAAATGTCCCTATCATTCTTTCGGGGTTTTTTTATCATAAAAATTGAGAAGCTGAGATTGAAAATTTCCATTTATTAAATTTCAACAATGTATTCAAATTCAAAATTAAGATTTAAGTTGTTGTCCAAGTCAATTCATATTTATGATAGGCCAAAAATATATGGTGTAGAAAAGATTCTCAATTCCATAATTGCTTATTCATTTTGAAAATGTAACTATTTGGACACATTGTGAATTTGACTGTTCACACTGCCTGGAAATTTAAATATTGAGAAAGAATACCTCCTTTTGGAAATGGATGAGCCCCTTCGTTTGTAGATATTATGTATAGTTCACAGCCTCCCAGCATTGCCCATGGGCTGTAGAACCAGAATTTTGCATTCAATTTGTTTTTTCATTTTTAAGTTGGTTGGTTGATTGATTTTCATGGCTCAAGGGCCATGTTTGGCCAAAGAGCGCCAGATACAAGACAATCTCTATCATTTTTAATGCCGTAGAGATATTATCCACTGTATTGTCACTGGATTTCACAGCTAAACATTTATGTTATTAAAACGGGTGGTGGTCAGAAGCTGGGAAATCAACCATTATCTCGGCTAACATTTTTTGTTTCAATTTTACTAACCACGAGAGTGAGAACAATAGCGTCCATATATATTTGGCAAAATACACACGCCATCGTAACTGAACCTGGAAGAAGATTGAGTAATAAATAACATTGCTTCTACGTTGTAACGTACCAGGAGATGTGACGTACCTGCCCGAAGGACGCACACGACATAAAGGCAGATAGGAATCAGAATAAAAAAAAACGTCCGCGTAGCTCAATTGGTAGAGTGACTTATTCTGGAATGAGGGGGTCCGGGTTCGAATCCTGGCGTGGACAGAAATGACGGAGAAATTTACTTCGTTATAATAGCGCCCGAACTATCCGGATGACCCGACCGTTCAAAATCTCGCATTAGTGTGATGTTATTTCCACACCGCGAGATAGGAAAAATAAGAGAATCCTTTCTCCAGCACTTCAAAAAAAAAAAATAAAAAAAAATAAGGGGGAGATGATGTAACGTACCAGGAGATGTGACGTACCTGCCCGAAGGACGCACACGACATAAAGGCAGATAAGAATCAGAATAAAAAAAAACGTCCGCGTAGCTCAATTGGTAGAGTGACTTATTCCGGAATGAGGGGATCCGGGTTCGAATCCTGGTGTGGACAGAAATGACGGAGAAATTTACTTCGTTATAACGTTTCATTTAGAAGTGGAATAATTACGCCGTTACTCCATCTAAAGGCTGGAACTCCTTACCAGTGTAGAGATATGCCGATGAAATCGCAGAATGTGAGGTGCCGTATCGGGATTAAGAATAAGACAAAGTGCGCAGTGACGCGTCTCGCACTCATACGTAAATACTATACCGTGCAAATTAATTGGGACAGGCTATTTTATTCTTAGAATTGAAATGTGATCGCCAGTTGATGTCGGAAACCCACGTAAACCGGTTTTATCAGCTGTGAGGTGATATGACTGTTAGAACGTGATAGTAAGAATGTGGTTTGACCGGTTTTAAGCAGGAAATAGGCACTTCAGCTTCAGTTTTGAGCTTTCGTGTGTGACAGGTGGATGTTAGTTTTTGCTCTCTGTGAGTACGTGTTGCTTTCGTGTATTGAAAAATGGATATTTCCCCAAGGAAGCGTGCAAAAATAATTGCTCTGAAGGGTCACACTTCTATGACAGTGAGAGATATCGCTTCTGCAGTTGGTGGAGGCAAATCAAGTGTATAAAGACTGCTTACGCGATACAATGCATCTGGATCATCGTCTCCAAAAAGGAGAGGTAAATGTGGAAGAAAACGAAAAACAACGCTACGAACCGATAAATATCTAATCAGAAATAGTAAAATAAATCCAAAAAAAAAAAAAAAAAAAAAAAAAAAAAAAAAAAAAAACCAACAAGCACCGACCTTCAAAGAGATTTATTCGCTAGTGGTTGTGACGTTAGTGATTCAACTGTACGCCGTAGGCTTCTGGAAGTTGGCCGGAAGGCAAGAAGACCAACGAAAAAACAATATTTGAATGCGAAAATGAAGATAAAACGTTTAGCATGGGCTAAAAAATATAAATCATGGAATGCTGACGACTGGAAAAAGGTAATTTTCAGTGATTAAACTCATTTATTTGTGCAGAGTTACCAAGCAAATGTCGTTAGACGAAGCAACTGCGAACCCTTAAAGGCCTGAGCATGTCAAATAAACTGTAAAACACCCTCTGAAGCATATGTTTTGGGTCTCTTTTTTCCACATCAAATGGCACTGGAAACTTAGTTCCTGTTCAAGGTATGATGAATTCAGCCAAGTACGTAGAAATATTACAACGTAGGATTGTTCCATTCTTGAAAACTTTTGACGGGACATTTCAACATGACTTGGCCTCATGTCACAATTCGAAATTGGTCAAGCTGGAAAATCAAATTCATTTGCTTGATTGGCCTGGAATTTCATTTGACTTAAATCCCATAGAAAACTTGTGGAATATTTTGAAGAGATGTTTAGGTAAAATGGACTGTACAACCAAAGAACGCATGATAACGAATGCTATAAAAGTGTGGTTCCACGATTATGAAGTCAAAAAAATGTGCACTCAATTAGTGGAGTCAATGCCAAAACGAATTCAAGAGTTCATTTCTGCTAAAGGAGGACGTACTTCATTCTAATACAGGTATTTATCAGTGTATATCAAGGCATAGAATGATATAAAGGCATAGTTTTGGAAAAAAGAGTGATTTTTTACTTTGTCCCAGTTAATTTGCACAGTATAGTACGAGAATGCCCGAACGCGTTTGCAACACCAAACGAAAGAAACGGTTGGTGAATTGGTGTCCGCGCAAATCTGCAGATTATTCTACTCGTTCCTCAGCATAGTTTTAGCGCTCAGCCCTGTGCCGAATGTTAAAACATGCAAATAAATGTTTTCGTTCGCCATCGGAAGCTATACGCTGAAGTACCAAAAGGCATGGGATAGCAGTATACAAATTTTTAACTGGCGCTGCCGTAGCATAAAAGCTTCGACGCACGCCACAATTTTTTTCAGTTGCGAGTTGTAATCTCGTGAGTCAGGTTGAACAACCGCCAGTAGGATTATGGGAAGCCTACGCGAATTATCGGAGTTTGAACAAGGCATGGTAGTGGGAGCCAGATAAGACAATGCACATTACCACGCACCGTGGACAGCGTAGTGGCCAACCACGGGTGCTGAATGACCGTGACCAGCGGCGTCTTACCAGGATTGTCCTTGCTAACAGACAAGCGACACTGGCTCAAATAACATCCACATTCAATGCAGGAGGTACCAGAGACATATAGATCAAGTCAGTGCAGCGTAATTTAGCGTCCTTTGGGTATGGAAGCGGAAGACCCACCAGAGTGCCTTTGTTAACACCACGACATCGGACACAGCGACCCACCTGGGCTCGTGAACACGGTAATTGGACCCTGGAAGACTGGCAACATGTGGCGTGGTCCGATGAGTCACGCTACGAGCTGATGGTAGAGTTCGGATGTGGCGCAGACTCCATGAAGCCATGGACCCAAGCTGTCAACAAGGCACTGTGCAAGCTAGTGGTGGTTCCATACATGCGTGGGGTGCCTTTACGTGACACGGTTTGGGTCCTTTGGTCCTCGTAAACTCGTCATTAACCGGTAATCGCTTTGTTGCTCTGCTGGGTGAGCATTTGCAGCCCTTCACGGATTTCATTTCCATATACCCCAACAACGATTGAATTTTTCAGGCGGGCAATGCATCATGTCATCGGGCCCAAGTTGTCCAAAATTGGTTTGAGAAGCATTCTGAACAGTTCCGACGGAAGGTGTGGCCATCACGTTCGTCCAACATGAACGCAATAGGACATTTATGGGACGTGGTGGAAAGGTTCATTCGCACCCAAGATCCTGTACCTACAAATACCATGGAACTATGGGCGGCTGTTGAGACGGCATGGCTCAACATCTCTCCAGAAGTCTTCCGGCCTCTTTTGGAATCGATGATACGGCAAGTTGCTACACTTCGCCGGGCTAGAGGAATTCCTATACGATACTAGGTACGTATCCCATGACATTTGGCACTTCATTGTAAATGCCTCTATACTGTACTTATATTGTGAATTAATAAAATGGAATTCAAAAAGGGAAAACGATTCAAATAAAGTGGTTGAATTACTAATACCAGCTACTCACAGTGCGCTCTGAGATTCACATGTGTACAGGGTAAGGGATATCTACGGCGCCGGAATGGCCAGAGGAGTACGTTTGTGGCTAGCCTTCCGAGAAGTGCTCAGATTCGTGTCCCGAATAAGGCATGGGTTGTCAGCTTGTCCCACTGTGAGGTCTAATTTTCTCCTCGGGACCAGTGGCTCTGAATTAGAAACAGGCAAGTGCTTATAGTGTTTAGAGTTGCTTATGGCGGCGGTTAGATCCGAAAAAAAAAATAAGGTATAATATCTTAAAAGTGACTACCTTGTGCCTTCCAGAGTTAAAAAGGAGTCAACATTAATCACACGATTCGTACTTCCACAGTCTATGGCTCGCCGACATGACTCAAAACTAATTTCCGCGATCTTTACGCTTAGCTGATCTGACACCCTTCCCACGTGTATAGTCTCTTTACTTACCGACACATACATACACTGAAGGGCCAGAAAAAACTGGTACAGACGAGCTTATGCAAAATACATAGCAACGTCACCTATGCGCGTACTTGGTTGTGTCCGCCAGTGCTTATATAAAGCTATAGACATCCTTGCCAGCTGTCAGAGCTGTTTTCGGCATGAGAATGACAAGTAACACCAATTTAAGTGATTTTCAACGCGGTGTCATAGTTGGCGCTCGTGAGATGGGCCATAGTATTTCGGAGGTAGAAACGAAGTTCGTATTTTCACGGACGACCATTGCAAGGGTGTACCGTGACTACACGAATTCCGTCAAGACCTCCGTCCTACGATACCAGTGTGGCCGTAAAAAGACATTGAATGAACGTGACCATCGTCGGCTGTCAAGAATCGTTTCACGCGACACTCTTGCAGGTAGCATCGGAATTCAATGCTGGAGCCTCAACAAGCATCAGCGTCCGGACTGTGCAACGTACCCTGCACGATATGGACTTTGGGAGCCGACGACGCCCAACTCGAGTCCCCTTGATGGGTGCACGACACAGAGCTATGCGCCTCTCTTGGGCACGGCAACACCGCCACTGGACACTTGATGACTGGAAACAAGTAACCTGGTCTGACGAGTCACGTTTCGAACTGTATCGGGCAGATGGAAGGATTCGTGTGTGGCGCAAACCCTGAAGCCATGGATCCCGCCTGTCAACAGGGAACTGTACCGGCTGATGGGGGTCCGTAAGGGTATGGGGTGTGTTTAGCTGGACTTCACTGGGACACCTCGTACGTCTACAAACGTCTGTGACTGGCCAACGCTATGTGCGCACCCTTTCTGACGAGGTATACCCGTTCATGTCCTGTATTCATGCTGATGGGTTGGGCCTATTCCAACAGGACAATGCACCTCTACACAAGTCTCGGGACGCCACATTATGGTTAGAGGAGCATTCATCTGAGTTTGGGGTGTTGTCATTCCTACCCAAGTCCCCAGATCTGAACGTGATAGAACACATTTGGGATGCCATGCAACGCGCTATCGAACACAGGAATCCGAGACCTCGGAATACACCCGAATTGTGGAACGCCCAACAGGAAGTATGGTCTGCATTGCCTACAGCATATTTCCAGAAGCTAGTGGAGTCCATGCCCCGTCGTATTTCTGTGGTCCTGCGCGCCCGTGCGGGACCTACCAAGTATTATAGACTGGTGTACCAGTTTTTATGGCACTTCAGTGTATATTTCTTTCTTGAGCTGCCTGAATGCTCATTGTGCCTGAAGAAATTCCAAATTCTGTGGCTACTCTGTCGGTTGACCTGAAACTCTCGCGCGCAATAAACCTGGGTTTTGGTCTCAGAAGAGACATGGGTGCCGAACTTCTTATCCTTGAGGACGGTAACCCTAAATAAGGTAAGGAAAACACCTCTTCTGGATTTTGATATCTTTGGGGAATGTTATACCATTAAAAAGCGAATATGTGACAATATAGATCTTCCTTGGTCGGTCAGTAATTATTCAATTCCAAAAGGGAGCTCATTTTATTTTAACTTTTCCTCTTGTTAACATGGAAAATGACTTTTTATAACCAAGATCTGTCTGTGTTTGATCTAATCATTTCGTCCAACCTCAAGGATTTCTCTTTCTAGCGAAACGATATTTTTCCTCTGACAAAATCTTAACTTTGTATCACACGTTCTCTCAAGTTTGGATTCAAGTTACACTCACGGACAATGAAATTTGCGCACCTAGAAGAAAACACGCTACAACCGCGAAACTTTGCAAATAGCAATAGTGCGTGCTGGTATGCAAATGATCCACGTTTGTTGCGAGTGCGCATGATCGCACACCCTGTCATGGCACTGCAAGCACGAGCCGATAGCATTATAAACCGGTGTGTAGTCGACGCCCCATGAAAGCGAAAAGCACCGGCCGACTCAAATAAGAGTACAGAGTGACAAAAATGCTGGGTGGACGCCAGAGACGTCGATTTACACAATTTACGGACTTTGAGAGAGGCCTGATCATTGACCTGAAAACCGCAGGGTGGTCGGCGCGTCGTATAGCCAGCCACGTGGATCGTTCTGACCATACCGTCCGACTGTGTTGAGAGCAGTGGACACGTGACGGCATTGCCACACGGCGGAGCGGCTCCGGACGGACTAGGAGGACCTCCGGTAGAGAGGATCGAAGGATCTCATGGGGACCCGGTCCACTATGCAGGCAGGTGTAGCGGCTCCTGCGTCCCCATAAACCATTTCCCAACGCCTCGCGGAAGCCAATCTGCGATTCCAGCGCCCCTTACGTGTGCTGCCGCTTCGTTTTGTGGACAGATGATCATCGTGTCCGGGTGTAAAGGTTCCGGGGTCAACGGCAAAATCCCGACCTCGCTATTGAGCGCCACACCTCCCCCACTGCAGGCATTATGGTCTGGAGAGCCATTGCCTACGATAGCCGATCAGCTCTAGTGGTGGTACGTGGATCATTGACGGGCCAACGGTATGTGGATGAGATCCTACGGCCCCATGTGCTCCCATTCCTGGCGGGGATCCCAGGTGCGATATACCAGGAGGATAATGCTCGCCCGCACACGGCTCGGGTTGCCCAGGACTGCCTACGTCATGTCTAGACACTTCCATGGCCTGCCCGCTCAACAGACATGACCCCTATCGAGCATGTGTGGGACCAGGTGCAAGGACATCTACCGCCATGCCTCACGTTTTGGGATTTGGAGCACACCGTCCAACACGCGTGGGCCAGTCTGGCCACAGGACAACATCAGGCATCTGTTCGCCTCCATGCCGGTCCGTATTGCAGCATGTATCACCGCACGAGGCGGTGCGATGCGCTATTGAAGATGACAGGACTGCGTGCCACAGATCCCTCTGTAATTGTCCTGCAGCTCTGTTTTTTCTATCATGTGCATCATTCATCTGTATCATTACGTCCATAAAATTTCAGTTCAATCCGATGCTTCCTTCTTGGTGCGCAAAGGCACCAAGAATGTACTGCCTGATCGGTGTAGTAGTGCTTTATTTCATCAGGACTGGCCAGATGCTACACTGACCGGATTGTTCGAGAACGTTTCGCGGAACATGAGGAAGTCCTCCAAGTATTGCCCTGGCCTCCGAATTTCCCAGACATCAATCCGATGAGGCATCTGTGGTTTCAGGGGGAACAGCTAATACGATCTGCGGCGTCTCAACAGCGTGACTTAACTAGAGTTAAAGGATTTGCTGCTAACGTGTTGGTACCAGATACCACAAGGCACCTTTAGACATCTTGTAGCGCCTATGCCTCGTCGGGCAAGAGCTGTTTTGGTGGCACGTGGAGGAATAACATCGTATTAGGTAGGTAGTCATAGTGTTTTGGCTCTTTAGTGTATCTATCTATACATAGTATAAAATAAAGTCCCCGGTAGGCGTCCGTCTGTTTGTTCGGGCTAATCCCGAGAATCGCCAGACGGATTTTGATGCGGTTTTCACCATTCCATAGGGCATTTGTCGAGGAAGGTTTAGGTGTATGAAACATTAGCGGTAACAATTTTAGTGACAAGTCAAAGAAAATCCGCCGTTCGCATTTTTTTCGCGGCTTCCACTGCCTAAACAACGATGCGAGGCGAGCGGTTTACGAAACATTTTTGTTCATTGAGGAAAAGACGCGAGGCGCATGTAAGGCCACAGACTAAATGCGTAGTTACATCGGACGCTGAAAGAATTGGTTTATCGGCGCTCGCACAGACTAAATGTGTAGTTGTTTTCGTCCGCACGAATGTATCTCTTTGAGTAGCTCTTTAATTAAAATTTGAATATTGTACTAACATCATGCCGAGACGAAAATCGAATATAGGTCGTAGTACATCGTATGCTAAAAGATTTGTTTATCCCGTCATAACGAAACTTTCCGAGAAACAGAATCTCGATTGGCAAATGACATACAAAGAATGGCTTTAGAAAGAGAAAGACAGTCGCCTGTTGAACGTAATAATCGTCTCTCTTTAGATTCGCCGTAAATTCTAAATTGCTACCGTGCGAAGCCGGGTCGGGTGGCTAGTTTGTCATGTAATCTTCTTTTTGCCTTCATTTATTTTAATTGAAATACTTCGTTTTGTCGGACCACAAAAGAAAAAGTAAGTAGATAAGGTTTCTCATTCCTTTTTCGCAAAGCTAACGTTAATTTCACACTCTGACTTCACTAAAAGACACTCAAATGGCACCAAGCTTCTAAACGCTTGTAAGCTACTTTCGTTCAGTCGGAAGCTGAGGTTTCTCCTAATAATCCTGTTAGCTTGAGATGATGGAAATAGCCTCCGTTTAATTCCTTTGGTCTTAGATCTTTTCTGGCTTCGAAGAAGTGCCCTATATGACATGTATCAGCGAGAAAAAAATAATGCAAGAATAAAAGCTAGCATTGCTTCTAAAGGGAAGACAACGAACGTAGCTTCTAGAAATAAAATACACTCATTGTCATAAAAATCCGCGCACCAAGAAGGAGGCGTCGGATTGAAATGAGATTTTAGTAGTGAGATGGTACATACCAAGGACAGAAGTGATTACAATATCACAGCAGCGGGAAGAATTCCCGCGCACATGCGACACACATTCCTGTCAGCGTTAGTACGACCTCGTGCTCGGATACATGCGGTGATACGGTCCGGCATGGCGTCAAAGAGACGTCGTATGTTATCCAGGGACAGATTGGCTCACACTTCTTGCACCTCACGCTCTAAATCACATAAACTGGGACATTGAGAAAGCTGGCGTTCCATTTGGTCCCACACGTACTCGATGGGCGAGAGATCAGGTGATCAGGAAGGCTAAGGAAGCGTCGAAGCATAACGTAGACATTCCTGGGAAGCACGAAAAGTGTGCGGACGGGCTTTATTTTGTTCGAAATTGGCTACGGACCGCTCCGCCAGGCAAGGCAGCACACGGGGCCGCAGGATCTCCTGTGCGTAGTGCTGGGCTGTCAACGTCCCTCGGATCACTGCGAGGGAAGTACGGCTGTCATACGCGATGGTTCCCCAGACCATCACGTCTGCAGTTCGGGACGTGTGCCGCTGTATAGTGAGGTCGGGATTGTAGCGCTCACCTGCGGTCCTCCACACTCTGACACGCTGGTCGTCCGTTCCCATACAGAAGCGGGATTCATCGCTGAACACTATACGTCGCCAGTCCGTAGCATTTCACGTTGCTCGCATCTGATACCACTGCAATCGACGCCGACGTTTGTCACGTGTTAATGGCAGAAAACGTAAGGGCCGTCGAGACTGCAGATTCGCCTCTGCCAGGCGTCTGGAAATAGTTCTTGCGGATACAGGAGTCCTTTGTACAGCCGCCAAATGTCTCTGGATATTGGACAAGGACGTCGTTGCACCTGAGCGTGCCGCTCTCACGATCCCACGGTCTTCTCTGCTGGTGGTGTGTCTGGGTCGCCCAGAGTCAGTCCGCCTTGTCTGGGTGCCATCCCGTGTCCATTGCTCCCAACACGATCGCACCGAACTGTCCGACCGGCCCAAATGGTGACCGATTCAGCGCGCCGGCCACCCTGCCTATCTCAACCCGACGATACTGCTTCATTCAAACTGCTTCAGTTGCCCGTACGCACATCTACGGCGGCTTCTCGGTATGTCTATCGCTCAAGGATCTGATCTGACACTTACCGTGCACTTCATCACGATTGTGGAGTCCCCTGTGCGGCGCCTTATAAGCCACAAGGATGGCGATTGCAGCGTCGGTCCTGGACGCGCGGGCATGCGGAATTCCACGAAACTTTAATCATTTGCATGTCTGCCATCCCCGTAGCTATTCCCCGAGTTTCGCGTTAACCGCACGGTTTTTTCTTGCTGCGCGGTATTTTATGACAATGAGTGTACGTTTCGAGGTGGTCTTAGCCGAATTAAGGGAACTGGGTTACCTTTGTTTCCGGAATGGATAATTTGCAACTTAAAATCAGCTGTACCACTTTATGCAAATACTTAATTTTGATGAACAGCTCTGAAGGTTATAGGTCTTGAAAATAATAGAAACAGTTTAAAAATAATCATATTATTACAATTGTGACGACAAAACATAAATTCAATTATATTGAACAATATTCAAACTTACAAGTGCCACTTTTTATTAAAAGTAAATCATTCTGTTTCTTTGAAATATATTCGTCTATTATAAGCTACCAGAATTAATTTGCTACATGAGCTCACGTTCAGTGGACACGAGAGGGAATCTACACTGCTGGCCACCCAAAATGCAACACCAAGAAGGACACGAGATAGCAAAGCCAGATTTACTGGACACATAACAACAGATACAAAGATGAAACGATTGAGCTTACAGGCCCGTGCGACTTGCGGAAAATGCAGACATCAGAAGTTCGTGTGGCCCCCATGCTGGCAATAACGGTCGCTATACGCCGCGGCATCGAACGAAAGAGGCTCTGGATGTGGGCTTGGGGTATGTCGGTCCAGGCTGCTTCCACACGTTCCACAGTTCAGCAGGCGTAGCCGCGGGTGGTGCTTGCAGGGCCACTCGGTTGACAATCAGCGACCAGACGTGTTCGATGGGCGACATATCGGGAGAACAGGCGGGCTACAGCAGCAGTGACACTTGGTGGGCCGTGAAGAATTGTTGCACGATGCGTGCCACGTGCGGGCGCATTGTCCTGTGAAACGTGGCCGCTGGAAAGTCCTGCAGGTAAAGGCGGACTACAGGGTCCAAAACGTTGGAGATGAAGCGGTGGCTGTTGAGTGTACCGGCGATGCGTACCAGCGGGGTGCGGGTGTCATAACCATTTGAGCCCCAAACCATAACGCCAGGCGACGGACCGGTATGGCGATGCATAATGCAGGCGCCATACAGTCTCTCACCATGGTGCCACCACATGGGGATCCGACCATCGTGGTGTTGCAGGCAGAAGCGGGGTTCGTCGGAGAAGACAATGTCGTGCCATTCCGTAGTACAGGTGGGGCGTTCAACGGCCCACTGCCGCCGCACTCGCCGGTGGTGTAACGTTAATGGTAATCGGAGCAATGGGCGCCGTGCGACAAGTCCCCGCTCCTGCAGACGACGTCGAACGGTATGTGCTGACACAAGTTGTTGCGCAACACACCCCAATTTCTGCGCTAACGTTCGTGATGTGGCGGTGCGAGCCCTCAATGCCCGCCGAACAAGATGCCGGTCCTCTCGTTCGGTGGTGTGCCGCGGCTGCCGCAATCACTCACGTCGCTAGGTCAGTCCCTCCTTCACCCTCCGAATCCATACTCGCCTCACTGGGGCTGGATGTCGTCCCACATGGACGCAGATGTCTCGGTACGATAAACCGCTGTCACGATAAGCCATTATTCGTCCTCTGTCGAACTCCGAAACGTGCTAGAATGACTGCCGTATTCTGCGACGAGGCATCAGGAAGCTCTCCGCTCACAGGTCCGGCAGCACAACACACTTCCACTACTTACACCTCGCCTTCTGTGCACCCTTCTTTTAGTGCTTCTCCGTGGAGTGCTGGGCCCACATGATTTGCATATGCCCTGCAATGCTAATAGTTTGCATGTCCTCTCACGGGCGACGCATGCTGCGAATTTCAGGCCAATCAGATGCTTCCTTCTTGGTGTTGCATTTTGGGTGGCCAGCAGTGTACTTGGATATACACTCATCGTCAAAGAAATAGATGCACCCGGAAGGAAGCAATCGACAGGAATGAAACTTGGTGGGTAGGTTTGACATCGTGAGACATACAAATGATTCAAGTATCACGCTCTGCCGCGCATGTGACGCTAGCAAGGAGGGGTCATAGCGCTGTGCCTGGCCGGCTACATAAGGTCGTTCCGTTGCGCTTGCTTGCCATTCTGACTCGTGCTGTTGTGTTCGTTGCATCCTTTTCAAGTGAACTATGCTTTGTAGAAAAATTCGGAAGCAATTCCAGCAGTTGTAGGAGTTTGACAGGGACCGCGTCTTTGGGCTCGGGGAAGCAGGATGGTCTTATCGCCGTATTGCGTGCCATACCGGTCGTGCGGATATCACCATAGCATGCTGTTGGCCGCAGTGGATAGAACAAGGCACGCAACAGCGAAAGGAAGGGTCTGGGAGACCTAGACGAACCACGGAGAGAGAAGACCGACGTGTTGTTCGACATGCGTGGAGTGACCCAACAGCCGCGATTGCGGATATTCAGCGAGCAGTGGTGCCCTCCATGCATCGTACGATTACTGCCAGTACCATTGGCAAACGGCTGCACGACGTAGGACTACACGCTCGCAGACCGTTACGACAACTGCCCTGAACACCATTGCATCGTCGCCAAAGTCTACAATGGTGTCATGCCAGACTGTCATGGAGCCACTCAGAATGGCAGTGGGTGATCTTCTGTGACGAGTACCACTTTTGTCTTGTAGGAGACGATCACCGAATTCGTGTGTTGAAGCGCCGTGGTCAGCGTCAAGATCAACGCTTTGTTGTCGAGCATCACACGTCCAGAAGGCATGGTGTCATGGTGTGGGGTGCAAGTGCGTACTATGCCAGATCACCTTTGGGGTTCATTAGAGGCACTTCGACATGCCAACGCTACGTTAATGAGGTCCTGCAACCAGTGGCTTTACCTTTTCTGAACGCTCACTCCGGGTGCAATTTTCCAACAGGACAACTCTATCCCGCACACTGCTGCTGCCTCAAGAGCTTGCCTTCAAGGCACTGACACTCTGCCATGGCCAATCGCATCGCCAGACCTATCGCTGATTGAAAATGTGTGGGATGCTATAGGACGTGATATCCACATTCCACCACTACCGCACAATCTGCAGGAACTGCGTGAGAAAATTCAAGCTGCAAGGGATAGCTTATCGCAGGACACCATTAGGAACCTGTACAACTCTATACCGAGACGTCTGGCATATTGTGTGAGCAAACATGACGGCCCGACACCATACTGAGAGACACTACTTATTGGCGTGTAGGTCAATAAATATTGCCATATCAATCTCAATGTTTAATCATTTATTGTTCCAGATAACCGTCCTCCAGAATAGCATCGCAATCCGACACGTCCGTCAAGGTGCAACTATTTTGTTGACGATGAGTGTATTTGCTGCATTGTCATGTAGTTTTCCCCTTGCGTTAAATACACCAATATCGAGCTATTTAAAAAAACAACAACAATAAATAGATGTTCTCTTCTGTGCGATTTGTTAAAGGTAAGAACTTTATGAACCTTTTAAACCTTTGTGCGCTTCGCAAGATGATTTGCCGACATAACAAAGTACCACAGTTAGTTTTTCCAAATGGCTTAAATCTGGAGTCAAAACTGAAGAATACCTAGCTTCTCGAAATTTCTCTGAAAATAGCAGATTACAGCTCATAATCTGGAAAAATTCTCCACAAACTGCTGAGGAAGAGATGTGTCAGTCAACAACTACCTTTGCTGTTGTACACTATATTATGAAAGGTATTCGCACACCACCAAATATTTGCATAAGTGCAAAGAACGGTTGCGCAGGAAGGTGCACTGTGAATGGAGTGGTACCATTCGTACATTTGTGGTTCGACTTGGTAAAGTGGGTTCGCGCTAATTCACCACCACCCTTAAAATGTACCAGAACTGGAGGACCTGCTGTTGTCATTATGGTACCAGATACCAGAGGATACTTATCGCCACTTCATCGAATCGATGCCTCGCCGAGTGGCTGCTGTATTGCGGGCTAAAGGAGGTCCTACAGCATATTAGGTAGGTGGTCATAATGTAATGGCTCATCAGGGAACATGATGGGCAGGATTTACTTGTTTCTTTTTAAACTCCAGGTAGAGGAGGATGATATCATACCACACCTGCTCTGAATTAGTGTTTTGACTGCTTTCACAACAGCTGACATTCCTAGGCGTAGAGAAGTGAGACGCCGCTCCAAATCCCATGGTTTCTGAGTTATAAGAATACTAGCAGCCATGCCTTTTCTCCAAACGGTGAACCTTATAACGAAGTAAATTTCTCCGTCATTTTGGTCTACGCCGGGGCGTGACGTACCTGCCAGCAGGACGCACACGACATAAAAGCAGATAGCAGTCAGAACGAACGTCCGCGTAGCTCAATTGGTAGAGTGACTTATTCCGGAAAGAGGGGACCCGGGTTCGAAATTAAAAAAAGGGAAAAGTAATTAAGATCCGTAACTGTTTTACGATTTAGTTCAAGGTGGTGACGTCAATGCATACGGTTTGACGTAAAACGGTAATAGGCTTTGGCGACCCTTAATTTTAATTAAACATTTCATGGAATTTTTACAGCATTTCAACATTTCTGGCATAGTTATCTTTGAACCTATCAGTATTTTGAAGAGTAAAGCTAAGCCACACTTTTGAACCTTTTTGGTTTTTAGACTTTTCTAGGTGTAGAAGTGGTAGAAAAATTTAAGAATTTTATTTTTTAAGAAGACAATGTTCCAAAGCCGCTATTTTTGATTTTCTTTCGGACTTTTCCAGGTATCCGGACCTGAAGACCTATCAGCATGCCAATTTTAAAATCTCAAAGTCATTTAGATGTGGTCTAACGATTTACTAGGGGTGTTCAAATGAAAAGGTACGAAACGACACTGTGGGTATAAATGAAGACTTTATTCAAAGTATACACCATAGGCCGTAGCACAACGATCCCATTGATTAACGAGCCGAAGGATTCCTTGTTCCCAGAATTCCTGTGGCCGTGACGAGACCCAGTCCTGCACAACGTCCTTGAGTTCGTCGTCCGAGTGGGAGCGCTTCGCTTTCAGATGTTTTATCAGGGGATCAAACACATGGAAATCGCAGGGCGACATGTCCGGGCTGTAGGGCGGATGGTCAAGCTGCTCCCACTGGAAGTTGGTCAGTTCCGCGTGTGTGACCCTGGAGACGTGTGGACGCGCGTTATCATGGAGCAGAACCACATCCTCCGTGAGCAGCCCCGGTCTTTTGTTCTTGATGGACCTGCGTAGGCTTCGGAGTGTCTCACAGTACACATCGGAGTTAATGGTTCGTCTGTGCTGGAGGAATTCAACAAGTAGTCAATTGGACGGCGCTCTTTATAGGAGCCTCTGCTCTCTCCTGCGCATGCGGGCGCCCGCGCATGCTCCGATCCACGCCGGCGACTCCAATCGCATCCCTAGATGTGTCGCTACGTTCTCCCATAGCGGCATAGGCAAATATGTTAACGGTTACGTTCTTATGACGTTTCGTACCTTTTCATTTGAACACCCCTAGTATGAAAAATTCAATCATACAATGTTCCAAATCAGCCATTTGTTTTTGGTTTTCGGAGTTTTGTAGGTATACAGACATAAATAACAATCAGCATGCCCATTTTCAGATCTCTAGGTCATTTAGAAGTAGTCGAACAATTCGTGAAAAATTCAAGCAGACAGTGTTCCAAAGCCTCCAATTTGATGTCGGATTTTTCCAGTAAACCAGACCTTAATACCTATCAGCATGCCAATGTCTCTAGGTCATTTAGAAGGGGTCGCACAATTCGCGAAAAATTCAAGCAAACAATGTTCCAAAGCCGCCTTTCCGATTTTTTGGGGTTTTAAAATTTTTCCACGTATCCGGACCTTAAGACCTATCAGCATGCCAATTTTACGATCTCTAGGTCATTTAAAAGTGATCGAACAATTCGCCGGCGGAAACACTCGCATTTTCCCGTTTTTCCACTTGCATATACAGTACAACGGCCGTTCCATAAAAACTAAGAGTAAAATCACACAAAATGAAGAAATACAGGTACAGCAAAATATATGTTATTCTTTCACAAAGTATCTTCCCTCGGATGATAAAAAAGTATCTTCCCTCGGATGATATGCAACGGTCCCATCGTTCAGTCCACTTTTCAAAGCATGTGGCGAAGGCATTTTGTGGAAGCTGCTTTAGCGACCCCTGCACAGCTTGAATAACGTCAACATCTATGTTGAATGTTGCGGCACGGAACTTCTCCTTCATTGTTGGAAACAACCAGTAATCGCACGGGGTGAGGTCAGGACTGTAGGCAGCCTAACTTCAGTATTGTATTTCGTAAGGACTGTTGAACCAAGGCTGAACTCTATCCTATCAGGCTGTAACATTAAGCAAAAACAGCTAGGACAGAAAAGATGAGTTGGGACGCAGCGCCATCTATTGACGTTGTTCGCATTAACAAACTGATTCCGTATCATTATTTACATTTGAGATTTTATTCATATTCACTTTCACATTGACAGATGGATATTTGTATTCTGAATTCGTAGTACTTGGGCAAGAGAATTTTTCTGTAGGAACTGGTGTAATTCATGAGTAAATCTCATTCCTCCTTTATTCTTCAATGATCTAGGGCCGAGATTTTGGGTAATGTGTAGATTAGCGTCTTAAATTATTTCGTCGGAAAAATGTTAGAACCTGGAAAAAGTGCGACGTACAGAATTTAGAGTATGTAAATTAATGGCAAATGGTGCAGAAATTTCGTATTTTAAATGTCTTTTAAAGATTTTTATCGTAACATTTACCTGCAAGTTCGATGCTGTGAAGAGACGCTGCCGCGTAGGCCTAACGTATCGAACGAACAGGTAAATGTTACGATAAAAATCTTTAGAAGACATTTGAAACAGAAAATGTCTGCACCATTTGCCATTAATTTTCACAATCTAAAACCTGTACGACGCACTTTTCCGAAGTACTAATATTTTTCCGACGAAAAAAATTTAAAACGCAAATCTACACATTTACCCACTATTTTACTTAATATGAGTTTATATAGCTGAGGTTTTTTTCTAAAATTGAATTAGGTACGTAATTATCAGAATGAAAATGCTTACCATAAACAACAGTTGAAGGTAACTTGTCAATTGGAGCAAAATCCTGACAAGATATTTATTTCAGCAACAGTTGCTTTAGGTTCTGATTTGAGGGAAACTCATGGAATGAAAATCTTCTTAGAAGATGTGCACATCGGCACACAGCAGTAAACCATTTTGACAATGGGTTGGATTTTCTTGTAAAAACAACAGTTAGAAACAAGGAAAAACGACGAACATACACAATCCCGCAATTCAAACAACGCAGAAACTGAGGTGTTTATACCTTGGGACGCAGTGCCATCTAACGGCTGAAATCGTCCCTAACGCCCACTGCCCAATCACCAAAAGTCTATTGTCTTCAACGGTAATGTTACAGCCAGATAGGATCCAGTTCAGTCTTGGTTGAACACAAGCAGCCACATGTGGGCGGGCGGTATGATGGTGTAGGGTCCACTTGCATACCAGTTCCGGTCGCTTAATCGGTTATGTGTCGTTGCAGACGCTTCAAGACTGAAATGTAAATACGCAGCATTGACAGTAATCTGTGGAGGAACGGCATGCTGGTAGACTACACTTTATGATCAGAGAGAAATATCATCATTAACTTCCCAGCTGATTTAGTTTGGCGGACTTTGTTTTGGAGGAGGCGAACCTGTGTGTTTCTACACACTCGTTGCAGGCTTCGTGAGCGGTTCGAAATAGTGGACCCATGTTTCATTGGCAGTTATTATTGTGTTTAGAAAGTTTGGATCCTCCGCAATCATTTGTTTCCACACATAACACACCTGAACTCTGGCTAACAATTTTTCTCTTGTCAGGTGATGCGGTACCCATCTGAAACACACATGATGCAGCAGTAATTTGTTCCCGTAGAATGCGAAATGCCGACGTTTGTGAAATATTAGTTGACGCCGCTATGTATTCACACGTCATTCGTCGATCTTCTTGAAGAATTGCCCAAATAGTTTTAACAATACGCTCCGTAATAATACTTTCTGGTCGATCAGGCTTAGGAGCGAGTTCTACCGACAAACGTCCTTTTTTGAGGTCATGGTGCCATCTAAAAATCGTTGACTCCAAACATTTTTCTTGGCAAGCTTTTTTCATTAAATCAACTGTTTCTGGACCCGTGTTATCCAAACGATAGCAAACTTTTATCGCACAATACATTTCACTCCTTAACTCTGAATCCCTCATCTCCATAGCTGTATGGCTAAATTCAAACGTGCCTTGCGCAAAAACAAAACCAGAATCGTCTACCACGGCTAACAACTGTTGCCATATACACTCGTGTGCAAAAATTAAGGACGAAGAGGAGAAATTAGCATAACAGCGGAACGAGCAGGCAGAACAGATCGAAAGACCACTCAGGAGATAGACTAGGGTCCGGTACGGTTGTAACGTACCAGGAGATGTGACGTACCTGCCCGAAGGACGCACACGACATAAAGGCAGATAGGAATCAGAATAAAACGTCCGCGTAGCTCAATTGGTAGAGCAACTTATTCCGGAATGAGGGGACGCGGGTTCGAATCCTGGCGCGGATAAAAATGACGGAGAAATTTACTTCGTTATAATGGCGCCCGAACTATCCGGATGACCCGACCGTTCAAAATCTCGTAATGGTGTGATGTTATTTCCACACCGCGAGATAGGAAAAATAAGAGAATCCCTTCTCCAGCACTTCGAAAAAAAAAAAAAATAAGGGGGAGATGATGTAACGTACCAGGAGATGTGACGTACCTGCCAGAAGGACGCACACGACATAAAGGCAGATAGGAATCAGAATAAAACGTCCGCGTAGCTCAATTGGTAGAGTGACTTATTCCGGAATGAGGGGATCCGGGTTCGAATCCCGGCGTAGCTCAAAAATGACGGAGAAATTTACTTCGTTATACGGTAGGGAATGCGCATATATGCAGCATGACGTGGAGGGGGGAGGGGGTGTCGAAATGTATAAAGCACACGGGCGGTGTACGCTCAGCAATTAGGTGAAAGCTATTGCACGGTGTACATCGATTTGAATGACGTCGAGTTGCTGCCACCGTGTGATATGGCCCACAGGCAATCCAGTGGACGACATCTGGATGACTTTACCCGAGGTCGCGTCATTGGGAAGTTGGAAGAAGGTCGAAGTGAGACTATTGTGGCCGAGGAGTTCGGGATCGCTCACAGCATCGTTTCACGAACTTGGAGAGCATTTCAAACGATAGGAACAGCTGTCCGAGAGTTTAGCAGTGGTAAACTGCTAAACTCTCGGACAGCTGTTCCTAAAACTCTCGGACAGCTGTTTGGCGGCGGACGACCGGTATATTGTCCTACAGGCGAGAAGAGATAGACGGCAGACAGCGGGAGGAATCGCAAGACACATGCAACAGACAACTGTACGTCCGTTATCGCGTTTTACCGTGGACAGGAGGCTGCGCAAAGGTAGTCTATTTGCACGATGACCAGTACGGTGTGTGCCATTAACGCCTGCTCATCGGAGACGGCGGTTTCTGTGGGGCCAGGAACACAAGAACTGCACACATCAGCAATAGGGTCGAGTTCTCTTTACGGATGAGAGCCAATTTAGTCTGACGAGCGATTCTGGACGTATACACATCTGGAGAGAGCAGGGAACACGCAATCACACATCCAACATCATCGAAAGGGACCGGTTTGGAGGTGGCGAAGTTCTCGTTTGGGGCGGTATCATGCTTGGTAGCCATACTGACCTCCACATCTTCCAAGGAGGTTCAGTCACTGGTGTCCGCTATTGTACCGAGGTTCTCCTGCCTCACGTGCGTCTGTTTAGAGGTGCTGTGTGTCTTGAGTTGCTCTTCATGGACGACAACACTACACCTCATCGTACAGTGGCTGTCGCAGAACTGTTGGAGAGTGAAGATATTAAACGCATGGTTTGGCCCGCAAGGTCCCCGGACCCAAATCCAATCGAACGAGTGTGGGACCTTCTCGGGAGACGCTTGGCAGTACGACACCAGCCGCCAGCAAAGATTTCGCAGCTGCGATTGGCGCTATAAGAGGAATGGGCCGCGATGCCTCAACAGCTCCTTGACAACCTCGTGCTCAGCATAGACAGACGTTGTAAATCCTGTAACGCAGTCAGGGGTGATAATATCTCCTACTAAAGACTGGACTTTTCTTGGCAGCCGCCTGTCACATGGACGCTTCCATCTTCTGTCCAGTTGTGCTCGAAGCTACCTTTTCAATAAAGAGCCTTTGTATTCTTTGGATTCCTTGTTTGGATGGTTTTGCTCACTTGTCCCATATTCGTACATCTTGGGGATCGTATGGTATGATTTGAGTCGATGTGGAGCACTTCTGCATGACGTTACATTCAAAAAACCGTCTCGTCCTTAATTTTTGCATGCCAGTGCGTACTTCCTTAATTCAGTTAGTCGTCTGCATGGTTGTGTTTCCTTTTTGCACTCTTGCGAACTCAAAACATTGCTCTCAGTTTTTACGGAACTGCATTTGTACATAGATTCTGAGGTTTACTAAGTTGAAAATTTTTTCTTTCAGTAATCGATCTCTCCCACTTAATCATTAGTATTGAGGTCTTTTTGAGAGATGGTGGTTTTCCCTTCCCTCAAACACGCATATTTTGCATTTCTATGTAACTTATGTACACTGCTGGACAATTGATAAGGACGGATCATAAACGGCTACATAGCGCATAAAAAAGTAAGTTTGGTTGGATGCCAAGTGAAATAAAATAATGTCAGAATGCCAGGACATTACAAGAAAGACAATTTATTGTGCTCGGAAATCCAGAAGGCTTTGGAACATGTTCAACGGACAAACAGGCCATTTTGTGCAGAATACGTAAACGTGAAAAAAATGCTATTACCGTCCGCAGGCGTTCCGGCGTAAGATGTCAATACGGGATATGGCCACCATGGAGGGCGATGCAAGATTCCACACGTCGTGTCATGCTTTGCACAACATTATCAAGCAGCTGTTGGGGTAATTTATCCCATTCCTCTGTCAGTGCACGGATGAGGGTGTCCTTGTTTATTGGAGAACATTGGCGACCAGCAAGACTCCTCCCCAAAGCATCCCACACATTTTCAATGGGATTCAGATCTGGAGAACGTGCTGGCCATACGAGGCGTTGAATATCCTCGCTCTCAAGACACTCCTGGACAGCGACTGTTCGATGACATGTTGCGTTGTCGTCCATGAAAATGAATCTATCACCGACAGCACCAAGGAACATGCGAACACGAGGTAGCAGAACATCATTAATGTATCGTTGGCCAGTCATAGTCCCAGTTGGAAGCCCATAGAGGGACGTACGGCCATTGATCATGATGCCAGCCCATACCATGACACTACATGTCGGGTATCGGTCCCTTTCCTGTATGTTTGCTGGACAATATGCAGTACCACTATCACGCCAGATCAGTTGTCGTCGACAATCAGACGATAGACTGTATCTACTCTCACCTGAGAAGAGGACAGCAGACCAGTCGTTATCAGTCCAATTGCGATGTTGATGGCACCATCGCAAACGGGCGGTACGGTGACGTCTGGACAATGGGATGCACACAACAGGACGGCGGGCGTATAGTCCTCCTTCATGCAAACGTCTGGCGACAGTTTTTCGGGAGATCCGCTTGCCAGTAGCAGCCATAAACTGGTTTGCTACCTCACTAGCTGTGCTGCGCCGGTGTCTTTTTGTTGATAGCACTATGTACCTATCTTCTGCAGGTGTCGTACTGCGAACACGACCTCCCCCGTGACGTTTGCTACACTCTTCATTTGTTTGAAATGATTTCCAAAGCCTTGAAGCAACACTGTGGCTGACGTCGAACTCCCTGGCAACATCTGTTATTTTTCGCCGTTCTTCAATCTTGCCAATAATACGGCCATGCGTAAAATCATCTAGGTAATGTCGGGAAGACATACTGAAAATTGCAATTTCGTCAATTGATTCCTTCCCTTTCAACTTTGCGTTTGAACAACAACGGTCAATACGCGTCAAATCCTTTATATCTCTTATCAGCACTATGACGTCACGAACAAGTTCGGCAATCCAAAATTTGCATACGCTCAACACGTCTTACTGTATCCCGCACTTATGCTAATTTCCACATTTTCCTGCCTTCCATTTTATGGTTGCTATCGTTGCTATTGTCATCCGTCGTTAGCAATTGTCCGGGAGTGTATTTATTATATAATAATATGTTTTTAAATACATTCACACTCATTTCCTACGTGTGATTAAAATTTGTCACGATTTATTCGAAAGAATCGAAAATGTTCATGATTAATTTCTGTCCGGAATTGGGGCCCTAAATAATTTTTGATAACCCCCGCACTTCTGCACTACACCACTGACTTCAGTATTTGACGATAAATCTTACAGTCAGATTAGGGGTTGATTATCAATTTAGCGGTTGCAAAGCTAGTTTACCAAAGTTCTGAAAAAAGAAGTAACTGCATCACACTTCGTGTACAGACCTTTCATAGCCGTATTATAATTTAAAAGAAGAAAAAAACCTTTGTATCAGTCGTTTCAGTGGTACGTCTGTGACTTTTTGCACCAAAAGCGTAGTTGTTAACAACTAGAATTATTTATGATTAAATTGAAACTTGGTCTTTCATCAAGAAGCTTTATCAATTGTTGTGAAGGAATTGCACGTTAGTGGAAAGAAAATGATAAAAAGCGAAAAAAATATTTTTACTTTCTCCATTTATAAAAAAATCGCAGCACAAAAATGTACGCATAACCCTCGGTGACTTTGAAGATGCTCTCATCCTTTACCTGGCTACGGCTATTTACTAGCAGGGAATGAATGTTAACCAAAACATCATTACATTACGAGGGGATGCTGTTAAGTTCTCGGCCTCACCAAGAAGGAAATGGGCTAGAGCCATGAAACTTACAGACTATTCCACACATTCACCCCAAGTTCAAAACACTTGGCCCACGTTTCTGGTATTTCTTTAACCCTTCAAAAAAAATTCTGAAGTCTGATCACTCAAATATTACTCTGCTGCTGCTATCACTTCCGAATCATTCGAAACACGCTTTCCTTTCAAACTTTTTTAAGGTTTGGGAAAAGGAAATAGTCCGATGGAGCAAGGTCTGGTGAGTGGCTGTAACGAAGTAAATTTCTCCGTCATTTTTGGTCTGCGCCGGGATTCGAACCCGAGGCCTCCTATTTCGGAACAAGTTGCTCTACCAATTAAGCTACGCGGACGATTATTCTGATTCCTATCTGCCTTTATGTCGTGTGCGTCCTGCTGGCAGGTACGTCACATCTCCTGGTACGTTACATCATCTCCCCCTTATTTTTTTTTTTTTTTTTTTCGAATTGCTGGAGAAGAGATTCTCTGATTTTTCCTATCTCGCGGTGTGGGAATAACATCACACCATTACGAGATTTTGAACGGCCGGGTCATCCGGATAGTTCGGGCGCCATTATAACTAAGTGAATTTCTCCGTCATCTTTATCCGCGCCGGGGTTCGAACCCGAGGCCTCTTATTCCGGAACAAGTTGCTCTACCAATTAAGCTACGCGGACGATTATTCTGATTCCTATCTGCCTTTATGTCGTGTGCGTCCTGCTGGCAGGTACGTCACATCTCCTGGTACGTTACATGGTCTATGCACCTAAACCCCAGATCCCTCAAAACATCCATTGTCTTGACAGCTCAGGGAGATAGTCAGTCAGTAAAACATCTTCCGAATCCGAAAAAACCGTTGCCATGACCTTTCCCGTGGATCTTTGAGTCTTGAATTTCTTTGGCGGTGGAGAACTCGAGTGCCGCCACTGCAGGGACTGTTGTTTCGTCTCTGGATCGTAATGATGTAACCACGTTTCAGCAACAGTGACAAGTCACTGCAAAACATTATCACCAGATCGCTCAAAATGCTGCAAAGCCGATTTGGAAGTGTCCACTCGTTTTCGTTTCTCATTGGCTTTCACACATTTGGGCACCCACTTCGCTGACATCTTCTGCATATCCAAGTGCTCATGAATTATGAACCCAACACGTTCCCTGGATATATCCAGTGTGTCAGCTATTGGTTTAGCCGAGATTCGCCGATCTTACAAAATCAAGTCATGAACACGATCAACAATTTCGGGTGTTGTCACTGTGGAAGGCCACCCAGATCTTCCTGCATCTTCGGTCTCAAAGTCTCCACGCTGAAAGTTGGCACACCATTTCTTCACAAAGGAGTATCAAGGGAATTTGTCGCTTAATGTTTGCGTCATACACTCATAGATTACCTTTGCAGTTTTCTTCTGCAGGAACAGAAATTTCATGACAGCCCAGAGTTCCACATTCGAAAATTCAACACTTCGCATTAGCATGATTCAGTTCAGGTCGTCAAGCATCTGCAAGAAAAATAGCTATTAGTCTGAAAATTGACAATTTACAAACAAAAAGAACACTCTTCCAGCTGCAGTGACCAAATAATGCTACAATTACAGGAAGTGGGTTAGGCCGAGAACTTTTCAGCATCCCTTCGTAGTAAATCTTTAAATACACTGCTGGCCACCCGAAATGCAACACCAAGAAGGAAGCATCCGATTAACCTGAAATTCGCAGCATGCGTCTCCCGCGAGAGGACATGCAAACGATTAGCATTGCAGGGCATATGCAAATCATGTGCGCCCGGCACGCCACCGAGAAGCACTATAAGAAGGGTGCACAGAAGGTGGGGTGTAAGTAGTGGAAGTGTGTTGTGCTGCCGGACGTCTGCGTGGGAAGCTTCCTGATGTCTCGTCGCAGAATACGGCAGTCATTCCAGCACGTTTCGGAGTTCGACAGAGAACTAATAGTGGCCTATCGCGACAGAGGTTTATCGTACCGAAGTATCGGCACCCGTGTGGAACGACAACCAGCCACAGTGAGGCGAGTATGAATTCGGTGGGTGCAGGAGGGACGAACGGGGCGACGTGAGCGATTGCCGCAGCCGCGGTACGGCACCGAACGAGAGGACCGGCATGTTGTGCCGCGGACATTGACGGCTCGCGTCGCCATATCACGAACGTTAGCGCAGGAATTAGGGTGTGTTGCGCAACAACCTGTGTCAGCACGTCCCGTTCGACGTCGTCTGCAGGAGCGGGGACTTGTGTCACGGCGTCCATTGTTCCGATTACCATTGACGTTACACCACCGGCGAGTGCGGTGGCAGTGGGCCGTTGAACGCCGCACTGGGACTACGGAATGGCATGACATTGTCTTTTCCGACGATTCCCGCTTCTGCCTGCAACACCACGATGGTCGGATCCGCGTGTGGCGGCACCGCCGCGAGAGACTCTATGACGCCTGCATTATGCATCGCCATACCGGTCCGTCGCCTGGCGTTATGGTTTGGGGCGCAATTGGATATGACACCCGCACCCCTCTGGTACGCATCGCCGGTACACTCAACAACCAACGTACCATCTTCGACGGTTTGGAGCCTGTAGTCGTCCGACGACCAGTACGGTGTGTGCCATTACCGCCTGCTCATCGGAGACGGCGGTTTCTGTGGTGCCAGTAACAAAAGAACTGGACACACCAGCAATGGGGTCGAGTTCTCTTTACGGATGACAGCCGATTTAGTCTGACGAGCGATTCTGGATGTTTACACATCTAGAGAGAGCAGGGAACACGCAATCACACATCCAATATCATCGAAAGGAACCGGTTTGGAGGTGGTGGAGTTCTCGTTTGGGGTGGTTCTATGCTTGGTAGCGGTACTGACCTCCACATCTTCCAAGGAGGTTCAGTTACTGGTGTCCGCTGCTGTACCGAGGATCTCCTGCCTCACGTGCGTCTGTTTAGAGATGCTGTGAGTCCTGAGTTCCTTTTCATGGACGACAACGCTACACCTCATCGTACAGTGGCTGTCGCAGAGCTGTTGGAGAGCGAAGATATTCAACGCATGATTGGACCGCAAGGTTCCCGGACCTAAATCCAATCGAACACGTGTGGGACCTTCTTGGGAGACGCTTGGCAGCACGTCAGCAGCCGCCAGCAATGTTTCCGCTGCTGCGATTGGCGCTACAAGAGGAATGGGCCGCGATGCCTCAACAGCTCCTTGACAACCTCGTCCTCATCCTAGACAGACGTTGTAAATCCTGCAACGCAGTCAGGGGTTATCATATCTCCTACTAAGGACTGGATTTTTCTTGGCAGCCGCTTGACACATGGGCGTTTCTGTCTTCTGTCCAGTTGTGCTCGAAGCTATATTTTCAATAAAGTGCCTTTGTATCCTTTGGATTCCTTGTTTGGACGGTTTTGCTCGCTTGTCCCATATTCGTACATCTTGGGTATCTTATGGTATGATTTGAATCGATGTGGAGCTCGTCTGCACGACGTTACATTCGAAAAACCGTCTCGTCCTTAATTTTTGCACGCGAGTGTAGTTTGATGATCACGTTTTGAATCAAAGAAACCAGTCATGCGTTGACTGTCAAATTCGGCGCGTTTTTGTTTCACGTTTGTCTAACAAAAAATATATTTGAACTGTGCTAAAAAACAGTAAAGGGACGAGAGGCTTTCAGTTAATTTTTCTTTTTCTTGTCTTAAATTGTAAATTAGTTTGGAGACATGGTTAAAACTTAGAACTATTTATCAACAGTTATGAGCAATAGAAAATTAAGATCAGCGAAATTAAGGTGTTTCGTATTGATTTTGAAATCATTGGACTATCACAATACAGTGTTTTGTTCCAGCGTTATGGCCTAGATGAGCATTGGAACTTGAAGAGGTCACCCATAAGGAGAGAACGAGACCGATGAAACTACACGACACCTATGTTTTGTTCGGGATTATATTTGAAGCTCATGACGAGAACCTGTAGGACACAAACACCTGTCTACCCCATGTCAGCAGCCTATTAAAAATGTGAAAACGTTTTATAAAGATCTATAACGAAGTAAATTTCTCCGTCATTTCTATCCACGCCAGGATTCGAACCCGGATCCCCTCATTCCGGAATAAGTCACTCTACCAATTGAGCTATGCGGACGTTTTATTCTGATTCCTATCTGCCTTTATGTCGTGTGCGTCCTTTTGGCAGGTACGTCACATCTCCTGGTACGTTACATCATCTCCCCCTTATTTTTTATTTTTATTTTTTTTCGAAGTGCTGGAGAAAGGATACTCTTATTTTCCCTATCTCGCGGTGTGGAAATAACATCACACCATTGCGAGATTTTGAACGGTCGGGTCATCCGGATAGTTCGGGCGCCATTATAACGAAGTAAATTTCTCCGTCATTTTTGGTCTACGCCGGGATTCGAACCCGAGTCCGCTTAGTCCGGAACAAGTCGCTCTACCAACTGAGCTACGCAGAAGTTTTATTCTGATTCCTATCTGCCTTTATGTCGTGTGCGTCCTGCTGGCAGGTTATTATTTTTTTTTTTTTTTCGAAGTGCTGGAGAAGGGATTCTCTTATTTTTTGCTATCTCGCGGTGTGGAAATAACATCACACCAATGCGAGATTTTGAACGGTCGGGTCATCCGGATAGTTCGGGCGCCATTATAACGAAGTAAATTTCTCCGTCATTTCTGTCCACGCCAGGATTCGAACCCGGATCCCCTCATTCCGGAATAAGTCATTCTACCAATTGAGCTACGCGGACGTTTTATTCTGATTCCTATCTGCCTTTATGTCGTGTGCGTCCTGCTGGCAGGTACGTCACATCTCCTAGTACGCTACAGATCGGTTTTGTGGGTGAGGATTCCACTTGTCTGCAAAGCAATAGGAGATGAGCATTAAAATCGTAGTTATTGGATTTTGGTTCCAATGAAGTGAGATCTAACCCTATATAGGGTTAGATATAACCCTAATGGGTTAGATCTAACACCCACCCATTAGATACAGCTCAAAGGAATGACAACTGAAACTGGGAAAAAGGAAAAAAAAAACAGTTTAAAACGCTCTCATAGGTGGATAAGATCGGTTAAAATGCATAACTAATTCAAAAGAGCTGGGTGGTTTTCCTCCTGTGACGATCGCATAAACCTCTTCATTAGTGGAGATTGTAAGAGAGACTTACTTCTTACATCCTTGAAAATTCTAAATGACGTTTGTCTACTCGTCTGCTTTTCAGGAGACGACACGTGTCTCACGTCTCAAAGAGCTCTTCTTTCCTTATATGGATTTACAGCTTTGCGATTATCGATAACCTTACATCTGCGCAGTTCATTATTCGCAGTTCTTAAGCTGCGTTGATTTGGTTACGGCGACAGACGCTAGAGAGGCGAAATATGGTGACTAGATGCCTGGTTCTAGTTTATTATTAAAATCAATGGTCCTTTGAAAGATGAATCGCCAACATTTAAAGATAAATAAGAATTTCTATAAACGAGTGTTCATAAAAATCCTAAAGAGGTATATTTCACAAAAATTATACTAAAAATCATATATTTGAGAAACGAATTTCTCCGAAGAAATAATTCTTCATTTATACACGGTATAACGTAACCCTTTTTCGTGTGCGAGATTGGTGTTACGCTATGTCTAAAACCATGACTAAGGAAATGTTGAACTAAATGAGAATACGTTGCAATAGTTGCACGGAATAGCTCTAATTAAGTTTTTACGGCCAGACGAAATATATACAGAAGTCAAATCTACGATAACCTTTTATTGCTCCAGCAATATTTGATGAAATCCAAAATATAGCACTGCGAGTTTTACACTTCACACATAATGCCTTAATTATCTGTCGTATAATCTATCTTGGCAATGATCGAACATCTCCACACACACACACACTAAGCAACTGCTGTATAGTCCTTTTTATCTAACGTTCTTATCACATTCATATGACACTCTCTCTGACGACCTCAGAAATGTTGCCAACCTCATTCATGTGAGAGAGAAGATATCACGCTAAGTTTGGAAAGTGCAAAAGAGAACAAACTCAAATTTACATTGGAAAAGGAACTAAAAATGAAAGTTAAATCAGAATATACGTCAAAATGGTTTGCATTTAATGCCATGTGCCTCCGCATTCATCCACAATCACCAAATCATGGCTAGAGGAATATTCCACGGACTACTCGCATATGGCATACACTGAAGAGCAATTGAATTAGAGATACCTGTCTAGTAACGTGTAGCACCATTTTTCTCCCTGATGATGGCGGCGATTCGTCTCGGCATGGACTCGACAAGACACCGGAAGCGTTAGGAAGCCATACGCATCCATGACCCCTGAATAAGCTCCCACAGTTCACGAAGATTTGATGGAAGGGGGTCAGAGCCTCGAACATATCTCTTGATTGAATCCAAGATGTGCTCGACGGGATTGAGGTCAGGTGACCTAGCTGGCCAAGGAAGCGAGGTCACGTCGGTGGGGTGTTCATCCAACCATTCGGATACAATATGGGAGCTGCATTGTCTTGTTGCACGATGAGGTCCACAGTGGGATGTTGAAAACGCACAAACAGGAGCAAATGGTCGTCCAGGATATCCCGGTAACGTTGACCTGTGAGGGACGATGTCACACGTATCAGGGGTCCCATTTCAGTCCACGTAAACAGTCTCCAGACGAGAATGCCACCCCCACCAGCTTGAAGAGTACCCTGCTGGCAAGAAGGATCCATTGCTTCATGTGGTTTGCGCCGTACTCGCATCCTGCCATTCGCATGTACCAACGTGAATCTCGACTCATCAGTCAAGGCAACATTTTTCCACATGTCTAGGGTCCAGTGGCGATGTTCCCGCGCCCATGCTAATCTTTGCACACTGTGATGTGCGGTCAGCAGCGGTACCCTCGTGAAACGATGGCTTCTGTACCCCATAGCGAGGAGACGGTTCTGGATCGTGCGGCTGCTTACACGTTTTTGTGCACCAGCGTTAAATTGCCGAGTGATTTCTTGCACTGTGGTCCGTCTATCCACTGTTACAATGCGAGCTAGCCGACGATGGCCCCGCTCAACCACACGCTGTTGTTCACGGCAGTTGGTCCTTGCAGGGATGGTTTTGCCGGATTCAATGTACTCACGGTGCACCCGTGATTCAGTGGCTCGTGAAAAGCCTAGTGCATGGACGACTTCCGAGATGGAGTGACCCATTCGTCGGGTCCCGACAATTTGCCCACTATCAAATGCGTTTAGATCCCTCGTCTTATCCATACTGCGTCCGACTCTTACTGAGTCCCGTCGCATTTCTCCTTATATTGTCGGATCGCTGCATACGTCATGTCGTTTCCGTTTACAGGGCCGTCCACAGCGCCACATTTGCATAACGCCAGCTGTCTCTAATTTAATTGCTTTTCTGTGTATTTTCACTGTATTCCATGTATTTACTTCATTCAAAAAACTCGAAAAATTCCACTGTCATGGAGCGGAAATTGAACCCGCACCTCTGGATGCTCGACCGGAAATCGGGAGGTGCGGGTTCGATTTCCTTTCCAGGACAGTCGGATTTTTGAGTTTTCTGAATGAAGTAAATACATGGAATACAGTGAAGATATGCCAATAATCTGTGGAATATTCCTCTAGCCATGATTTGGTGATTGTGGATGTGTGCGTAGGCACATAGAATTAAATTATACTAAAGGATTTTCTGAACAACGGATATGTTAAAAATTTAAGTACCTAGTTAATGACTGATGTGTATGAATAGTTTTTGCCTCTAGTCATGTCGGTGGTAACTATGTTTATTTGAAGTGGGCAGATAAACATAAGTGAATAACGCTTTATAGCCCCAAGTAAATTTATCCTGTGTAATTAACACCTGTTATGTGAGTAATCAAGCTATTATCTTTTGCGCAAATAACACCGCTCATACGAGGAGAGTCTAATCTAAATGTACCCGCGTTTTGTGTTCTGGAAACATTGTGTATTATTGTTTTTCAACGTAGTTCCTGGCCTCATCAGTAGTACGAGAGTTATTTGTTGTAGTCAACAATGGTTCTCAAGCATACACACTATCGTTAGCAAGGAACCTGAGCACAATCGAGGAAAAGTGAGAACCGGCTGGTTTTGCTGCAAGTATCCACTTCACCATCGGTGAAGCTAAGAACTATTAGTAGAGAGGTAAGGCCTTCCTTAAGTTCCCCCACAACACAACGAACCACTTCCTAACGACTTGTACAGGAATAATTCCATGCTTGTCGGTTATTGTATCTTCCCTACTAACCGTAAGGTATCGTGAACAGCTCATGGAATAGTGCAGACCGTGAACAAGTTGGACGTCGTGCCATGTCTAATGACGAATCCTGGTTTTGTGTAAGAGCTGGCGATCACTGTACAAAGGTGGAGGAACCAAACAAGTTAATGCTGTAATCCAGATGCCACAATTGAACGACATGCAGATTGCCTGAGCAGGATAAGTTATGGTCTGAAACTTGATAAGTAATCATAACAAGCCGTCTCTGATGTGTATCCCAGGCAGTGCGACCGCGTTGCTTTACGCCGATAACACCCTGGATCCCATAGGGCTCCTTTTATGGCAAGACGATTGGTATCCGGTTTCAGGAGGACAACGCCAGGTCACATTCCGCCAACACCACCAGAGAATGTCTGCGATTAGTTGACAATCTTCCGTTCCAATTCAGGTCCTCTGTTGTATCTTCCATTGAACAAGTTTGGGACTTCGTAAGATGCCATCTGTAGAACTCATTTGCAACTACTACAGACTACAGGCACCCTGTGGGATTGTTTACGTATAACTGGAATGAAAAACAGTGCCTCAGATGCAATTCGATGTCAGTATGACTCTATGCTGCGACGTACGGCTGCGTGTGCGAAATATAGGAGATTTACAAGTTAGTGACTAGAATCATGCACTCCGCTTGGGTGCCAAATAATTGTGACATATTGCTCTGCATACAGCAGTAATCATGTCTTATTCATCTGTCACACCCTCTCCTGATTTTTATATTATTCTAACCACATCTAATGCAATTGCAAGTCAAAGAGCATACGTGGTGTTTGTAAACTCCTTCAATAAAACAACAGGGGTGATAGCACACATCAAGACGAACGATATTTGCAATGGAACCTCGAGCCGCATTCCACTCCTAGTGCCAGAAAAGAGTGAAATTACATATCCACGTTGAACCTTCAACAGTGAAAACAAAGAGACATACCTAATTTATGAGTTGCACAATTCAGAGAAAGTCTCGAAGGAGCTGCTCAAACTGGCGTCCAAGGGCGTCGTTGCACAGCCTACACCGTCGAATGAAGGACTGTCGCACCCTCTCGTAGACTCCCGGTGTGGTGTTGATCTTGTCCGCAGCAACAGCGATTCGCGCGACGAGATCTTCCAGGGGAGTCCACAGGTGTCTCGTACACCAACGTTTTCACGTGACCCCGGAAAAAGAGGTCCAGTGGATTAAGTTCCAGGGAGCGTGTAGGCCAAGCCACAGGTCCACCGCTTCTAATGCACCACCCGGGATATGCCGCATTTAGGAAGTATCGGACCTCGGCGGCAAAGTGTGCTAGGGCCCCATCATGCATAAACCACATGTCCCTCCGTGTGGTGAGCGGAACATCTTGCAACAGACCGGGAAGCACTTGCTCTAGGAACACACGGTACGCTGCGCAGGTAAAACGTATACGTAAATTCTCACGTGATGTTCGCACGGTAATATCGCTGAGCGTGTTCGTCTGCGTTTTTAAATGTTTGTTCCTCATCGTCTACGCACGTGTTCAGCGCACCTGATTTTCATCTTGTGCTTCTCATGCACTATTTGGAACTCCGTGTGCCTTATGGACGTTTTTCAAACGTGCTCTTTTCTGGCAGTAGGAGTGGAATGCGGCCCTAGGTTCCACTGCAAATATTGTTCACTTTGATGTGTACTATCACCCCTCTTGTTTTGTTGAAGGAGTTTACAATCACCCTGTATTGGATTAGAAAGAAAGTAATGTTCGATGACGAGGCATCCGAAGTTGATGCCTCGGCCACGGCGCACGTTGGCCACTGAGATTGTGCAGCACACCGGCATGACATCAGCAGGTAGCTGGCTTAAGTCAGTGACAGTTATCCGTCAGAAGGCGAAGAGTGTAAGCGCCAGCAAGCATGGAAGTGGACAAGGAGCACATCCGCCACTACATGCTGTATCAGTTTCGTCGCGGTAGCACCCCCACAATGACTGTAAAGAATATAAAGAACATTACCAGTATCTACCCCTATGCCATATCGCATCGCCGTTGGTTCGAACTGTTTCGGGAGAGAAAGTTTGACCTGTCAGACAGTCCCAAAGCCGGAAGACCCGTAACAATGGATATGGACATTCTGAAGACCTTAGTGGAGACCGACCCACGAGGAACCAAGCGGGAGTTGGCCGAAGTGCTAGGGACTATCCACACGAGCATTATCATGCACCTGCGTCATCAACTTGGAAAGGTGTACAAGAAGGGAGTTTGGGTACCACACGAAGTCACAGCTGAACAGACAGCAAACCGCATTAGTGCATGCGTTTCCCTGCTTGCACGTGATCAAGGTGAACCATTCGTGGACCGCATGGTGACAGGTGACGAGAAATGGGGCCTGTAGAACAATGTTAGCACACGTATACAGTGGTTGGACCCAAATCAGAAACCCATGCCGACCCCTAAAACCGGCTCACACCCACTGAAGTTCTTGCTGTCTGTTTGTTGGTATATGGAGGACGTCGTGTTTTTGGAGCTGCTGTCGGACAACACCACTATCTCCACCAATGTGTAATGCCGTCAGATCGACGATCTGCACGCATCGCTCACGTCGAAACGACCAGCACTTCTGAACCGCAAGGGCGTCCTCCTACAGCAGGATGAAGCAAAACCTCACAGAGCACGCTGCCGCACCCAGGTAGCTGCTGCCACACCCAGTCTATTTCCCGGACATTGCCTCAAGAGACAAATACCTTTTCCAATCGTTGCCATATTTCCTGGACGCACACGACATAAAGGCAGATAGATAGCAGTCAGAATGAATGCCCTGATAGCTCAGTTGGTAAAGCGACTTATTCCGGAATGAGGGGACTCGGGTTCGATTCCCGGCGTAGACCAAAAATGACGGAGAAATTTACTTCGTTATACCCTACAAATAAAGACAAACACAACTTGCAAGATCCGAATAACAGAAAGCAAAGGGATATACACATCAAATCTTATTCACCAGAAGTATCTTTTCTCACCCAATGGCACCGGCATGCAGGGTACGTCGTAGCGTTAATTCGCTGACGTTGTTTGGGCCTCCGATATTTAACCTAGATCTGATTTCTCAAGCGGTCTGTCTGTATGAGCCTGGATAATCTACGTCGATGCCGGTTATCGTGCTCGGTCTCCATTTACTCTCTGGCAAATGGTACGCTCGTCGATGGTATACTCGTGGTACACCCTTGATACGGTTGCCCTCGGGAACCCTACAGCTCTTACTACTTGGGCGATAGAATTAGCCATTTCTCTTGCGCCCACAATGCGTTCTTGATCAAAGTCGCTCAGATCACCACGTCTACCCATGTTCGTCGATTGCGATACATTTTTAGGACGCCTGATGTCCGCCTATTTATCGCCTGCGGTCGGGTTGGATCTGTTACACTCTGCGCTTGGGATGCCCATGTCAACTGCCCATCAACACTATCTCTAATGATTTGCCTACTGAGTGTATTGTGCTTAGCTCGTTTCTTTATACCCTACAAAATGATCTGAGACGCTGACATAGCCGATGGAGGAAGGTGAACCTACATGTTTCAGAAAACTTGTCTTAAAAAGCACCACATCGCATCTTCAAGTACTAAAGGTAATGAAAGACATAAAAAATTGCAGCCAGTTCGTTGGGCTCGGGGTTTTGAAATTATGGATCGCGACCTTGCAGGGCGTCAAGCAATTTAAGGGAGCTGCGTGGTTTTTACCTTTATTTTGCTCCATGTACACTGAAAGGACAAATTACTACGTACACCCACCTAATAGCGTATGGCACCACCTTTTGCACGCAGGACAGCATCCAAACGTCGTGATACGGACGCAATGAGGTTCCGAAGCAGACTCAGGTATCGCTGACCAACAATCTTAGAGTGCTTGGAGTAGAGCAGGCAGAGATGTAGGTGGGGATGGTTGATCACGAATAGCTCGTTCCAATATGACCCATAAATTCTCTATGGGATTGATGTCCGGTGAGCGAAGGGGCCATGCCAGTGTGGTAAGCTCATTGCTATGCTCCTTGTTCTGTTGAAAGTTCGGAACTTGGTTCGGACAGAAGCACGTAATGAAAGGGTGAAGACGGTTGGTCAGGAGCTACACATAGCTGGAACCAGTGAAGGAAGACTCAAGAGGTACCAAGAGACCCAGGTAAGGTCTCTTGGTACCTCTTGAGTATTCCTTCACTGGTTCCCTACCTAGATCTCTTGGTACCTCTTGGCAGCATGTGCGGTTTACACCACACATGCTGCCATCTATCGGCGCGATACAGTGTGAAACGGGATTCTTCAGACCATATGACGCGTTTCCAATCATTCATGCTTTAGTTTCAATGGGCCTTCGCAAACTGTAGCCGAATCATGCGATGCTGTGCCATTCGCATCGGGACACGATGCGGTCGTTGACTGCCCTAGCCAAGTTGTGCAATGTGTCGATGGACTGTCTTTAAGCATAGGCTTATGGATGTTCCTTCATTAAATTGTGACGTGATTTGCTGAAAACAAGCCTCCCGATTCATCTGTACGATGCGGCGGGTCAATCGTCGGCGCCCTCTATCATCCAATGCACTTTTACGGCCATATTTCATCCGACTGTTAGCGGTTTTGCCGGATTTCACGTACTCCTGGTACACACCTGCTACGGTTTGTCGTGCAATTCCTAACAGTTCCGCTGATTGAATATCCGGCCTTCCTGGCTCCCACGACTTGACCTCGATCAAACTCACTTAAGTTTCGTCCTCGATCCATGCTGGCACTTGACGGAACGGATTCATATGCATTTGATGATGGAAACAGCAAGTATGAGTCATTTTCTTGTAGGACTTCCGTCCACAGTGAGTAGATTTTAGGTCCCAGCCACCTACAGCGAGTTCGCCTTTTTGGGCAGGACAGAGAAACAATGAGAGCAAGTCTACAAACTGTTCTGCCAAAGTCGCTAGACTTTGGCAGAACAGTTTGCAGTTAGATTAGAGTACAGTAGATGGCGCAACCGTACAAGTACGATGTTGCACATAGAAGGGTGAGAGAATTTCAGGGGGGGCATAGGAAAGGATACCCATGTAACCAGTGGGTCCAACCTGGGCGCCGTCACTTAACGTGCTCGTCCGATGCACGGCGAATATTCAGTGATTGTTAGCAAATCACACCACCTCCGCAAGATCAGCCCAGGAACGAACCTGAGGACCTTGCATTGGTTGTCTGAACTGCTAACCACTCAGCCATTCGCGGCTACGGATTCCTGTGCGTACCGAACCACCTATTTATAGCCCAACAGGTTTTCCTGCACACCGCGATTTGCTGTTGTCCTGCTGCTTTGCGTATTTTCACCGGGGTGTACGTAATAATTTTTCCTTTCAGTGTATATTTGCCCAGCTCACAACTGTCATAAATCTAACACCTGCGAGCTCAAAAATCAAAGGGGCACAGTAGCAACTGTGCCGAAACTTAAAACGTAAAACTATGTCAACTGTCACTATTTCATGGCACTATCTCACTAGTTCTACGTCCTTAAAGTATTCAGCGAAAGACAGTTGACGTCGCCCTAGGCTTTAGGTTGCGGCACAGTTGCTACTGTGCCACTTTCATTCTTTTCATATATAATTTTTTTAAGAAATAAAAGGAAAGAAATGTTTTACTTTATTTACTTAAAAGCAACTTATACTAGTATATACAACTCACAGTACCTTATGCTGATTATGAATTAATGTTAGTAGAACTAGAAGGCTTAGTACCTTCGTTGTCAGTAGTTATTGCTAAAATTGTTTCTGAAGAAATCGGTCTTCAGAAACAATTTTTCAAACTCCTCAGTTGCCTTGTTATAAATTTGGCGATACATCTCAGGCCTAATGTACTCTTTTTGTTCTTGCTCTTGTCTACTGTAGATTCAGAATGCATCGGCGGTGTAAAGGGCTGTTGGGTTCTTCAAAAAATGTGTGATGTTTGTTCCACACATTGTTTGGAATCAATGAAAAATTCCTACTTCGCTTGAAAGACAAAAAAAGTATTAGGTGTGCAATATAATTCTCGGCTCCTAACCGCAAGCGATCATAGAACGTCGGCAAATGCAAATATCTGTGTGCGATAAAATCAGATTGCAGCGCCATCCAACAGCTTTTCAGGCAACCGTAACCTCTCACAGCTGTAGTGACAGAAGGGACGAAAGTTCACGGTGAAAGCAATGTCGTTCGAGAAGCAACATTTGAGGCACTGTCTCCTGTTCGTGTTTCAGCTGACAAAAAGTGCCGCAGAAGCCCAGCAAGTAAACTGTGCTGCTTTGGATGAGGCTGCGGTGTCCTACAGTACGTGTAAGAAGTAGTTCCAGCTGTTTAAACAGGGAAATTTCGATCTCCGTGATGCAGAACGTCCGGAAAACCCACAGAAAGTTGACGACGAGCAACTGGAACAACTGTTGGACACGGATCCCTGTCGCACACAGTCAGAGTTCGCCCAGGAAATCGGAGTAACACGGCAAGCCATTGCAAAGCGCCTGCACAAGCTTGGACGGATTCACAAGGAGGGCCGTTGGGTGCACTACGATGTTGCTGTGTCCTTGCTCTCCAGATTCAAGAAGAAGGATTTCCTCTACAAGATTTTGACCTGTGATGAGAAGTGGATCCTCTACGATAACACTAAGCGGCGCAAATCGTGGGTTTATCCAGGTCACCCTACCACCAGTACCGCCAAACCAAATATCCATGACAGGAAGTTGTTGCTGTGCATATGGTGGGATCAGCGCGGTGTCGTACACTATCAAAGCTGAGCGTTATTGTCAGCAACTCATTCGTGTGAGAGATGCATTGGAGGCGAAAAGGCCACACACCGGCAAGGGCAGAAGGTCGGTCCTGTTGCTTCAGGATAACGCGCGTTTTCACACCGCGAAAACGACTTTAAACACGATCATCGACCTGGGATGGGAGATTTTGTCCCACCCGGCATATTCTCCAGACTTCTCTTAGTCGGAATATCACCTCTTTTGCTCCCTGCAACATCACCTGAGTGATACGCACTTCACTTCTGTCGAGGAGGTCCACGCAAGTATTGATGACTTTATCAAATCGAAACAGCCCTAGTTTTTCCGCAGTGGCATTGGGCAGCTCCCTGACCGATGGCTCAAATGTATCCAACACAACAGGGATTATTTCCCTGATTAGGTACGTATTTGATTTGCTATAATTTGCTGTCAACGTGTCGTGTCTGTGGCCCAGAATTAAGTTTCACACCTAATAAATAAGTAAAGGGGAGACGATGTGACGTACTACAGAGGTAAAAACATGTGTCAAGACGACAAATCTACAGCGAGACATTATCTACGCCTAGCTCAGTTGGGAGAGCGACTTACTTCAGAGTGAGGGGACACGGTTTCGATGCCCGTAGCGGACAAACTTACGTTTTCACAACGCATCCTAGCGCGCGGACTTTTGATGCTTCCTAACTTCTCGTGACCTTTCGGCTGATGACTTAGCGGATCTTTTCGGATTCCTCTCGTTCTCCTCTACCTGTTTCATCAACTTTCGTCGGTTCTTATAGTAATTTTCTCTGGATTTTCGCAGTATTTCTAAATTTTCATCACCAAATTTTTTTTTCATCTAAAAAATAAATAAATTTTAAATCCACTTTATTTCGGTTTATCGCATACGTCCGTTAGCTCTGACCATCCGCTACGGAATACGGGGCTGAGGTCATCGCTTTCATCATCTGCTCACTAGTTATTAACCTTAAAATGGCGTGCGGAGAAATGAAAGCATGCGAAATTTAGCTTAACGTTCTAACACTACTGTATGGAAGCGGTAAGGGATGGAGAGTTAGAACTTGTTTTCGTTATAAATGTGACTCTTAAACTATCTAATGATGTATTATTTGTTACTCTACGATTATTAGTTTCGAAGACATAAGCGTACAAAGAGGGACATGTTTTTGTTGCATGTGTGCTCTCGATGTTACCCCCTATCTAGCGAGGAGAAAGACGCAGTTATACGTTAAAAAGGCGAAAAACTGAAAGTTCAAACTCACTGGTCTTACCGAAAGAAGCTACCGCCGTTTTCTCTGCCATCTATTCATTCTGTATATTTGTCTTTTTTTCCTTTTCAGATGTTTCCAAGGGATGGGAACTTTTCTCCTAATAGTGGCTCTCAGCATGGTAACCAAATCCCTTGTCATTCCTTTAATCATGAACAAATTGTGACGTATATTCTAAATTAACTTTCCTTTTTAGTTTCTTTCCCTATGTAAATCTTGAGTTTATTCTCAGTTATACTTCACTCTTAACGTAATATCTTTTCTCTCAAACGAATACTGTTGGCAACATAATTGAGGTTGAATGAACGTGACGTATGCCTGATATAAGATAAGAACGAGAGATAAAAACGACGACTAAACTGTTGCTTGGCGCGTGTTGTTAAGCGAGCGTTGGGTTGTAAACTGATTATTGAAAGGATTGTTGTGAAAAGAGCGTTGTGTTAAGAGTTGTGTGTAGCGTTTACTGCAATATGCTATGCTATGTTACGATGCGTTGGCTACATCCTTGAATAAAGCATCTTTTCCTTAAGTTTGACTTCTGTTGTTTACATGTTTCGTCTGGCCGTTAAGGTTTAATTTAGGAACTACACTGGCGGAAAGGGAAAAAAGAACAACAAGAAGGAGACGTCTGATACCAACGAATTTTATACAGCATAATAACAGAATACAGAGAATAACGTGATCAAAACATTATGGCAAAATACAGCTGTATTTGCTGGTAAACTGAAAAATAACATTTCCATGTAACATGGTTAGTACGAGATTGAACCGCCATGAACTGCGTCACACTGTGCAATTCTGGCATGGAGTCTGTCGTACAGATGTTGGATGCAAGTTTGGGGTATTGAGTTCCAAGCATCCTCAACCTGGACGCGTAAATCGGGGATGGTCGTGGCCGGCCGTGGAGACCTGATAAGTCGTTGTCCCATAAAATCCCACACGTGTTCAATGGGGGAAAAATCCGGTAAACTTGCAGGCCATGGAAGTTGTCTCACACCCTGAAGTCCATGTTGCGTTGCACGTGCCGTGTGTGGGCGTGGGTTATCTTGCTGGAAAACACCACGATGGACCGACCTTACAAATGGCACAACAACGGGCTGAATGATGTTGTTGACGTAGGAGGTGCTGTTTACGTACCCGGTACAAACACTAGTTGTGTACGGGAGTGATAGCTGATCGCTCCCCACACCAGGAGACCAAATGTAGGCCCTGTGTGTCGCTTGTGGATGCAAGAAGGGTGGAGACGCTCCCCTGTGCGTCTGCACAGTGACCTCAGGGGCAACGGCAGCTCGGATTTGCGTCGAGGTCACTGTTCGCACAGTCACCTCAGGGGCAACGGCAGCTCGGATTTGCGTCGCAGTGGATGTTCTGCTTGACAACGCCGCTCTTCTTATGCGTCGATCGGTCCGCTCATCAGTCCGTCTGTGACTCCCGGTTCCACGTCTTCTCGTGTGGGAATGCGCCTCGGACCATCTACGCCACCATCGTACCACCACCGATACTTCCAGTCCAAGTCGCTCCGCAATACGACGATACGACCACCCGGCCTCGCGGAGTCCGACAAGACGACCTCGCTGAAAGTCCGATAACTGCTGAAATCGTACACGTCTTCCATGTCCAGACATTGCAGCTTTTTCAGATTATTCGCACGTGACCGTACGCCGACGACTGATTACATTCACTTCGCCGTACTCCTTAAATACCACAGACGATAATTTGCATATTATGCCGTGCTGTGGCGTAAGCGCTCACCGGTTGGTCCCGAAATTAATATCACACCTACGTAAACTCGACCCCATTAACATATGTAAATTTCATGATCATCTGCCAATTCCTTCTTGGTGTTCTTTTTTCACTTTCCGCCAATGTATTTCATGTTATGGTTATGTTTTTTGAAATAACGTAGAAGTACGAAAATACTTCTACGTCATAAAATAAAAAGTGGGATTTTCGAATTGCTCTCTACCTTTGCCGTTGTTTTAAATGGCCAGGAGAGACGAGAGTAGGAGCAGCAGCTTCCCGATATTTTTAGTGTTTGAGTTTGTTGTCATGTCGGATACGTAATGATGTTAAGTAACTAGTGTACGGGGTGATCCGTTTAGGTAGGGATAAATCCGAAAGCGATACTGTATTTTGCACGTGTGGCCACAAACAATGGGTGTTTCATAAGCTATAGTCATAGCGCATGTGCAGACGGCGCATCATGATGAAGCAAAATGATGTCAAATATGGCGTCATTCGTGATGAAGCGAAACTGCTCCGATTTCCCAAGTGTGACCCCCTGAAAGGTCTAGGGTACTTTTATCTTTGCTGAGGACACAGGATCTCTTTCCCGTAATTCAGCTGGACAAGGTTGTCTTTTTTCAGCACGATGGGATTTCACCACATTCAGCCATAGCAGTACTGGAATTCATGAACCCCACATTGAACGACAATGAGTTTGGTCACCGTTGGCTTATTGTTTGGCCTGCGAATTCTCCTGATCTGAAACCATCCTCGATTTCTTTGTGTAGGGGTTCACCAAGAGCGTCGTGTATGCACAACCACCTCAGAACCTCCAGGAATTGAAGCCGAAAATTTCCACAGCAATTACGAGAATCACCCCAGAAATGTTTTAAAACACATGCACAGATTTGGGTACTCTGCATGAACTGTTGGATGTGTTCATAAGTTCTACCCGTTTTTGTAGGCTACAAAGAAAGGAGGAGAACACAACAAATAACGTATCTAGGATTTCACATAATTGCCATCATTCTGTATGACCTCTTGCCAGCTGTCTATGAGTAGGTGAATCCCACGCAGGAAAAACTCCTGTGTTTTAGAGTAAAAAAAGTCATGTAATGACGTTTTTACATCGTCCACATCATCGAAAGTTTGGAGAGCGAAAGCGTTCTGTAACGATCGAAAAAGTTGGTAGTCCGTAGGTGCCAGATCAGGGAATACGCCGGGTGAGGTAACACTTCCCAACCAAAGTCCAGTAATTTTTGCCGAGAGATTAAATCAGCATGAGGTCTGGCGTTATCATGATGAAGGATCACGCCTTTGCGATTGACGAGTGCTGGCCGCTTCGATGTAAGTTGATTTCTTGCAATCTATCCAACTCTTGGCAGTAGAGATCAACATTTATCGTTCGGTTAGATGCCAACACTTCCCAGTGGATTATTCCCTTGACATCCCACCAAACACTCAGCAAAACCGTTTTGGGGTGCAGTTCTCCTTTTGAGGTCGAGGTAGCAGGCTCCGCACCTTGGCACACAGTCCGTCGACGCTTTACATTACGGTACAGTACCCATTTCTCATCACCCGTTACAATTCGTCAGAAAAACGGTCCATTTCTGTGACGAGAAAGCAAAGAAACAAAGGTACGGATTCTCTCCTCTCGTTGCTTTGCAGAAAGCTGGTGCGGAACCCAGTTATCAAACTTGGTGATGAACCCAAGCGCATGCATCCGTCTTTCGACTGTTGTTCTGTGTACCGACAACGTTTCCGCTAATTCCTGAACGGTTGGATGTGGGTCATTTGTTATGGCTTGGTCCACATTCTCATCAGAAACCACGGATGGACATCCATGGTTGATCTTTACAATTTCTGTCTCCGTCCCGGAATTTCCGAAACCAACGGCGACATGTGCTGTCATCAACTGCATCCTCCCCATGCACTGGAGAGATGTTGTGGCAAGCCGCGGCTGCAGTACTGCCTTTATCGAACTCGTACAGTAAACATTGTCCAATGTGCTCCTTATCGCATGCCATGTTACACCGTCCGTAATTTCCGTTACGAATTACTTACGCGGGCAAACCTAGTGCCTCTATATCTCTATATGCTCTACTGCTCCACGCTTTATCTTCCGAAAATTCGGTATCGTAACGTCATCTGTGGCGTAATTACTCCGATTGCAATTTGCATCTATTAGGGTTGAACTTTTGCACACACACAATATGTTACGTGCAGAACAGGGTGCATGTGGAAACCTAGATCAACTCCCATTTATAAAGGCAAAATTATGCCAGAGTTTGTATTATCCCATGTGCGATATATTCTATTCCACACAGCTTTTATTTTATCCCTACCCAAACGCAATACTTACCTTTATATTTTCCCGACCCTATCTCCAATGAATTCATTAGTTTTATTCACGGGGTTCGTACAGATTCATGTATCATTTTAGGAAGGTTGTGGTATCACCAGATAAAATGCCCTACACCGAACCTAAGGTCTTAAAAATGGAAACTAAGTGAAAAAAAGAAAAGAAATGAATGCCTGACTGCAAAAATAACACTTTAAGTACTTGCAGAAATATGGAAATGCTGTGTCAGCAATCAGATTTGAAGTTTCTTTTTCTCGTGTTCTGCAATCGAAAACGCGATTCGGCGTTTTTTGCTGAACATTCTACCTTTTCCGATATTCGCAGTAGCCTTGGGATAGAGAATGATTCTTTTTCAACTTCGGCTGTTTTGCTTCCTAACAACTTCTCGTCGAAATTTTTTTTCCCCGATATTTCTCGGTGCGAGAAAATATGGTTTTCAATACCTCTCACTTCCGCACTGAATTTCCACATTTCTTTCGCGCAGTTTTTGCGATGAGAAATATTCCTCCTCGTCACAGATGCAAACTATTATGCGTAAATTTTTAAGATGTGTTTACAGTCTACTGGAACGAAAATCGGAAGTGGGTTATGCAGGAAAAAAGAAAACAACCGCACCTGTTGTAAGGAAAAAAATGAGTAAACCAATTTTTACGTGCGTTTATTTGAAAAAAAACACATTTGTAGGAAAATTTCCACTGCCATAAACATAACAAAATGGGACAAAACTATTACCGAATTATTTTCCTAGTGTAGGTAACAAACCCATTTTATTGAACGATATTTTAAATACCCAATATGATGAGAAATTCACCTAAAACTTGCACATATTACTTTTATTATAATTTATGACTACAAAACGTGTGGTGTTGAGATACAATAGAATAAAAATTGCAACGTTTACCACAATTAAATGCTTACATACAACGTCCGTTCCATAAAAACCGATGTGACGTGCCTGCCCAGCAGGACGCACACGACATAAAGGCAGATTGCAGCGATAACGAACGTCCACGCAGCTCAATTGGTAGAGTGACTTATTCCGGAATGAGGGGACCTGGGTTCGAGCCCCGGCGTGGACAAAAATGACGGAGAAGTTTACTTCGTTATACAGAGTAAAATCGCACAAAATGAAGAAATATAGGTACAGCAAAAAATATATGTTATTCTTTCTCAAAGTATCTTCCCTGGGATGAAATGCAACGGTCCCATCGTTCAGTCCACTTTTCAAAGCATGTGGTGAAGGCATTTTGTGGAAGTTGCTTTAGCGACCCCTGCACAGTTTGAACAACGTCAGCATCTGTGTTGAATGTTGCGCCAAGGAACTTCTTCATTGTTGGAAACAACCAGATATCTCACGGGGCGAGTTCAGGACTGTAGACAGGCTGTGGCATCATTTCAATACTGCATTTTGTAAGAAACTGTTGAACACAAGCAGCCACATGTCGACGGGCGTTATCATGGTGTAGGGGTCCACTTGCCCCCCATCAGTTCCGGTCGCTTAATTGATATGTGTCGTCGCAGACGCTTCAAAACTGAAATGTAATACTCAGTAATTTGTGGAGGAACGGCATGCTGCCAGACTACACCTTTATGATCAAAGAAAATTGTCATCATCATCTTCCCAGCTGATTTGGTTTGGCGGACATTTTTCGGAAGAGGCGAGCCTGTGTGTTTCTAGACACCCGTTGCGCGCTTCGTGAGGGGGTCGAAATGGAGGACCCATGTTTCATCGGCAGTTATTATTGTGTTTAGAAAGTTTGGATCTTTTGCAATCATTTGTTTCCACTCATGACACACATGAACTCTGGCTAACAATTATTCTCTCGTCAGGTAACGAGGTACCCATCTGGAACACACAGGATGCAACAGTAATTTGTCGGGTAGAATGTGGCATGCGGACATTCTTGAAATAGTTGACGCCGCTATGTCTTCACACGTCATTCGTCGTTCTTCTTGCAGAATTGCCCAAACAGTGCTAAAAATACGCTCCGTAACAACAAGGTCGACCAGGCCTAGAAGCAAGTTCTGCCGACAAATGCCTTTCATGGCGCCATCTAAAAGTCGTTGACTCGTCCAAGCGTTTATCTATGTAAGCTTTTTTCATTAAATCAACTGTTTCTGTAGCCGTTTTACCCAAACGATAGCAAAACGTTGTCGCACAACGCATTTCACTTCTTAATTCTGAATCACTAACCTCCATAGCTGTAGGGCGAAATGCAAATGTACGTTAAACAACTGCGCAATAACAAAACCAGAATCGTCTGCTAAGGCTAATAACTGTTGCCAGAGATACTTCTTTAATTCAGTTAGTCGTCTGCTTGGTTATTTCCCCCCTTTGCACTGTTGCCAACTCAAAAAAATACTCTCAGTTTTTAAGGAACAGCCTTTGCACATACACTGGCGGAAAGTGAAAAAGAACACCAAGAAGGAGACGTCTGATACCAACGAAATTTATACAGCATAATAACAGAATACAGAGGATAACGTGATCAAAACACTATGGCAAAATACAGCTGTATTTGCTGGTAAACTGAAAAATAACATTTCCATGTAACATGGTTAGTACGAGGTTGAACCGCCATGAACTGCGTCACACTGTGCAATTCTGGCATGGAGTCTGTCGTACAGATGTTGGATGTAAGTTTGGGGTATTGAGTTCCAAGCATTCTCAACCTGGACGCGTAAATCGGGTATGGTCGTGGCTGGCCGTGGAGACCGGATAAGTCGTTGTCTCATAAAATCCCACACGTGCTCAATGGGGAACAAACCGGTGAACGTGCAGGCCATGGAAGTTGTCTCACACCCTGAAGTGCATGTTGCGTTGCACGCACCGTGTGTTGGCGTGCGTTATCTTGCTGGAAAACACCAGGATGGACCGATCTTACAAATGGCACAACAACGGGCTGAATGATGTTGTTGATGTAGGAAGTGCTGTTTAACGTACCCGGTGCAAACACTAGTTGTGTACGGGAGTGATAGCTGATCGCTCCCCACACCAGGAGATCAGTTGTAGGCCCTGTGTGTCGCTGGCGGATGCAAGAAGGTTGGAGACGCTCCCCTGTGCGTCTGCATACGGCCATCGGAGGCTCACAAGCAGAATCTGCTTTCATCGCTGAACACGACAGATCGCCATTGCGTTCTCCAGTGCAGACATTGGCGACACCACTGCAGCCGTTCCTGATGGTGGGCTGGAGTCAGAGGTACACATGCCAGAGTCACACGTGCACGTAGTCCTGCATCCAGTAGATGGTTGCGGATTGTTCGCACAGTCACCTCAGGTGCAACGTCAGCTCGGATTTGCGTGGCCGTGGATGTTCTGCTTGACAACGCCGCTCTTCTTATGCGTCGATTGGTCCGCTCATCAGTCCGTCTGTGACTCCCGGTTCCACGTCTTCTCGTGTGGGAATGTTCCTCGGACCATCTACGCCACCATCGTACCACCACTGATACTTCCCGTCCAAGTCGCTCCGCAATATGACGATACGACCACCCGGCCTCGCGGAGTCCGACTAGACGACCTCGCTCAAATTCCGACAACTGCTGAAATCGTACACGTCTTCCATGTCCAGGCATTGCAGCTTCTTCAGGATCTTCGCACGTGTCCGTACGCCGACGACTGATTACATTCACTTCGCCGTACTCCTTAAATACCACCGATGATAATTTGCATATCATGCCGTGCTGTGGCGCAAGCGCTCACCGGTTGTTCCCGAAATTAACATCACACCTACGTAAACTCGACCCCATTAACATATGTAAATTTCATGATCGTCCGCCAATTCCTTCTTGGTGTTCTTTTTTCACTTTCCGCCAGTGTATATCGACAATAGTTTCGCAGAACGTATGGCTCGGCATCATCAGCACGAATTGAGAGTAAATATTCAAATCATTGTGATATCATCAGGCTTCTGATGGTAACGGATTTTGGTGAGTTATTTTCATGCGCTAATTGAAAAACCTAATTCGGCTATCAAGCTTAACGTTTTGAAGCTTTCCACATATGAAGGACTCGGATGTAAACCATGGTAAACAACACTTCTGTCGTTGTGAGATACGTAGATTACAAGTAGTAAAAAAAAATATAAGCTTTTGCACTTACCATAAATTGAATGTTGTACTGTGCTGCCATATGTTGACATCATCATCATCATCATTGTCAAACATTATCAATCCACTGCTGGACGAAGGTCTCCCCAAGTTTCTTCCACAAAGGTCTATCTTGTGCCAGTGTCCTCCATGCTACTCCTGCATACTTTCGAATTTCATCCACCCATCTCTCATGTGGTCTTCTTCTGGGTCTTTTCCTGTCCCTTGGAATCTAGTCTAAAATTTCGGTTGTCCATCGATGGTCTGTCCTTCTGGTAATATATCCAGCCCGTTGCCATTTCAGGGATTTAACTCTGATCATGATGTCTTCCACTCTTGTCATTTTTCTGATCCACGAGTTCCTCTTCTTATCTCTCCTGGTTACACCAAGCATGCACCTCTCCATGCTACTTGAAGTTCTCTGCAGTCTTTGTATGTCTTTTTTAGTTAAGGTCCACGTCTCTGCACCATACGTAAACACTGGAAGGATGCACTGATCAAACACATTTCTTTTAGGACATAATGGCATATTGATCTTGAAAATTATACTGTTTCTTCCAAAAGCTCTTTAGACAAATTTTATACGCCAATTAATTTCTTCATCAATGTGACCTTCACTTGATATCTGCATGTTGACATAAATATATAATGAATACTCTAAAATGCTCAGATTACCACCGCAGTTATTTTTCGTACGCAACTCATTTTTTTACAAAAATGTTGGTTACCGTTGTCTACGCCCGAACCCTGCATATACCGGAAATCTTCACGGCTTGTCAACGAGATGACATCTACTCCATTTCTTTCAAGCGCGAGGATACAGCTCACCAAAATCCGTGACCGTCAGAAGTCTGATGATGTCGCAATGATTGAATGTTTACGCTCCATTCGTCTTCATGATGCCGAGCCAAACGCTCTGCGAAACTATAGTCGATGTATAATAAACACTTAATCGTTGTAAACGTTGCTACTTATATTCTACATGTTACTTGTATTAAAATACTTGATTTTTCTTCGAATAAAAAGCTAAAATATGTCCAAACTATTTTCTTTTACAAGCATAATGAACTCAAGTGGAAAATATTGTTCAAATATGTCCGTGCAGATTTTACTGGAAATTTATTCGTAGTTAATTTACAGCAAGATTATACACTGAGTGGCCACTTTATTATGACCACGCTCTCAATACTTCGTTGGGCCACATTTTGTCTTTAATACTGCGTCGATTCTTCGTGGCATGGACTCCACGAGATGTTGATAACAATGTTTAGATATGATGTGCCAGTCAGACGTTGATCAACACGAATTAAAGGGCCCAAGGCATGCCAGGAAAACATTCCCTAAACCATAAAGTTGCCTCCACCAGCTTGAAGGTTTGTAGCAATGCATTTGGGATCCATGCTTTCGTGCTGTTTCCGACAAATTCTCACTCGGCGATCGGCATGGTGAAACTGAAAACGTGATTCATCGGACCACATAATTTGTTTCCAATTATCGACTGTCCAATCCCTGTGCTCCTGTGCGAACTGGAGACGTTTTCTCTTCTTAACTGCAGACAGCAAAGGTGTTCGAACAGGCCTTCGGCTGCCATATCCAATCCGATGCAGTGTACGGCGAACAGTGCGTGCAGAGATCATTTGAGGGGATCCTTGATTAAGATGGTCTGCAGTTTTCTGCACTGTTGCCCTTCTGTTTTCTGTTACCAGTCTGGACACTCTCCGTTCCGCCCGAGCAGTCACTAGTTGACGAGGACCACATGTTGCACGTAGAAACCCAGTTTTTTGGCTGACAGTCCAGTCTTTAAACACTTTAACAACAGCTGCTCTGGAACATTTCACGAATGCGGCGGTTTCGGTGATACTCGCTCCATGGCTCCGATCTCCTACAATCATCCCACATTGAAAGTCCGTCAAATCGCATTTTTACCCATCTCGTCACCCCAAAATCACTTCTACTACTGTCGCAAGCACTAAGCTTTTCCTGTTTATAGTAGCCTCGCCCTCTCGCGGCAAGAGCGTGCAGCCATAGCTCATTTGCTTAGAACTGTCAGGTGGTCACAATAAAGTGGCCACTCAGTGTACAATAATTTCGGGTGAGAATGAGGATTTTAAGGTGAGCCGCTGAGCAACGATTATTCATACAAGTAGAAAGTTATTAGGTAACGTTCGAAAGCAACCAATTACGTGTCTTCCCCACTTGACATTTGATATGGTATTTTAAACAGCTCTGATATTAAAGAATTCAGACGTATACGAAGCATTAATAGCGGCAATTTGGTAAAGAATCGTGAGCCGCCCCGGTGGCGCAGTGGTCTAAGCAATGGCTTATGACCATTCGTCTGAGAAGGGTCCGGGTTCGAATCCCAGTGAGGCAGGGATGTTGTGTTTGTTTTACGGCACTGGCTCTCTCCCTTCCCTGGAGCCAGTGACCCTAAATTAGGAACGGGCGACTGCTTATTGCCTACCGAGTTGCCTACGGTGGTCGTTAAACCTTCAATAAAAAAACAACAAGTTAGTTGAATCATGCAATGGATTGATTATGATACGCTTTCCAACATGCCAGAAATCATTACTGAAGTTATGAGAACCGCCCCAGTGGCGCAGTGGTCTAAGGCGCTGGCCTTTGATCATTCGTCCGTAAGGGGTCCGGGTTCGAATCTCGGTCAGGCATGGATGTTGTGTTTGTCTTACGGCACTGGCTCTCTCCTTTCCCTGGAACCAGTGACCCTAAATTAGGGACGGGCGACTGCTTATAGCCCATTGAGTTGCTCACGGTGGTCGTTAAACCTCCAATCAAAAAAAAAAAAAAGAAGTTATGAGGATAATGGCAGTAGAATAAATCTCGCTCCTATGACCTGACCTTTGACCCCATTTCGATGATATTCAATAGAACCGGTAAAGTATACTTCCGGAACAACATGATAAAGTTTTGTCTCAATCGAAACATTTGTACGTAAGTTATGACGCATAAGTCAGTGCTGGCACAATGGTCCAATTCACTTACAAGTTGAACAATTTCGTTTGCAGCTATATTCATAAATATTTTCGGGTGTTTTAAAAAGACTTGAGACACACCTTCTACAGTATAGTTCAGAATTTTTAATGCACCACCGTACCTTCAGAAGATTTTTTGACACATTTTTATTTTTCTTACTATGCGGTTCTTGGGAATGCTAATTAGCTGATATACCGGGTGGGCCGAGAAACCATGATGCAGAGGGTGAGTCGAACGTTTTGCAATATTTGCATTATATGGGACGCCTAAAAGATGAACAGCCACAACAGGGCTAATTAGGGAATTTTTGCTTTACGAGTTTGAACTCGGCCATAACGCTGCTCAAGCAACAAGAAACATTTGTCTTGCGAAAGGGGAAGGTTCCGTGGACCACAGCACCGCAACCAGATGATTCAAGAACTTTCGCTCATGTGACAAAACCCTCGACGATCAGCCAAGGTCCGGTAGGCCGCGAACCGAAGATTCGGAGGCCGTGCGCCTGGCCATAAAGGCAAATCCGACAAGCAGTACTCGGAGATTATCGGGCGAGTTGGGCATATCACAGACCGCCGTAGTTCGTCACCTTCAGGACCTCGGTAAGGTCAACAGGAGCTGCCACATTGTCTCCCACGAACTGACGCTACCTGAAGCAAACCGCCTGGTGGAAGTGCGCACGAAACTCCTAGAAAGCCCGCGAGATGTACGTTTCATCACGAGAAGTGTTGCGTGAGGTGAAAAGTGGGTCAATTTCCGTAATCCTAACACACTGTGGCAGTGGTTGTGCCCGGGCTAGCTTCCTAAACCTTTTGCCGGATGTGGGTGCTTCGAGCACAAGGTGATGCTCTGCATCTGGTGAAATGTCGAGGAAGTAATCCATTGCTAATTTGTTCCAGACTGTCGGATCATCAACGCCAACCTCGACTCTGGACATCTGGAGCAGATGCTTGCCGTTTTGGAGGAGAAGTACCCGGCACTGGTGAACAGAAAGCACGCTGTCCTACAGCAGGACAACGCTCGGCTTCATACCACACGAACGACCCAGACAAAACTCCAGGAACTTAAGGACATCGAACTGATGACACACCCAGTATATAGTCCGGACATTGCCCCGTCGGATTATTACTTGTTCCGGTCCATGGCCCACTTCCTTCGCGGGCAGCACTTCAACAACCAAAAGGAGGTGGCAGCTGGGGTGTAGGAGTTCTTCGCCTCGAAGGACAAGAACTGGTACCGCCGCGAATAGAAGAACTAGCAGACAGATGGCTAAAGACTGTGCAACACGATGGCCTATACTTTCAATGCTAGTCAGCTTTCGTCGTTAAGGTACGTATGAAGACATAAAGTGATTCAAATATTGCAAAACTTTCGACTCGCTCTCTGTAGAATCGAAGAACTGGCAGAGAGATGGCTAAAGACGGTGCAACACGATGGTCTATACTTTGAATGCTAGTCAGCTTTCGTCGTAAAGGTACGCATGAAGACATAAAGTAATCCTAATATTGCAAAACTTTCGACTCACCCTCTGTAGAATCGAAGAACTGGCATACAGATGGCTAAAGACGGTGCAACACGATGGCCTATACTTTCAATGCTAGTCAGCTTTCGTCGTGAAGGTACGTATGAAGACATAAAGTAATCCAAATATTGCAAAACTTTCGACTCACCCTCTATAGAATGGAAAAACTGGCAGACAGATGGCTAAAGACGGTGCAACACGATGGCCTATACTTTGAATGCTAGTCAGCTTTCGTCGTAAAGGTACGTACGAAGACATAAAGTGATCCTAATATTGCAAAACTTTCGACTCACCCTCTGTAGAATCGAAGAACTGGCAGACGTCAGATGGCTAAAGACGGTGCAACACGATGGCCTATACTTTGAATGCTAGTCAGCTTTTGTCGTAAAGGTACGTATGAAGACACAAAGTGATCCGAATATTGCAAAACTTTTGACTTATCCTAATATTATTTCTTCCTTTGCAGGTTGGGTGAACTCCGACTAATAAAACTGATGAAGGGGTGGACTTTATCCTTAGTTCAAGAGAAAAGCTTTAGTGAAAGACAATGACCGTAAAAAGCGATTTAACTACAGAACAATGAACGTCTCTTGTGTTGCTCTATGCAGGAATAAAAGGTGTTGCTTTAGGGCTGAGAAGTTTCAAGGTGTGTAACACAAAGTGGGCGCCATGCAAAAACACTATCCTAACATTTTAAAACAGATCTTCAGTAGATGGAAGTGTCCTCAAACCGAAGAGATGACGGCAGGCCATCGTCCTCACTCCACAGGACGTCGAAAGACTTCACGTCGCGATGACAAGAAGTCCTGAAAAAGTAGTAAGTCAGGAGTTGCAAATTTCAAGGTCAGCAATCCGACGAATGCTAAAGGTGGAACTCCAATTATACCCTTATAAAATCTAGGTTGTCCAGATGTTGTCTGACCGACATAAATTGCCATCGTCTTCAGTCTGCGCCGTTGCAAAGGATGGCCTACTGGAAAATCAACCAAACATTTTACATAATACGTGGTTTACAGATGAGGCGCATGTTTGTTCGTATGGTGTCGTTAATAAACAGAACTTTAGATTCTCGGCCGCTAAAAACCTTGCACGAGGTGCCGCTTCATGGTGAAAAAATTACAACGTGGTTTGTTTTGTCTTGTTATGGACTTATTGATCCCATATTTTGGTACGAAATAAGTCTCAACAGGTAGTTCGAGGACTACTACTGCCCAGCAAGATTGATATCTCACACTAAACGCTCACAGAAACCCTATAACCGCTACATCTGAGATGTTCTGAGAAGTGCCACAGACGTCGGAGTAAGTGATCAGACAGTTCACAAATGACTGCATCAGAAAGGTCTGTGGTCGAAAATTTCACTGCGCCGAATACCACTGTCTGCCGCAACCCGACAAGAAAGATATGAGTAGGCTCGGTAACACCAATTATGACAGGAAGAGTGGCAAAGCTTCTTGTTCTGCGATGAGTCCAGGTTTGGCCCACATTCCGATAGTCGGAGTCTTCATGTCTGGAAAATGTGAGTAGCACGCGGCAGTCAGTATTTTTGCAAACCTGAGCACGGTCCCCCGGCGGTTCAGTCGCAGTGGGTGTAGGGATCTGATTCAATGAACGCAGAGAACTGTGGGCTTGTGTAACGCACAGGAACGCTAGTTTGTACCGAGATAGCATCATCAGAAGTTCTGTTACACTTCACCATGGTGCGACAGATGAGTTTCCTCTTCGTGTATTATCATGCAAAGCCTCATCAAACTGGCATCGTGGTTCGCGAGCTCGAAGGTTGGAGTTTTTCACGTTTGCCCCCCACTCCTCGAAGATTTCCCGATATAAATCCTATTGAACATTTTTAGTGCACAGCAGCTTGAACAGGCATCACCCGGCCTCTACGACACGTTCAGAACTTTACGACCTTGTACGTTGTCTGTGAATGGCGCTATGACATCAGCTGAATCATCTCATTTGCATTGTGACATGAAGTGATGCCAAGAGGTTGCACCTTTCGTCTGACTATTTTATGCTTGGTTTTTTTTTTTAGTTTGGGGTTTGTTTTTTGATTGGAGGTTTAACGACCACTGTGAGCAACTCAATGGGCTATAAGCAGTCGCTCGTCCCTAATTTAGGGTCACTGGTTCCAGGGAAGGGAGAGAGCCAGTGCCGTAAGACAAACACAACATCCATGCCTCACCGGCATTCGAACCCGGACCCCTTTCGGACGAATGATCTTATTTTTTTTTTTGCTTGGAGGTTTAACGACCACCGCGAGCAACTCAATGGGCTATAAGCAGTCGCCCGTCCCTAATTTGGGGTCACTGGTTCCAGGGAAGGGAGAGAGCCAGTGCCGTAAGACAAACACAAAATCCATGCCACAACGGGATTTGAACCCGGACCCCTTTCGGACGAATGATCAGAAGTCATCGCTTAGACCACTGCGCCACCGGGGCGGCGAATGATCAGAGGCAGTCGCTTAGACTACTGCGCCACCGGGGCGGCAGTTTGGGGGTTTAATGACAATCGTAAGCAACTTAATGAGCTATGATGAGAGGGTGCTGAAAGAGATAGTAGTAGTCCAAAGCGGAGCTGAGACGGGCCACTCCTGTATATTGTTTAATTCAGAAACGGAAATAAAAAGTACGTTCCATAAAACAAAAGTTTCGTATAAATGTGTTTTCTGTATATTTCTTACATAAATACCTTTACAGCTTCATCAAATTATGAAACTGTGGTCATGCAAATGAAAACTGTAAATTGCTTCCCGCACATTAAATTAAAGAAAAGAAAAGTAATTAAGGGAAAGAAAAGTAGTTTAAGATCCGTAACTGTTTCACTATTTAGAACAGGATCGTGACGTGAATGCATACGGTTTGACGTAAAACGGATCAGGCTTTGGCGCCCTTTAATTTTAAATCAAAATTTCATGGAATTTTTACAGCATTTCAACATTTCTGGCATAGTTATCTTTAAACCTATCAGCATTTTGAACAGTAAAGCTAAGCCTTTGAACTGTTTAGTTTTAGACTTTTCTAATTGGTATCCGGACCTTAAGGACTATCAGCATGCCGATTTTCAGATATCAAGGTTATTGAGAAGTAGTCGAACAATTCGCGAAAATTTCAAGCAGAGAATATTCTAAAGCCGGCATTTTGATTTTTTATTTGTTTTCGGACTCTTCTAGGTATTCGGACCTTAAGACCTATCAACATGACAATTTTCAAATCTCCAGATCATGTAGAAGTGGTCGAACAATTCGCGAAAATTTCAAGCAGAGAATATTCTAAAGCCGGCATTTTGCTTTTTCTTTGTTTTCGGACTCTTCTAGGTATTCGGACCTTAAGACCTATCAACATGACAATTTTCAAATCTCCAAGTCATGTAGAAGTGGTCGAACAATTCGCGAAATTTTCAAGCAGAGAAATGTTCCATAGCCATCATTTTTATTTTATTTTATGCCGGCGGAAAACGCCGAACTTTAAAAGCGTCACTACGTCATTAAGCATTGCGTCATTACCAGTTTGATTGTAGCCTGTCCTTTCACCGAATCACAAGAAAGTGCTAAAAGTAGCTGCGTCACCATGGCAGAAGTTCACGGGACCAGAACCTTCCTGTGTGGTTACCGTTGAAGACAGAGGAAGCTGTTCGTTCCTTTCTTTTGCGTCTTTACAAAATGCTTAAAAATCAGAAAATTATTTTTTCTTAATTTTTTTTAAAGAGAGATGATAGTTTATGGTGTAAAAATTGCAATGCGTGATGATTTATAGTTTGCGATATATCCGTTTTTTAAAATGGATCCCATCGCGAAATAGAGATTTTTGTGAAATTAAAAAAAATTATTTCTCATAAACTAAATTGAAATTCAAAAAAGGGTGACGAGGTGCAAAAATTCGACCATGGCCCTACATACCTACAAAGTTACATGGTTCTGTTGCTGTTAGTTTGTCCTGAACTGATAGCACTTTTTTGCTTACCTTAACTTTGAAATACAATAGCTCTTGAAGTATCACCAGAATCGAAAAACGGTTTATTTCAGCGTATGTTCCGAATAATTCTCTACAAACGATGTAAATTTCATATTTTTGTGTTCAATACGTTTTGCGCTGCGAGCTAGGAAAGCGCGAGTGTCGTGGAATTTGTAAAACAGCGGCAGTTACTTTTTTTTAGAATAGAGAGATTTTAAATTTCTTTTCCTTTGTTGTAAGTAACACGTTTCGCATAGGAGAGGAACTTTTTCTTTATCGCCCAATAATTTGCATTTTCGAAAGCCTCTCTCGCAAGAATGTCGATGCTTTTACGGTTAACTACGAATAAAATAAAAAAAGCGGTAAGTGCCGTCTTCATTGTTTTCTTCGGGAAAGCGCCGGAAAAAAAACTGGCACACATTATTTCCCCCTAGATAATCGAGAAAAAAATATCATAGAAAATGATTTTTCCCACATTTTGTTAATCCAGAATCCACATCGTGCAAAGAACTGATATCCTTAGAAATTAGCGAAAATCCAAGTGCGTTTTAAATTCCACAGTCCGTAATTCGTCATTGTGTGTGCATGAACTCTCTTTGCTAATTTTTAATTCTGCTCTAAGCCACAAATAAATCGATAGGATCGCACTTAAAGGCTGTACATAATTTATTTTTTATTTTTTCTATGCAGCAGTAAGTTCCGCTGCAGCTATATGTTTGACGATATTTAAATAAGGCTCATCCGTTTTCTACCATGATCTTTGGCATTACAGCAAAATTGCTTCGTGAAACGGTCAGAGCAGTGAAATTCTTGCTTTTATTTCGCATGTGATACACCTGATGTTCCTGAGCTTTGTAATCTTCGATGCATCTTCAGAATATAGTATTGGCGGATTGTAGTGAAAGCCTGGCTGCCAATTTTTAAAGGTCGAAAATAGGGAGATTTTGCTTTAGTTTTTTTCACGGTACAGAGTTAGAAATAACAGCAGTGTTTTGGGCGTAATTTGGGGGAAATGTACAAGTGTTAGATTTTTTTTTTGATTGAAGGTTTAACGACCACCGTGAGCAACTCAATGGGCTATAAGCAGTCGCCCGTCCCTAATTTAAGGCCACCTGTTCCAGGGAAGGGAGAGAGCCCGTGCCGTAAGGCAAACACAACATCCATGCCTCACGGGATTCGAACCCAGAACCTTCTCGTGCGAATGGTCATACGCCATCGCTTAGACCACTGCGGCAGCGTTAGATATTGTCAAATAATTTAGATAAAACTCAATCACAGTTACAATAAAATGCAGCAAAACTTCTCTAACTCGAGTCTTCAAGGGAACTACGATTAACTTCGAGTTCTAGAAAATTCGAGTAATAGAATTAATCTACCAGTGGCATCTGTTGTTAAATTTTCTAAATTTGCCTAAGAAAGCAGTACATAGGTTTTGGACCTAGTGTTATCGTAATTATTGTATTTATTTAAATGCAATTACATATGCTTTACCTACTGCAGGACTCCAACAATTAAAAAAATACTGCCGTGCATATCCACGGCATCATCAACATGTTTCAACAGATTTCCAGGATTTTTTAAGATGGTAGAAAGAGTATTAGCTGGTATTCCATATTTTTCAGCAATATTTTTTTCTTTATTCCCGCAATATCCACTTCTTGTATTAGCTTTATATTTTCCTGCATGGATAATGCTTTAAGCTTCCTTTCAGACATCACAAAAATTTCCACAACCATGATAGACTTGGATTTTTCTAAAACTGGGCGCACAGCACGAAAGAATTTGCAAAAGAATTCTACTCACGCGCTACTGGACAGACCTTTTTAGGGCTAAATCCCAGAAAATGGTCCACTTGGAAGCATGGGCGCCTGCAGGAAATTTTTCAAGGGGGGGGGGGGGAGTCAAGTGTAATTAATTAAGGTTTGGCTAATATGCAGAAAACAGTAATTCGTGAAAATGAAAGATTATTACTATTACTACTACTTACTTACTACACTAGAACACTACTACTACTATTATTATTATTATTAATTGATGCTTCTCTTTAAGAAAGTGTATGTTAGTAATAGTCATGCATTATCATGTACATTGGTAACTGCTTTCAAAATAATGAACAGTGTCGAGCAGGGCCACCCGAAGCCTTTTAAGTTCAGCACACAGCACCCGGAGCGGAACTTGTTTGTGCGTACTACCTTAGGGTTTGCTAGGTTTTCCGCTTTCACGTTATCGTTTTCCAATTCCAAATTTCCAATAAAATTGGGATATTAAATTAAACGCCCGAAGCTCCATCTTTCCTTGTGGTCCAGTTCTGTGAGTGTAAAAAAAAAAAAAGTAATAAATAAAATAAAATAAAGCGAAAAACTAATTCTACAATTATACAGGGGTGTCAAGTTCTCCCCCTGTGACCCCCCCCCCGTCGGCGTCCATGCTTGGAAGGGACTAAAACACTCCCTTTACAAAATGGATGGGAGAGGGGATCCTCTTTGTCCAGCTGACCTTGTTTGACCTAATCTTGTTTGACCCCCAGCACCTACAAGACTACCAACAGGTGAATTTTTTTTTTAATTGGAGTTTTAGAATACGTTTTTCGAGATTTTTTTTCACCAAACAGGAAATAACGTTTCGAGTTATAGAAAAATTCGAGTTTAAGAAATTCGACTTATAAGAGAAAAAATGTATGAAAAAAGAGAAATTTTTATGTAAAATGCCGAAATTCTTCGAGTTGTGGAAAAATTCGACTCATAGAAGTTCGAGTTTTGGAAGTTTTACTGTAAATCCTACCTTTCGTGAAAACAACTTGGTCCTGGATACTCAAGAAACGCATATAGCGCATTAAATCCGTTTATTTTTATGGCGTAATAAGCGCAAAGATTCGCCAAGCTTTCGCACTCCACTGGGAAGCTTTTTCAAGGCAATGGTAGACATAAAAATGCTACCAATGTAGACACTTTTATGTCTACTACTGTGTCTACCATTGTAGACATTTATGTAGACATTTCTATGCCTACCATTGCCTTGAAAAAGCCTCCCAGTGGAGTGCGAAAGCTTGGCGAATTTTTTTGCTTATTACGCCATAAAAATAAACGGATTTAATACGCTATATGCGTTTCTTGAGTATTCCCATTGTGGTGTATTAAAAATAACGTAAACTTGGTGCTGTTTCAGTGAAAGATATGTGTATGATTTCGCTTTTGCAAGAACTTTTTGATTGTGAGTGATTTCGAAAACGCTTTTTTTGGCCTTGACGACGCAATTTTGCTATCAATTTTTTTTCTAGCATGTTATCATTCATTGGTGATCTAAACTGGGTTCTGACTTTTTTAAAAATTGGCTGAACACTCTCTCCCACTTTGCAATTGTGTGCGGAAGAGTCAAAATCGATGTCATGACACTGAACAAATTTCCTCGATTCCTTTCGTGAATCAACGAAGTATATTTTTGATCAAAATTTTCCCGTGAAATGACGAAAAAAAAAATCCTCCTGAATTTTACTGAATTTTCATACACGAGGAAAATTCTGAATTTTCAGAAACCTTTCCGCAGTTCCTTTCGTACATTAATGAAAAAATCCTGTTCTCACTTTTTCCGTATCTGTATGACGGATAAATGTCCGGTAATGGAAGCCATTCGCGGGAATACACGAGGTTTGATTATAACTATTAAATTTCAGAGGACCTGATTTTGAAGTTCTGAAGCGAGATCGGATAATATGGATAACATATATCGCATGGTATTTTGGTTATTGTGCAACGTATATTCCTTCCATCCGTCCACTTGCCGCACCAGCTATTGTATATTGTATTACTGTAAGAAACCGGGTAATCGTACGGTCGATTGTATGATGTCTATGTATCAGTCTGTGGACCTCTTACACAAAAGTTACACTCACTGTCATAAAAATACACGTACCAAGGAAAAACCGTACGATTAACGCGAGACTCGGCAAATAGCTACGGGGAGGGCAGACATGCAAAGGATTAAAGTTTCGTGCGATTCCGCATGCCTGTGCGTCCAAGATCGGCGCTGCAAGCGAAATCCTTGGGGCTTATGATCTCACCTGACTCTTACCGTGCACTTGCACAATCGTACCGAAGTGCACGGTAAGAGTCAGGTAAGATCCCTGAGCGATAGACATGCCGAGGAGCAGCCGTAGATGTGCGTACTGGCAACCGACGGAGTTTGAACGAGGCCGCATCGTCGGGATGAGAGAGGCAGGGTGGCCGTCGCGCCGAATCGGCAGCTATTTGGGCTAATCGATTAGTACAATGCGATCGTGTCGGGAGCAATGGACACGGGAAGTACCCAGACACGACGGACTGGCTCTGGACGACCCAGACACACCACCTGCAGAGAGGACCGAGGGATCGTGAGAGCGGCACGCACCGGTGCAACGACCTCCTCGTCCAATATCCAGAGACATATGGCTGATGTTATCTCTACATCGCCAGAACAACTTCCAGACGCCTGGTAGAGGCGAATCTGCACTCCCGACGGCCCTTAAGTTTTCTGCCATTAACACCTGATCATCGTCGGCGTCGATTTCAGTGGTGTAAGCAGCAGGCAACGTGGTATGCTACGGATCGGCGACGCATAGTGTTCAGCGACGAATTCCGCTTCTCTATGGTAACGGATGACCAACGTGTCAGAGCGTGGAGGACCGCAGGTGAGCGCTACAATCCTAACTCACTGTACAGCGGCACACGTCCCGAACTGCAGGAGTGATGGTCTGAGGAGCCATCGCGTATGACAGCCGGACTTCTCTCGCAGTGATCCGAGGGACGTTGACAGCCCAGTGCTACGTACAGAAGATCTTGCAGCCCAGTGTGCTGCCTTTCTTGAAGGGCGGCTTGGAGCCATTTTTTAACAAGATAACCCCCGTCCGCACACGGCTCAGGCTTCACAGAACTGTCTACGTCATGGCTTCGACGCTTCCGTGATCTGCCAGATAGCCCGATCTTTCGCCCATTGAGCACGTGTGGGACCAGATGGGACGCCAGCTTTTTCCATGTTCCAGTGTTTGTGATTTAGAGAGTCAGTTGCAAGAAGTGTGCGCCAATCTGTCCCAGAATAACCTACGGCGTCTATTTGATTCCATGCCGGACCGTATCACCGCATGTATCCGAGCACGAGGACGACCGACGCGGTACTAACGCGGACCGGAATATGTACCGTATGTCCGCCGGAAATCGTCCTGCTGCTGTGATATTGTAATCACTTCTACCCTTGGTATGTACCATCTCACTATTAAAATCTCATTTCAATTCGACGCTTCCTTCTTGGTGGGCGGATTTTTATGATAATGAGTGTATTATAGCTATAAAGTACAAATATTATATTTAGGGGTTTTGTGAAAATAGTACTATAAAGCGGTATGTTTCACATTTTCTTAAACAAAATTAAAAGTCACAGCGAGTTAAAAAAAAAATCTGGAATTCCAAAGCAGTCTGTTGTTTCGAAAAACAACATTAGCATCACATGATTCGGCTGAAGTTTGCAAAGGTCCATCGAAACTAGAGCATGGATGATTGGAAACGCATCATATGGTCTCACGAATCCCTTTTCACACTGTATCGTGCCGATGGCAGGCAGAGTGTGTGGCGTAAACCACACGAAGCTATGGTCCCCGCATGCCAAGCTGGGGATTACTGCAGTCCGGTGGAGGCGGTGCAACTGTTTGGGTAGCTTTCACGTGGTCCGGCCTGGGTCCCTTAGTACCTCTTGAGTCGTCCGTCGCTGGTTCTAGCTATGTCAGCTCTTGGCTGGCCATCTCCAGCCTTTCATTACGTGCCTCTCTCCGAACCAAGTTCCGATCTTTCAACAGGACAACTCTCCTCCATTCCATCGGTCCCGGCTAGCGGCCGACTGGCTCCAGGAGCATAGCAGTGAGCTTACCACACTCGCATGGCTCCTTCGCTCACCGGACATCAATCCCATAGAGGATTTATATGACATATTGGAACGAGGTGTTCGTGATCAACCAACCTCACCACATCGCTGCCTGCTCTACTCGAAGCACTCTTAGATTGTTGGTCAGCGATACCTGAGTTTCGGAACCTCATTGCGTCCCTACCACGACGTTTGGATGATGTCCTACGTGAAAAAAGGTGGTGCCACACGCTATTAGTTGGGTGTACGTAATAATTTGTCCTGAAGTGTAGTTACACCATGATAAATATGTTTTATTAAACGTAGAACACTTCCCAAGCAGTTCGCTTGCTCTTGATTTGAGCATTTGAAAAGTGTACTTATGCTGGATTAATATTACAACTAACAGTATAACAACTAACTACTGTTATTATCTTACAGGCATTTTTGACCTGTTGAGGTAGGAAGGAGCTAGGAGTATGTTGGTATAACGATCGCTGATGCGTTTACTCAAAATAATGTGAATGTTGGTTGGCTGTGCACTTTGTAATGGCTCGGAAAACTGTTGGAAGTGAAAGCAGGGAGGATTTACGACTAGGCTAACCCCTAGCCGTGGTCACGGCTACCGTGCTCGGGGGGGGGTATATCCTGAAAGTACATCGTGAGTAGCAATTTACTTCACTCTTTTCTAACCTGAACACTGAGTTAAAAAAATTCATAGTCGTGTTGTCCCTTAATGCATCTAGTGAATGGTCTTTTAGTGTTCTTAAAATAGTTTAGAACTATTTTAGGAACTTATCCACGGATCTGAGACTTTCCAGTTTCGCTACGTTTGCTACAAATTCTAAACAAATCATTAAAGACTTTACTGCCATGAAGGTGCGTTGAGTGGACTTAAAAGGAGAGGTATCATTAAAAACTTTTTAATGTTGATAATACGCAATACGGAAAGGTGAATTTTAAAACTTTAATGCATTCAAACTTTTTAAATGAGATTTTTTTTTACAGTAAAAACTATTGCAGTTTGCAGCTGATTCATTAGTGTTTTATTTAAACATAGAGAGCAAATTAATATTTTTCTTTCAGTGCTTTTGTCATGATAAAATATATTCATATGCATTTTTACAGAAGGCACGTAAAAATAATTGTAAATAGCGTTAATAATTGGTGATGCACTTAACGTTTGTTAAATAATTTGGGTGGGGGAGGGTTCTTCCGTTTAAGGCTGACCTCGGGCGATGAAAATTTAAAATCCCCGTCTGAGTGGAACAGTGATTGACAGCTAGCTCTCTATATCAGTGCCCGTAATTATACCAATGGAAGTTACAAAAGCTAAGTCTGCCAGCATGTGCTTAAATTAATGAAAAAATGAGTGATTAAAATGTTGTTAATCAAGCGAATAATTTACTCTTCACACCGAATCAAGAAGTTGATTATCATATGAAAATCTAAACGTGGGCAAAATACTCTATTGAAATGAAAATACCAACGTTTACCACAATCAAGGGTTTATTATACATCTACTATAGTTTCGCAGAGCATTTGGCTATGCTTCACCAGGACTAACAAACGCTCTGCGAAACTATAGTCGATGTATAATAAACCTTTGATTGTGGTAAACGTTGGTATTTTTATTTTATCTAAACATCACAAGTTTTGTAATAATGAATTATATATAAAATACTCTATTGTGGACTGGGATTTATTTATACCTACACTATAAAAATAAGTGGTGTGAACTGATGAAAATTTTCTAAAAATAACGTGCAACAAAGTTGCCAGTAGGTGTACGTCTTTTTTTTTTTTTTTTTTTTTTTTTGATTGAAGGTTTAACGACCACCGTGAGCAACTCAATGGGCTATAAGCAGTCGCCCGTCCCTAATTTAGGGTCACTGGTTCCAGGGAAGGGAGAGAGCCAGTGCCGTAAGACAAACACAACATCCATGCCTCACCGGGATTCGAACCCGGACCCCTTCGGACGAATGATCAGAGGCCATCGCTTAGATCACTGCGCCACCGCGGCTGTACGTCTTTTTCAGAAATTTCCATTGTTAAAAGTGCCCGTTTATTTTAACTTCCGTATTTTCAGAGATTTTCCGTAGTCAGAAATTCCGTTCATCTCAGAAAAAATTAATTTCAGGTTTTTCCGTATTTAAACTGAAATTCCGCAAAATTGACGACCATTATCTCAGATAATTCTTCCGCTGCGTCAGCATCTCGGGTATCGGATCTCCAATTACAACCTTGTCTACAATACCCTTGTTGCCACGTCTTCCTGCAGCCTCGGCTGTTGTACCAGTTATAACGAAGGGAATTTCTCCGTCATTTCTGTCCACGCCAGGATTCGAACCCGGATCCCCTCATTCCGGAATAAGTTGCTCTACCAATTAAGCTACGCGGACATTGTATTCTGGTTCCTATCTGCCTTTATGTCGTGTGCGTCCTTCTAGCAGGTACGTCACATCTCCTGGTACGTTACACAGTCTTCACTAGGGCTGATCTGCTACGTATTGCTTCTTCTGCGACGTTGGTTTCCTCGTCTCCTGACTCGGGAGGTGAGCCTGATCCACTAATGGATACATCCGCCTCAGCATCTTCTTCGAAGCGTATTGGAACTCATAAAGGCGCTGTAAAACAGAAAAAAGTTAAAACAACTTTCTGTGCCTCTTTCTGAGGATTCATCTAGTGTCCCCAGTGTTTCTGGTTCCGGTGTTTCTCCACCTGATGATTCTTCAAACAGTATTAACAGGATCTTCTCCGCTCAGATCCTGTTAATCCTCTCTCTGATACTGAGGTTCTACAGGCCATTGATACGTTTCCTCCAGTTCCTGGATGCTGGACCACTGTCCAGACAGCAACTTTTACGTTTTTTTCAACCTGCACGTACTATTGTTTGCTCTGAAGAATCCCTCCACTCACCTGATCTGGTGCTGTTTGCAGCGGTAACGCAATTCGAAGCTTATGTGTCATTTTTTAAGTCTCTGAGTACCACCGATCCTCGGTATCAGGCATTTTTGAGACGTTACACGCACCGTCTCGCCCCCTTGCAGGAGCTCGCTGAGAAGCATATATGTGATACTTCATTTCCTCTTGCCGATGACTTTTAGCTCACTTCCCCAAACCAATCACTTTTTGTTCTCTTAATGCTAGGGGATTTGCGAACCCGTTCGCAAATTCTCTGGTGTTGGTAGACTTAGTGCCTTTTGATTCTGATGTTTTCCATGTATTTTAAATTTGCTATATTTGTGTGTTTTTACTGTGTTTCACAAGTAATGTATTTTCAATTTGCTATAATTGTGTATTTTTGCTGTGTTTTCACGAATAATCGGTCTCGTTACTTGTGTGAGCTTCCCAGTATCTCTTTATCATTATCTTATCTGTTCTTTCCTGAATTTGTGCCTTGTTTTTTAAATTTCCTATAATTGTGAGGTTTTGCTGTGTTAGTGCTTTCCTCGATCGCGGATTATTATAGTGGTACATTTGGTAACTTTGTTACTTTTATAAAGTTGATGAGTTACTCAATAATGTTTTGCGCTCTAACCACATTGAAGTTCCGTTCGGATGATTTATGATGGCATAGTATACTTCATATACATGTGCACATGTGTTATTCATATTGTTTGACATGCCGATATGCCATTCATTGTTCGTGTGCATATTTATTTCCTTTCTGTGTAACTTTGTGCTGCATCTTGGATATACATACATTGCCGCACTTTTGTTTTCTGTACTGCAAATTTCAATGAATCTCCTATGTTTGTATTTCGTGATAGCAATAAACTGGGTACCACTATGGTACCCACAGTTACCAATACCAATACCATTGCCATTTCAGGGATTTACCTCTGATCATGATGTCTTCCACTCTTGTCATTTTTCTGATCCACGAGTTCCTCTTCTTATCTATCCTGGTTACACCAAGCATGCACTTCTCCATGCCTCTTTGAGTTGTCTGCAGCCTTCGTATGTCTCTTTTAGTTAAGGTCCACGTCTCTGCACCATACGTAAGCACTGAAAGGATGCATTGATCAAACACTTTTCTTTTAAGACATAATGGCATATTGCTCTTGAAAATTATGCTGTTTCTTCCAAAAGCTCTCCAGGCAAGTTTTATACACCGATTAATTTCTTCATCAATGTGACCCTCACTTGATATCTGCTGTCCAAGATAAACCTACGTATCTTGTGACGTACCTGCCAGCAGGACGCACACGACATAAAGGCAGATAGGAATCAGAATAAACGTCTGCGTAGCTCAGTTGGTAGAGCGACTTGTTCCGGAATAAGCGGCCTCGGGTTCGAATCCCGGCGTAGACCAAAAACGACGGAGAAATTTACTTCGTTATAATGGCGCCCGAACTATCCGGATGACCCGGCCGTTCAAAATCTCGCATTGGTGTGATGTTATTTCCACACCGCGAGATAGGAAAAATGAGAGTATCCCTTCTTCAGCGCTTCGAAAAATAAATGTGTGTGAGGTTGCATTCCACACAGCAGATTGACTGGGAGTTCTCAAGTGCACGTTCTACAGTGGATGGCTGCCTGCAACGATTCATGGTCACGGCTGACCCGTGGGCCATGCCCCCGGCCCTCTTTCGGGGGGAGATGTGACGTACCTGCCAGCAGGACGCACACGACATAAAGGCAGATAGGAATCAGAATAAACGTCTGCGTAGCTCAGTTGGTAGAGCGACTTGTTCCGGAATAAGCGGCCTCGGGTTCGAATCCCGGCGTAGACCAAAAATGACGGAGAAATTTACTTCGTTATAATCTGTTATCTGCAGCTTTTCTCCATCAATCAATAAATCTTCATTTCTTGTAAAAGCATTGTACATCGCTTTTGTCTTCTGAAAGTTCATTTTTCATCCAACTTCTTTACTCTTGTCAGCAAGTTCCTGGATCATACTCTGCAGCTGTGATGGGGTAGTTGCAAAAATGACTACGTCATCAGCAAAACGAAGGTGGGTTAGATAATCTCCATTAATCTTTATCCCTTTGTTTTCCCAGTTCAGTGATTGAAAGACATCTTCCAATGTGGCATTAAAGAGCTTGGGAGATATGGTGTCACCTTGTGTCACTCCCTTTCCAATATAGAGTATAATAAATAGCTGGTGCACAAAATAGGGGAGAGGAGAAGAAATATCCTGTGCCACAATAAACAAAATTCATGCGATATGCTATCCACAATATCTGATCTTGCTACGGAACTTCGAAATTCGACAGACGATTGAAATTTAAAAGTTAATCAGACCTCAAGTATTCTGACCAATCGCTCCTGTTACCGATAATTCATCGTCATAAGGATACGGAAAAAGTGAGAACAGAGTTTTTCCGTTAATATACGAAAGGAATTGCCGAAAGGTTTCTGAAAATTCAGAATTTTCCGTTAACACATCTCTAAAACGGTAATTTACCGTCAATATAAGAAAGAAACTGCGGAAAGTTTTCTGAAAATTCAGAATTTTCCGTTAACAGATCTCTAAAACGGTAATTTACCGTCAATATAAGAAAGAAACTGCGGAAAAGTTTTCTGAAAATTCAGAATTTTCCTGTGGTACGAAAAATCCGTGAAATTCAGGTTTCTTTCTATCACTTCACGGGAAAGATTGTATCTGAAATATACTTCGTTAATTCATGAAGTAGATCACGGAAAGTGGTTCGTGAATTTCAGAAATATTTTGTATAGTGTAGCCGAAAATTGCTCAAGAAAAAGACACGATTCAGATGGAAAACGAAATCTTAGATTTTACGATGAGAGAAATGCTATTTCTGTTCCGACTTGGAAAAAAAATGTTCAAACAGAATATAAACTGTTGTTTGTTAAATGATTTTCTGATAATGATGTGAAAAGCAAAACGTAGAGCTTTTTACTTCCCTCAAGGCATGGGTTTTGCAAAACATTCCACTATACTGTGATATTTGCATACCAACGAAATGGCCTTAAAACCATAAGAGAGGCGATAGAAGCATAACGATTCGACTGTTGGTGTTAAGTAGAGGTATGCAAATGAACAACAGATGCTTGAAGGAAGCTATCATCAGGAGAAGTATAAAATTTTTAACTGAAATGGAGAAGAAGCAATTAACTGATGGGGAAGAAAAACCGTGAAGGTGAAAGTACTCGGTATTCACAGCTTTCATACTGACATATAAATACACATAGCGCCGTGGATTGTTGGCCACCGTAGGGTAAGGTGAACGTACTCGGCAAGTTATCGAGAAATCCGGGGTTCGATCCCAGCGGTGTCCGGATAAGAAATTTCGGTTGCTGTCTGTTAATAAAAGAAAACGTCGAGGTCGACAGGAATGAAACTTGGTGGGTAGGTTTGGCATCGTGAGACATGCAAATGATTGCGGACGACTGTTGGTAATGGTCATCACCAGCAGGGAACACAGTTGCCATTAATGGGTGAACTTGGTCCTCAATGATGTTCAGATACCTTACAGCTGTCAGTGATTGTGCTATTGGGATAATGGGGCTGGAGTGTCCCAATAAAACATCGCCCACAGCATAACACAGCCCCCATCTGCCTATTTCTGCGCAACTGTGCATCTAGGTGCCATAGCTGCCTTTGGTAATCGGCGTATCCGCGCTTGGCCGTCTACGTGATGCACCAGGAATCTTGATTCGTCCGACCAGGACACTTTCTTTGAGGACCTAGCACGGGGACCCGGCTAGGTCCTCGGCTACGCAGGCTCATGCGCGGAAGGCTACAATAAACTGCGTGCTGTGACACATTGCTCTGGTCACCACTGTTGTAGCTGCGGGTGATTTGTCGCACTGTGGCCCTTTGGTCACTGTGAACAACGCGGGACAGTCTTCGCTCCTCTCTGGTATCAATGAGCTGCGAATGACACATGGCTGGACTACGGTTCGTCTTTTGTCCATCTGTGCCCCACTTTTGCAACGTACTCACTTCACCGGCACGTGAACAACCCACAAGTCGCGCCGTTTCCGAGATTGTAGTTCCGCGGCGCCGTGCCATCACAATTTGTCCTTTATCAAACTCCGATAGATCGGCAGCTTTTTCCCATTCTGACTTCGAACGCTATACTAACGGAAAACCGGTCCTTGTGTTGCATATAAACTACTCTGTGAAGTTCACCTGCGCCACAGTTCGGTCTAGTGGTCATAATGTAATGGCTCATCGCTGTATGTGGCTCAGCGAATACCACGTAAAGTTCGTTCTTCTTATTCGTTCACTTTAAGCGAAACAGGAGTCACTCAAATACCGTTAAAGAAAGAGTTACTTACAGTTTTTATTTTATTTAGTCAATAGCTCATAAGTATTTCACTGGGAACTTTAACAAAAACAAAAACTTTCTCTAAACCAATAGATGATGAGATCCGCATACGAAGATGGAGATGGACAGGTCATGTTTTGTACATGGGGAGAAACGGAATTCCCCAAGTAGGATTGACTTGGGCACCAGAAGGAAGACGCTGTAGAGGTCGCCCAAAATGAACATGAAGAAGAATAATGGAAGAATCCGAAATGAATGAGGCTGGATGGGCTAGCTGGGCAGAAGCAAGAGCGGCTGCGAGGAACAGGGTCAGATAGAAAGCCAGCGTTGCAGCCTTATATGCCAGTAGGCATGTAAAGTAGTAGTAGTACTTCACTGGGATATTCCAATGCTCACGAAGAACTAATTGATAACAGTACTAATAGTTTACTCTGAACAACGTGAGTTAGTAAATACAGTAGTAGTTTGACGAGACTCTAAACACGATATATATATATACACTCATCGTCAAAAAAATTGTTGCACCCAGAAAGAGGCAACCGACAGGAATTAAACTTGGTGAGTAGGTTTGACATCGTGAGACATGCAAATGATTCAAGCATCACGCTCGGCCGAGCATGTGACGCAAGCAAGTACGGGTCGTAGCGCTGTGGCTGACCGGCTATATAAAGTAGTCCCGTTGTGCGCGCTTGCCATTCTGACTCGTGTTGTTGTGTTGGTTGCATGCTTTGCAAGTGAAGTATGCCTCGGAGAAAAGTACGGAAGTAATTCGAGCAATTGAAGGAGTTCGAGAGGGGGAAGCGGGATGATCTTATCGCCGTATTTCTCGCCATACAGGTCCTGCAGATATCACCATAGCACGCTGTTGGCGCCGGTGGATAGAAGAAGTGACACAGCAGCGACAGGAAGGGTCTGGGAGAGCTAGACGAGCCACGGAGAGAGAGAGAGAGAGAGAAAGAGGACCGACGGGTTGTCCGACATGTGCGGAATGTCCCAACAGCCACGATTGCTGATATTCAGCTAGCAGTGGTGCCCTCCATGCATCGTCCGATTAGTGCCAGATCATTGGCTGATGGCTGAACATGGTAGGACTTCACGCAAGCAGACCGTTACGACGACTGCCCGTAACAACAGTGCATCGTCGCCAAAGACTGCAATGGTGTCGTGCCAGACTGTCATGGAGCCACGCAGAATGGCAGCGGGTGATCTTCAATGACGAGTCCCGCTTTTGTGTTGGAAGAGACGACTACCATATCCGTGTGTGGAGGCACCGTGGTCAGCGCCAAGATGAACGGTTTGTTATCGAGCGTCACATATCCAGAAGGTCTGGTGTCATGGTGTGGGGGTGCAATTGCCTACGATGCCAGATCACCTTTGGTGTTCATTACAGGCTCTTTGTCAGCCCAACGCTACGTTAATGAGGTCTTGCAACCACTGGCCCTACCTTTTTCTGAACGCTCACTTCGGTGCAATTTTCCAACAGGACAACGCTCGTTCGCATACGGCTGCTGTCTCGAGAACTTGCCTTCAAGGCACTGACACTTCCATGGCCAGCTGCATCGCCAAACTTATCGCCGATTGATAATGTGTGAAATGCTATTGGACGCGCTATCCACACTCCACCCCATACCGCACAATCTGCAGGAACTGCGTGAGAAGATTCAAGCTGCATCGGATGGCTTATTGCAGGACACCATTAGGAATCTTTACAACTCCATGCCGAGACGTCTGGCATGCTGTTTGAGCAAACATGGCGGCTCGACACCATACTGAGAGACACTATTTCTTGGCGTGTATCTGAATAAATATTGCCCATATCAGTCTCAATGTTTAATAATTTATTGTTCCTGGTAACCTTTGCCTTCCTCCTAAGTAGCATTGCAATCTAACACGTGTCATGGCGAAAATTTTAACCTCTGGTGAATTTCGGAAAGACCTGATCAATCTTTCTGTTGGTTTATCAGGGATTAATTAATGCAAAAATTTCTCCCATGACATACGTTAGAAGAAAATTCCTAGTTGAAAGGCAGGGGAATTCGTGCGCAAAATTTGCTTGTCTTAATCACAACCAGAAAAACAAAAAATTTCATGTTAAGAAAAAAAAAAAGAAAAAGAGAATAATATTTGATTTAACTGACTTTGGGGTTTTGGAAATAATTATTTTATCTGTTCTTTTATCGCAATAGGAAAAGGCGAGTAGGTGTGCAGCTCAGAGAATCAAAATTAATTTTACTTTAACATCACGGAATGGGGGAAAAAGCGTTTAGGAAAAAAAGAGTTATGAGAAAAGGAAATCTTCTTTCAGATCGGCCATTTTAAGGGGTCCTGTAGAAGTCGCTCAGAAATGTTGCAGAAGTACTCTTAGGGGGTTGGCGCTGTTCTATTTTTGGGACAAGGTCACAGCCGCACATAGGAAGTTACTTGGTCCCTGCGAGCGAAGGTCAAGGGGTTCCTCTCCCTTTGGCTGACCGAAGATGCCATGTGCCTCGAACAAATTTTTTTTCTCATTGAGAGTGCGGGACGCTGCAACGATGCTTACGTGTGAAGGTCAGAGGTCACTCGAGTCGTGGGAGAGAGCTGTGGTATTGTAGGGCCGCTGTTACTAGGGAAAATTTTATCCAATCAGGGGTCAGCATTTTCCAACACCCCAGAGTTCTTTTACACTTTGAGACGCTTGTCTCAAGTCACTCTGACTTTTGCTCTTGTCTTCGCTCTTGCTGGCCGGCGGAAAGAGGGGACGGCCGAGTTTTCTCCTCGCCTTTTAGTGGGGAGAGGACCCACAGAAAAGTTTCCTGACTGCCTTTGCTCTTCGCTGACCACCACAATGGGACACTCTGGATCTGGGCTCCCTATTGAAAGTTTTGACGATGTAGAACGCGGATGAAGCGGCATTCCGCCGGCCGGGAACTTCGCCCTGGAGAAAAAATGGCGGGAGGCTAAGACGATGTCGCTCGTGGAGAGAACTTAGCCGAGGAAGGCAAGACATGCCTCCTCCTTTATTGATATCCTGCAAAAAAAAAAAAAAAACCCATCGACAGCTTCTCCATTCTGTTGCTACTCCGAAAAGGAGGCCTGCTTCAAAGGCCGGAGGAAAGAAGCCAAAAAAAAAAAAAAACAGTTCCATCTCATCCCAAAGTTTGGGGAGGCTCTTCCCTGCAGGTCATCAGGAAGCACATTGCTGCTAATCACCAGGTGGACATTGAAAGCTCTCTCCCTTTCATCAAAAAGGTACCTCAAGTCTGCAGCTACCAGCGATGCCCTTGTTCAGAAAAAACAAGAAAAAAAACAAGAAAAGAAAGAAATACCACCGAGACTGTGGGTGTGCCAGGACTGTAAAAAAAGAAAAAAAAACATAAATAAAAAAAACGGACGCCAGCTCAAAGGTAATATTTTCAGTTCATATCTTTTATTATTGATACATAAAATCCCACGCAGGGTACCTAAACTTCGAGCTAAGCATAAGAAAAAAAAAAGAGCAAGTTTTTTTTTTGCCTCTGATTATGGCTGTGTTGTCGTTCAGTTTTCAAAATTAAAATTTATTAGTTCCTCAGGTATGAGTTCAGAAAGAAGAAAGAAAAAAAGAAAGGGGAGTTGAAAATGCTTTCATTTATGTTTTTTGTGTTGTCATGTCTGATACTTTAGCAACTCCCCAGGCCAGTAAATTTTAATGTATCGGAAAAATTTGGTTTAATGTTTGAGCACAGTGAATTTTGTTGCATCGATTGTAGTTTAGTTGGGCATGTGATAATTGAAAAGCAGTGTTATTGTGATGCCGTGGGTGATGAAATAATTGTAAACATTTCTCTCTAGTCTTTTACAGCATTGAGTAATTTTTTTTATGAGTGAAGATAAATTATGGGATGATTTATATTGGGATTTTGGGAACATATGTATAGTGTGATGAAATTGGAAACCTAAAGTGCTGTTTACACTCTTGGAGTGTTGAGTGTCGAAATTAAGATGGTAGGTGTGTTATTTGAGGACCAGTATTTTACATGCTCCAGATGAGTGTTAATCTCCCATTGGAAAGGGGTGATCTTAGGGCAAGCCTGGAACTTGTCCTAGGGCAGAGGGCTCTGAGTAGGGAATTTTCACCAGGATGCGATATGTGCAAAATAGAAGTTAAGGTATTTGGGTTCTCAAGTTTAGTATTTCACAAAAAGAATGAACATCATGGGTTGAGAAGACACACTTTTGCTCACCAGTTCCGGTATTAATTGTTCTTTTCTTTGGCTTAAATTTTCTTGTTTTCACTAAAAAGAGTCTAAATGTAATTTTAATTTTCAATAAGGTGAAAATATTTAGTGGGTTATGTAAATGGTCAGTGTTATTATCTGCAGTGCAACCTGCGCATTGCCATGGTACAGAAGAATTTCCTTGCTTAGTGATTTTTCCTGGGATTTGGATGTAGTGTGAGATAAGTGATTTTCCTGGGATATGTGTGGATAGATAAGTGATTTTTCCTGGGATATATGTGGATAGATAAGTGATTTTTCCTAGGATATATGTGGATATTGTGATTTTGAATTTTCCTGGGATATATAGAGATAAGTGAATTTTCCTGGGATATATGTGGATATGGTGATTTTGGATTTCTTGGGATATAGAGAGATAAGTGATTTTTCCTGGGATATAGTTGTGTTAGTTCTGGGCCGGATGTGCCTAGAGTATTTAGGGTTGAAGTACGACAGGCTCTTGCAGGCGTGGTTGATCAAGGTGGGATCATGCATTGGTTCGAAAAGGGAGAGCCTTGAGGACGTGGTTTTTGGGGGAAAACTTGTCTTCAAACCCCCCAGTAGTTTCGCTGCTCACGGAGATATGTACTGCCAGCGAGGGTCGGTCGGGCTTTGCTTCAATAAATGTGGCGAGATCATGTTAGAGGAAATTCTGTACCTGATGATGATGTGTCGCACTTGAGGATTTTTTCCTTTCCCTTTGCCTAGGCTGATATTGGATTCACGACCCAATTTCACGCCTTCAGCCTGACTGGTATTTTCTTCCTGTGTTGGTTCTCAAAACCCAGGGTAGTGTCTGAACTGAGAGTATTTGCCTCACCGCTACCTCAGTAATTCACTGCAGGTGTTAAATTAAGCTTTGTTTTGTGATTTAAAGTATCTAAATTAATTTGTTTATGATATGCTGTAGTGCTAGGGATGTAAATTCAAAATTCTGGTTGTTAGTGTTAGTGAGTATGATATTTAGTTTGGAAATTTAGTTAATTGGTATTTTGAGCTTTTGTTTACAGTATAGAGTAATTAAGTATCTTGAGCTATTATTTGAAGTGCAGAGTGAGGTGATTCTTATGAGCAAGCTAGTGCAAGAAGATTGTTTGAATTTCTGAATTATGTTGATGATGTTATGAATAGTGATAATTTGTAAATTAGTTAGTGAGGTTTCTTTATAAGTGAAGTAGGTTCATTCAGGATAGTTCTATAGGTTATGTAATGTTAATTAATGCTTGTGCTCAGTGTAAATTCTGTTTTGAGGATGATTTACTTGGTTTGTTTACTTGCGGATAGTAGATTTGTTAATGTATAATTTGTGGCTCTTATTATAACTGTAAATTAAATTGAAGTCTTTGAAGCTGGTCTGGGAGATTGCAGAGTTTGCTAAGGTTGTTAAGGTGCTGTAAATTTAAATCAATAAGTGTACAATTGTAAATTTGTCATTGAGCTAATTAGGTGAGGGAGAAGAGAGTACGTTTCAAAAGAACAGAACTTGTCCACCTTGCGGAATTAAAAGAATCCAGTATTTTTGTGTAAATTATGTGAGTCGTAGTATAATTTTGGAGGCATAAAGTCAATGCCTGGTGTTCAAACCAACTGTGTTGAAATATGTCAAGTTGTGCTGTTCATAAGGCCAGTGGCCAAATAGAAATAGAAAAGAAATTGAGATTCTGTTTTTATACTGCTGTGTTTAAGCAAAAAAGAAAAAAGGAAATACCATCTGTTTGTCCACTAAATTACCTTGTTAAGTTTTTAAAGAAAAAAAATAAATACAGGCAGTAGCCTTTTAAAAAAGTCCAAAATTAGTGCAGTGTGAAAAATTTTGTGTGCTGTTGTCTTCCATGACTTGGTCCCATGTGTTCACCTTAGCTTGACTAAGGCTATCGATCCGAATCCTGGTATTATAAGGTATTTCATAACTGCAATTTTTGTCCTGTCCTTTTAAATTGACTTTCACAGCCTCCACAAGTTGTTATTGAACGAGTACATTTTATCCTATGGCTTATAGTGACACATTTTCATATACATGCAACAATATTCACTTATTTTTGCACTTTCAGATGACTCAACTCTGCGTGAACACAAACAACGCAAACTTTTCAATAACTTCTTGTGGAATGTAACTTTTAGATGCATTTTTGTTTGGGATGTTCATGGCCTTTCATATACTTAGAAAATATTTTTGTTTCGAAATGCATCTACCCATCTCCCAGAGTTAAATTTTAGTCCAAATTCAAAATTTCCCTTCAAGTTTACTTTTGGCTATCAATCATAATAATCTTATATCTCGTGACCTGAGATTTCCGCCACAATACACGTCCTTCTAGGTGCAACTATGTTTTTGACGATGATGTATATACGCCACAGTTCGGCGGACACTATCTGCATGAAAAATACCGCTTACAGATTAAAACAGCTCCCACTACTACCGCTAACGACCCACACTTTGTCTGCTAGTTCTAGATATTATATCTCGTTCTTAGCTTGTGAAACGTGCACACGTCATTCACTGTTGACCCCAAGACTGTTGCCAACATAACATTCAGTGAGCAAGAAGATATAACGTTAAGGTTGAAAATCTAAAAGAGAACGAACTCAAAATTTACATAGAGAAAGTCAACTAAAAATGAAAGTTAAATTAGAGTATACGTCAAAACATCACCCTCTTAATATCTTAATTTTCGTTAATTTCAGACGATGTGTGGAACAAACATGACACATTTTTCGAAGAACACATGTAACGAAGTGAATTTCTCCGTCATTTTCGGTCTACGCCGGGATTCGAACCCGAGTATGCTTATTCCGGAACAAGTCGCTCTACCAACTGAGCTACGCAGACATGTATTCTGATTCCTATCTGCCTTTATGTCATGTGCGTCCTGCCGGCAGGTACGTCACACACAACGGCCAGTGGATCCATTTTGCACAATCGGGCGCAAATGTAAAAACACAAATTTGTCGGTGACGGAGTATGAGCCATCTCGCTCTGGAGTCAGTTGTTCTAACCAACTAAATTGTCGTCTTGACAATTCTAACCAGATTTGTCGTCTTGACACGTGTCTCACCTCCGTAGTACGTGACATCAGAAAAGAAAAAGAGAATATAAAAACCAAAACAACATAACTTAATAACTTATGTGTGCAGTTTAACAAATATCATACCTTCAGTTATCCAAATAACGGTAATTAAACTACTGAATGTACACTGAAGTGCCAGAAAAACTGGTACACCAGTCTAATACTTGGTAGGTCCCCCACGTGAGCGCAGGACTGCAGAAATACGACGTGGCATAGACCCCACTAGCTTCTGGAAATATGCTGTAAGCAATGCACACCATACTTCCTGAAGAGCGTTCCACAATTCGGGTGTATTCCCAGGTCTAGGATTCCTGTGTTCGATAGCGCGTTGCATGGCATCCCAAATGTTTTCTACCTCGTTCAGATCTGGAGACTTGGGTGGGAATGACAACACGCCAAACTCAGATGAATGCTACTCTAACCATAATGTGGCGTCCCGACACTTGTGTGGAGGTGCATTGTCCTGTTGGAACAGGCCCAACCTATCAGCATGAATGCAGGACATGAACGGGTGTACCTTGTCAGAAACGATGCGAACATAGCGTTGGCCGGTCACAGACGTTTGTAGACATACCAGGGGACCCAGTGAAGTCCAGCTAAACACACCCCATACCATTACGGACCCCTCACCAGCCGGTACAGTTCCCTGTTGACAGGCGGGATCCATGGCTTCACGGGGTTTGCGCCACACACGAATCCTTCCATCTGACCGATACAGTAGGAAATGCGACTCGTCAGACCAGGCTATTTGTTTCCAGTCATCAAGTGTCCAGTGGCGGTGTTGCCGTCCCCAAGCGAGGCGCATAGCTCTGTGTCGTGCACTCATCAAGGGGACTCGAGTTGGGCTTCGGCTCCCAAAGCCCATTTCGTGCAGGGTACGTTGCACAGTCCATACGCTGATGCTTGTTGAGGCTCCAGCATTGAATTCCGATGCTACCTGTGAGAGTGTCGCGTGAAACGATTCTTAACAGCCAACGATGGTCACGTTCACCCAATGTCTTTTTACTGCCACACTGGTATCGTAGGATGGAGGTTTTGCCGGAATTCTTGTAGTCACGATACACCCTTGCAATGGTCGTCCGTGAAAATCCGAACTTCGTTTCTACCTCCGAAATACTATGGCCCATCTCACGAGCACCAACTATGACACCGCGTTAAAAATCGCTTAAATCGTTATTACTTGTCATTCTCATGCCAAAAACAGCTCTGACAGCTAGCAAGGATATCTATCGCTTTATATACGCACTGGCGGACGCAACTGAGTACGCGCATAGGTGACGTTGGTATGTATTTTTCGTAAGCTCGTCTGTACCAGTTTTTCTGGCACTTCAGTGTATGTGCGTGTGTGTATGAACAAAGGTATCGTGTCCCTTGGATGGACATTCTTGAAAGAGTCACAATATTTGACTTAGGGTTATTGAAGTTCGGGAAAGGCAGGGAGAGAGACCCACAGAATTAGCATAACATCTTATGCTTGAGACAAAAATTGACAACAGCCATAAACCAGTACCGGATTAAGACGTTTGTGGGCCAACAGGCTAAGACATTTGAATGGGCCCCAAGGCTAAGCTGAGGCCCCAAAGAATTTATGACCCTGCAGAGTTTTCAGAATACGTCACTGCGTTTTTCATTGTTCTCATAAGAGCATGAGTTAAAATCTAAGATTCCTAGATTTCGTCTTGGATTTTCTAATGATTTAGCATCTTTTTTTTGTTATGCACTGTGAAGCCACAGGGGACTTCGACCATCAACGGTTCCAAGTTCAAACCGGGAGATGTGGGTAGGTGGTAGTGAAAAAACTGAGACTGTCTCACCGACCCCGCTGTATATGGGGAGATGAACCCTTTACTCTTGGTGAGTCACGGTCTTGAAATATGTTCGTCTTCCAGCCTCTGTTTCTGAACAAATGGAATTATACGAGACAAAAGTAAAACCGTTTTATAACCCACCCCTCTCTCTTTCTATCTGTCTATCTGTAATTTGCCCAGGCATGCCTCGTGGGCCCTTGGTCAAGGTGGGGCCACAAGGCTATAGCCCCTACATATCCCCTTCTTAATCCTGCCCTGTCATAAACTCAAAGATTTAGCAACCTTTCCATTGGACTTCAAAATTCAGTATGTGGTACATAGAATGTCTTATAAAAATTCACAGAGAGTAAGTGCCTGCGGTGCTGAGTTCAAATTCCGTGTTTTTTAACATAATATTCACTTAAAGTGATTGTATTGTTTTTTGATTATATGATATTTGAGAACTTTAATGCTTTACATTTAAATTTTCCTTGAGAGAAAAAAAACTGCGGCTATGACGTATATGAACTATATTTTGTTCTATTTGCATCCTACATTCCTAATTTTGTAGAACTAATAAAAACAACACCTGCCATAATTTTGAAAAGTAACTGTACATGTACTTGCTGAGTAGATATATTTAATGGGGAAAATTGTATAAACATTTCCTCCTGGAAGACTCAACGTAATTCAGTGAGTATACTTTTTATTTCCTTTCTCTTTCTTTTTCAGCTTTGTACTACAAGCTCTAGTTCATCAGCTGAAGTCATTCGTCTTTTTTGACTCCTTTTTTTTTTTTTTGCAGCTGAAAAACTAGAACCACATGCTCTTCTCAAAGTGTCACCTGTCGGCATTCCAACAAGGATACGAAAGCAAAAATAAGCGTATTTGAAATTCCCTTATGGACCAGCATCACTGATAAGTCCCACTCCTTGTGTTACTTTTCCTTTCTGCCTCTAATAAGCGCACATCGTTCAAATCATAGAGCAAATGACTAATCTGAAATGCAAGGCGTCAAAGATGCCACTTTAGAACGCGTCTTTCTTTCTTTTCTTTTTTTTTTCTCCCTTCTGATCTCTACCAATCCAACCGTTAGCTTCCTGCCGCCGTAATTTTCTCTCCGCTGCTTTATTTTTAAGTCACGCTGGACCAGCAGCGAGACTTTCGTGGCTGGCTGAGACGTTTTTCGCGAGCGTACATCTTATTAGAGAAAGATCTATCCCAGTGGGCTCTGCGTTCGTGTTGTTGGCACGCAGAACTGTGTGGGAGCCCATCTGCGTCTGCTTAAAGCTAAATGATAAAAATAAAAAGCTGGAAAGTTTCTTCGCGCGCGGATAAAACACGTTCGACTTTGGAAATACGTAACAAATAACTGAAAGGTTTCAATTTCCAAAAGCTACAAATCTTCTGCTCGCATGAAAATACTTTAAATTAAAATCGACTCGATTTCCGTACTTTGAAATAAGGAACTTAGCAAACTGGGCCTATAGATGGCGCAACGTTTCAGACAAAAATACCACAAAAAATACTTCCCCATTGTGGTTTATTTATAACTAAGCATCTGAGTCGGGTGTTTTTAGGGCAATTCATTCCACTTTTCTAACCTTCTAGCGAAAGATTAAGTATTCCATTTTTAAGAGAGTTGGATTGGAACTGTGTCTCGGGCCTTAAGGGAAGCATATTAAAATATGAAACACTAAGTAGGAGATGAGATCTCTTTTTGATCTAGCCATCACTCAGTCTGAGCAGTAGATGAAACACTTTATTGTTTTAGGCAGGCAGTTTAATCTAGCGGCTTTAGCAACTTTATTAAAGTTTTTGTGAAATACAACTACCCAGTTTTCATTACGATTTAAGGGGGAAAAAATAGCACTCATGAAAACATCATTTTACTTCGACTTTGAGTTTGTAACTGAAAGTTATATAATCCGTGATGTGCATACGAATGGTTAGTCGGAGGTAATTTAATGCGTAAAAGTGGATTTCAATTCTTTTCGTGAAGTCTGCTTTTATTTTCATTTCTTTTTCTGAAGTGTGGCTGATGTTAATGATATTAATATGACGCGCCTTTCTTACCGTTTTGTTCGTTTTCCTGAAAACAAGTCTTTTGAAAGTCCAAAGGACATTTTCTTGATTACCAAAGCATGAAAATAAAATAAATTAACTCTCCTCAAATTTATCGTACGGTTCAGTACGTTTTATTCAAAACACACATACAGTGGAACTTCGGTTATATGTTTCTCACTTATACGTTAGTAACGATATTTTATTGGAGTTTCTATAGCTTTTTTAATTCGGTTATGCGTAATTCATTTACACGCCTTTTGCGATTATACGTTAAAATTTGAATTTCACATTATTAAAAATACAGGAATTGGACAAAAATATGGAAACACCTGGTAAAAGAAGGAATTCCATACCTAATATGGTGTAGGACCGCCTTTTGCATTCAAGACGGTCTGGATTCTCCTGGGAATGGACAAATATAAGTTTTGGATGGTGGATAATGGGATATTTTTGTCCAATTCCTGTATTTTTATTATTAAAAATACAGGAATTGAACAAAAATATGGAAACACCTGGTAAAAGAAGGAATTCCATACCTAATATGGTGTAGGACCGCCTTTTGCATTCAAGACGGTCTGGATTCTCCTGGGAATGGACAAATATAAGTTTTGGATGGTGGATAATGGGATATTTTTGTCCAATTCCTGTATTTTTATTATTAAAAATACAGGAACTGGACAAACATATGGAAACACCTGGTAAAAGAAGGAATTCCATACCTAATATGGTGTAGGACCGCCTTTTGCATTCAAGACTGTCTGGATTCTTCTGGGAATGGACAAATATAAGCCTTGGATGGTGGATAATGGGATGTTATACCATTCTTCCTGCAACACGCGTGAAAGTTCCCGTACAGAAGCTCGAGGCGGATAGTGCGCTCGAACCTTGTTCTCCAAAACGGCCCATAGGGGCTTTATTATATTGAGGTCTGGTGATTGAGAGGGCCAGGGGAGATGGGAAACCTCATCAACATGCCCAGAAAACCATGATTGAACGATATGAGCTCTATGAATTGGGACCTTATCGTCTTGATGAATGGCATCGCCGGCAAGAAAACCTGTTTGTACCATGGGATAGACTTGGTCGCTCAAAACGCTTAAATAGTCCTCGGCAGTGACACGACCTCGTAAGGTAATAATGGGGCCGGTAGAATACCATGATATGGCTGCACAAACCATGACAGAACCGCCGTCATGCTTCACTGTCGGCAAAAAGGCACGCCGGATCGTAAGTTCGGGGGACACATAAACTCTCCCACATGTTGGAAACAGTGTAAAGGTCGATTCAACGGACTAGATGAGAGTCTTCCATTGCTCAGCAGTTCATGTTTTATGAGTGTTGCACTACTCTCTCCTGCGTGCTACATTCACATTATTAACCAGTGGTTTAGCGATTGCAGCTCGACCATAAATTCCCTGCCTATGGAATTCCCTTCGCACTGTTTTTGTACAGACAGGGTTTGAAATCACGTTATTCAGCTCAGCAGTAACTTTTGCAGCTGTTGTCTTCTTATTTGTGGTCACAATCCTTCACCATGTCCTTCTGTCATTCTATGCGCACTTTCGTCCTCGTTGGTGTTTATCGGATGATGTTTTTCCAGAAGCACAATATGCGGTCATAACTTTCGATATAGCACCTCGCGATAGACCAAATAAACTTGCTACTTTGGTCACGGAAGCACCTATCATACGGGCCCCAACTATTTGCCCTCTTTGAAACTCTGTAAGCTCCGAAACAATGCACTTGCAACGCACAGATCAATGTCTAGACAGCAATTGGGGCTCCTACTGGTTTGCCACGTTTCGTAGAACACATTCACTATCAAGACCTCAGGCGCCATCTACATTTTCACGTGGAAAACGTTAGTCGTTGTACTCATACTTTTTATCGGGTGTTTCCATATTTCTGTCCATCCCCTGTACATTGTTCTTTGATTCTTTGTACGTAACCCTGTATGTTACAGCTCTGAGAGAATCCTTATTAGTGCTGCCAAAGTTAGACCATGATCCCATCAGAGAAGAGTATGTTGTTCACTTTGGGGTTGAATGAAACATTGGTCTCGCATTTCACGACTTACACACATATGCATTATTTGAAAGAACTTGCTAAATTTCTGGGACGTAAATTTGTGGCTCCTCCATTTCGTGGAGTAGTAGAATAGAATTCTAGATGTATGATCAATATTCTGATTTTCAATGGATGCATCCAGGTTCCGAAGAAGTAAATGCTGTTAATTCTTGTGCTGCACGTTGAAGCACTGGTCTCAAATTCTTTTATGAGGATTTCACTTCATTTGGAATCGGGAAATTTATAGACGGATAGAGTTGTCGAAAGAGAAGTTTGATTTTTATAGGTTTTATGATTTTTGAATGTAATAAAGCACATTATAATTTGCAGTGTCATTTTCTTTCGTCGCCAGAGAGAGAGAGAGAGAGAGAGAGACAGAGAGAGAGAGAGAGAGAGAGAAAGAGGGAGAGAAAGAGAGAAAGAGAGAGAGAGAGAGAGAGAGAAAGAGATAGAGGAAAACAGAGAGAGAGAGAGAAAAAGAGAGAGAAAGAGAACGAGAGAAAGAGAGAGGGAGAGAGAGAGAGAGAAAAAGAGAGAGAAAGAGAACGAGAGAAAGAGAGAGGGAGAGAGAGAAAGAGAGAGACAGAGAGAAATAGAGAGAGAAAGAGAAAGAGAGAGAGAGGAAAAGAGAAAGAGAGAAAGAGAGAGAGAGAAAGAGAACGAGAGAAAGAGAGAGAGAGAGAGAAAGAGAACGAAAGAGGGAGAGAAAGAAAGAGATAGAGAGAAAGATCGACTTTAAAGAAATCATCATTAAGGGAAATCCTATACTTAAAGCATAAATTTTACAATAGTATTTAAGAATTTTAAATTTCATTTGATACGTTTTTTTTCATTTATACGCTTTTCAAGGCCATCCCGTAGAAAACCGCATAATACAGGTTCCACTGTATATATTTAATCCCCTTCGGTCCTCGCTACAGGAGTTTTTAAAATAAACATTCTGAGAAAATAGAAAAACTACATTAGTGATCCGATTTATTGGCGTAGGAATATATAAATAAGCGTTTCCAAGCTTTCGCACATCAACCAGATGGCTTTTCAAGGAAGTTAGACAGAAACTGTTTTTGTCTAACTTCCTTTTTTCTTTCAGAAGCAGTTTCTGTCTAACTTCCTGGAAAAGCCATCTGGTTGATGTGAGAAAGCTTGGAAACGCTTATTTATATATTCCTACGCCAATAAATCGGATCACTAGTATAGTTTTACCATTTTCTACATAATTGGTGTACTGTTCCTCGTTATTAATTTAAAACATCCTGAGATTATAAAACAAACATGCGCACTTTGACTCAAAATCGCATTAGTAAAAAAAGAGGTAAGGAAGGAAACTTCACAAAAACGGGTATTGCTTGTTTACTTTCAGTTACTTATTAATCTAAACGAAACAAAGTTACACATGGTAAATATGCAGCTTCATATTGAAGTTTTAGAGCTGCCAAGGCAGGATTTTTTAGAACGTGCATACCGAAAGTGCGTGTTTCCCCACAAATAGTGCCTAAAATAAGCCTTGGTTTTCTGGGTAGCATTATTTGATCATAAACATCATAAGACTGTACGATACAAGACCTTTTTCTTGTTAGTCGTCACGAAGAAATTTATCTCTGAAAAACATGTTCAATCCTCGTTTTATATTCAGTCGGTTTCCGCATTCTGAATTTCATTTAACATGAGATTGAGTAGTTGTTTCATTTTTCGCTTCAAATGTAAGCCCAGTATTTTAATCCCTACAAAGTTCGGTAAATATAACGAAAACCACAATTTAAATTGCATGAAGAGTAGCATTTGACATTCTCAAAGATATCCAGGCAAAAAATAGGTAAGAACATCACATTGCAAGGATTTTCTATAGATTACCTTGAAAAACGCGAAGTTACTTCATGAACATTTCCTCACTTGAGATATTCTCTTAAATTATACAGTTTTCTTAGGTACGACGCTTCTACTTTCTTTTATTATCACTCTAAACTGCCGACAGTGTTTTTACAAATATCATTGCAGCACTGTAGAATTTCGTTCGGAATATAACACATTTTATGAGCTTGTTTACAATATTTTTATGAAAGATTTGGTATTATATGCGGAAATGGGAGACCCACGATTGGCATTTGGAGAAATCTATTCTAATGTGCTGAAATGATCTGCAAATAAAAATTAAATCTTTCTTTCTGGATTGTGTGGTTATGTTTTATAAGCCAGAGAAATTTATTAAATTTTGATTTCGTAAACAGATTATTCTGATAGCCAATAAAAGTTCTTAAGGCTCTACGAGACCCGCCATCTTGTATTGTGCCTTCTCTTGTTAACCAAAGGGCAAGCGTATTTCAAAAATTGCTCGGGCAGTTTTGCCCATTTTGGAACACTTTGTATCTAACACAAGATATATGATAAATAAAGAGTTCCCTGGTTTCAGAATTTTTATTGACCTTTCCCTTCATTTTTTATCTGTAGCGAAAGTCGTACCAAGGCGTCTTCCATAGTTTTATTAATTAATAAGAAATACTTAAAGAGTCCAAAATGAAAATCTGAAACCAGGGAACTCTTTATTTATCATATATCTTGCGTTAGCCACAAACGGTGTTCTAAAATGTGCAAAATTGCCCGAGCAATTTGTGAAATACGCTTGCCCGTTGGTTAACAAGAGTAGGCACAATACAAAATGGCGGGTCTCGTAGAGCCTTAAGACTCATATTTTTTTCATTTGTACTGGTGAGCACACATTGTTCGAAAGCTATGTTGCTTTTTTTAGTTACCACAATGTCACCATCTGCATTTCGGAAAAAAATGGAAGGGGAAGCAGTGATCAGAAAAAATAGCTTTAAAAAGTTCCTTTAAATCGTGATGACAGTAGTCTTTTAAAAAAGTTGAAGAATATTTAGAATTGAACATTTTGAAATTGGGGTGCTATTCTTTTCTGAAAGAATACAGTTTCTTTCCACGAAAAGCCAATCAGAAAACAGAATTATTAACGGATGCCTGAAAATGCTCGCACAGAAAGAAGAAGCCTTATTTTTTTCTTGTAGAGGAATGAGCTGATTGTCTGTTTTGTGTGCTTACATACATAATAAACTCCGTATACACTATCTTCGGCAATGAAATTCTTTTTAGCGAAGAATACTGGTTGTCTAGCAGCCAAATATTTAGCAAACACACATGTAGGAACTATGTATTCACGCTTGAGTTTGATGTTTGGGAAAATGGCTAGATAATATTGGGTTGGTGCAAATGAAATGTCCGGCAAAAGACCAGCACACGTGGACAGCGAGAACGGAAAAGTAGAGCAACTTACCTAAGCCAAATAATCCCCCTCGGCATCGACACATAGTTGCCATCTGTCCCATGATCCCGAAACGAAAGCAGTCTTGCGGCTGGGACCCGAAGAAGACATCAACTGCACGTTGCCTGTCGTGAACTGTTTCTCGGACAGGAAGTGATCCAGGCGACGAAACAGATGAGATGATAGTCTGTCGGAGACAAGTCCGGGGAATATGGAAGGATCAGGCAGTGCTTCATAGCCCAAGGCACTTAGTGTCAGCATCGTTCGTTGTGTGATATGAGGCCGGTCGTTGTCCTGGAGCAGAAAAACACCGTGTCTGTTGACCAAAGCCGGTTGCTTCTACAGCGGTACATCTGGTGTAATTCAGCACAATAACGTTCTGCAGTGATGGTTTGGCCTTTTGCCAAGAAACTCCGACGAATCATCTCGGCTGTGCACTACCACACAAGCAGCATCATGTTCTTTGTGTGTAGGGGGATGCCGTCCAGCATGTTGTGCCTTGCTTAACCATTGTGCAGATCGTTTCCGATTATCACAAAGGACCCACTTGTCGTCGCAAGTGATGATTCGATGCAGTAGAGGTTCCTTTTTATTCCTGGCAAGCAGCGACGTGCAGACCTCCAAACGCCTAGTCCTGTTGGCAGTTGCCAACTAATGCGGCAGCCACATGACCAGCTTTTTGATGACCAGCGCAGCAAGAGGCCGAGCAACTATCGAGGGGTGGACACCGACCTCTGCTGCTATCTCACGACCCGTTTTTCGGGGTCCGCTTGAACCACACGTAACAGAACATCGTCAGAAACAGCAACAGGTCAGTGACCACGTGCTTCGTTTTGCAGGTCCGTATCTCCGCTTCGAAACTTCACAAACCATCGCCGAATGATTCGTTCGTTGGCTGTATTCTCCCCCAAACGCTTTGTTAACGTTTCGAGTGGCAGTTACTGCAGAATAGCCCAGTTTAAATTCGTACAGGAAAATGACTCTCAAATCCGGCGTCTGCATGTTTCCTTTGCAAGCCACTTTAAGTCCAATTGATCAAATGATCATATGTAGAGGTTTTTAGGAAGGGAGTGTCTGACTCCAGGTCTTAAACAACCCTTAGAAATAGGAAGCTAGGAGATTTGGGCTAGAGTGCCCGATAGGAAAGTGACACGGAAGCGAGGTAGAAGACGCCCTTATTTACTACCGGGGGCCAGTACCCGGGGTCCGACGGCATAACGTGCCCATCCAACGCACGGCGGATATTTAGTGGATCGAGCGTTCGTACCTGCGAGCGTTCGTACCTGCCCGGGATTGAACCTGAGGTCCTTTCCGTGGCAGTCGTTACGTCTAATCAAACCCCGCCTGAACTTTGTTCTTTACACACGTGCTAGCTATTTATAGTAAGTCTGTGACGTAACACCTGCAACAGCTGTGGGTGTCTCCATTCCGCTGTGGTGGGGGGTCTGTCTCCACTGCTCGTTCGCGCCGCAACACTTTTCATTCTCACCAACAGTGCTGCGATGGAGCGAGAACTCGTTGGAGATTACCTGTGATTTACGTACTGAAAAAAAGCCCAAGAATTCATAATACCAATAGAACATAAAACAAATCAAGAGAATACCTTGGTACTCGTTGTAGGTAGTTCACGGTATGCATCTTTTGCATGTCAAGAGCTTTGCGGGTGTGAAATAACACAAGTGATTCGAAAGTATACATTTATTTACCTTACAACACATTGCCTTCATTCGCGCACTCACGAATACACGGAGCCATAGTCCGGTACATACTAAGTGGAATTGAATCATAACAACAAACAATAAGGTTTATTAATTCCTCACATTGAGCGGTACTTAGGTAGGTGGATTAATGAATGTTATTGTCGTAAAACCAATGAAAGGAAATATGCGAGTCATAAAAATGAATATTTACTAAACTTCGGCGGCGGGAATAGTAAGTATTTCGACTGTTTAGTTTTTCGAAAACAATATTTATTATTATTATTTTTTATATTACTCAAATAAATACCGTCTGTGCACGATTAAAATAAGAGTAAAAACCTACAAAACCTTTAATGGATCTAAATAAAACCTCAGAAGTTACAAGTACTGGTAATACACAATATATATACGTATACTACACTGCTGGACAATTGCTAAGGACGGATCATAAACGGCTATATAGCGCATAAAAAAGTAAGTGTGGTTGGATGCCAAGTGAAATAAAATAATGTCAGAATGCCAGGACATTACAAGAAAGACAATCTATTGTGCTCTGAAATCCAGAAGGCTTTGGAACGTGTTCAAGGGACAAACAGGCCATTTTGTGCAGAATACGTAAACGTGAAAAAAAAATGCAATTACCGTCCGCATGCGTTCCGGCGTAAGATGTCAATACGGGATATGGCCACCATGGAGGGCGATGCAAGATTCCACACGTCGTGTCATGCTTTGCACAACATTATCAAGCAGCTGTTGGGGTAATTTATCCCATTCCTCTGTCAGTGCACGGATGATGGTGTCCTTGTTTATTGGAGGGCATTGGCGACCAGCAAGACTACTTCCCAAAGCATCCCACACATTTTCAATGGGATTCAGATCTGGAGAACGTGCTGGCCATACGAGGCGTTGAATATCCTTTCTCTCAAGACACTCCTGGACAGCGACTGTTCGATGACATGTTGCGTTGTCGTCCATGAAAATGAATCTATCACCGACAGCACCACGGAACATGCTAACATGAGGTAGCAGAACATCATTAATGTATCGTTGGCCAGTCATAGTCCCAGTTGGAAGCACATAGAGGGACGTACGGCCATTGATCATGATGCCAGCCCATACCATGACACTACATGTCGGATATCGGTCCCTTTCCTGTATGTTTGTTGGACAATATGGAGTACCACTATCACGCCAGATCAGTTGTCGTCGACAATCAGACGGTAGACTGTATCTACGCTCATATGAGAAGAGGACAGCAGACCAGTCGTTATCAGTCCAATTGCGATGTTGATGGCACCATTGCAAACGGGCGGTACGGTGACGTCTGGACAATGGGATGCACACAACAGGACGGCGGGCGTATAGTCCTCCTTCATGCAAACGTCTGGCGACAGTTTTTCGGGAGATCCGCTTGCTAGTAGCAGCCATAAACTGATTTGCTACCTCACTAGCTGTGCTGCGCCGGTGTCTTTTTGTTGATAACATTATGTGCCGATCTTCTGCAGGTGTCGTACTGCAAACACGACCTCTCCGGTGACGTTTGCTACACTCTCCATTTGTTTGAAATGATTTTGAAAGCCTTGAAACAACGCTGTGGCTGACGTCGAACTCCCTGGCAACATCTGTTAATTTTCGCCCTTCTTTAATCTTGCCAATAATACGGCCACGCGTAAAATCATCTAGGTGATATCGGGAAGACATTCTGAAAATTGCAAGTTCGTCAATTGATTCTTTCCCTTTCAACTTTGCGTTTGAACAACAACGGTCAATACGCGTCAAATCCTTTATATCTCTTATCAGCGCTATGACGTCACGAACAAGTTCGGCAATCCAAAATTTTCATACGCACAACACGTCTTACTGTATCCCGCACTTATGCTAATTTCCACATTTTCCTGCATTCCATTTTATGGTTGATATCGTTGCTATTGTCATCCGTCCTTAGCAATTGTCCGGCAGTGTATATTGACAAAAGTCCCCTAACACCCTTTCAAAAGCAAATGAACGGATCCACTGCGTTGTTAAGATGCGCGGTACAGCTGCAAACGGTATAAAAACAAGCCTGCAGCTGACGGAGATCATATCGCACTGTGAAGTTGAGTGAAAATGTCGCGGCGGGAGAGAACTGACTTTGAGAAAGGAAAGATTGTTTGGGTCTTATATTAGTGGGTTTTCCATAAGAGAAACCGAGAGGCGTTTAAACATACCCAAGTCTAGTGTTTTGGATGTACTGAATAAGTGGAAGACACATGGCGTGCCTGAAGCAGCAAAACGTACCGGTAGACCAAAGAAAATCAGTGATAGAGGACGTCGAAGCTTCAGAAGAGTTGTTGCAGCTAATCGAAGGAGTACTGCACAAGACCTCAGTGTACAGGCGAGTAAAAGTGCTGGAACCTGGGTATGTACACGTACCATTCGCAGAGAACTTCATTCCATGGGTTACCGTAGTGGTGCGGCTGCTCATAAGACTTTCATCTCCACTCGGAATGCTACTCGTCGTTTAGCATGGTGTAAAGAACATTTATCGTAGACCGTAGATAAATGGAAACGGGTCTTATGGACTGAGGAATCCAGATACACGACGATCCATCAGTCTGATGGCCGTGTGTGGGCATGGCGGTAGCCGGGGGAACGCTATTGACCACAGTGTACTGTTCCTGCGGTCAAGTTTGGAGCTGGCAGTGTACTCGTGTGGGGGTGTTTTTCGTGGTATGGTCTAGGACCATTGGTTATCGTGGACAAACCTGTTAACCAGCACGTCTACCTCGATATTCTGGACAATTATGCCCTACCAACTCTGTGGCAATACTATGGAACCGAGTTTTGTTAGTACCAACAGGATAATGCACCAAGACATAAAGCAAGGACTGTTAAGGCGTGGTTTGACAATAATTCCGTATCGTGTGTGGACTGGACAGCACATAGCCCTGATCTTAATCCCGTAGAGCACCTATGGTATGTATTGAAGCACCGCATAATAAGTTTGGAACCAAAGCCTACTGCTAAGCAACAGTTAGCGGCAGCATTATGTACTGAATGGAAGCGCATACCTATCGCTGTGTTCCAAAACCTTGTCGAAAGTATGTCTCGAAGGGTCAGTGCATGCATTAAGGACAAAGGTGGACCGACACCGTACTAATAATGTATGTCATTAAATGCTAAGTTGGGTTTCTCTTTTAGGTGTACAGTGAGTTTTGTCAATATAGTATATATATATATCATCATCATCATCATTGTCAACCATTATCAATCCACTGCTGGACGAAGGTCTCCCCAAGTTTCCTCCACAACGGTCTGTCTTGTGCCAGTCTCCTCCATGTCACCCCTGCATACTTTCGAATTTCATCCACCCATCTCCCATGTGGTCGTCTTCTGGGTCTTTTCCTGTCCCTTGGAATCCAATCTAAAATTTCGGCTGTCCATCGATGATCTGTCCTTCTGGCAGTATGTCCAGCCCATTGCCATTTCAGGGATTTAACTCTGATCATGATGTCTTCCACTCTTGTCATTTTTCGGATCCACGAGTTCCTCTTCTTATCTCTCTCTCTCTCTCTCTCTCTCTCTCTCTCTCTCTCTCTCTATATATATATATATATATATATATATACTATATTGACAAAACTCACTGTACACCTAAAAGAGAAACCCAACTTAGCATTTAATGACAAGGGAAGAAAACAGATTATGGCACTGAGAAAAGAAGATGGTTCTGTAACAAGAAATAGAGGCAGAAATTTTGACAAGAGTGAAAGATTTCTACTCCAAATTATATGAAAGGGATGATACATGCACTCCAGACATCATGAAAGATACCAGTACCAGAGTTCCTCCAGTCCTTCCAGCAGAAGTTGCACATGCAATCAAGAACATGAAGCGGGGAAAAGCTCCAGGAGAAGATGGAATTACTGTAGACATCATACAAGAAGCAAGTGGAGAAATCGAAACAGTACTCGCCCAAATTTTCACTCGATGCCTTAATGAAGGGAAGATTCCTGAGGATTGGAACAATGCTATAATGATGCTGCTACATAAAAAAGGTGACATTGAGGATCTCAGGAACTACAGACCTATCAGCCTCCTATCAGTGGTTTATAAAATCTTCACTAAAGTTCTTTCACACCGCTTGAAGGTGGTGACACTAGACATGGCTCAACCGAGAGAACAAGCTGGATTCAGGAGTGGATACAGCACAATAGATCATATCCACGTGCTGAGAGAACTAATTGAAAGAGCGAGGGAATATGAACTTCCATTGTGCATGGCTTTTATCGATTATGAAAAAGCCTTTGATTCGGTGAAACCATCAGCAGTTACAATGGCTCTGAAAACCTGCGGTATTGAAGATGTTATTAATATTATTAATAACATCTATGAAAATGCAAGTGCAAAGATTAGGCTGATTGAAAATACAACACACGTAAAAATTGGAAAGGGAGTGAGACAAGGTGACACCATATCTCCGAAGCTCTTTAATGCCACATTGGAGGGTGTTTTTCAGTCGCTGAGCTGGGAAAACAAGGGGATAAAGATTAATGGAGATTATCTAACCCACCTTCGTTTTGCTGATGACGTAGTCATTTTGGCAACTACCCCATCAGAGCTGCAGAGTATGATCCAGGAACTTGCTGACAAGAGTAAAGAAGTGGGATTAAAAATGAACTTTCAGAAGACAAAAGTGATGTTCAATGCTTTTACAAGAAATGAAGATTTATCGATTGATGGAGAAAAGCTGGAGATAACAGACACGTACGTTTATCTTAGACAGCAGATATCAAGTGAGGGTCACATTGATGAAGAAATTAATCGGCGTACAAAACTTGCCTGGAGAGCTTTTGGAAGAAACAGCATAATTCTCAAGAGCAATATGCCATTATGTCTTAAAAGAAAAGTGTTTGATCAATGCATCCTTCCAGTGCTTACGTATGGTGCAGAGACGTGGACCTTAACTAAAAGAGACATACAAAGGCTGCAGACAACTCAAAGCAGCATGGAGAGGTGCATACTTGGTATAACCAGGAGAGATAAGAAGAGGAACTCGTGGATCCGAAAAATGACAAGAGTGGAAGATATCATGATCAGAGTTAAATCCCTGAAATGGCAATGGGCTGGACATACTGCCAGAAGGACAGATCATCGATGGACAGCCGAAATTTTAGATTGGATTCCAAGGGACAGGAAAAGACCCAGAAGAAGACCACATGGGAGATGGGTGGATGAAATTCGAAAGTATGCAGGGGTGACATGGAGGAGACTGGCACAAGACAGACCGTTGTGGAGGAAACTTGGGGAGACCTTCGTCCAGCAGTGGATTGATAATGGTTGACAATGATGATGATGATGATGATATATTGTGTATTATCAGCACTTGTAACATCTGATGATGGATCGTATTTTACGATCCGAACGGTCTTATGTAAGATTTTATTTAGATCCATTTAACGGTTTCATAGGTTTTTACTCTTATTTTAATCGTGCAGAGGCGGTACTCATTTGAGTGATATTGATTGAATGGCACAAATAGATTTTAGAAATTATTATTATTATCATTATTATTTATTACTCAGATTTAGACGAACATAAAAAACTACCCTGACACTGATGAAATGCGATGTAGCTACGAAAGTTCATCTGCGCATGCGCATGCTAAAATCGGACCTGAAGATAGAAAGAAAAACTGAAACACAAGTGTGTTAGTGAGGGGGATTGGTAACTTTTGGTCTAGGATATCTGCAGGTTGTACTCCACAGTGTTATACACATGTACATAACTTTGAATCACTCGCCAATCGCAGGTAATCCCTTTTTGGGGAGTCGAGAGGAAGCCAAGTTCCGCTAGGAAGAACCGCTTTCATTTCATCAAAAATGTATTTTTGTAATGGCTTTTATCAAATTTATCATGAGGTTCTCGTAATTTACTCAGATTGCAATAAGATAATGTTAGGTTCATGTAAAACGTGATGAAATAATTTTTGGCGATAATTTAGTAAAATATATTGTTGAATAGTGCAAAGGTTCGGCTATTTGAGGACACAGCACAAAAACAAGAAAGATGACACCGAATTTTCGGGTGTAATAAGCACGTCTTTTGAATCCGTTCTGACGTAAATTAAATTTATCAAAGCTATTCAAAATCAACGGAACCGGTATGGAAAACAATAGTATCTGACGGAAGAAAGAAGTTTTTCAATCACGTTTTTAATCCCTCAGATATTGCTGTAAACGGAATCGTGAGCTTATGCCGTCTGCTTGCAGACTTGTGCGTTAAGAAAAACATGAATTTATATGAGAAACATTTCGCACCGGAAACGCTCTCAAACATAGAAAGAATTTTTCAAATCGGACTCTTAGAAACAGAAATATCGACAAAAATAAGGTGTGACTTTACGTCCCCTGGTGGGAAAACCATGCATTATTTTAGGAAGAAAGAAGCGGTATCGGTCTAAGAAATTTTTTTTTGTCAAGTTTTCAGGAGCCCAGATTTTGCTATAAATACATCAGAAGCAGAAATTTACACTTATGCCCCCTGGTGGCCAAACCATTCTTTACCAAACATGAGAAATTATGTGAAAAATATTTTCCATCAGGTATTGTATGCGATACAGGAAGAATTTTTTCTAATCGGAGTTTTAGAAGCAGAAATAACTTAGAAAACGTACTTTACCTTTGTGCACCCTAGCGGAAAGTCTATGATTTACTTGAAAATTTTGAATTTATAGGAAAAACATTTAGCATCAGAAACACTATCAAACAAAGAAGGAATTTTTCAAATCGGTCTCCTAGAAGTAGAGATATTGACAAAAATATGATATACATCGACGCCCCCTGGCGTAGAAACCATGCATTATTTCAAGAAGAAAATGTTACTAAAACGTTTGTCGACATGAGTAGTATCAGTCAACAAACGATTTTTTTTTCAATCGAGATTTTGGAAGCTCATATTTTGCTGCAAATACATCACAAACGGAAGTTAAGGCTTACGCCACCTGGTGGCCAAACAATTTTTTACAAAAATCGTAAATCATGTGCAAAGGATTTCTCATCAAGAGTTGTATCCGGTGCAGAAAGAATTTTTCAAATAGGAGATTTAGAAGCAGAGAAGTAGAGGGGAAAGCAATTTACCTTTACGCCCCCTAGCGGAAAGTCTATGAATTACTTGAAAATCCTGAATATATATGAAAAACATGTCACACTGGAAACAATATCCATCAAAGAAGGAATTTTTCAAATCGGACTGCTAGAAGTAGAGATATTGACAAAAATAAGATATACATCTACGCCCCCTGGCGTAGAAACCGTGCATTATTTTGAGAAGAAAAAGTTTCTAAAAGGTTTGTCGGGATGAGTACCATCGGTCTACAAACAACGATTTTTTTCAATCGAAAATTTAAAAGCTCATATTTTGCTGCAAATACATCAGAAGCGGAAATTAAGGTCTACGCCCCCTGGCGGCCAAACTATTTTTTTTTACAAAAATTAGAAATTATGTGCAAACGATTTCCCATCAGAAGCTGTACCCGGTGCAGAAAGAATTTTTCAAATCGGAGATTTAGAAGGAGAGATATAGGGGGAAACCCAACTTACCACTACGCCCCCTAGCGGAAAGTCTATGAATCACTTGAAAATTTTGAAATTATATGAAAAACATGTCACACTGAAAACACTATCCAACAAAGAAGGAATTTTTCAAATCGGACTCCTAGAAGTAGAGATATTGCCAAAAATAAAATATATATCTACGCCCCCTGGCGGAGAAACTGTGAAATATTTTACGAAGAAAATATTTCAAAAGGTTTACCGATGTGAGTGGCATCGGTCCACGAAAGAATTTTTTCAATCGATATTTTAGAAGCTCCTATTTTATGGCAAATACATCAGAAGCAAAAATTAATCCTTACGCCCCCTAGTGGCTAAAGTATTCTTTACCAAAAATTTGAAATTATATGCAAAAGAGTTTCCATCACGAGGTGCATCCGCTGAAGCAAAAATGTTTCAAATCGGAGTTTCAGAAGAGGAGTTATCGGGAAAAATGTAATTTACTTTTACGCCCCCTAGCGGAAAATCTATACGTAATTTGTAAATGTAACTATATCTAAAATAATCTTCGACATAAATTTAATCGAAAGATAAAAGAATTTTTTTAATCGGATGTTTAGAAGCAAATATGTGGAATAAAACGTATTTTTGAATTCGACATCATCTGCATTTATGCCCTCTAGCGGCGAAATTGTACATCGTAAAAAAAGAACAAAATAAAGGATCATCATTCACATATTTCAAGCTTCCCAATGCAAAAAGAATTTTTCAAAGCGGACTAATAGTTGCAGAGATAGCATGGGTACAGGCGGACGGACGGACTGACAAACCGGTAACATAAGCACGATCTTTTTTTACAAAAGACGTGCTAAAAAGTTGTAAAGGTAGTGAGACAAAGTGACTCCATATCTCCCAAACTCTTTAACGTCGCATTGCAAAATGTCTTTTAATCACTGAACTGGGAAAACAAAGGGATAAAGGTTAATGGAGACTATTTAACTCACCTTTGTTATGCTGATGACGTAGACATTTTTGCAACTACCACTTCAGAGCTGCAGATCATAATTTAGGAACTTGCTGACAAGAGTAAAGAAGTGGGATTAAAATTAACTTTCAGAAGACAAAAGCGATGTACAATGCTTTTACATGAAATGAAGATTTATCGATTAAGGGGAAAGAGCTGGAGATAACAGATACGTAAGTTTATCTTGGACAGCAGATATCAAGTGAGGGTCACATTGGGGAAGAAATTAATCGGCGTATAAAATTTGCCTGGAGAGCTTTTGGAAGAAACCGTATAGTTTTGATGAGCAACATGCCGTTATGTCTGTAAAGAAAAGTGTTTGATCAATGCATCCTTCCAGTGCTTACGTATGGTGCAGAGACGTGGACCTTAACTGAAAAAGACATACAAAGACTGCAGACAACTCAAAAAAGCATGCAGAGATGCATGCTTGTTGTAAATAGGAGAGATAAGAAGAGGAACTCGTGGATCAGGAAAATAACAAGAGTGGAAGACATTGCGATCAGAGTAAAATCCCTGAAATGGCAATGTGCGCAGCTGTGCGTACCAAAGCGGTACCCAGTTTATTGCTATAATGAGATTACAAACATAGGAGAATGTCGCTGAATATTGCAGTACAGAAAATATAAAGAGGGAAATGCAGTTATATTCACAATGCAACACAAACTGGAGAGCAAACATAAAGAGAACATTACCACTGCGCAGTGGCATTGGTATCAACAGAGTCGGAATCAGTTGGATAAAACCAAAGCTAGAGAACAGCTCAGCATGAAAGATAAACAAAGAAAGGTTCGGACCATAACACCAGGGAGCCGACAGTGTGAGGCAATGCCGGCAAAACATCAATTTGCACATATATTAAAAATACGATGCATACAAATAAGGAACAGCATAAAGGCATATCATTCGATACGAAATAACACAAGTACAACCTTATGAGCATATGTACAAAGATATGATAAAACACCAACAGAGTAGAACATAACGACGGTCAAAATGCAATGCACAGTACAGAAATACACCAACTACATTATGAGAACAAAGTTAACAATGGTAGCACTAATATAAACCGTGTGACGTATATTCTAAATTAACTTTCATTTTTAGTTTCTTTCTCTATGTAAATTTTGAGTTTGTTCTGCTTATACTTCCAAACTTAATGTGACATCTTTTCTCTCAAACGAGAATATAGTTGGCAACACATTTGAGATCAGAATGAACGTCACGTATGGCTGTATGAGATAAGAACGATAGATAAAAACAACGAGATAATAGTTGCAGGTGGATACGTGGTGATGTGAATTTCGTTATTTTCGAAGTGCGATCTATGTTATTGATATAATGGTGGATATGTGGTGGATATTGATTTGTTAAGTAAAATGTGAAGTGCGATGTTGAGCTGATGATATAGTGGTGGAATAAATCAATTACCGTAAGTTGACTTTTGTCTTACGTTTCGTCTGGCAGTAAAGATTTAAATTAGGAATTAAAGCATCGTATTCTTATCTAATGATTTAGACATAACGTAAGAACGGCAATATTTCAGCACGAAAAGAAATTACGTTATAACCGCGACGGAGGAAAACACTAGTACAGAAGGACATACAATGAGAGCAAAATAAAAACACAAGACACAATAAAAAATATCAGGAAACAATGCAATGCGAGAGTGATAACATGAAAGGAACAGCTCACAATTAGCCAAAAAGTAGATGAAGAAACGGGAAACCAGAAAATTGGAGGCGACCGCAAGGTGGAAAACGTCGTCGGAGAGAACGAAAGGTGTTGGGTTAGGAAAGAGCGCTAAAGTTCATCGGCTCGAAAAAGTAAGGTACACTGCTGCACAATTGCTAAGGACGGATCATAAACGGCTATATAGCGCATAAAAAAGTAAGTGTGGTTGGATGCCAAGTGAAAGAAAATAATGTCAGAATGCCAGGACATTACAAGAAAGACAATTTATTGTGCTCTGAAATCCAGAAGGCTTTGGAACGTGTTCAAGGGACAAACAGGCCATTTTGTGCAGAATACGTAAACGTGAAAAAAATGCAATTACCGTCCGCAGGCATTCCGGCGTAAGATGTCAATACGGGATATGGCCACCATGGAGGGCGATGCAAGATTCCACACGTCGTGTCATACTTTGCACAACATCATCAAGCAGCTGTTGGGGTAATTTATCCCATTCCTCTGTCAGTGCACTGATCAGGGTGTTCTTGTTTATTGGAGGGCATTGGCGACCAGCAAGACTCCTACCCAAAGCATCCCACACATTTTCAATGGGATTCAGATCTGGAGAACGTGCTGGCCATGCGAGGCGTTGAATATCCTTGCTCTCAAGACACTCCTGGACAGCGACTGTTCGATGACATGTTGCGTTGTCGTCCATGAATATGAATCTATCACCGACAGCACCACGGAACATGCGAACATGAGATAGCAGAACATCATTAATGTATCGTTGGCCAGTCATAGTCCGAGTTGGAAGCACATAGAGGGACGTACGGCCATTAATCATGATGTAAGCCCATACCATGACACTACATGTCGGATATAGGTCCCTTTCCTGTATGTTTGCTGGACAATATGCAGTACCACTATCACGCCAGATCCGTTGTCGTCGACAATCAGACGATAGACTGTATGTACTCTCATCTGAGAAGAGGACAGCAGACCAGTCGTTATCAGTCCAATTGCGATGTTGATGGCACCATTGCAAACGGGCGGTACGGTGACGTCTGGACAATGGGATGCACACAACAGGACGGCGGGCGTATAGTCCTCCTTCATGCAAACGTCTGGCGACAATTTTTCGGGAGATCCGCTTGCCAGTAGCCGCCATAAACTAATTTGCTACCTCACTAGCTGTGCTGCGCCGGTGTCTTTTTGTTGATAGCACTATGTACCGATCTTCTGCAGGTGTCGTACTGCGAACACGACCTCCCCCGTGACGCTTGCTACACTCTCCATTTGTTTGAAATGATTTCCAAAGCCTTGAAACAACACTGTGGCTGACGTTGAACTCCCTGGCAACATCTGTTATTTTTCACCCTTATTCAATCATGCCAATAATACGGCCACGCGTAAAATCATCTAGGTGATGTCGGGAAGACATTCTGAAAATTGCAAGTTCGTCAATTGATTCTTTCCCTTTCAACTTTGCGTTTGAACAACAACGGTCAATACGCGTCAAATCCATTATATCTCTTATCAGCGCTATGACGTCACGAACAAGTTCGGCAATCCAAAATCTGCATACGCACACCACGTCTTACTGTATCCCGCACTTTTGCTAATTTCCCCATTTTCCTGCCTTCCATTTTATGGTTGCTATCGTTGCTATTGTCATCAGTCCTTAGCAATTGTCCGGCAGTGTATCACAAAACTGTTTCTCAGCTAGGTGTTTCAAGGAGGAGAGACGCCGAGTGTATCGTCTTATGAAAACCTGGTATCTAGGATCTGTGACACTCAAGAGATTTGAAAAATGACACATAAGCTTCAAATTGCATCACCGCTGCACACAGATCAAGATCAGGTGAGTGGAGAAATTCTTCAGTACAGGCAATCGTACGAGCAGATTGGAAGAAACGTAAGAGTTGGTGTCTGGACAGTGGTCCAGAAACGAGAGGAAACTTATCGATGACCTGTATAACCTCATCATCAGCGAGAGGATTGACAGGACCAGACCGAAGATGCATACTGCCCGAAGAGTCATCAGGCGGAGGATCATCTGAACAGGAAACATCGGGAACACTAGATGAGGACACAGAAGGAGTAACAGAAAGATACTTTACCTTTTTTGTTTCACAGAGCCTTTTGAAGTTCCAGTCCGTTTCGACGACGAAGTTGAGGCCGATGAATCCACTGGCGGATCTGGAAGAACATGAAACGGGAGACGAGAACATACGTTGCGCTGAGGAATCAGAATGTACCCGATCAGAATCGGTAGACACTGGAACATCAGCCGAGGCAGCAGGAAGGTGCGACAACAGAGGAACAGCAGACATGGTCGCAGTTGGAGAGCCAGTTGGTCGGAGTGCCGAAGCACTGCTCAAGAAATCCGAGTCGGAACACTCCGCCGGAGACATATTAGTAGTGGAAGACATACCAGCTAACGCAGATGGAGGATGCACAACCGTATGGTGCGGAAGAGGAAATGGATCATTGTCTTGACTGGAAGGTGCATCTGACGGAGAGAAGGAGAAGTCGCGTCATTCCAAACACTGGAAGAGTGGATGGTAGAAGAACCAATGTGATCGGCATTGGGATGCAAGCTGGAAGAAAGACCACAGAGTATGCGCACACAGGAGGCAGTGATGTGATCCTGTGTAAGACAATAGGTACAATAGTGAGTAGTGAAAACCTTGAAGCTGTAGGTGCGTGAGCCAATTTCAACAGTAGCTTTTGTAGGTCAATCCGCCAAGGCGTTCTCAGTGGCAAAGACGACCAAGAACTGATGGCGAGGTCCTGTAGCACGTTCAAAACGAGTTTCGCGAGGAGTGTCGAAAAGGCGACGGACGTTGCCAACAAACAAGAGAAGAAGCGCAGTATCCGGCACTTCCTGTGGGACAGGATAGAACGTTGTTCACCGGACGCTTGGAAAGAGAAGGGATGAGATGATTTGTTCCAATCGATCGAAAGTCCGTGTGCAAGAAAAAAGGCAGCAGCCTCCTTGCGCTGGAACTGCCCTGAGATACTCGAAGAGGTGCGAGAAATACCGGCAATAGATGCGGACGACGCATAACCTGAGAGGGCCTCCATGTAGCGTGGCAAAAGAATATTCGGTAAGGCATGAAAGAACACACCTCTATTCAGGTGATTATGGAACTCTCGGCCAATCTGCGAATTTTCATCAATCGTTACCTTCTCCTTGTAGTTGTATACCTGAATAATAGGTGTTGATCGTAAGAGACCATCAGGGTGAAAAGAAGCTGACGCAGAAGCAGCGCCTCGCTGCATTGTAGAGGCAAAGAACATCCTCGGAAGAGAAGTCTATGTGGAGCCGGCTGGCACAGAAGGCAGTGAGGGAAGAGGAGCACAGTAAGAAGGCAAGACAGTAGTCGTAGAAATACCCAGGGAAGACACCGAGTCATAGGAGAACAAACACCTTTCAACCATTGCTGGAATAACACAAGCTGGTGGGGGCAGCGTTATGGTCTGGGGAATGTTTTCGTGACATTCCCTGGGTTCATTCATACCTGTGGAAGGCACTATGGACCGAAGTCGCTATGAATCTATCCGTGCAGACCACGTACACCAATACATGCTGATTATCTTCCCTGGGACGGATGGGACCTTCCAGCACCACAATGCGACGTGTCACACAGCTAGAAATATCGGAGAGTGGTTGGAAGAGCACGATGAAGACTTCAAAGTACTTCTCTGGCCCACTAATTCCCCAGACTTAAACCCAGTTCAGCATCTGTGGGACAACCTCAATCGTGTTGTTCGGTCTATGGATCCTCCACCACGCACCCTCCAGCTGCTGTCAGATGGGCTGCAGTCAGCATGGATCCACATACCTTTGAACACCTTCCACCACCTTATTGAGTCACTACCAACCGGTCTAGCTGCTGTCCGTGCTGCACACGGCGGTTACTCTGGATATTAGCTGATGGTCACGATAATGTGACTCGAGTGTGTGTGTGTGTGTATATATATTATTCAAGAAACTTATTCAGTTAAAATTTTGTAAACATAAGCAGGTTTTATATTATAATCATACAGATCTGTTTTGAAAACAACGCTGTTCCTTTGAAAGGGAGAGCTGTTCAGTTTTTTAAAGTAGCAAAGAATGTGCCAAAACCTATTTTGCTGACTTCGTTGTCAAACGTGTGTTCATTTGCCGAGCTTTGAAACATCGCTGTTAAAGAACAAAATAAAAATAACCTCTTCCCATTTCTAGGTGGTCACAAATGTAGGCATAAATAACTGTTTCTCTCTGTTTTAGACTGGCTGTACTGGACTTTATTTCTTAAACGTATCAGCAGGTAAAATAGTAAAATATTATTTTGAGGTGATGCTTTTTTGACACTTCTGTAAGACCTCCAGAGTTGCATTGAGGCCTTTTGTCTCCATCCCAGCAGTACTTCACTCCTTGAATCCAAGGATAAAAGTGTAATTCAAGAATTCAAGAGCTCTTACATATAACTCATTTGCAGCTAGACTTCCTTAAACAAATAACTATCCACTTTCTATGAAAGACTCATGAAAATGATACACGATCTCACATGCACTGACTATCGTACAGGAATCTAAGGATGGATTCAAACAATCCATCCTTCGAAGAAAATCTGGAGGGAAATCATAAATGATTTTTGAAGTTTCCGTACGGTGAATGAAAAGTTAGCCGGATTTTTATGTCACCAACCAAGTGGTGAAGGATTTGACGCCATGAAGTCGATGAAAGTTTAGACCAATTCTCTTGAGTTAATGGAAGAAGAACTATATAAGTTACTTCAAGAGATAAAGTAAGTTGCGCATCATCTTTCCTTTGCTCTTCTTCCTCTTTATCATCATTCACGAGGAAGAAGAGAAGAGGATGGAGAATGCGAGACTGAAAACCGGGATAAATCTATGCTTACGCATTGATGACCATCATTTTAAACCTGAGAAATATAGCTATGAAAAGCGATCGATACCTTTACAGAGGAGGCTTGATCTCTCAATGGAGTGTGTGAGCGATGCGCGGAAACTCTATAAAAGGCGCTAAGAAAAACATCTCCGGAATAGGGCCGCTTATCCACCTTCTTCAAAAATCTAGAGAAGGCAACTGCAGAAGAGCTTCAAGAAATACCTTTCAAAAATACTAAAAGAATCAACCGCACACACAATTCAACTCTCGGATAATGATCGAGACGACCTTGACACGAGAGTTAGGGGGATCAAAAGATCCCAAAAGACTCGTCTTCTTAATATTAACAAAGAAATTCATTCCCATAACTGTACCATTTTCATCACCATCATCACTGTAATCACCAAGGGCACAACAACGACGTAACAAAATGCCATCTCAAGACCACAGGTAAATGATTTTTTTACTTATTTAAGGTACTTAAAAATCGTTTAATGTTAAAAGATCTTTTAAAACTTACTTTCCATGTTTATCCGTATTAATTTAATCTAGTTGAGGGGGAAAATATTTATAAGGGCTTCCATAGGGTAACTTGCGATTTCGGTTGCCCCAACCCTATTTTACACACAAGGTCTTAAGATTTTGCTAAAGTTTTAGAGTTTTCAGGAACCGAACTGTCCCAAATGTGTTTTTGTGGGGGAGAGGAGGGGATTACCGTTTTTTTTGCGGGGTTACACACACATTGTGATTCATTTTCAGCTTCATGTTAGACATTTTCATGCATAATTTCAATAGCCACTAAATTATGATTTCCTACCTGATAAGCTGCTAAATTACTTCAGATATGTAAGATTTCTAAATCAATCGTAATAAAATTCCTAAATAATGAGCTAGTTTGTGAGAGCCCTTCACTGTAGGTGTTTTTTCACTTTATTTGAGACGTGAAGTTTTGTGTGGAATTATAACAGCGAACTCGTTTCCGGTGGCCAAGTGGTCGGAGCCGCCGACGTCTAGCTGAGCGTCTGATTTGGGCCTGGCTTGGAGTTCCGGATGAGACAGGACGTTGTGTTTGCCCTACTAAGCTGATTTTTTTCCTGGCTTGGAACCAGTAGCCCTGAATTAGGGACGAACGACTTGTTATTGCCTTAGATTCTAAGGAGGGTCGTGAAATCCCAAACCAAACACGCTTTCATAAAACGTTGCATTGGAAGACGAATAAAGAGCGATTTTTAAAATAAGAATCCAATACACTCTTTAGAAAAGTAATCATATGCATCTCAAGAGCTCATGGAATCATTTAAGGGGCTGTTTTTACAATATATACGGTTACATACACTGCGAAAAATGTTCTCCAGAACTTTGAATAAATGTGCTAACAGGACGAAGCATGTTTACAGACAGAGAAGGATATATCACAATCAAAATGCCAACAATGATGTTAGATGTGATCATTTAAAATTTATCAAGATTGCATGGGTTGTTGCGAAAGGTACTGAAATTTATGCAGCTCTACAGACAGCAACCTGGAGACAAGAAATGTGAAGATCGTTCGGTCCCAGACCTTCAGAAATCATTCGATCTCCAAACAGAAAGGATAGCTTGTGCGTGGCCGTCCTTTGCTATGTATTGTTTCCCTGCCTTGCTGGAACCTTGCCTTGAAAATTTCGCCTTTGGAAAGGTGTCCAAGACGCCCTTAAGGTACATCAGTGTAGCGCTCCGAGTTAATGGTGCTTTAAAAATCACATAAGCATCAGAGTCTTATGGAGAGACACTGCTGACCACATTTTGACAGGGTAAATCCCGTATACCATTTACAATTACTCTCAGAGTATCACACGCTCTGTAAGACAGAACGTCTCATCCGTGAAAGAATCACATCTAACATGCCAAGGTCATTCTCCATCTTTGCGAGCAACCACCCACTGTAGCAACGTTGTTTTGTAGAGTCCGGTGGTAACAACAACTCTCGCACAAACCGCCCCTCGTGTGGAAACAAGTGCAATATTTTCTCTGCCGCCCCCGGTGGTGCAGTGGTGCAAGCGCTGGATTGTGACCATTTGCCCAAGATCAGCCCGGATTCGGATCCCTGTTAGGCACGGATATTGTGTTTGTCGTAACTGCACTGGCTTTCTCCTTTCCCTGGAACCAAAGGTCCTAAATTGAGGACAGATGACTGCTCATAGCCCATCGAGTTGCTCATGGTGGTCGTTACAAACCCAAACAAAAACAAATGTATCTTCGTGTACTGCTGTGCGACAGAATAGAGATACGTGGTCGAATTTCCATCAGAAGGTTGGCTTCTAATTTTTTTAAATCCCAGGGTAGAGTATTGTGAGAGATATTATTTCATTGAGAGGATGAAAGACAATACTGTTGTGAAGCGCATTTCTTTTAATTTTACAGGTGGTTCTAGGTATCCAGGATGAAACCACAGTGCCGTTTATAGATTGCGGACCTAAAATTTGGATAATTTTATGCACGTTTATTTCTGAATTTAGCTGCACTTCATTCTGAGAGTAACTTGAAACCTAGTTGCAAATAGCAACTTTTATAGCACTGTTTTTAATATCAGCTAAAATTGTCTATCCATTTGTGTTCTAATCACTCTAATAATAATAATAATAATAATAATGCCATCAAGCGCCAGAGACTATTCAACATATCACAGCAGGGTACAAGATGCGTTATGATTGTGTGAGGAATGAAGATGTGTTGCAATTATGTAATATGAGGCAAAATGTTGTTAGCAAGGTGGAGACTAATATGCTTCGCTGGTTTGGCCATCTTAAAAGAATCAATGATGAGATGCTTACTAAGAAAATCTTTTTAGCCCAAGTGGCAGGAAGGAAAGGTAGAGGAAGGACAAGTTAGTCATGGGAGGATCAAATTCAGGAGTGTCTGCATGAGAAAAAGATTATGAGTATGAAGTATAGAAGATCTTGTGTACGGCGTGTGATGGATGTGAGTGAAGCCTGAGTTGTATGTCAAGATCGCTGTAAATGGAGATATTTGATACGGCAACGGTAAGTAAAAATCATCTGGTAGTTTGTATTTCTTTACTCTACTTCCTGCCCTTGTCTTCTCGAGCTCCTCAATTTTAGCCCAGTTTGCTCGATTAAAGTGTCTATTGCTCCTGTTTTTTGTGTGCTCCATTCGTTTATAAGGGTATGTGCTACATTACTCATTACTTCTCCGAGCCGGAATGTGCATATTTATTTGTTATTCCATGAAAATATTACCTGCTGACTACGTCGTCTGCGTACTGAAGTATGCGCCCTGAGTTCAGTTTCTATTGCCTGCTCTTCCTGTTTAGCGCACCTTGTGCACGTACTACGCTGTTTGCAATTTTCCCAGCTCATTTTCTGCGCTGGTAAGTGAATATTTTATTGATAGTTCTCCAATTTTCATTTCGGTACGTCTGTTTACTTTTGACTGTCGTGACTCGCCTTGACTTCCTTCTGTTTCTGCAGCAGCTCTTCCGATCAGTTGCCTTCTAAGCTTATCGTCTTGTTATCTACACTCCTTCCCGTTCGCGTCACCCTCTGATAGTGGTCCTTGGGTGACGTCATTGCCGTGCTTCACCTGTCTTTTACTGTTTTCTTCCAGTGACGTCATAACTTTGCATTTTATCATCGTATTTCGTTTTTTTCTGTGCCTTTGCTATCTATTTTGTCTTACATTTTACGTGATTGTGCTGCTTTGATCTACAATTGAAGACTGAACCATGTCTACTGCTTTCCTCCGCCTCCCGACGCCGCCTCCGGATGTTCAATTTGACAGCTCAACTCATCTATGGCCGCCCCGGTGGCGCAGTGGTCTAAGCGATGGCCTCTGATCATTCGTCCGAACGGGGTCCGGGTTCGAATCCCGGTGAGGCATGGATGTTGTGTTTGTCTTACGGCACTGGCTCTCTCCCTTCCCTGGAACCAGTGACCCTAAATTAGGGACGGGCGACTGCTTATAGCCCATTGAGTTGCTCACGGTGGTCGTTAAACCTCCAATCAAAAAAAAAAAAAAAAAAAAAAAAAACTCATCTATCTTCGCCCACAATCACTGCCTTCTCCTTAGATCCTCTATCTACTGCATTGGGATTCCAGATTTCTCGTACTGGCTCTACTTGAACAGCTCATTTATTGGAGTCCTCGCCACCCGGTCAGTCTCTCTTTGTTTCTTTGGCTCTTGGAGTAAAATATACAGCGCTTCCACATACCAAGCTTACAGCCTACAGTTCTGCACTTCATCAGATAGTAACCACCTGATGTCATTACTCACATCGCCCGTAAGCCCCCCCGTTTAGTGATTGTATATTTTTCCAGCCTTGCTCAAGTCGAGCTGGTTCTGTCTTCTCCTATTTCAGTTGGCGACCAAAGTTTGTCCGCAATTCCACTCGCACTTTGTCCCACACGTATGTGTTTGCCTCCGGTTCCTCCTAAATTATCCAATGATGTATTGCATGCTTTCCTTTCTCAAATTGGTTTGGTTATTTGCCCTATTCGGACCTTGCCTGCTGCTTCAGACGATCAAGGGAATCGTCCCTATTATAGTTTTCGACGACAAGCTCTCGTTGCTTTTCCGCCTTCCCGACAGCCTTTCACGTTATCTGTGGTCCACACACTCGTACAGTAAATGTTTTTACTGACTATCATTGTTTTACTTGTAAACTGCCTAGTCATCATAGTTCTTCTTGCCCAGCACGGAATCTTTCGTCTTCCAGTCGCCCTTCTGTTTTGACGGATTCGTGTGACTATTCTTTTCCAGCCACATCTTTGTCGACTTTTCCTTCTACATCTTTACAGCTTCCGGTTTCGAGTGGTTTGTTCCAGGCTCCTGATTCTTTTACTTTACGCGTTTCGTTGGAGGAGATTTTCCCTGAGCATCTACTACCGACAGATCTCCTGGATGTCCCCACTCCTGTAACTACCACTCTACTGTGCACGCCTCCGTCGAGTCCATCTGCTGCCCAGTCCTTGTTGAAATGCCCCTAATCACCTTTTTCACCTTTGTCTCCATGTGTGGGTATGGTCTCTTCTTCAGCGGTTCCGCTCTTCATTTCTACGGAGCCAGAGTCTTCCAGTTGTATTTTATCACCCGCTTCTTCACATTCCCAGTGTCATTTATCCGATTCTGCGTCTCAGGTATCTACCTTGTCAGGTCCAAAGTGCATCGATTTACCTTTTTCTGTCCACTCTTGTGATACTATTCCTGTTGGTTGTTCATCGCTATCCAGCTCTGTTCCTGTATCACTACATGTTTCTTTTCCTGAACCATCGTCTGCCACACTGCCTGACATATCTTATCCTCCTTCATTGATGGCTGATAATGATTCGTTGCTTCCTCATGTAATCCAGTCCTTCCTCCTTGCTGCTCCGGATACGACTTCAAGTTCACCACAGTGTTCCTTTCCAACCAGACCATCTTCTCCTCTGTCCTTCATTGACTGCCCTGAGATGTCCTCTGGGTTACCCGCTACGTCGACCCCTGAGCCGCCGGACGATAATCCTGCCCGTTTTCAGCTCTCTTCTGCCGATCATCTATGAGAGTCCTTCACTCCCAGCGAATGATGTTATGCCCGTCGAACCTGCATTTGCCGCCCCGGTGGCGCAGTGGTCTAAGGCGCTGGCCTATGATCATTCGTCCGTAAGGGTCCGGGTTCGAATCCCGGTCAAGCATGGATGTTGTGTTTGTCTTACGGCACTGGCTCTCTCCCTTCCCTGGAACCAGTGACCCTAAATTAGGGACGGGCGACTGCTTATAGCCCATTGAGTTGCTCACGGTGATCGTCAAACCTCCAATAAAAAAAAAACCAAAAAAAAAACCTGCATTCTCCGACCTCCAGTGTGCTGATTCGCTTTCCGACGTGTCTGCTCCTTCTACAGCTGCTCCTGTCATCTCTCCGCCAGTTTCAGCCTCTGTTCCTGTCTCACCGATTGTTCATGCCAGTGCTTCTGTACCCGGACAACATCATGTTCCTCTGACATCTTCCCCGACTTCTGCTGCTAGTTCTTCCCTATCTTGTACATCTTCTACTGCTCGACGTTCCAGACTGTGGCGTAAGCCTTTTCCTAGAGTTCCTTTTCTTTTTTTTTTTTTTTTTTTTTGAATGGAATTTTAACGACCACCGTGAGCAACTCAATGGGCTATAAGCAGTCGCCCGTCCCTAATTTAGGGTCACTGGTTCCAGGGAAGGGAGAGAGCCAGTGCCGTAAGACATACACAACATCCATGCCTCACCGGGATTCGAACCCGGACCCCATCGGACGAATGATCAGGGGCCAACGCCTTAGACCACTGCGCCACCGGGGCGGCAGAGTTCCTTCGCTCCAAGACTTTGTTTCATGTGATGAATATGTCCTGGCTTTGCTTTAAACGTGCTCTACATAGGGATCCTTATTACTCCAACCTTCCGGCTCTAGTTTCTCGTGAATTTACTGTCTTCCGGGATGTCAGCCCTTCGAAGCTTGCTTGACTTTTAGCCATGATTAATGTCCTCTGTATTTTCTATTAATCATGTCATCTCTTCGTCTGAGAGAGTGACCTGCGAGTCCATTGATGATTCATATGTGTTGTTCTCCTGACTACCGCACGTGATTGCCTGTGACTATGCCCACGCCCTTCATGGATTCTTCATGCTTAATGTCCTTTGCATTTCCTGTTACTCACGATATCTCTTTGCCTGAGAGCGTGACTTGCGAGCCCATAGACTCTTTATACGTTTTGTTCTCCGCTAGGTCTCAAGTGAATGTCTGTGACTATGCTCACGCCTTTTATGGCCTATAGCCCAAGTTATATGCTCCGGTTTTATTGTAAACTATTAGTTTTCTAATAAAGCGATATTGAAATTGTATTTCTTTGTGGAGCTAACCTCTGAATATCAGAGAATAGCTTAGTGATATGTATGTGCACAGCCCTCACACAAACAGAGTACACGAACAGGCACAATCAAGTCGCCAAGGCCGCCCCGGTGGCGCAGTGGTCTAAGCGATGGTTTCTGATCGTTCAACCGAAAGGGGTCCGGGTTCAAATCCCGGTGAGGCATGGATGTTGTGTTTGTCTTACGGCACTGCCTCTCTCCCTTCCCTGGAACCAGTGACTCTAAATTAGGGACGGGCGACTGCTTCCCATTGAGTTGCCCACCATTGTCGTTAAACCTCCAATAAAAAAAAAAAGTCGCCAAGATTGCCCATCAGAAATTGGCAAGAAAGCACCAGCTCATTACAATTGAGCCTGTCCCCTACTACAAGTATAAGCCAATAACGCTTCTAGAGGACAACACCCACAAGATGTACTGGGACAGATCGATCAGAACAGATAAGACTATCCCCCACAATCGGCCCGACATCATCGTAGTCGACACGGTGAAGAAGTCAACATACGTCATTGACATAGCCGTGACCAACACGTGCAACATCCAGAAGACGAACGGAGAGAAGCTGTCAATGCATAACGACCTACGATACAAGTCAAGGAAATGTGGCTTATGGAGAAAGTCACCACCGTTCCCATAGTAATATCAGCCACAGGAGTTGTACCTAAGACCATTCACAGCTCTATACAGATACTAGACCTTCAACCTAACACCTACATGGAACTACAGAAGGCAGCTATCCTGAACATTTGTAAGGAAGTTTCTGGAGAATTGAGAGAAAGAAAATACCCCTTCCCAGAATTGGTACGTCGTACCCGTCCCGGAAGGAAGAGAAGAAAAACCTCAGGAAGAGGTGGAATCTCTAAATTTTTTTTATAATAATAATAATAATAATAAAAGCATACATTTCCCATATTCAAAATTATTATAATTCAAGTTTTAGAGGTTGTTCGGTAACTACGCTTACTGTCTCTCAGCCTTTGCCACTTTGTTGGTATTTTAATGGATACAATTTCAGCAGAAATAACAGTCGTCATTTCTGGGAGCTTGAAACTTGCTGAAAATTTCAAACCAAACTATTTTTCCCTGTTTAGCTTTTACCTAAAACGTCTTTTCTCTCTACTGGGAATCTATTAAGATCAGTCGAACAACACTTAACTGCTAGATGCTTATGCTTTCTGTCTTCTGCAGACATGGGCTGGCAAAAAGGACGATGCTCCTAGGAAGAAAATCAGCTTCTTTCTTGTCCCTTGCGCATTAACCGCCTTTTTTGCGCTACATTTATTCACCTTTTGTTCGATGGCGTCGCGTTCCTTTCAAGATTCTTCGCTTTATCGTTCTTTGACTCGCGGTACACAGTTCTTAGAGTAACCTTTCTTTGCTATCTAATGCTTTCGCCATCAGTTAATGTAGTGAAGGAGGTTTCTTATTCAGTTCTCTTTTTTTACCTTTGGTCGCTTTACTGTTTTTTCCTTTATTTTGATTTTGTCTTATTAAAAATAACTTTTTGTTTTAGTAGCTGTGCAGTAAGTTTGTTCATTTGAAATTTATATTTCAGGGTACCGGAAAATAATGTCGTTTTTTGGAAAAGAAGAGAAACACTGTTTGTAACACAAGAAATTTAATTCTTAATCAATTATATAATCGCTATCATTATCGATCACACTTGCCCATCGAGAGATATACTGGAGGATGACATATTTTTTGCATATCGCGAAACCAAACTTTCAACGCTGTCTTTATAAAAAAACGTTGGCTGGGATGCAAAGAAGTCGGAGAGCCCCGTTTTGACATTATCAATATTGTGGAATCTTTTCCCATTAAGAAAGTGCTGCAGATATCTGAACAAATGGTAATCAGATAGTGCAATATCAGGGGAATAAGGGGGATGAGGCAGAACTTTCCAGCCAAAATCTCTGATCGTCTGCTGGGTTCGTTTCGCCGTGTGAGGTCTCGCGTTGTCATACTGGAAGATGACATCTTTTCTGTTGACCAGTACTAGATGTTTTACAGTAAGAACGTGCTTTAAACGGTCCAGTTGTTGACAATAGAGGTCTGCCGTTACGGTCTGTCCGGGTTCCAAGAGATTAAAGTGAGCTCTGCCAGCGGTATTCCACCAAACAGAGAGCAAAACCTTTTAGGGGTGTAGGACTGGTTTTGGCGTAGGAACTGGTGTCTGACCTGGAGAAAGCCACTGGTAATTGCGTTTGTTGTTCACGTAAAGAACCCACTTTTCATCTCCAGTGACAATTAGATGAAGAAATGGATCCTTTTCTTGTCGGCTGAGCAAAGAGTTGCAGATGGTGGAATGCTGGGCTTTGTTGTCTAGTGAAAGTTGGTGTGGGACCCAAACTCCTTGTCTATAGACCTTCCCTATCTGTTGCAGGTGCTCTTGAACATTAAGATGTTGGGATAATTCATCAATGGGTTGACGAGGATCTGTTTCAACGGCTGCACGTAGCAGGTCATTGTCCAGCTCCATGGGCCTTCCTGCACGAGGGGCATCAGAAAGGTCAAAATTACCCGAACGGAATTGGGCAAAACAACGCTGGCACTTGCGGACATTTAACGCATTCGGATAAACAGCGCAAATGTTATTGGTGACCACGGTTGCATTGTTCCCCTTGTGAAATTCATACAGTATACAATGACGAACATGGTTCTCCTCGGGTTTTATGTCACTCATTTTGTTCTGCAAATCTGGAAGACAAAAACACCTACATAAGTTGAAGGTGAATAGTTCATTCACTTGTACATACACTTACTTTACGTTAAACGTACATAACCACCTCACAACTGCTCCCCAAACTTAGCTTTACAAAAAACCACATTACTTTCCGGTTCCTCCAATATTTCTGGAAGTGGGAATGAATACTTCCTCTATGAACTCGTGCGTCGTCATATTACTGTATACAGTGGCGCACGCAGAATTTCATCAAGAGTGGGGTCCAACAAGAAATTTACTGGACAAGCAAAATGTGCTATATTTTTTATATAGATACATGTAAATCTTATTCTGACTACGGCCAAGTTAAATATATACACTATCTACCAACAAGTAATTGGACACCTGTGATAGCAAAGGAAAACGAAGTTTATTCACCTTCAATAGTTGGTGGAGCCTCCACGAGCGGCGATTACAGCTGTGACCCTCCTGGACATACTCTCAACCGGGCGATGTACGACGGCTAGCGGTATTTTCTTCCACTCGGCTTGGAGAAGACAGGTCAATTCCTTCACCGATTTCGGACGGTGGGGGCACACCTTAAGTAGACGCTCCAACTCATCCCAGAGGTACTCGATAGGATTAAGGTCCGGGCTCTGCACAGGCCAGTCCATTCGATTAACCCCATTGTCACCATACCAAGCCAGGGTGGACCTCGCAACATGACAGGTGGCATTGTCATCCATTCTGAAAGTAACATGGATCCACCCAGTAAAACTGCCACAACGTAGGAAGCGCATCGTCATCCAAAATGGTGCAGTAGGTCTCGGCGTTGAGTCTACCAGGAATTGCGACCAATGGTCCCGTGCCATACTAGCAGAAATACCCCCATAGCATAATTCCACCGCCGCCGAACTTCACAGTTGGCACAATAGATTCCGGCAGGAGGCGTTCTCCAGGCAGACGCCAAACCCAGACCCTGCCATCCGAACGGTAGAGGGTGAACCTTGATTCGTCGCTCCAGAGAACCTGATTTCACTGTTTTACGGTCCACTGTCGACGTTCTTTGCACCACGTTAGCCGGGCAGCGCTATTGGACTTGGTAATTAAAGGCTTGTGGGCGGCAGCACGTCCATGATAACCGAGCAGATGGGCTTCCTTACGGATGGTATTCATCGAAAGAACGCTCCCGGATGCCTGTTGAAACTTCTCGCGGATGTGGCCCATCGATTTGGTGCGGTTCTTCCGAATTTCTCTGGCCAGCACCCGTCGGTCTCTAACTACCAGTTTTGTGGGTCTGCCGGGTCGGGGCACATTCCGACAGTCACCTCTCATCTTCCACTTGCCAATCACGTAGGCCACTGTCGATTTTGAGTACATCAACTCATTGGATATGTCACGTATGGATCGGCCATTTCTGTGATACCCGACGATTACACCTTACTCGAAATCTGAGAGCTCCGAACTGCATGGCATCTTGAATGCGACTGATTGCGTTGTTGTTTCCCACACGATATTTAACGTCGGCGGCCGTGACGTGTATCAGGACCGCAGATATCGTCGATTGCAGGGGTGTCCAATTACTTGTTGGTAAATAGTGTATATATATTTGACAATATCCCCTCACTTTCAAGAAACCAGTCCTGCACACGCCGTGCAGTGTGGTTGGAACCCGGGTCATGTTGGAAGAAACAACGGTTATTTCCATAATATCGCCATATTGTTGGTAGCACAGAACTATCCTGAACGTTGAGGTACACTTCAGAGTTCATGGTGTGTGGTATAATAACCAACAGGCCGAGTAGTATCCACCAAAAACAACTCCATACCATGATGAAACCTCCGCCGAACTGAACAGTTGGAAGAATAGTCCGACGAAAATCGTTCGCCGGGCTGTCGCCAAATCTAAACGCGGCGACCACATTGGAAGAATTAAAAACTTGATTCATCACCCCAAAGAACAGCTTTACAGTCGCCAACAGTCCAGGTACGACGGGAGACACACCACTCCAAATGGCGCTTTGCATTCACAGTAGTGACGTGCGGCTTGTGTGCCGCTGCTACAGAATAATAACCCGCACTGTACATCTCTCTGCGGTAGTTATGGTACTAACCGAGCCATTGAAAGCATTTCCTACTTCAGCAGCGATGGAAACGGCAGAGGAAGAACGGGATTTCTTAACATTTCTTACCATTGCTTTTCTGTCGCGTTCCATCAGTTTGTGCGGCTTTCCTGAGCGTTTTTTTTTACTCTCGTTGCGCCATCCTGCTTCCATCTCTTCACGACATCATTTACAATTGATTTTAGTGTGTTTATTTTAGCTGCAATGCTCCGTATGGAAACGTTACTCAAATGACATCCTATGACCAGCACACGCTGGAACTCGGAAAGTTCACGTCCACGCGGCATATCTATTCAAAGTTACTAACACGACAAATCATCTCAGCTTTATACGTAGTATATGTACCTCCCCCTCACACAGCGCGCACCTACCTGCGCAGTCGTTCTTTGCACTTATGCAAATATTTGGGAGCGTCAGAATACTCTTGATAATATAGTGTATGTGTGTACACTGAAAAGCAATTTAATTAGAGACAGCTGGCGTTATGCAAATGTGGCGCTGTGGGCGGCCCTGTAAACGGAAACGACATAACGTATGCAGCCACCCGACAATATAAGGAGTGATGCGATGGGAATCAGTAAGAGTCGGACGCAGTATGGGTGAGACGAAGGATCTAAGCGCATTTGATCGTGGGCAAATTGTCGGGGCCCGACGAATGGGTCACTCCATCTCGGAAGTCTTGCAGGCACTGGGATTTTCACGAGCCACTGTGTCACGGGTGAACCGTGAGTACATCGAATCCGGTAAAACCATCCCTGCAAGGACCAACAGCGTGGGGATGAGCGGGGTCATCGTCGGCTAGCTCGCATTATAACAGCGGACAGACGGGCCACAGTGCAAGAAATGACTTGGCAATTTAACGCTGGTGCACAAAAACGTGTAAGCAGCCATAACATCCAGAACCATCTCCTCGCTATGGGGTACAGAATCCATCGTCCCACGAGGGTACCGCTGCTGACCGCACATCACAGGGTGCTAAGATTAGCATGGGCGCGGGAACATCGCCACTGGACCCTAGACATGTGGAAAAATGTTGCCTGGACTGATGAGTCGAGATTCACGTTGGTACATGCGGATGGCAGGATACGAGTACGGCGCAAGCCACATGAAGCGATTGATCCTTCTTGCCAGCAGGGTACTCTTCAAGCTGGTGGGGGTGGCATTCTCGTCTGGGGACTGTTTACGTGGACTGAAATTGGACCCCTGGTACGTGTGACATCATCCCTCACAGGTTAACGTTACCGGGATATCCTGGACGACCATGTGCTCCCGTTTGTGCGTCTTCAACATCCCACTGGGGACCTCATCCTGCACAAGACAATGCATCGTGCCATCGCTCCCGAATTGTATCCGAATGGTTGGATGAACACTCCACCGACGTGACCTCACTTCCTTAGCCAGCTGGTCACCTGACCTCAATCCCATCGAACACATCTGGGATGCCATGGAGAGAGATGTTCGAGGCTCTGACCCCCCTCCATAAAATCTTCGTGCACTGTGGGAACTTGTTCAGGGGTCGTGGATCCGTATGGCTTCCGGTGTCTTGTCGAGTCCATGCCGAGACGAATCGCCGTCGTCATCAGAGCGAAAGGTGGTGCTACACGTAACAGGTATCTCTAATTCAATTGCTCTTCATTGTACGTTGGTAATGAATGTCAGTTTAGAGAAAACTCTGCTTTTCCACTTAACTTACAGAAAATAAAATTAATGGGACATGATATTGAGGTGGTGCCCTGCCATAAGTATTTGGGTACCACTTTAAGTGATGACTTGAAATGGAATACACATATAGATCTACTTTCAACTAAAATCTCGAGAAACATCGGAATTATTAGTCACACTCTTAGACATTTATCCCCTAAACTAATGCTGGCGTTATATTCCATCATTCAGACTTACTGTATTTTGACATGGGGGAAAACAACACGACATAATATTCTCAAATTACAAAAATTACAAAATAAGTTTATCAGGTTATTGGATTTAAAAATTAATACTAACCAATCTTCCAATTTAACATATAGAACAACTTCACATCCCAATACATTTAATATATTAGCTATACAACAACTATATGAATATAATTTAGGAAAGATCATGTTTGAAAGAATAAAATATAACCTCTATCATGACTTGATCACAATTAATACCCATACTCATACTTATCCAACAAGAAATAGATTTAAATTGCTACCGTTATTTTCATATACAGAAAATTTTAAAAATAACATAAACTATTCTGGTCCTAAATTATGGAATACTTTTCCTTACCATCTTACTGCTTTAATAATATTAACCTTTTTAAGAAAAAACTAAAACTCTATTTAATGGGGAAGAACTAGATCTATCATAGTATATCTCTTTTTCTTTTGACAAACTGGTTTAAGGCCAACTTATTTACTTTTGTATTTCTCATGTGCTTCCTCCTGTTCGATGGGAAAAAGAGGGGAAGGGAAAAAGGTAGGAAAATGAAATTGGAATAAATTTCTACTTATACACTGGCGGAAAGTGAAAAAAGAACACCAAGTAGGAAACGTCTGATACCAACGAAATTTATACAGCAAAATAACGGAATACAGAGGATAACGTGATCAAAACATTATGGCAAAATACAACTGTATTTGCTGGTAAACTGAAAAATAACATTTCCATGTAACATGGTTAGTACGTGGTTGAACCGCCATGAACTGCGTCACACTGTGCAATTCTGGCATGGAGTCTATCGTACAGATGTTGGATGTAAGTTTGGGGTATTGAGTTCCAAGCATCCTCAACCTGGACGCGTAAATCGGGGATGGTCGAGGCTGGTCGTGGAGACCGGATAAGTCGTTGTCTCATAAAATCCCACACGTGCTCAATGGGGGACAAATCCGGTGAACGTGCAGGCCATGGAAGTTGTCTCACACCCTGAAGTGCATGTTGCGTTGAACGTGCCGTGTGTGGGCGTGCGTTATCTTGCTGGAAAACACCAGGATGGACCGACCTTACAAATGGAACAACAACGGGCTGAATGATGTTGATGTAGGAGGTGCTGTTTAACGTACCCGGTAGAAACACTAGCTATGTACGGGAGTGATAGCTGATCGCTCCCCACACCAGGAGACCAGGTGTAGGCCTTGTGTGTCGCTGGCGGATGCAAGAAGGGTGGAGACGCTCCCCTGTGCGTCTGCGAACACGCATACGGCCATCGGAGGCTCCCAAGCAGAATCTGCTTTCATCGTTGAACACGACAGATCGCCATTGCGTTCTCCAGTGCAGACGTTGGCGACACCACTGCAGCCGTTCCTGACGGTGGGCTGGAGTCAGAGGTACACATGCCAGAGGCACACGTGCACGTAGTCCTGCATCCAGTAGACGGTTGCGGTTTGTTCGCACAGTCACCTCAAGTGCAACGGCAGCTCGGATTTGCGTCGCAGTGGATGTTCTGCTTGACAACGCCGCTCTTCTTATGCGTCGATCGGTCCGCTCATCAGTCCGTCTGTGACTCCCGGTTCCACGTGTTCTCGTGTGGGAATGTTCCTCGGACCATCTGCGCCACTATCGTACCACCACCGATACTTCCCGTCCGATTCGCTCCGCAATACGACGATACGACCACCCGGCCTCTCGGAGTCCGACTAGACGACCTCGCTGAAAGTCCGATAACTGCTGAAATCGCACACGTCTTCCATGTCCAGGCATTGCACTTCTTCAGGGTCTTCGCACGTGTCCGTACGCCGACGACTGATTACATTCACTTCGCCGTACTCCTTAAATACCACCGACGATAATTTGCATGTTATGCCGTGCTGTGGCGTAAGCGCTCACCGGTTGGTCCCGAAATTAACATCACACCTACGTGAACTCGACCCCATTAACATATGTAAATTTCATGATCGTCCGCCAATTCCTTCTTGGTGTTCTTTTTTCACTTTCCGCCTGTGTATAATACTAAATTACGCTTGGTGACCTTTCTCTATAATTTCTACTTACTACTTACTAATTTACTTACATGATATCAGAAAATCAGTTACGTCTGTTCCTGACTTGTATGATCTTTATAACGGGTGCCGAGGGCTATGTTAGGCCAGTTCAGGCCTTTTCCCTCATACTCCCCAGTTGTCACTAGTTACATTGTTATTGTTATAATACTACTATTAGTGTATATGGTCACAACTGAAAATAAGAATGAAATAAATTAACATAGATGAACACACAAATTAAAAAAAATTCTCTGAAGAAGTAAGATAAATTCAGTAATCATTGAGCACAGATATAAAGATCATTACCTATATATCACAAATATAAAGATCATTACGAAAACTAAAATTAAGACGGACAGAAAAATAATTGTTCATAACGAAAATACTAAATTTTTAAAACTATGCACATAATCTATTTTTTTTTAATTTTGCCATAGTCGGAATGTATTTTAAAAGAAAATAATTTGTTTTAAAGACTCGAGCCTCCTTGGGAGGGGTCAGTCCCGGCTGAACCTTCCCGTGTGTGCGCCACAGTCTGAATATGCTATAATACACTGTTTTCCATAAACTAAGGGAAAAGCAAAAAAATCGCGATTATTTTTGAAAAAAGAATTGGAAATGCACTAAACTTGGACATATGACGTGAAGTGTAATTTGGAGTCAGTCAGGGTATTGTATGCAAATAGGTGGAGACCGCATCGGTTTATGCAAATAAGCCGCAGCATAAAAGGTGCTGTTAAGTGTGTGTCACGTAGTTTACGGAGTTTAAAGAAAGGAATTTGAAATGGCAAATATGCTGTAATTACGGCGTGACATCATTTAACAGGTGATTGAAGTGGAGAGCGATCGGAAGACTAGAGGCAGGCGAAAGTCAGTGGAAGTTGCAAGATGACTGCATGTGAGCCTTCTTGTGGTGTACAGACCATGGAACTAATTTAAAAACATGAAATCAGCTTCTCGAAGGTTCAGCAAAGGAAAAACTAGGGCTACAACAAACTTGGATGATCAATATCTCCGATTAACTGCGCTGAGAAACCGGAAGGCTACTCCGACACAGCTGCGATCTGCTCTTGCTGAGGCTACAGGAACTGTGGTATCTGCTTCCACTCTGCGCAGAAGGTTTCACAAAGGCGGTCTGTATGCTAGGCGACCAGCACTCTGCGTATCCCTTACCTCCCGTCACAGGAGGGAACGTTTGTGTTGGGCAAGACTTCACGTCAATTGGACAGAAAACAAGTGGAGATCAGTACTCTTCACAGATAAGTCCAGATTTGCGTTTCAGATCGATTTCAGGCGAGCTCTGATCTGCAGAGGAGGAGAGACGCGATATCATTTCCCCTATGTCCCATGAAAGGGACACTTATAGTAGTGGTCGCGTGCTGGTTTGGCGTGGTTTCTCATTAGGTGAATGCATTGACCCTTACGTGCGTCCAAGCAGAACCATGACTGCTGGACGCTATAAGGACGATGTCATGGACCCGTATGTTCCCCTTTATGCAGGTGCCACAGAAGAAGCATTTCTCTTACAAGCCGATACCGCTCGTCCTCATCCAGCGAGACTAGCAGAACAAGATCTTCAAGAGGAGGCCATCGTCCATATAGATTGCCCAGCCCGGTCTCCCGGCCTTAATCCGAAAGAACATGTGTGGGATTCACTAGAGTTGCTGCCCTTAACCTCCTCCGCAATACCTCGCGGGACTTAGACAAGCTTTGAGCGAAAATGATCATTGCTACCTACTGAGCTCCCAGACACCATCATCAACAGCATGAAACATCGCTGTGATTCCTACATTGCTGTGTGGGGTGACCTGGAGCAGCTTAGGCAAGCTTTGCACGAACAATGGTTGTTGCTACCTACTGAGCTCTCAGATACCATCATCAACAGCATGAAACATCTCTGTGAGGCCTGCATTGCTGTGTGGGGTGACCTGGAGGGGCTTTGACAAGCTTTGCACGAACAATGGTTGTTGCTACCTACTGAGCTCACAGATACCATCATCAACAGCATGAAACATCTCTGTGAGGCCTGCATTGCTGTGTGGGGTGACCTGGAGGGGCTTTGACAAGCTTTTCACGAACAATGGTTGTTGCTATCTACTGAGCTCTCAGATACCATCATCAACAGCATGAAACATCTCTGTGAGGCCTACATTGCTCTGTGGGGTGACCTGGAGGGGCTTAGACAAGCTTTGCACGAACAATGGTCGTTGCTACCTACTGAGCTCTCAGACACCATCATCAACAGCACGAAACATCGCTGTGAGGTCTGCATTGCTATGAGGGGTGACCTGGAGGGGCTTAGACAAGCTTTGCACGAATAATGGTCGTTATTACTACCTACTGAGCTCCTAGGCACCATCATCAACAACAGCATGAAACATCGCTGTGAGGCCTGCACTGCTGTGTGGGGTGACCACACCTCCTAGCGAGGAATTTTGTCTTTTTCGTTTTGACATCTTGTTATTCACCTGGTTCTGTATGTGATCATTTTTGTTGGAATGAAGGGTTTTTTACAAATGTTTTACTATCTTTCTCTAACGTACGGTATGATACAGGTTTTCACCGAATTCCATAACGTTTCATCATGTATTTTTTGAGTTATCGCGATTTTCCCGTATTTTCCTTAATTTATGGAAATCAGCGTAAGTTTACAGTTCGTTCCATTGCTTCAGATAATCGTGATCCGTTTATAGATTCAAACTGTTATTGATTTAACGTTGACACCAAGCTTTCACTAAAGTACAGTTCACTAACAATTTAGAGATCTGAAAGTCCTGATCCGAAAGTTTTCACTCGAAACAATTAGTTTCTGAAAATGAAAAGTTATTCTTATTTTCTGAGTTGCTTCTTGGTTTTAAAAAAAGGACGAATAACTGCCAAAGTAACTGGGGATTGGGACGCTGGTAAACAAGGAGAAATAATGGAGTTGCTACTTAACTCTGGAGTTAAATACAAAATAACAGAAGACTGACTGACAAATGTCTGTGGAAGTTGGAATTTCTTATGATTCGAAATATGCCATTATAACTGAAAAATGAGGAAAGTCTCAGGCAAGTATGTCGCTCGACTCTTTCAACACGACAATGCACCACCGCACACACCCATGGTCAGCCTATTATGGCTGGAGGAACATTACACAGAGTTTGGCATCCTGACTTGGCCCCCTCGTTCGCCAGATTTAAACGCTGCTGTGGAACACATTTTGGATGCTGTTCAACGTGGCGTCAATACCAGGAATCCTATACCGGCGAATATTATGGAATTGTGGGACGTTCTTCAGGAAGCATGGTGTTCAATGTCTCCACAGTACTAAAGAGAGCTCATGGAGTCCCTGCCCCGTCGCGTTGCTGCCATTATCCGATGGCGAGGAGGACCAACGCATTATTAGGGATGTAACCCAGTTTTTTTGGCACTTCACTTCTATTAGAAACCTTCTTCCCATGATAGGTTTCTGATAAAGCTTTAGCTTTGTGTGATCAGTGTTCAGACGGTCATAATATACTCGTCCTTTGTTGCTTTCCACACATCTAGACAAACCTGCCAAATATGTCTAGATGTTTTGTCTAGAAGACAGTAATTTCTTGTTCCGGAGAGTCGCATTGATTTGGGCCACCGGAGCTGAAAACCTTGTGTTTACTTTGTTGACGTTCTAAACAGAGGTTCCGCACACACGTAGTTTTTCACATAATATCACAAGGAAAGATCGATTGGAATTCCATCAGGTAACCTTGGTGACCATGGTATAGTACCACTCTTGTTATCTTCTAGCATGGAAAATTTATATCTTTGTATTTATGCATAATGTTGGTAAAATGTGGAAGTATTCCGTCCTAGTGGAATATCATTGCAAACTGACGATCTTACAATGGTGATTAAGAAGCAGCTCTAGCAACTGCTTTCTGTGACCACTGCCTTTCTGAAAAAGTGGTCCGATTTTTCTATCGTGAAAAAGATCACATCAAACATTAACATTGTAAATACCATCTGCAGTTTCCCATGAAACATATGGGTACTCCAAATCCCAAATATGAACAGTATGTCTCTTCTTCTTTCCTCAAACATGGAACAGGAACGAGAATGGGAAGCCATCGTTGTTGCTCTCTTGCGAAGGTAGATAATGCAGTGGAAAGTGCTGCTATCTGCACCGAGAAAGCGAAGCAAAAACAAAACAAATAACGTGCGGAAACACGTGTTAGAGAAACTTAACGCACAACATGAATTTTAATCGTTCCGGCTACACTTTATCATATCAAGCCCTATCAAAGGAATTCTGTATTATGCAAAACCGGAAAACCTTGGCCAGGACTTTCTTTGCCCGATTCGACTGCAGTTGTTCTGATCTGTCTTGTAGAAACAGCGCTATATACTAACTGGTACAAATATACCTCAATCCGACACAAAATGAATTTTTACTAATCCAAATTCCAGAACGGAAAATATCGTGCGATAACAAAAATATGTCCACATACAAAGCGACAAAATTCTGGACTTATCAGTCATTGAGACGTTGTGGACGGTTTCAGAAACTAAGATGGAGAGAGAGAGTGAGAGAGAGAGAGAGAGAGAGAGAGAGAGAGAGAGAGAGAGAGAGAGAGAGAGAGACAGAGCTCCAGGATGGCATAAGATGATGCACAATCTCCACACAGTATAACCGTACGATCGCCTCATCATTGTCTCCCTGCGTCATTATGGAATGTAAAATTCTTATGTACCATAACGACGTATCACAAAGTTCGTGGAAAGCAACGAGATTTTGTTTTTGCGATTATTAGGCTACGAAGAACTCGTGATTTAAGACTTACAATTACAGTCATTGGCAAAAGTTTAAGACCACTCTGACATACCTGCCAGCAGGACGCACACGACATAAAGGCAGATACCAGTCAAAACGAACGTCCGCGTAGCTCAATTGGTAAACTGACTTATTCCGGAATGAGAGGATCCGAGTTTAAGCCCCGGCATCGACAAAAATGACGGAGAAATTTACTTCGTTATAATGGCGCCCGAACTTTCCGGATGACACGGCCGTTCAAAATCTCGCAATGGTGTGATGTTCTTTCCACACCGCGAGAGAGGAAAAATAAGAGAATCCCTTCTTCAGCGCTTCAAAAAATAAAGGTGTGTGATGTTGCATTCCACACACTAGATTGACTGGGAGTTCTCAAGTGCATGTTATACAGCGGATGGCTGTCTGCAACGATTCATGGTCACGGTTGACCCGTGGGCCATGCCCCCGGCCCTCTTTGGGGGGGGGTTGACGTACCTGCCAGCAGGACGCACACGACATAAAGGCAGCTAGCAGTCAGAACGAACGTCCGCGTAGCTCAATTGGTAGAGTGACTTATTCCGGAATGAGGCGATCTGGGTTTGAGCCCCGGCGTCAACAAAAATTACTTCGTTATACCACCTGTCAGTTTATTGAAAATTTAGATTTTCAAAGAAACAACTAATTACTAGTCAGAGATATTTGAGAAAGTGACACCACAGATGAATACTTACGTTCTTTGGAACACAAAAAGACAGAAATCAGTACTTTGTGTGGCCACCTTTATGTTTTATAACGGATAGAATACGATGTGGCATACTCTCAATGAGGGATTTGGAGTAGTCAATTGAAATGTCTCTGCACCACACGTACTTAATCGCGTCAATCAAAGCTTGGGAATTTGATGGCTATTTTTCCGCTACCTTGTCTTTTAAAATGCTCCAAAAAATTTCGAAAGGGTTAAGGTCGGGACTATTACCGGGCCAGTCAAGCACAGTTATGTTTTTCCTCTGCAGATAGTCCTTTACTCTCTTTGATCTGTGGCATGGAGCACCATCATGTATAAAAAGTGTACATCTGTGCACTTGCATATGAGTTAACAGATTCTCACGTAACATTTCCACATAAAAGGGCCAGTCATGGCAGTGCGTTCGGCAAAAAGGATAATGAAGCAGTACCGGATGCTGACATAGCACCCCATATCATCTGACTAGGCGGATGTCTCACGGTGCTAACGGTGTATTTTTCATCAAACGTTTTGCCATTTGGTCGTTGAACATGTGCTTCACGTTATTCAAATTGACGCACAGTTGACTCATCGGGAAAAAGAACTTGGCTCCAGTTTTCAGCAGTCCACGATTGATGACGCTTCGCAAACTGGAGTCTCTTCTTTTTCATGACAGAGGTTAGTCTACGTTTATGTGCAGGTTTATAAGACTTTAATCCAAAATCTTTGCTAAGACGTCTGGAAACAGTGCTGATACTAATATCAGACCCTTTTGAAGGTAGAAAGGCCTTGAAGTTCTTGCACAAACTTCTCGGAGAACGCATAACCATAACTATTCGCCTTATGGTTATGTCATCATGTGGGGTTGTTTTCCTTGGACGTCCACTTCTCTTTCGGTCGCTAAATTCACCCGTGTCTCGATATTTCATGATCGTATTATGAATAGCAGTCTTGCTATCATTCATCTTTCTGCTCGTGTCACGTTCGGAGTATCCTTCATGATACAAAATCAGTATTTGTGCCCTCTGAGTAACATTTAATGACGTTCTTTTGCCCATTTTTCGTTATACAGAAAATACGTACAATACCTCTCTGCATGGAAACCAGAAGCAAACTGATGCTCGCACGCTTCACTCACCTCTATCAAAAGCTGCCGTTGTAGGATGATGCAACACCTACAGGAAGTTAAGTGTAACAGACAGTAGCTGACGCAATCGGCAGAAATCTCCTAATACCAACAGGTGGTCTCAAACGTTTGCAAATGATTGTAATTGTTTGGGGTCTTAAAAACCACCATGAGCAATTTTTCGGGCTACAAGCAGTCTTCCGTCCCTAATTTGGTGCCGCTGGGTTTAGGGAAGTGACAGAGCTAGCGCCGTAAGACAAGCATTACACACATGGCTCACGCAGGATTCGAACCCGGGACTCTCGATCGAATGATCCAAGCCCAGTGCCTTAGACCACCCAATCACCGGGGCGGCATTAATATCTACATTATTTAGGAATTAATCATCGGAAAGGAGAAATTCGTTGGACAAAATTACTTTCTTTAGTCCTGGAAATAAATTGCTGACTCCTTTTCTTTTCTTTTGATTTTTTGTATTCAAGAACTTATAAGTTGCACAACCTTCCGATTTTGACATTAATTTCCGAAATTGTGAGTAAGCGCTTTACAAACTTCACGACACTTGCTCAGAGTGGTCCTTTTCATTTGGGATGTCACGAACTGATAAATAATGAGCTCGCATTTAGAAAGTTGGGATATGTGCATTGCATCGAACCTGGAAAACTCAGGGCTGCTTAATTATTCACGTCAGTTCCGCTCTGAAAGTTAACGGAAGTAGAACTTTAGTTAAAATGCATGAACTGAATGATATATAATTCTTTACAATCCGATGGGCTTCCTGTACTCAAGGAAATGCAAACTAGCTCTGAAATAGTAAAACAATCTGCTGATGAACTTTGGGAGTGGACCTCTGAAATAATTTCCATTTAGTAGGGAGAAAAAAAAACAATAATTAATTTTTGCTAGTACAACGTCCAGACTCAATGAAATGATGGAAAGTCGCTATCAACTGGATATTTACTTTTTGCCGTTTTCGTATAAAATTCAACAGCGTAGAAACTGTAGGTGTTTTTCTTTACAATACCATTACTTCTAATACCGCTATGAATTTTTTAAGAAATCTGAGACAGATGGGAAATATTTAGTAGGACCACTGAACCAGACTTTTCAATCAGTAAAATGGTTTAAGAGCTGTTCTTAAAGCGGAGTCTCAGGTAGTGGAAAACATAAAAAATAGAAAATACAAGAACATTAGAATATGTCGTTCATGCTAGCGAGGTTTTAATTTTGGGTGTAGCGTTCTTCGCGAAAGCACAGGTATTTTTGACATCATATTTCGAGACTGGTGTACGTCTACTAGAGGTAAAATTGTTACAAATGTCAAGTCTCTTGCATTTTGCTTGAATTAAGGATGCTGAAACATTCAGAAATAAGAAACCTACTCAAGGAACGCTTGTAGCGCACTAAATCCTTTTATTTTCGTGGTGTAATATGCATAATAATTCGCCAAGCTTTCACATTCCACTGGAGGTTTTTTCAAGTCAATGTTGACATAAAACGCAGAGAATTAGAACACGTAAGAAACAAAGGTGTTTTGTTTTTAAATAACGTGGGTGACATCACAAGTAGTATTACGTGAGCTTTTTTATCATGGAATTATAGGGTGTGCCGCGATGTATTTCTATCTTTTAATATATAACGAAGTAAGTTTCTCCGTCATTTCTGTCCACGCCAGGATTCGAACCCGGATCCCCTCATTCCGGAATAAGTTGCTCTACCAATTGAGCTACGCGGACGTTTTATTCTGATTCCTATCTGCCTTTATGTCGTGTGCGTCCTTCTGGCTGGTACGTCACATCTCCTGGCACGTTACAAATAACGTATGCCAAACTATTGGCAGTTTGACAGAGACCAGCATGCTACTTAGTTTGCTGGAAAGGATTTCGAATATTTCCCTGATGGCTGTCTCTATATAGTTCGTGTAAGGTGCAATTCTTCGAATACTATTCCATGCTGGAGCGGCCAAGCAAATGCATAACTTCTCTGGGGAGGGCTGTATTCTGCATGTCCTGCTTGATACTCCGCACGTGTTCTTTACATCTACGTTGTAATTATTTTATTCAAAACCATTACAACAAGTTTATTGAAAGTTTTAATTTCCTTAAGTGTTTGATTTATGTCAGAATTTTTAAGGTAGTTACACAGACAGATTTTGAACAAACTCAATTTGTAGTTAGTCCCTCTGAAATAGAGGAATTCAAATGCTCCGAAGGAATCAACATCTCGGGAGGCCACGCGTGGGAGATATTTAGAGAGAAACGCTAACGCACTCATGATTTAGATACGTGAGCAGTAAAGTTCGCAGGTGAGCTTTAGGAATGCATCTCTCCAGCAGAGAAAACCAGATGGCGAACTCAAGAAATGTTTATAACAGGAGATGGAATGCCATTACTTTCTGCTTCATTCACACTTATAAAAAAAATGAATCAAAAGATATATACGAAATTGGTTTTAGAGGTAAGGGGCATTAGGCTATTGGCAGTTCGTACGGAACCTCAGAAGAACGCCCAACGATGGTTTTAATGGGCTGTCCTTCCACCGTCAAAAACGGATATTATTAGGAAGGTAGGAAGGAGTACCATTTGTAAGTAACGGAGCATTGTTCCACTATATTTTCTCAGTTCGCGCATGAAGTTAACGAATTGCTTAAAACAGTAAATTATATTACCCCAGGTTCAACACCGATTTTTTTTGGTTATACCAAGAACTGTACTTACAAAATTTACTCAAAAGAAGACCAATAGAAACACTAGTTTGCCTTTCAGAAACCTGGTGATAGTGCTGGCATAAGCCTTTGCTCAATTGGTAAAGTCTAAATAATAAAATAACAATATTTGTGTAACACAAAAAGATCCATCAGTTCGGGCGGGCTGTACTACGAGATCAAGCCACGCGTCTACACTTGGCGAGCCAGCCAGGATCATTAGCCAGGATCTTCAGCCAGGTTATTGCAAAAAAAAAAAAAAGACTCCAAATAGAAAATTATTTAGAAAATTTTATCTACGTACTTTGCGCTATTAACCATTAATGGCAAGTGAGTTAGAACTGTTCGGAAAGAAAAATAAGTAACAGCAACAATAAAAAAATCCCTGTATCGTAGAACTTTATGATAAAGTTTTCAAGTGCAAAAATCCTTACGGCGAAAGTGCATGTTGTGGATAAAGGACAAAAAAGGTTTTTTAAGGCATAACTTCTGAGAAAATGATTGAAAAAAATGCATAGCGGAACAGGAGATTAGGCAAATAGTTTGATATGAGATAATGCAACGTATGTAATTCCAGCTGTGGCTGGTTTTGTAGGATTCATACCCACATTCAACGGCGATGATAAATCTATTAGTATTGAAGAATTCTTAGAACAGTTGGATCAAATATGGCGAAATGGAACGATCAAAATAAAATTATGGATCTTAAGAGCAAGCTCAAAGGAGCGGCGGCGATTTTTTTAATCGAGGAGGATGAAGTCAGAAATACCACAATTTTTTAAAATTTAAGACGAGCCTTATTAAAACGCTTTAAAGACCAGATGCCCTTGGCCGTCAAGATACAAAAACTCATGCAATGTAAGCAGAAGCACGATGAAAAGGTGAACAAATTCGCTACTTGAATAAAGAACGTGGGCAGAAATTTAATGGATATTTTTCTCTCTAAAAATTTTTTAGCAAAATTTCATCGTTTGGATGTTTCTCTTTCTAAAAACGTTTTAGCAAAATTTCCTCGTTTTGAGTTGCGAAACGACTTCAAGAACATACCGTCGAAATTATCGCCGAAACTAATAGGAGTAGGAAAACGATACTGGACCACTTTGTGTAGTTTGTAAACCTGCACAAGTCTGTCTAGCTAAAACCGGTGAACCACTTTTAGTTTTGGAGAAAATAGGGATAGTCTCGTTTTCAGCAAAATTTGAGAGTGTCAATTATCTGCGGAACTAACAGCAATAGGGAAACGATACTCGTCCACTTTGTGTAGTTTATAAACGAGCACAAGACTGTCTGGTTAAATCCGGAATACCTGTTTTTCAAACAAAGGTCTTCGCTCTTTCCACGTTTATAAGTGAGTCACGGAAAAATTCGTATCGGCCGCCACCGGGAATCGAACCACGGGTCTTCCAGTTACGCGCCGGATATGCTTCCACTACACCACAGCGGCCTCGAATTCCTCCAGACTCACACTCGCTAACTGCCAAGCCAATTTGGCAGGTTGCTTCTTGGAGCCCCGCACAATTTCCGTGACTCACTTATAAACGTGGAAAGAGCGAAGACCTTTGTTTGATGTTCCTGGTCCACGTTAAATGTCTGTATTAATTATTCATTCGCCTTATAATTATTTCTTCAGTTGCTGCTTACCATCTTTGGGGAATCCCCAGCATTGTGCTTAGCTCCAAGAAGCAACCTGCCAGATTGGCTTGGCAGTTAGCGAGTGTGAGTCTGGAGGAATTCGAGGCCGCTGTGGTGTAGTGGAAGCATATCCGGCGCGTAACTGGAAGACCCGTGGATCGATTCCCGGTGGCGGCCAATGAGAATGTTTCCGTGACTCACTTATAAACGTGGAAAGAGCGAAGACCTTTGTTTGATGTTCCTGGTCCACGTCGGGTGTCTGTATTAATAATACCTGTTCTTGTTTTGGGAGAAAATAGGGATAGTCTCGTTTTTAGCAAAATTTTCGCGTTTTGAGGATTTTTTAAGGGTTGCCCAGGCCCATCATCAGAGGCTGCTAAAATAGTACGGGATCACACATTGACCTGCCAGTTCATAGCAGGGTTATTACCTAAGATTAAACGATTTGTGCTCTCCAAGAACCCTCGAACGTTTCAGGAAGCGGTCAGATACGCAGCCGATGAGGAAATGAACGAATCCCTGACAACAAAGACCACTTTCGCTTTTAATACCGAAACCTCAGACTCGAACTCAGAACCGACTATAAAATAACTCTTTGCGAACCCACAAGATTGCAAAATGCGGAATTGATTAACCATGTACAGGCACTAACTAACATGGTGTATAGAAAACAAGAAAACATGGATAAGCTGAATAAGCAGATGCAGACGATCGCTCTTAAGAAGCATTCCCAGCATCAACAAAAAATTTCGGAGCAGCCGCCTAGACGATATTTCCGAGATTCCCGACCGGATATCGTGTGCTACTTTTGCAACAGAAGGGGGCATGCCCAAGGGATGTGCCGTGAGCGTTTTTCCCTCACCCGTCCTTTAAACGGGGGGGGGGGGGGGGGTGTCAGCCTCCCCAAAAGTTTCAACTGGGTCGGGGTGGCAGAGGTTTCCAAATCCAAGCCTGCCAGAACACGAGCCCACGAGGAAGGAATTCTTCGGCTCTATGAGAAGCGCCACACTCCAGGGAGGTATCGAGCCACCTTTACGGCCTGCCGCAGCTGGAAAGGAACCCAAGAGACGTCGGAGACCCGGCCGGTTAACAGGGGAGTAGAGAGACCGACTCTAAATAAAAGCACCCCGCAAGTGTGAGTAAGAATTCCATTAGAAGCATTAGGTAGGGGAGAAGCCCCGGAGATGGATAGTAAGTAGATCAGGGCTGCAGACTGAATCTACTGATAAGCCATCTCCAGGCTCAGAACACAGAGGAACGGAAAAAAAAAATGAAGTGTGTTCGGAGCAATACATGGATGCTCCAAGAATGGCTGGCCACCATTATAACTTAAGGAGTCACTCTCGTTGAAATAGGCCGACGAATTCCGTGCAATGTTTGACGGAAGGTTCGTTTGCTTTCGACAAAAAAATGAAGGGGAAGGTGATGAATTTAGGATGCTTCGTACTGGAAGATATTATGCCACATTTCTTTCGGCAAGAAAGGAAGGGCAGGGCGATGAATTTAGGATACCTCGTACGGGGGGGGGATACTGTGCCACATCCCTTTCGATGGAAAATGAAGGGGAGTGTGATGAAATAAGGATGTCCCATGATGAAATAAGGATACCCCATGATGAAAAACGGAAAGAGCCAGAAAGGGCTGTAAAAAAATAAAAAAAAAAAAAAAAAAAAAGGAAACGTGGAAGGGAGAAAATGGAATTGAGGAGGGTGTAGAGCTACTGTTAGGAAAAAGCACAAATGGCGATGAAAAGGTGGTAAAACTGAAATACTCTGGCGGTAAATTTAAAAAGAGGATATAATTTCAGGCTGGAAGGAGTAGTAAAATACTGGAATGTTTTTGAAATGAGTTAAACAGAGGGAAGGTCTTGGAAAAAAAATGGTTGAAACGGTGATACATGAAAGGCAGGAATATAGCCATTCTGCACAAGCGAACAACCAATATTATAAGATCTGCAAAATGCTAATTTCAAGTATTATATATATAAAAAAGTAGAACACGTGCACACATATACCCATATCTCGTATCTAAGTGTAGTAACGTACACATATACCCATATATCGTATCTAAGTGTAGCAGTATAGGAAAAAAGTGAGAAGTATATCACTAGAACAGAGAAGATAATCAATGCTTATTATAGTAAAGTGTTGTGTTACAGCGCGCAAACAGTATCTGCGTAGAGGTCATGTATCAACATAATTTTATATTTCGTTTATATAATGCGTTAATGTGTTAGATCATCATCATCATCATCATCGTCAACTATTATCAATCCACTGCTGGACGAAGGTCTCCCCAAGTTTCCTCCACAACGGTCTGTCTTGTGCCAGTCTCCTCCATGTCACTCCCGCATACTTTCGAATTTCATCCACCCATCTCCCATGTGGTCTTCTGGGTCTTTTCCTGTCCCTTGGAATCCAATCTAAAATTTCGGCTGTCCATCGATGGTCTGTCCTTCTGGCAGTATGCCCAGCCCATTGCCATTTCAGAGATTTAACTCTAATCATGATATCTTCCACTCTTGTCATTTTTCGGATCCACGAGTTCCTCTTCTTATCTCTCCTGGTTACCCCAAGCATGCACCTGTCCATGCTTATTTGAGTTGTCTGCAGCCTTTGTATGTCTCTTTTAGTTAAAGTCTACGTCTCTGCACCATACGTAAGCACTGGAAGGATGCATTGATCAAACACTTTTCTTTTAAGACATAATGGCATATTGCTCTTGAAAATTATACTGTTTCTTCCAAAAGCTCTCCAGGCAAGTTTTGTACGCCGATTAATTTCTTCATCAATGTGACCCTCACTTGATATCTGCTGTCCAAGATAAACGTACGTGTCTGTTATCTCCAGCTTTTCTCCATCAATCGATAAATCTTCATTTCTTGTAAAAGCATTGTACATCACTTTTGTCTTCTGAAAGCTCATTTTTAATCCCACTTCTTTACTCTTGTCAGCAAGTTCCTGGATCATACTCTGCAGCTCTGATGGGGTAGTTGCAAAAATGACTACGTCATCAGCAACGCGAAGGTGGGTTAGATAAACTCCATTAATCTTTATCCCTTTGTTTTGCCAGTTCAGTGATTGAAAGACATTTTCCAATGTGGCATTAAAGAGCTTCGGAGATATGGTGTCGCCTTGTCTCACCCCTTTCCAATTTTTATGTGTGTTGTATTTTCAAACAGCCTAATCTTTGCACTTGCATTTTCATAGATGTTATTAATAATATTAATGTATGCATCTTCAATACCGCAGGATTTCAGAGCCATTGTAACTGCTGATGGTTTCACCGAATCAAAGGCTTTTTCATAATCGATAAAAGCCATGCACAATGGAAGTTCATATTCCTTCGCTCTTTCAATTAGTTCTCTCAGTACGTGGATATGATCTATTGTGCTGTAGCCACTCCTGAATCCAGCTTGTTCTCTCGGTTGAGCCATGTCCAGTGTTACCTTCAAGCGGTGTGAAAGAACTTTAGTGAAGATTTTATAAACCACTGATAGGAGGCTGATAGGTCTGTAGTTCCTGAGATCCTCAATGTCACCTTTTTATGTAGCAGGATCATTGTAGCGTTGTTCCAATCCTCAGGAATCTTCCCTTCATTAAGGCATCGCGTGAAAATTTGGGCGAGTACTATTTCGATTTCTCCACTTGCTTCTTGTATGATGTCTACAGTAATTCCATCTTCTCCTGGAGCTTTCCCCCGCTTCATGTTCTTGATTGCATGTGCAACTTCTGCTCGGAGGACTGGAAGAACTCTGGTACCTTTCATGATGTCTGGAGTACATGTATCATCCCTTTCATATAATTTGGAGTAGAAATCTTTCACTCTTGTCAAAATTTCGCCTCTATTTCTTGTTACAGAACCATCTTCGTTTCTCAGTGCCATAATCTGTTTTCTTCCCTTACTGAGATGTCCCTTTGCTATTTTTAGGCTTTGGTTGTTTTCAATTGCTTTCCTCACTAGTTCACAGTTGAATTTCCTTACGTCTTCAGTGATACTTTTTCGTACTGTCTTGCATAGCTCTATATATTCCACTTTGGAAGTCACATCTTCTTTAGTTGTCCTCATCTCTCTTCTTTTTTGCATCAACATTTTGGTTTTTCCTGATAATTTGTTCACATGCAACTTGTTCTTAGACCCAGCTAATGTTGTTGCTGTTTCCATAAGAGCTTTGGTTACTTTTCTGTTAACTTCCGAAATATCCATTTCTTCCGACGTTAGGCCTTCTAAAGCAGAGAATCTGCTCTTCAGTTCCAACTTGAAGGTATTATGGTGCTTTTTAAGGTTGGTTATGTCAATACATTTTGTTTGTCTTATGAGCTTGCCACGTTCGAGTTTAGTGTTGAGGTGCATCTTACATCTCACCATTCTATGGTCACTACCTGTGTTGAACTTGTTTAGAACACTGCAGTCTTCTATGACGAATTTTTTGTTACACATGATAAAATCAATTTCACTTGTCGTCCCATTTGGATGTCTCCATGTCCATTTCCTGTGTGGCTTTTTCTTGAAGAAGGAGTTCAAGATGAAAAACTCTTCTGCCTCTGCAAACTCAACGAGAATATTTCCACGCTGGTTTCTGTTGCCGTGACCGAATTTACCTACTGAAGTTTCATTCTGTTGCTGTTGCCCTATTTTTGCATTGAAATCTCCCATAATTATCTTCAAGTGCTGCTTACCTTTATTATTTAGATGACGAATTTCCTCATAAAATTCTTCAATTTCTTCTTCAGGATGACTTGTGGTGGGTGCATAAGTTTGAATAATCTGAGCCTTGTATCTTCTCGAGAGTTGGATAACAAGTCGTGCAGATCTGTCAGAGGAACTTTCAACTTGCACAACTTTATCCTTCAGTTTCTTGTTTATTATAAATCCAACACCACTAGTTCTGCCAGTATCTGTCCCACGATAGTAGAAGAGATGTCCACTTTTCAGTTCAATGAGATCTTCTCCTTACCTCACTTAGCCCGACGATGTCCCACTTGATCCTTTGTAGTTCCTCTTCCAATTCAAGAAGCCTTGAATCAGAAGATAGGGAGATTCCATTATACGTAGCCAAGGTCAGCATCAGATGGCAGCCTAGTCCGTTCCTCCGGGGATTCTTAGCACCCTCTGCCTTCATGTCGCACTGGCCACTGCCTTGGCCAGGTACATTCCAGCTGCTGGAGACTGAGGGCCAAGATTTAAGTTGTGGAGTCATTTTGGAGGAGTTTGGCCATAAGCCAAGCGGGTTGGTCAGTGTGGGATAGCATTTCCTCTGATCCCTATGGCATAGTTATACCGCTATTGGCGGTCGTCAGAGCCGCTTTAGTGGGAACAGGATGTACCACGAGAAGGCGGGGTTGACATTTGTCAAGGAGAGGCTGTGATGTTACGCATCACCTGACCTTACATCCAAAGGTGTTAGATATGCAAGTACTAATAAGCCAAATTTGTTTTGTTTATCTTTATATGTATGCATTCCGGTATGTGGAGAGGCAAAGCTAAAGAAGCTCATACATCTATTCAATGCCTATAATGTCAGAAACAACAAACTGGACATTACAGAAAAAAAAAGTGTACAAGGAACAGAAAATGGACTGAAACAAAAAGATTACCTAAACTAATGTTGTCATTCGAATAAGATCTATGTAACAGATGTTGCGAGAATCTGGGGTAGTTAAAAAAATCAAAGAAAACAATAACGGTATGGAAAATCGTTAAAAAAAGGTGCATATAAAAAGATCGTACATTAAATATATTGTAGCGGGCTGCGGGTGGCCTAGTGGGCAACGTACGTGACTGCCGCGGAAAGGACCTCAGGTTCTATCCCAGGCAGGTACGAACTCTCGATCCACTAAATATCCGCCATGCGGCGGATGGGCACGTTAAGCCGTCGGACCCCGGGTACTTGCCTCCCTGTAGTAAAAAAGGGCGTCTTCTACCTCGCTTCCGTGTGACTTTCCTATCGGGCACTCTAGCCCAAATCTCCTAGCTTCCTATTTCTAAGGGTTGTTTAAGACCTGGGGTCAGACACTCCCTTCCTAAAATCCTCTACATATGATCATGGTCATGTTGTAAGTGCCGAATTGAGAGAGATATAGCGGGATAAAAAACTAAGGGGAGGTAATGTTGGAATGATTTTTTCAAAACCATTACAACAAGTTTATTGAAAGTTTTAATTTCATTACGTGTTTGATTTACGTCAGAATTTTTAAGTTAGTTACACAGACATATATTGCACAAACTTAATTCGTAGTTGGTCCCTCTGAAATAGAGGAATTCAAATACTCCGAAGGAATCAACGTCTCGGGCGGTGACGTTTGGGAGATATTCTGAGAAAAACGCTAACGCACTCATGGTTAAGATATGTGAGCAGTAAAGTAAAGTTCGCAGGTGAGCTTCAGGAATTCTCCAGCAGAGAAAACCAGATGGCGAACTCAAGAAATGTTTATAACAGGGGATGGAATGTCATAACTTTCTGCTTCATTCACATTTACTAAAAATGTATCAAAAGATATGTACGAATTCGTTTTAGAGGGAAGGGGCATTCATCTAGTATCCAAGAATCGCTTTTCCATTCCGATATACAGTATATCTTTTCCTTGTTGTCAGGCTATACCAACGGTATAGCGTACACACCCGCCTTTTCTTTCTGACCCTGCGCCTCCTTGCAGCTTGATATTATACACTATCTACCAACAAGTAATTGGACATCTGTGATAGCAAAGGAAAACGAAGTTTATTCACCTTCAATAGTTGGTGGAGCCTCCACGAGCGGCGATTACAGCTGCGACCCTCCGGGGCATACTCTCAACCAGGCGATGTACGACGGCTAGCGGTATTTTCTTCCACTCGGCTTGGAGAAGACAGGTCAGTTCCTTCACCGATTTCGGACGGTGGGGGCACCCCTTAAGTCGACGCTCCAACTCGTCCCAGAGGTACTAGATAGGGTTAAGATACAGGCTCTGCGCAGGCCAGTCCATTCGATTAACCCCATTTTCACCATACCAAGCCATGGTGGACCTCGCAACATGACAGGGGGCATTGTCATCCTGAAAGTTACATGGGTCCACCCCGTAAAACTGCCACAACGTAGGAAGCGCATGGTCATCCAAAATGGTGAAGATGGTCTCGGCGTTGAATCTACCAGGAATTGCGACCAAGGGTTCCGTGCCATTCCAGGAGGAACACCCCCATAGCATAATTCCACCGCCGCCGAACTTTACAGTTGGCACAATACATTCCGACAGGAGGCGTTCTCCAGGCAGACACCAAACCCAGACCCTGCCATCCGAACGGTAGAGGGTGAACCTTGATTCGTCGCTCCAGAGAACCTGTTTCCACTGTTCAATGGTCCACTGTCGACGTGCTTTGCACAACGTTAGCCGAGCAGCGCTATTGGACTTGGTGATCAAAGGCTTGTGGGCGGCAGCACATCCATGATAACCGAGCATATGGGCTTCCTTATGGATGGTATTCATCGAAAGAACGCTCCCGGATGCCTGTTGAAACTTCTCGCGGATGTGGCCCATCGATTTGGTGCGGTTCTTCCAAATTTCTCTGGCCAGCACCCGTCGGTCTCTAACTCCCAGTTTTGTGGGTCTGCCGGGTCAGGGCACATTCCGACAGTCACCTCTCGTCTTCCACTTGCCAATCACGTAGGCCACTGTCGATTTTGGGTACTTCAACTAGCTGGATATGTCAAGTATGGATCAGCCATTTCTGTGATACCCGACGATTACACCTTTCTCGAAATCAGAGAGCTCCAAACTGCGTGGCATCTTGCATGCGACTGGTTGCGTTGTTGTTTCCAACACGATATTTAACGGCGGCGGCCGTGACGTGTATGAGGACCGCACATATCGTCGAATGCAGGGGTGTCCAATTACTTGTTGGTAGATAGTGTATGTCATAATGGGGTTGGTGATTTCATTGCTATTGAGATGTATTCTTACGCAATGGATTCCTCAACCAATATGTAAAGCATACGATGTATGTGATGGATGCTGCGTATCTAAATGTCTTACCAGTTGGTTTCGTTATTGCAGACATTATATAGGCGATTTCTTAGAGTTCTATGTATTCTGTCTATGTCATCCTTCGTATTCCATCCTTTAGACCTTTGCTATAAATATTATTTATTTCCTTATTATGTAGGTATTATAACCATGTATTATGTATTATAACCATGCTCGAAACGCAGAACGTTTGTACTCTTTCTGCGTTTAGAGCACAAAACAACAATAAGAAATCTAATTTGTCAAATAAGTATCAATGTGACAATTAATAAACTCCTTGACACTCATTTGGACATTTTAAACAATCAGGAGGCTTCATACCTGGCTTGTAACAATCACTATCCTCTACTGCAATCCCCAGAAAAACGCTCTTGTCTGATACGGTACTTTTTTCCCTTTATGATGGGCATGTTTTGTAAATATTTTATAAAGTGTAATAACGTATTCTAAGTTAGCAATTTAAGCACATAAAAACTTTATTTTTGCCTGCTGGCAGATCCTGAACAAGTACTATTTGCTCTGCCGTTTAAACGTCTAATTAATTTTTTAAATTTTCTCTTAGAAACGTCCAAAATTATGAAAATCATTTGAGCGCAGCACTTCTTACGATATGCTAGGTACGTTCCAGTGCCGTAAAGTTTCTAAAATTTTGCCATTCACAAACGACATTAGTAGCACAGAAGACCTAGTGGTCGAGGTTCTGCTTCCTGAATAGTACTCTGATCTGGGCTCGAATCTCAAACGAAGCACTGGTGAATTGTCTACACTGTTAAAATTTTTGGTTCAATGTTGCGCTACATTATGGTGCAATTCCAGGCACTTACACCATGATGTGGTGCGATTGTGGCACTTGCACTGTGAAGTAGTATTTGAAATCATCTGCCTTCCACCATTTTTGGTGCAAAGTACAAAATGCAGCGAAAGTGGTGCAAGCTTGCCCGCTTTTTAGTGCAACTGAAGAAAATCTTCGTGATCGAAGCAGTAGATGAGAAGACGTATATGAATGAGGAAGTATAATTAAGCTCTAAGTACGATATGTCAAACCCACCAAGTTGAAATTGCAAAGTTAAAAATGCTTTATTTACAATTAAAACGAAGGTAAGTTAAACTACTTAAAAGCGAGATCTTTCGAGGCAGCCTTCAGCCTCATCATCAGAATTAGTGCTACAGTATACAGCGCAAGCAAGCAATAAATACACTGAGAAACAATACCATGATGCAATAGTCACATAAGTCCTGGTTGCCAAACGTGGGCTGTGGGAATTCGTAAGTACTTGGTGAGTTTGACATATCGCACTTAGATACATACTTCCTCATACTAGTAGTACGAAATACCTTTACTCTACACGTACACTGCCGGACAATTGCTAAGGACGGATGACAATAGCAACGATAGCAACCATAAAATGGAAGGCAGGAAAATGGGGAAATCAGCATAAGTGCGGGATACAGTAAGACGTGTTGTGCGTATGCAAATTTTGGATTGCGGAACTTGTTCGTGACGTCATAGCGCTGATAAGAGATATAAAGGATTTGACGCGTATTGACCGTTGTTGTTCAAATGCAAAGTTGAAAGGGAAAGAATCAATTGACGAACTTGCAATTTTCAGTATGTCTTCCCGACATCACCTAGATGATTTTACGCGTGGTCGTATTATTGGCAAGATTGAAGAAGGGCGAAAAATAACAGATGTTGCCAGGGAGTTCGACGTCAGCCACAGTGTTGTTTCAAGGCTTTGGAAATCATTTCAAACAAATGGAGAGTGTAGCAAACGTCACGGGGGAGGTCGTGTTCGCAGTACGACTCCTGCAGAAGATCGGTACATAGTGCTATCAACAAAAAGACACCGGCGCAGCACAGCTAGTGAGGTAGCAAATCAGTTTATGGCTGCCACTGGCAAGCGGATCTCCGAAAAAACTGTCGCCAGACGTTTGCACGAAGGAGGACTATACGCCCGCCGTCCTGTTGTGTGCATCCCATTGTCCAGACGTCACCGTACCGCCCGTTTGCAATGGTGCCATCAACATCGCAATTGGACTGGTAACGACTGATCTGCTGCACTCTTCTCAGATGAGAGTAGATACAGTCTATCGTCTGATTGTCGAAGACAACTGATCTGGCGTGATAGTGGTACTGCATATTGTCCAGCAAACATACAGGAAAGGGACCGATATCCGACATGTAGTGTCATGGTATGGGCTGGCATCATGATCAATGGCCGTACGTCCCTCTATGTGCTTCCAACTGGGACTATGACTGGCCAACGATACATTAATGATGTTCTGCTACCTCGTATTCGGATGTTCCGTGGTGCTGTCGGTGATAGATTCATTTTCATGGACGACAACGCAACATGTCATCGAACAGTTGCTGTCCAGAAGTGTCTTGAGAGCGAGGATATTCAACGCCTCGTATGGCCAGCACGTTCTCCAGATCTGAATCCCATTGAAAATGTGTGGGATGCTTTGGGGAAGAGTCTTGCTGGTCGCCAATGCCCTCCAATAAACAAGGACACCCTCATCCGTGCACTGACAGAGGAATGGGATAAATTACCCCAACAGCTGCTTGATAATGTTGTGCAAAGCATGACACGACGTGTGGAATCTTGCATCGCCCTCCATGGTGGCCATATCCCGCACTGACATCTTACGCCGGAACGCCTGCGGACGGTAATTGCATTTTTTTCACGTTTACGTATTCTGCACAAAATGGCCTGTTTGTCCCTTGAACACGTTCCAAAGCCTTCTGGATTTCAGAGCACAATAAATTGTCTTTCTTGTAATGTCCTGGCATTCTGACATTATTTTATTTCACTTGGCATCCAACCACACTTACTTTTTTATGCGCTATATAGCCGTTTATGATCCGTCCTTAGCAATTGTCCAGCAGTGTATATGTCTTGTTGTGCCATGGGTTTTACGTAGGGTAATAGATCGATTGGATAATTCTGAAGTGTTAATTCAGTTTTATAAAGATAGGACCAAACATAACGTTGCATGGTTAGTTTTGTCTTTATACTAAGCTGTGTAATGTAACAGCCTCGATGAGATAGAGTGGGTTGGACGTGGCAAGGTCAAAGATCTGAGCCTCCGCCATTGTATTCTAGCTCAAAAGTTTGAGATCGGAAATATTAAGAGAGAGAGAGAGAGATTGAGAAAGTGTGTGTGTGTGTGTGTGTGTGTGTGTGTGTGTGTGTGTGTTGGTTCAACAGATTCTTGGAGTTTCCAATGTTAGGTATAGGTCTACATTAGCTAGGTATAGGTCTTCATATCGTTCTACGTAACCAAATAGCACTTTTGTCAGTATAGCTCTGAACGCAAATTTTAGAGCTCACAAAGATCGAATTTAATAATATATGGTTAGAATTAGTTCAGTGGAATAAAAGTTATAGGAAGCTGAATTGCGTGTGTGAAAATAGCTTGTCAACAGAAGTTCGTGTTGTAAACGTTGCATCAAACTGACGTGTAAGCACCAAATGAAAATTTCATCTGCCTTCCAGCTCCATATTTTCTGAGGAAGTTGTTCAAGTAGAAATAACCCCAAAATGTGGTGTAACATGCCCAGATTGCATCACTACTTGGCCCTTGATATTAACTTTGAGATTGCGACTATGTGTTAACATAAGCAGTGCCTACTAAAATATTTGTCCGGATGTGTAAAAAAGAAAACTTAGAGAAAAGGAAACCAAACTTTCTTTTCCGTAAATCAATTATGTAAAAATAAACGTTACAACTTATAAATATAGCACAGAAACTCAGTTTAAAAATCATAACAGGATGTAAAAAGAATAGCTTCATAACCACTATAAATTTTGTGAATTTTGCGGTAGTTTGCTTCTACACCAAACTAAAAACTATATATAACGGCATGAGCACGATAACAACTCACTAGACACTAAATAAAAGACGTTATTTATTTACATTTTAAAAACTGCACACACGAAAATAAAAAAAAAAACGACCATAGCGAGAACTTTCGGAGGTACCATACCTCCATCTTCAGGCCTTTTTTTTTTTTTTTTTTGATTGAAGGTTTAACGACCACCGTGAGCAACTCAATGGGCTATAAGCAGTCGCCCGTCCCTAATTTAGGGTCACTGGTTCTAGGGAAGGGAGAGAGCCAGTGCCGTAAGGCAAACACAACATCCATGCCTCACCGGGATTCGAACCCGGACCCCTTTCGGACGAATGATTAGAGGCCATCGCTTAGACCACTGCGCCACCGGGGCGGCCATCTTCAGGCCTAGCGCGCGAAAATGGAAGTGTCTCAAGTATAAATACACTCACAAGCAATGCCATCATGTCCCTAGTCGGGAGAGTACGTTGCTTACTGAAAGAAACATTACTATAGAAGACAGTAACATTATAGTTATGAGTAATTTATGAGGTACGTCCGAATCAGCAGGAAATCAGTTCTCCAGAAGAAAACTCCAGGGTGAAGGCACAGATAACGGTAACTCGTCGTTGCAACAGGAAGACAAGAAGCGTTGAATGTACAAGCTTTCTGTAAATAACAGAGAGAATTTATCAGAAGCAGCAGCAAGAATGGAAGATTTATTCCATTCACGATAAAAGTCTCCCTCAGCAACAGTCCCGTCTTAAGCAGTTGGAGAATGTCCGGAAAGAATATCATATTTATGTTCTGAGAGAATGACTTTCAATGTCCTCAAAGTAGAGTCGATGTAGATCTTCTCATTCCCCGTTGAGTGAGCAGTCAGAAGAACGAAATATACATCATGCCTACTGAGAGTATCAACAGGATCTCGATAACAGCGGATAAGGGAAAAAAACATTAGAAGTACGAATACCAAAATCTGAGTCAAAGCGTCTACAGAAGTTTTTCAACATACACTGGCGGAAAGTGAAAACAGTACACCAAGAAGGAATTGGCGGACTATCATGAAATTTACATAGGTTAATGGAGTCGAGTTTCGTAGATGTGATGTTAATTTCGGGACCAACCGGTGAGCGCATACGCCACAGCACGGCATAATATGCAAATTATCGTCGGTGGTATTTAGGGAGTACGGCGAAGTGAATGTAATCAGTCGTCGGCGTACGGACACGTGCGAAGACCCTGAAGAAGCTGCAATGCCTGGACATGAAAGACGTGTACGATTTCAGCAGTTATCGGACTTTGAGCGAGGTCATCTAGTCGAACTCCGCGACGCCGGGTGGTCGTATCGTCGTATTGTGGAGCGAATTGGACGGGAAGTATCGGTGGTGGTACGATGGTGGCGTAGATGGTCCGAGAAAAATTCCCACACGAGAAGACGTGGAACCGGGAGTCACAGACAGACTGATGAGCGGACCAATCGACGCATAAAAAGAGCGGCGTTGTCAAGCAGAACATCCACTGCGACGCAAATCCGTGCTGCCGTTGCACCTGAGGTGACTGTCCGAACAATCCGCAACCGTCTACTGGATGCAGGACTACGTGCACGTGTGCCTCTGGCATGGGTACCTCTGACTCCAGCCCACCGTCAGGAACGGCTGCAGTGGTGTCGCCAACGTCTGCACTGGAGAACGCAATGGCGATCTGTCGTGTTCAGCGATGATATCAGATTCTGCTTGGGAGCCTCCGATGGCCGTATGCGTGTTCGCAGACGCAAAGGGGAGCGTCTCCACACTTCTTGCATCCGCCAGCGACACACAGGGCCTACACCTGGTCTCCTGGTGTGGGGAGCGATCAGCTATCGTTATGTTCAGCCCGTTGTTGTGCCATTTGTAAGGTCGGTCCATCGTGGTGTTTTCCAGCAAGATAACGCACGCCCACACACGGCTCGTGCAACGCGACATGCACTTTAGGGTGTGAGACAACTTCCATGGCCTGCACGTTCACCGGATGTGTCCCCCATTGAGCACGTGTGGGATTTTATGGGACAACGACTTATCCGGTCTCCACGGCCAGCCACGACCATCCCCGATTGACGCGTTCAGGTTGAGGATGCTTGGAACTCAATACTCCAAACTTACATCCAACATCTGTACGACAGACTGCATGCCAGAATTGCAGTGTGCGACGCAGTTCATGGCGGTTCAACCTCGTACTAACCATGTTACATGGAAATGTTATTTTTCAGTTTACCAGCAAATACAGCTGTATTTTGCCATAATGGTTTGATCACGTTATCCTCTGTATTCTGTTATATGCTGTATAAATTTCGTTGGTATTAGACGCCTCCTTCTTGGCGTTCTTTTTTCACTTTCCGCCAGTGTATTTACTACTTGAGGGAGAAACTTCATGGCGAAAGTTAAGAGAAAGTTCATAACTATGACGTTACTGTCTTCTATAGTAATGTTTCTTTCAGTTGGCTACGTACTCTCCTCGACTGGGGTACGATGGTATCGCTTGCGAGTGTATTTATACTTGAGACACCTCCATTTCTGTGCGCCTAGCCTGAATATGGAGGTATAGTACCCTCAAAAGATCTCACTACGGTCGTTTTTTAAAATCCGTGTGTAGTTTTTAAAATGTAAATAAATAACATATTTTATTTAGTATCCAGTGAGCTGTTGTGCTCAGACAGTTATATACAGGGTGCATAGGAAAGTCCCTTTAGCCTGGAATAACTTGCAAACGGAGAGAGGTACAGTTATGCAAGTGAGATAACGGTATAGTAAAGCGACTACGCCCGATCGAATGCAACCGATAGCAGCGCCCCTAGTTGCGAAATACGGAAGTTAGTCATTGCAAATCGAAAACGAAAAGAGATGGAGCAAAATTTCCAATTACAAAGTTGTAGAGCATCAATTAATTAGTACAAAACGACATTTGTTTCACACGGATAAGATAAATTGTCGCCTGAATACCCTACAATGTCCGAAATCGATCCGCGACGATTCGAATCTGCATATTCACATTTCGCAAATGTAGCCGTATGCAAATGCAGATTGTGACGTTGTAACTTACCTACGATATAAAAACCAGTAGCAGGATATACCCTGATCCGAAGTTTAGGTCTCCGTACGCTGTGTGAGAATGGCGAGCTTGGATTTCTGGGGTTAGGTAAAAAATCAGGTGTATGCAACAACGCCTACAAGTCTGCTGGATCTACGTCGTCGTGTTACAGATGCTTGTAATAGTGTTACACTTTCCATGATGAGGAATGTGCATGCAGAGTTACTTTCAGGAATACAAATGTGTATCGTGAGCGATGGTGAACTCTTCGAACATACTCGACATTAACTTTTTATCATTGTGCACCAGTTTGCCTTTTTAGCTAGTCTTCTGTAAAAAAAGATCGTGCTTAGGTTACCGGTTTGTCCTTCCGTCTGTACCCACGATATCTCTGCAACTATTAGTCCGATATGATAAATTATTTTTGCAATGGGAAGCTTGAAATATGAGAATGATGATCCTTCATTTCCTTTTTTTTATGATGTACAATTTCGCATCTAGAGGGCGTAAATGCAGATTATGTCGAATTCAAAAATACGTTTTATTACACATACCTGTATTTGCTTTTAAACATCCAAATGCTTTTACCCTTCCATTCTATTTATGCCGAAGAGTATTTTAGATATACACTGCCGGACAATTGCTAAGGACGGATGACAATAGAAACGTTAGCAACCATAGAATGGAAGGCAGGAAAATGTGAAAATTAGCATAAGTGCGGGATACAGTAAGACGTGTTGTGCGTATGCAAATTTTGGATTGCCGAACTTGTTCGTGACGTCATAGCGCTGATGAGAGATATAAAGGATTTGACGCGTATTGACCGTTGCTGTTCAAACGCAAAGTTAAAAGGGAAAGAATCAATTGACGAACTTGCAATTTTCAGTATGTCATCCCGACATCACCGATATGATTTTACGCGTGGCCGTATTATTGGCAAGATTGAAGAAGGGCGAAAAATAACAGATGTTGCCAGGGAGTTCGACGTCAGCCACAGTGTTGTTTCAAGGCTTTGGAAATCATTTCAAACAAATAGAGAGTGTAGAAAACGTCACGGGGGAGGTCGTGTTCGCAGTACGACACCTGCAGAAGATCGGTACATAGTGCTATCAACAAAAAGACACCGGCGCAGCACAGCTAGTGAGGTAGCAAATCAGTTTATGGCTGCTACTGGCAAGCGGATCTCCCGAAAAGCTGTCGCCAGTTTATGCTGCTACTGGCAAGCTGTCGCCAGTTTATGCTGCTACTGGCATCAGTTTATGCTGCTACTGGCAAGCGGATCTCCCGAAAAGCTGTTGCATCCCATTGTCGAGACGTCACCGTACCGCCCGTTTGCGATGGTGCCATCAACATCGCAATTGGACTGATAACGACTGGTCTGCTGTCCTCTTCTCGGATGAGAGTAGATACAGTCTATTGTCTGATTGTCGACGACAACTGATCTGGCGTGATAGTGGTACTGCATATTGTCCAGCAAACATAGAGGAAAGGGACCGATATCCGACATGTAGTGTCATGGTATGGGCTGGCGTCATGATCAATGGCCGTACGTCCCTCTATGTGCTTCCAACTGGGACTATGACTGGCCAACGATACATTAATGATGTTCTGCTACCTCATGTTCGCATGTTCCGTGGTGCTGTTGGTGATAGATTCATTATCATGGACGACAACGCAACATGTCATCGAACAGTCGCTGTTCAGGAGTGTCTTGAGAGCGAGGATATTCAACGCCACGTATGGCTAGTACGTTCTCCAAATCTGAATCCCATTGAAAATGTGTGGGATGCTCTGGGGAGGAGTCTTGCTGGTCGCCAATGCCCTCCAATAAACAAGGACACCCTCATCCGTGCACTGACAGAGGAATGGGATAAATTACCCCAACAGCTGCTTGATAATGTTATGCAAAGCATGACACGACGTGTGGAATCTTGCATCGCCCTCCATGGTGGCCATATCCCGTATTGACATCTTACGCCGGAACGCCTGCGGACGGTAATTGCATTTTTTTCACGTTTACGTATTCTGCACAAAATGGCCTGTTTGTCCCTTGAACACGTTCCAAAGCCTTCTGGATTTCAGAACACAATAAATTGTGTTTCTTGTAATGTCCTGGCATTCTGACATTATTTTATTTCACTTGGCATCCAACCACACTTATTTTTTATGCACTATATAGCCGTTTATGATCCGTCCTTAGCAATTGTCCAGCAGTGTAGTTCCTTTTTCAAATTACGCATAGATTTTCTGCTAGAGGGCGTAAAAGTAAATTACATTTTCCCTGATAATTCTTCTTCTGAAACTCCGATTTGAAAATTTTTTTCTTCAGAGGATACACCTCCTGATGGAAAATCTTTTGCATATAATTTCAAATTTTTGGTAAAGAATACTTTGGCCACCAGGGGGCGTAAGTGTTAATTTTTGCTTCTGATGTATTTGCCATAAAATCTGAGCTTCTAAAATATCGATTGAAAAAATTATTTAGTGGATTGATGCCAGTCACATAGAAAAACCTTTTTGGAATATTTTCTTCTTAAAATATTCAACAGTTTCTCCGCTAGGGGTCGTAGATATATATCTTATTTTCGTCAATATCTCTACTTCTAGAAGTCCGATTTGAAAAATTCCTTCTTTGTTGGATAGTGTTTTCAGTGTGACATGTTTTTCATATAATTTAAAAATTTTCAAGTAATTCATAGACTTTCCGTTAGGGGGCGTAGAGGTAAATTGCGTTTCCCCTTATATCTCTGCTTCTAAATCTCCGATTTGAAAAATTCTTCCTGCACCGGATACAGATCCTGATGGGAAATCGTTTGCACATAATTTCAAATTTTTGTAAAAAAAATGGTTTGGCCACCAGGAGGCGTAAATCTTAATTTTCGCTTCTGATGTATTTGCAGCAAAATATGAGCTTCTAAATTCTCGATTGAAAAAAACGTCGTTTGTAGACCGATAGTACTCATGTCGACAAACCTTTTAGAAGCATTTTCTTCTTAAAATAATACATGGTTTCTACGCCAGGGGGCGTAGATATATATCTTATTTTTGTGAATATCTCTACTTCTAGGAGTCCGATTGGAAAAATTCCTTCTTTGTTGGATAGTGTTTCCGATGCGAAATGTTTTTCCTATAAATTCAAAATCTTCAAGTAATTCATAGACTTTCTGCTAGGAGGCACAAATTTAAATTGCGTTTTCTGTTTCTAAAACTCCGATTTGAAAATTCTTCCTGTATCGTATACAAGACATGATGGAAAATATTTGTCACATAATTTCTAATGTTTGGTAAAGAATGGTTTGGCCACCAGTGAATCGTGACTCGTCAGAAAATACGACCTGTTATCAATCAGCGGGTCAATGTATGTTTGAGGCCCCATAGCAGCTAGAGGCGTCTGTGTTTGAGAGTTAAAGGAATGCGTAGCAATAGACTGCTAGCGACTAGTCCTCTGCTAAGCAGATGACATCGAACAGTGCTGGAGTACAAAGCCTGACCTGTGACATTGCTCTATGTTTGCGCTAACACCGTGGATGTAGATCACTGCAACGCGGTAGAGGTGTCTGTCATGCCGTGCAGTCGTGCGATTTTGCCGTCCATTTTCCGGATTTCTGTACGTATGAGCTTCATCTGCCCAATGACGTCACGTTCTCATCACTATACTGACGTTTCGTCCGGTACGAGTGGTAGTTTCGCTGTAGGAAAACAGCTTCTCTAATTCCAACAATCCTTAATCGCACAAAGTCCGTCAGCCGTTCATAATGAGACCTTCTTCGGCGACGGGGCATAGCGAGACACAAGAAACACCCTTTCGACTCTGTGTCGGATCTTCACTGATTACAACATCTCGTTTAAGCCAGATCTTTATACCCAAAACCTGACAGTTCAGAGGGCGTTACTCCAAAACCGCATGAGAATTTTCACTGACATTTTAATCATTTGCACGTCCCAACCTGTATTGTAAAATATCCTGTAAGTCTCAAATTAATACCAGCAGTCCATCATGGAGTTGCAATTTTCCCAAACAGCCGAGCATTGCTCTTTAGTTTCTAATATTTTGTTTTGTTTAGGGGTTTGACGACCTCTGTAAGCAACTCAATAAGCTATAAGCGATCGCATGTCCCTTATTTAGGGCCATGTTTCCAGGGAAGAGAAAGTGCCAGTGTCGTAAGGCAAATACACCACCCATTCCTCATTCATGACTCAAACTTGGGACCTGTCGATTGAAACGTCATATGAAATTATTTGCGCCACTCTTCGGATAGCTCCGAGGGGACAGTGTTTAGAATTATCTGATCAGTCGATTGAGGTGGTTCCACCTAAAATCTCTGCCGCACCGGTAGCGCAGTGATCTAAGCGATGGCCTCTGATCATTCGTCCAAAAGGGGTCCGGGTTCGAATCCGGTGAGGCATGGATGTTGTGTTTGTCTTACGGCCCTGGCTCTCTCCCTTCCCTGGAACCAGTGACCCTAAATTAGGGACGAGCGATTGCTCATAGCCCGTTGAGTTGCTCACGGTGATCGTTAAACCTCTAATCAAAAAAAAAAAAATCACTGCCTTATGTTTCCAATGGGAAAACTTCTTTACATATTTTCTTCGCAATTAATGTATTCCCAAGGATGAACAGTTGTACATCGATGAAACAAAATGTTAAATTATAGCATGGGATACTTAATACTTGAAAAAAAAATGCTTTTTCAAGAAATGAAGATTTATCGATTGATGGGGAAAAGCTGGAGATAACCAGTACCTACATTTATCTTGGACAGCAGATATCAAGTGAGGGTCACATTGATGAAGAAATTAATCGGCGTATAAAACTTGCTTGGAGAGCGTTTGGAAGAAACAGTATAATTTTCAAGAGCAATATGCCATTATGTCTTAAAAGAAAAGTGTTTGATCAATGCATCCTTCCAGTGCTTACTTATGGTGCAGAGACGTGGACCTTAACTAAAAGGGACATACAAAGACTGCAGACAACTCAAAGAGCATGGAGAGATGATGCATGCTTGGTGTAACCAGGAGAGATAAGAAGAGGAACTCCTGGATCCGAAAAATGACAAGAGTGGAAGACATCATGATCAGAGTAAAATTCCTGAAATGGCAATAGGCTGGACATATTGCCAGAAGGACAGCCCATCGATGGACAGCTGAAATCTTAGACTAGATTCCGAGGAACAGGAAAAGACCCAGAAGCGACCACATGGGAGATGGGCGGATGAAATTCGAAAGTATGCGGGAGTAACATGGAGGAGACTGGCACAAGACAGACCGTTGTGGAAGAAACTTGGGGAGACCTTCATCCAGCAGTGCATTGCTAATGGTTGAGAATGATGATGATGATGACAATGATAACATAACCATAATTATATTAAAAATCAATTATTTTTCTTTGAGTAATGTTCAGTCCTGTTAATAGATGGCGCGACCTGTACATTGATGACGTCAGTAGACAAACAAATGTTGGACTGCTTAATAATGTTTATGTTTTAGCAAGTATTAAGTATCACATGCTATAACTTAAAGTTAGTTTTATCGATGTGCAGATTTTCATCCTTGGGAATACATTAATTGCGAAGAAAATATGTAAAGAAGTTTTACCATTGAAAACATAAGGCAGAGATTTTAGGTGGAACCACCTTACAAGGATAGCGTATACCCTGAGACTGGACAGGATAAAAAAACCTAGGATTCTGAAATTGGAATTGGGGACTTCGTTCGATGAAAATGGTAGAAACGGTCAAATTAAGATGAAAAGAATAAGAGCTACGTCCAGGGATGATGCTGAGAAAAAAAGAAATTCATGTTTTCTGTAATAACTAAAGATTTGGAAGATAACTTAACTGCTTCTCTGAATGGTTTAAAAATCCCTAAGAAACCGACTTTGTTTGGCCCTTTGCGAATTTGAATATAGCCTAAAAAAGTTTCGTTCGATAATTGTGTAAAATGCTGCTCTAATTAATGATGACACAATAATAATTAAAAATGATATGAAGGAAATAAAGGCTCTTTAAATTCTAAGTTTACTGCAGTTTTAAGCTAAATAGATAAAATAAAATAATTTAAATCCTTTCGTACTACAAATTAATTATAGGAGATATAAACTGACCTGGCTCACGCAGGTCTGAACTTAAATCATATAATTATTGAAATGTTGAACAGATTTTCTTATTAAGGTCTTGCTCGATTAGGAGCATAAAAACCCAGAGCTTAGATCACTACGCCATCGCGGGAGGCTTTTTCTAATTTTATACCCGCTTCACAGTTTTTGTTAAACCAATTTTATACTTTTAATACGTATTAAATTGTGTTGCTCTATTCTTTATCTTTTTGTTAAATCTTTTTTCCTCTTTGACTTGCGTTAAGTTTTGGCACTTCCTTTTATGTTTTGTTAAATCTCTTAACACTTACTGAAATTTCTATTAAATAAATTTGTACTCCTTAATTTTTGCTGATGTTCTTATTCCTCTTTATGTTTTTTAATTTTTGTGTACTTCTGCTTCATTTCTGTGAAACTGTTTTTCCACTTCTCAATTTACAATACGTCGTTTGCCCTTACATACTTTCCTTTTCCAATGATTAAAGAAATATGCCATTAGAACAATCTGAACAAAACAACTTCCGTTTTTGCACGATATTCAATAAGACATTATTTAAAACCATTGACTTACTAAAATCTTTAATTTACAATTGAAAGACGTAATAATATCGTAGTTTAAAACCATAAGACCTTTCAAGCTCGCTACGAGCTCATCCTCAGATGGGGAACTACAAACTAATGGAACAGGTGTTTAAATATCAAATTCTCCGTCGCATGATAGAAGGATGCGCGACAAATATGCGTGTAAACAATCAATGAAAACTGCAAAAATGTTCTAGTGTGAGTTGTCACTTGAGTTCGAATGGTCACTCCAGACAGCTGGTATCCACGAGTCTGGGATATAGCAAGGGGTTTCTTCATTACAACAGGACAGGCCGCACGGATAAATAAACTTTCCGCAAAGAGTGTAGTGAATTTCGTATTCGCATTGATGAGGACACAGGAATTCTCCCAAAACTACTACATGAGTTCCTTTCGAAGTCAGTCTGGATAGTCCCGTTGTTTACGCACCCATTTTGACATTGTATCTGTGCTCCCTAATCCTGGTCTCCAATGTACGTAATATCGATCCTATGTAGACTTTGTCTTCTAGGGACGAATCTGTAGCCCTTAGAGGTATACGGTATACTCCAAATTCACGGTCGTTATTCGTAGGATCTTTTTCATTTCTGACCATGGATAGGATATTCCTTGTCCTAATTCCAAACGATACGATATTGTGTCGGCAGTGGTTTTTTAAGGCGTTAATAACATCGAGGACACAGTCCATTGAACCCACAAATCTATTTCTAATGGGTTTTCTCTGTAAAGTCGTGGCTACTTGCATTCTAACCTTGTACATAATGTTGTTGACGATATTATTCGGATAGCCGTGCGTCAAGGCAATTTCGTAAACTTTATTAAATTCTTGTTGGCGAAGAGCGGCAGAAGTGGAATGTGAGAAAGCTCGTCGTACGAGGGAATACAGAGCTGAAAGTTTGTAGTTTTCCGGGTGAGCTGAATTTCTGGGTATAATAGTGAAATATGCCGAAGATTTGAGGTATACCGAGTAAGATTTCTTCGATTTTCGATTGAGCCACTTTCAAACGTTTCGCCAGTGGCGTAGTCGATTGTGTGGCATCCTCTTGAAACAGTGATTCCAGCTCCTCGTCTGCGTGCACTGACCCTTTGAAACATTCTTTCGACAAGGTTTTGGAACTGGAGGCCAACAACTCCCCTACACTCCGTTTCGCGCAGAAGGGTTAGTCTGAATTTGGCCCGATATCACCCACAGATCCCTGATTAATAGACACGTGTTTTCTTCAGTGACTAGTAGCGGTACAGTCTAACACGAATTTTCGACGTGTATACATTTAGAGAGATGAGGGAAGCTGGCATCACATTGAATGGAAACACGCTACTGTACGGGTTTCCAGGAGTCACCCTGACTATTGCACGCTGCAGGGATGATATTCTACAGCCCTATGTAGAGCATTCTAGGGGAGCTGTTGGCCTCAAGTTCCTTTTTATGAACGATAACACCCGTCCGCATAGGATACGGCTAGTTGACTAATACTTGGAAAGTGAGGATATTAACAGGATGGAGTGGCATGCAAGATCGCCGGGCCTGAACCCGATAAAGCATGTCTAGGATGCTCTGGGAACAGCAATTGTGAGCCGGCAGCCCCCTCACACAAACCTCCAGGGAATCCAACGCGCTTTGGTGGAGGAGTGGCAGTTATTGCCGAAAACTCTCATTCGCAATCTTGTAAACAGCATGAGGGCTTGCTGTGCGAGCTGCATTTGCTGTTCAGGGTAACCACATTACTAACATATCACAGTTGCTTGAAAATGGGGTTTCAATGATCGATTTCGATATGTTCAGATTCTCAGCAGTCTGCCATATCGTTAAGCCCCGATTAGATTCGATAAATGCCTTTATTTTGTCGTCATCCATTTCGATTGGCCTTCCTGAGCGTGGTGCATCTTTCACATCAAAATCTCCAGACAGAAATTTCACAAACCAGTTCTGACACTGCCGCAGTTTTAAGGCATCTTCATTATACACATCACATAACTTGTTATGAGCTTTCACAGCGTTTTTTCTTTTCGGAAGTAATACAGCAAAACATGACGACAATGTTCCTTTTGATTGTCCATTTTGAAATGGACACCAAACAAACACTTGTTAACGAAATCGTGCCCTTTCTGTTCCTAAAACAAGCTTGAAGTATCAGCTGTCACGTTACATAATGAACTTGCGGTTTCAAAAGACGTTAGTTACATTTCAAGACATGTTCGCCATTTATCTGTAAAAAAACCCAATGACATTTTTTTTGATTGGAGGTTTAACGACCACCGTGAGCAACTCAATGGTCTATAAGCAGTCGCCTGTCCCCAATTTAGGGTCACTCGTTCTAGGGAAGGGAGAAAGCCAGTGCATTAAGACAAACACAAAATCCATGCCTCACCGGAATTCGAACCCGGACCCCTTTCGGATGAATGATCAGAGGCCATTGCTTAGACCACTGCGCCACAGGGTCGGCCAATGAATTTTTGGCCAAGCCAATACCATGCTGTCATGCGCATGCTTTCTCCTCTTGTGGGATGGCATTCCTTTTCTGTTAGGTATTGCTGCGTTATCGATATACAGTATGTCCGTACCAACTGTCATTGAACTGTGTCATGCGTATTTTGCGTTCTTCATGATTTTGTATCTATCACGTTAATTTTGGACACCTGTGTTTATTGAGCTGTACTCCAAAACTCTTATCTCCATAAAAGTATTCCAATCAACAATTCCGGAGATTATCAGTAACAAGCACAGCCGTTTGCGTCCAATTAAAAAAGGTTATATGGACAGACGTACTTCACTTGAACTTCTTGTACGTCATCGGTCATGCAGAGCTGACCGCAAAATATCGCATAATTTCGCCTAAATTTTGTCTTCGGGGCTTAACGACCACCATGAGAAACATTAGTGGCTATAAGGAGTCGCACGTGCCTAATTTAGGGCTACTGGCTCCACGGAAGGGAGAGCATCAGTGTTACGAAACAAACACATCAACCATGCCTCATAGGGGACTCGAATCCCGGCCCACTTGGACGAACGATTCGAGGCCAGCGTTCAGACCACTGCGTCACGGGGCGGCAATAAAATTTGGAAGCCTAAAATACTCTTTCGAAAGACAGTGCAATCATTATTTAACAACATATTTTTACGCTTTCCAACCGTAGGTTGAAGAAGCGTATAAGCTCCAGATTTGTCCCTCTGTCTGTCTGTCCGTCCGCACGATAACTCGCGTAAAAATGGTTCGATTTCGATGAAATTTTAGTATGTGGTAGGGGACCACTGAGGACGAACCCTATTGAAAACAGATGAAATGGGGTCAAAGATCAGGACATTTGACCCCATTCCATTCCATTGCCCTTATGCGTCTTACTTTGCGTAAAAATTGGATCCATTCCATTCCATTGCCCTTATGCGTCATAACTTGCGTAAAAATGGTTCGATTTCGATAAAATTTTAGTATGTGGTAGTGGATCACCTGCGGACGAACCTTATTGAAAATGGAGGAAATGGGGTCAAAGGTCACGACATAGGAGCGGGATCCATTCCATTCCATTACCGGTATGCGTCATAACGTGCGAAAAAATGGGGTCAAAGGTCAGGACATAGGAGCGGGATACATTCCATTGCCCTTATGCGTCATAACTTACGTAAAAGTGGTTCGATTTCGATAAAAATTTAGTATGTTGTAAGTAAGGGACCACATGGGGACGAATCCTATTGAAAATGGACGAAATGGGGTCAAAGGTCAGGACATAGGAGCGGGATATATTCCATCGCCTTTATGCGTCATAACGTACGTAAAAATGCTTCGCTTGCAACAAAACTTTGTCATGTTGTTCCGGAGGCATACTGAACCAATTCTGTTTAATAACATCGAAATGGGCTGAAAGGTCAGGACACAGGATTGAGATTTATTCCACAGCTATTATCGTCATAACTTGTGTAATAACTTGAGTAATGATTTCTGGTATGTTGGAAAACGTATCATAATCAATGCATTGCCTCATTTAACTAACTTGTTTCTTTACGATTTAATTACAGTAATTTTTATCCTGTGCGAAACATTTTTTCATAAGTATCGAGCAGTGTTTAAATGAATATCATATTACTCATCTTAACGCCTTCATTTTGTAAGACATTATTATCTCTGCTTGAAAATAATCTTACAATCGTGGCCAAAAGTACTCTACCAGTAGACCGAAAGTCAATTTTTGATGTTTGAAGTCAACGTATACAGCGTAATGGTAAAGTCAGGAATACTTATTATACAACATTTTAAAGGAAATTTTATGCTGAATTCAAATATTGTTACAGAATGTTATTACCGGTAATAGAGGTGAAGTTACAAGCAAAAGTACAGCGTCTAGTCATAAGAAGCAAAAAAAAAAAAAAGAAATTAGTGTACAATGCATTTAACGTAAAATTACTGTACAGTACATTATTGAAACTTGCAAGACACTTGAAATAACTTACCAACAAGCAAAATATGCTTTAATATTTAATTGGATAACCACGGTTTCTTAGTAACAAAGTGCGCCTTCTTGGAATGGAACTAATGAGCTTCTCTAGTTCTCCATTGGTGATAATACGGTGCCATACGGCCCTTTCAGACTCAATTAAAAGTCTTTAATCGGTGATAACACGGTGCCATACGGCCCTTACAGACGTAATTAAAGTCTTTAATTGAGTCTGTAAGTGCCGTATGGTAGAGATGAACTCGGGCCCGGGCTCGGGCGGGCTCAGGATTCATTAAGATCCGAAATCCCCGGGCACAGGCCGGGCCCTGGCTTGGCATTACACATGTTGAATTTCATTACTGATTTCTTTATATATATATCCTTCATTGTTTATAAGTTACATTCAAGAAAAACTAATTAAAAATAATTCCCTGGATATTATTATTATAAACTGGTTACCAAAAATTAAAGAATTTCTAGTACATAGGTGGTGCCACTTCTAGATCTGTAGCTTGATAAGCGCATGGATCTAGTGTTAAGTACATGGGTGGTGCTACTTCTAGATCTGTAGCCATAACGCCCGAAACGTCCGTACGTACAAACGGCCATAGCCGCCCGAAACGGCTGTCTAGGGTGAGTCAGATTTCCTACTTTTACTTGTTCTTCACATTTTCTTGACCTATGAGGGATCAGCAGGAGCCACCCTTGGTCACTATTGTTATTGTTAAAGACAGAACTTAAAAAAAATAGACAGTTTTGGACGTTATGGTATTTAGAGTGATACAAGATTTGGGGGTCATGGTCGTTAAAGGGTTAATTGGATAACCACGGTTACTTAGTAACAAAGCGCACTTTTTTGGCATGGAACTAATGAGCTTCTCTAGTTGTCCATTGGCGATATAACACGGTGCCACACGGCCCTCAGAGACTAGATTAAAGTCTTTAATCGGTGATAACACGGTGCCATATGGCCCTTACAGACGTCTGTAACGGCTGTATGGCACCGTGTTATCACCAATGGACATTTAGAGAAGCTCATTAGTTCCATGTCAGGAATGTGCACTTTGTTACTAAGTAACAGTGGTTACCCAATTAAATAATAAAGCGTATTTTGCTTGTTGGTCAGTTATTTCAAGTGTCTTGCAAGTGTCAATAATGTACTATTCAGTAATTTTACGTTAAATGCATTGTACACTAATTTCACAAATTCCACTATTTGTTATTTTTTTATGACTAGACGCTGAACTTTTGCTTGTAACTTCACACTTCTATTACCGGTAATAACATTCTGCAAAAATATTTGAATTCAGTATACAATTTCCTTTAAAAAGGTTGTATAATATGTATTCCTGAATTTACCATTGCGCTGTATAAGTTGACTTCAAACATCAAAAATTTAACGTTAGTTTACTAGTGCAGGACTTTTGGCCACGATTGTACAAAGTGATCCATTTAAACCAGTACCTTGAAAAAACCTTACATTTTTGCAAGGGATCGCGCAAGGAACTTCTTCTTTTTTCAATAGAAATAGCAACTCCTGGAGAATGAAAACCGCCACCGTGAAGAAGATTGTTAACCGTAACTGTAACTCAGCTCGTGTTTTGTTTGTTGTTGGGTTGTCATTCACTTGCGTGCATTCGGAAACATGCAGTACTGTGTTTCAGAGCGTGTTTTTTTTAGTGAAATCGTATTGGGTAACCAATTCTGTCATCAAAACGCAACGAGCATTTCGAAGAGAGTTTGGAGTTCGAAAAGTGCCAAGCAAGTCAACAATTCTGTCGATGGCAAAAAAACTGGAGCAAACCGGTCCTCTTCTCAGCGGTAGTGGTAGACATCACCCTCCGATGCCCCAAACGCGTGTGGACGATGTTCGGCAACGTTTACTTCAATCTTCGACGAAATCGTTGCGCAGATTAAGCCAACAGACAGGATATTCATACGGAACTTGTCAAAGGGCAGCAAAAAAAGCGAATATTTGAGCGTTTAAAGTGCACGTAATCCATCAGCTGCAGGAACCGGACAAGGGAAAGAGAGTAAGTTACTGCAAATAGTTTCAAAATTTTCCTAATTTGCGATCTGATATTCTCTCCATCACGTGGTTTACGGATGAAACCTGGTTTCATCTGTCAGGCTACGTCAATTCGCAAGACAGCAGATATTGGGCTGCCGAAAACCCACACGTTATGTGTGAAACACCGATGCATTCACAAAAGGTTGGTGTATGGTGTGCGGTTTCGTCTACGAAAATTATTGGCCCCATTTTTTTCTCTGAGACTGTCAACACTAACGTTTATTGCCGCATATTCAATGAATTTGTGGAACAACTTGATGACATTGAATTGACAGAGGGCTACTTTCAGCAGGATGGCGCTATGTGTCACACATCGAAAGTCTCAATGGAACTCATAACCAGCTTCTTTGATGATAGATTAAGTTAAAAAACATATGGCCTCCCCGATCTCCGGACTTAACTTCCCCTGACTTTTTTTTATGACTCTACTTAAAGGATAGAGTTTACAAAACCCATCCAAAAACATTGGATGCATTGCGTGAAACAATCACGACTGAAATTGGCAATGTTATTGCTCGTACTCTACATGAGACATCACTGAATATGGTGCGGCGTGTTCAACTGTGTTTACAAGAAAATGGAGGACAATTCCAACATTTGCTTTGATAAAATGATTCTCCAATACCACATGTTTAATTCTCAACTTACTGTAGGATTTTGTTGTTATTTATAAAAAAGTTATAAGTAAATCACATGGTACTGGTTTAAATGGATCACCCTGTATGTCATTATTGGCGTATTTTCACTGCATTCCATGTAGCCACTTCCTTCAGAAAATTTTGAAACGTTCATCGTCCTGGAGCAGGAATCGAACCCGCACCTCCCGATTTCCGGACGAACATGCCTAGTCAGTACACTACCCAGAACAAGGAAATTTCAAGCAACTGAACGTAGATATCTGAGAACTTTGAGATTTGCGCTAGTCGAAGCTATTCCTGCCCCGTCTTAGTGTTTCACGACCTTTTCTCACATCCAGGGTCGGATGTAGGACACAAATTCCAGTAATGAAAGTACGTCATATACAATTGGGAAACGAATTTCCTCAAAGAAATAATTCTTCATAAATACATGATAGGCATTGTAATCCTATTATTGGCATTACAATGCCTACCATGTATTTATGAAGAATTATTTCTTCGGGGAAATTCGTTTCCCAATTGTATATAATCTTATGTCTCAGCAATCTTCAGGACAAAACGAATGTACAGCAGAAATCCATGAAACAGATGACTACAGTACATGAAAACTGACATCTCAGAAGATGAGAAAGACAAGCAGCAAGTGAAATCTATAAATTGAATTCACGGAAAAAATTATTTTCGATCAAAAGCATCAATCATTTCGTTTTGGTGTAAAGTGGTACCTTTCCGCAGTGATTTGCTGCAGCTTCTTTTACATTGGTTTCTTCTCTTTTCAATTTTGATTATCATTCGACGAAAGAACGACAAGGAAAGTTTTTTTTTTATCAGCAACACTTGCAGTTAAAGAATGCCAGGTGATTTTACTCACACATGCTAAAATGCTTAACTGAAAACGTATCCAAGCATTAGCTCCACATAACAAAAAAAGTATTTCTCGAAATTATTCGATGCAATGAAATGACTCAAAAATACGGTGGTTAACATTTGTTTTTCTTGCGTGCAGACAAACCCTCGGCATTACGAAACATGAGCTTCCTAAAAAGAAAAACTGGACGAACAATACTAGAAGAATTTTATTTTCGGTTGAGAGTTTTACGACCACGGAGAGCAACTTGAAAGGCTGTATACTGTCGCCCGTCCCTAATTTAGTATCACTGATCCCAGGGAAGTGACAGAGCCAGAGCCGTAAAACAAACACAATACCCATACCTCGACAGGATTCGAACCCAAACCCATCTCGGACGAATGATCAGAAACCAGCGCTTACAAAATACTGCGCCACTCGGGCGGAGAAGAAAAATGTCCCTAAGGGTACAGATAATCTGAAGAGAAACTAAATTCTGTGCTTCTAAAACACTTCAACAATTGGAAGAATGAATCGAAACCTCTGTTCGCAGATTCTTTATAAAAAGTAAATCATATTAATTTAAAACAGTAACCTCTTTTATAAGAAATATTCCTCTGCATATATTTATTTTTGGATTTCAGAGAAACTGTTGGATCTTGAAGAAACACTTCTCGAGGAACAGTCTTCGCACTAATGAATGTACGTACATTGAGCTCCAAGTGTATTAGGTGCACGTGTCATCGTCACACAAATGGCGATCTTCAGCACGTAAGATGGCACGTGAGCCAGATGTGAGGTGCAAATCAGGCAGACAAGCTTGTATAACATCAGTAAGCGTTCGTTTAAGGACCGGAATGGGCAAAACGGGCGAGTTTCAACGTGGCATGGGCGACTTTCAACGTGGCATGATAACTGGAACCAAACGGGCTGGTTAGATCATCTCCCAAAAGGGCTCTTCTCCTGAGCTCTTCTCTCTCTCACAAACACACACTTTTCCAGCCGTCGGAGATCCTGTGGATGAAAACAGCTGGTGGATCCGAGAGGTCAAAGCAGATTAGAAAGAATCGTTCAAGCAAAGAGACGGACCATAACCTGTTAAATCACTGTAGAATTAGACATTAGTGTGCAAAAAAAAGAAAAAAAAATCAAAATGGCGGCTTTGGAACATTCTCTGCTTGAATTTTTCGCGAACTGTTCTACCTCTTCTCAATAACCTTGAGATCAGAAAATTGGCATACTGATAGTCCTTAAGGTCCGGATATCTAAAAAAGTCTGAAAACCAAACAGTTCAAAAGGGAGGCTTAGTTTTACTGTTAAAAATGCTGATATGTTTAAAGATAATTATGCCAGAAACGTTGAAATGCTGTAAAAATTCCATGAAATTTTAATTTAAAATTAAGGGCCACCAAAGCCTGTGCCGTTTTACATCAAACAGTATGCGCTGACGTCACGACCCTGTTCTAAAGCGTGAAAGAGTTACGCTTCTTAAATGACTTTTGTTTCCCTTAATTATTTTTCCTTTCTTTAATTTTATGTTCAAAATATTATAGATTCATTGTTCGGAGAACGGGCAGAACTGCTAGTGACTTAAAAAATACGGAGGTTAACATTTTTGCTTTCCTTGCGTGAAGACAAACACCCGACATTACGAAACATGAGCTTCCTAAAAAGAAAAACTGGGCGAACAATAATAAAAGATTTTTTTCCGGTTGGGAGTTTAACGACCACGGATAGCAACGTGATAGACTATATGCAGTTTCATGTCCCTAAATGACCACGTATCGGATCACATCACGAATGGGCCACAATAACCGACAACCTTGTCGCTACCTATTGCTGGAAGATTTTTGCGTGTCGCTCCATCTACGGTAAACTCTTTCTAACAGTTGTTCGTGAAAAGCCCAAGAGAACGGCCGTTTAAGAGATGCTCGAACCGGTAGGTCTTGAACCAACTATCATGCCACGTTCAAAGTTGCTCAGATCGTTCATTTTGCCCATTCGACCCTCAGTCGAACGCAAAATAATGCTCCACAAGCTAAGCTGGTCTGCCTGATTTATACCATACACCGAGTTCACGTTTGTATAGCGTAAAATGCCTTTGCCGGTAGCCAGAATCGAACCCGCATTCTTCAGCTACGGAGCCGAATACTTTCCCAATTAAACTAAACCAACGAGGTTTGTCGCCACAATTTTGCCTTCTTGACATATGCGACACTTCTGAGGCAGGTACGCCACATACACAGTAGTATCAGAATAATATCACCACCTACGTAATAATGGGAATAACCACCCTGGGCATGGATGACAGCGGCGAAACGGCGTGGCGTGGACGCAATGAGGCCCTGGAAGGCTGCGCGAGGTACACGTGCCTATTCGTACTGCAGCAGAGCAAGGAGGTCTCTGAGAGGACGTGGTTGTGGGTCGGAACGTCGAACCTGTTGATCCAAATAGTCCACAAGTGTTCAATGAGATTGAGTTCGGGCAATTTCGCCGGCTAAGAGAAAACAGAGACATCGCTGTCGTGTTCCTGGAACCAGACGCGCACCCCCTTAGCGACGTGGCACATCGCTTTACCCTGTTGGTAGACACCATCACCAGCAGGGCAAACGTTCAACATGAAGGGATGTTCACTGAAGAGCAATTGAATTAGAGACAGCTGGCGTTACGCAAATGTGGCGCTGTGGGCGGCGCTGTAAACGGAAACGACATGACGTATGCGGCGATCCGGCAATATAAAGAGTGATGCGACGGGAATCAGTAAGAGTCGGACGCAGTATGGGTAAGACGAAGGATCTAAGCGCATTTGATCGTGGGCAAATTGTCGGGGCCCGACGAATGGGTCACTCCATCTCGGAAGTGGTGCAGGCACTGGGATTTTCACGAGCCACTGTGTCACGAGGGCAGCATGAGTACATCGAACCCGGTAAAACCATCCCTGGGCGGGTACACTGTGATTTCGGGGGGTGGTCATACTATTTTTATACAACCGTGTATATCCCCTCTTGAGAAAGGGCTGGGTCGGAATCGTGGGTTTCCGGGTCAGCCGGCAAACCACGCTTGAAGGAGAGCTCACTGTATAGAAGAAGTAATTCTAACTAATCCCAGACGACGTGTGGAACGAACATCTCACATTTTTCGAAGGACACAAAGGCCAGGACATCCATTTTACTTTTTGGAGCCAATATAGTGTAAAAGCCATTTTCCAGGTGGCGATATAGAACTCGCAGCCTTCTACTCCGGGGCCGAATGCTTTCCTAATTAATCTACCCCGATGAAGTTGGTCGCTGCAGCTTTGCCGTCTGGACATGTGCATCACCTCTGAACTACGTTGATATGTCACATATCGTCTTAAGTGTTAAGCTGAACTATGTACTTACTAGCATGTGACAAGGTCAGATGTATCTAATGAATTATCGTGGAGTATATTCCAACAGACACAAATTTACTTGAGGTGAAATAACTATTTTTCGAAATAAGAGAATAACTTTTATAACCTCATTCCTTGCAAAAACCTTTTTTTAATTCCATGTTAGGTTTTTAGGAAAACTGTTGGGTGTGTGCAAACGTTTTACCCGTTTTTTAATAGAGACAAATTACGATCGGAGTAGTTATGTCACAGATGACGCTGCGATGCCGAGTTTTCGGCCAATAAAGCGTGGAGCAGTAGAGCATATAGAGGCACTAGGTTTGTCCGAGTAAGTCATTCGTAACGGAAATCACGGACAGTGTAATATGGCATGCGATAAGGAGCACATTAGACATTGTTTACTGTACGAGTTCGATGAAGACAGTACTGCAGCCAACATCTGTCAAGTGTACGGGAAGGGTGCAGTTAATGATAGCACATGTCACTGTTGGTTTCTGAAATTCCGGGACGGAGACAGAAGCTGTAAAGATCAACCACGTCCTGGACGTCCATCCGTGGTTACTAAAGAAAATGTGGACCAAGCCATAACAAATGACCCACATCCAACCATTCAGGAATTAGCGGAAACATTGTCCGTACACAGAACAACAGTCGAAAGACGAATGCATGCGCTTGGGTTCATCACCAAGTTCGATAACTAAGTTTCGCACCAGCTTTCTGCAAAACAACGAGAGAAGAGAATCGGTACCTGAGTTTCTTTGCTTTCTCGTTAGAGAAATGAACCGTTTTGGGGACGAATTGTAACGGGTGATTAGATATGGGTACCCTACCGTAATGTAAAGAGTCGACGGACTGTGTTCCAAGGTGCGGAGACTGCTCCATCGACCTCAAAAGGAAGACTACATCCCAAAAAATGTTTTGCTAAGTGTTCGGTGGGATGTCCAGGGAATAATCCACTGGAAGGTTTCGGCACCTAACCGAACGATAAGTGCTGACCTCTACTGCCAGCAGTTAGACATATTGCGAGAACAACTGGCATCGAAGCGGGCAGCACTCGTCAAGCGCAAAGGCGTGATCCTTCATCATGACAACGTCAGACCTCATGCTGCTTTAATCACTCGGCAAAAATTACTGGACTTTGGTTGGGAAGTGTTACCTCACCTGGCACCTACGGACTACCACCTTTTTCGATCGTTACAGAACGCCTTCGCTCTCCAAACCTTCGATGATGCGGACGATGTGAAAACGGCATTACATGACTTTCTTTACTCTAAAGCATAGGAGTTTATCCGGCGTGGGATTCACCTACTCATAGACAGATGGCACGAGGTCACACAGAATGATGGCAACTATGTAAAATCCTAGGTACGTTATTTGTTGCGTTTTCTTCTTTTTTTGTAACCTACCAAAACGGGTAGGACTTATTCTTGCCCACCCAATAGCTCTGGGATTTTTTCCTTATCCCATTTTTTTTAAACGAGTTCTCTCCAATTAAAATTTTCACGAAAGAAAATCAATCTCGGAGAAAGTTGCAGACCTTACTAAAAGCACTCAAAATATGTTTTTAGCCATGATTTAAAGCATACAAATTTTTCATGAAATATTTGCCATCATTATAAAATACTCAAATTCTGAAAGTGCCTTTGTTTATTATCAAAACCATACGAATTTCATCACCAAACAATAATAAAATAACTTAAAGTTCTCAATGTATGTACTATGTTATAAAAATGTGATAATTCATATTTATGTTCATTTAAAAACAAATTTTTCTTAATTTCGTTAAAAAGTTAATACTAACACTTTCACTGTCGAAGTGAATTTTATTTTCTACGTACACGTCTGCAAGGAAAAATTTCGTTCGGTTAATAAAAAATTTTTATCATACAGACGCAATATTTTCGCATTCGTGTTACCCTCTGATGAAGTTAGACAGACCCTGGCTCCCCCCTTTCTTCTTTTTATTTTTTTTTACTAAATCTTGTTTTGAATTTCGGCATGTACTTTGCGAAGCCTAACTAAGTCTTTATATACTTAGGCTGATCAATATGTAACTTCCTATTACCTTTGGCGGCAGATTAAGGATATATAAATCGGTGTCTCCCAACATTATTGCATGCTTCGGATAAGAAGACGTTGTTTGACACAGGAGTTTGAATAAAGAGACAATGTGGAGGAGAACAGATTGAAGTTAAATTGATAACTCTCCAGGAAATGTGGTCTCAGTCGAAAGTACGCGCTGTGATTAGGTTCCTCTATGCACGGAAAACGCCTACGGCGTAGATCCATCGCCAACTGTAAGAAGTGCATGAACTTCAAGTTATAAACGTCCGTAGAGTGTTAAAATAACGTTAAAAATTCGCAAGTTAGAGGAATACGTCAGTAGTAACAAATGCTACGTTTTGGGTCCATTCACTTAACATTGCTCCTCACGAAGGCTCCTCAGGGACGGGGGCGAAGCTCCTCATGAGTCCTCCTCATGATGTGCTCCTCACAGAGGCCGCAGCAGGGATGGAGAGTCGAAGCTCCTCAGGATGTACTCCTCACGAGTGCGCCTACCGGAAATGTCTTATCTCTGGAGATAACGTATTTATCGAACTTTGATAAATATTTGGGAAATCTTTTCATCTATCTGAAAATACTTTTAATTCTGATTTATTCATTACAACTTTTTTTGTCCCACAAACTTAGGATTTTTTTTACTCATAATTTTTTCGTGTATTATTTATTCTCTGTTTTATTCTTTCTGTGTCCTTTACGCTAATTCTTCACGTTTCTTTCCATAACGAAATTAATTAGTTCATGTGTTATTTATTATTTGCTTCCCCCAATTAAATTCCTCCGTGTCCCCTACTCAAGAAATTTTATTATATGTTATAACTCATTTTGTTCTAACTTGGTTCTTTATTTTGTTTTCCCTTATTGATTTTCTTTAACAACGTTCGGGATACGTAAAACGAATGATAATTCGATCGTGTATTATTTCTTTGTTTTATTCTTTCTATGTCATTTATGCTAATTCTTATTGTACTAGACCTTCCTTATTGAAATTAATAGTTTCCTCTTAAAACAGTTTTGCGTATGCATGGTGTTCATGTTAACGATTAATATTTTTTTTCTCTAAGTTGAGTTTCATTTCTGAAGTCCGACATATACAATTCCACCGTTGTTTTTTAATCTTCTAACCCTTTTCCAATGAAGTTAAGATTCCCCGTTGTTTTCGTCTTCCGAAGCTAGAAAATATTCTTATTCAAAAGTCTTCTGCTTTTCCGATAATTCCATTCCCAGAATTACTTTGTGTAGATAATGGTTGACCTTTACTTATCCGTTGCTTTGACCATTCTTGTCGGCTAGTTTCCGCCACAATTTGTTTGAGAAAGTAATCTGATTTCCAGCTATCAGTATTCAATATCAGAAACTCCTCTTTCACAGGATATTGTAACTGACTTTTGGTAAACAAGTCCTGTCAATGACTGCATCTGCAATGCTTTTAACGTGTGCATATATTAACTTGAGAAAGGAAATGCTTTATTCTGTATCTTTTCCAAACAAACATACACTTTCAGACAACGTAGTTTTGATAGAAAACCTCTGTTTGATCGATGTATACAGATAAGATTACTTGATTTGATAGATGCTTTCTGCCTTAGGGAAATAAAGAAATTGAGATATTTGCGAAAACACAGATGTCATTTCCTTCAAGGACAAACCTTCTTCGTGTCGGATGAGAAAAACAGATACCATTTACGCTTGGACAATAGAAAAAGTAATCTTAAATAAACAACCTGTTCCCCATGCATAGCGTTTCCGATTATTCTTTAGATACTCCTTAGAATATTTATGCCTCCTTAGAAGGAGTAGCTGACTGATCTCTGTAAACAGATAAGATTACTTGTTTTGTTAGATTTTTACCGCCATTAGGGAAATATCACGGGAATTGGGGTGTTTGTGAAAGATATCATTTCCTTTACATCTGAAAGTTTATAAAATAGAGCGATATGTGCTGATTAAAGTTGACCTCGAAGAGCAGTCGATTCCATGTATGCATCACGTGATCTCCCCTTATCAGTCCTTCTGCCAGCATAAAAGGGCCATGATAGATCAAAGAAACCCATAGCTTGTTCATCTAGTCTGCTAGACTGTGTTATCTTCTTGCTGTTGCTCTGCTTTAATCTCTTTAAAAATGGAGTCCGTAAGTTTCCCTACATCTCTCATGGATTATGATTCGGTAAGAACTTTTTTTTCCTTTTGCTTTATCTAGGATGTAGGTTTTTTCTAGGTAATGTTAGGTGTCCCTTTTATTTGAATCGTAATTCCAAGCTCCTTTTTTGTGTTAGAATCTTTTCTTCGAAATAGCTCTTTTTTGTGTGTTAGGCTAATTGCGCGTTCCTTTCTTTGGTTTCAGGTGTTCGATGCTTGGTGGAATCAAGATATTGATATTATGATGGATGACACTGCTTATGCAGAGGCTGATCCTCAAAACATTGATTTCAGTCGTTTATTGGATGAGCATTTGGATCTTTTCTCCAAGGTTGCTGATCCTTGCCCCCTTCCAACGATGATTTAGAGCATTTGTTGGAAGAGAATTTAGATCTTTTTTACAATATTTAAGATCCGTCCATAGCAGGTGCATTTAGCTCGCTTAGATGCGATATTTGCATGAAGGAGTTTTCCCGAAAATTCAATTGAATGAGGCATAAGAAAACCCATGAGGAAGGCGTCCCCTCCTTTAAATGTGCATTATGCACTTTTCAAACTAATAGGAAGTCCAACCTCATGAGACATATGAGGTTGATTCACAACCCTTCACGCTATCAACAGGGTGCTGGCCCCAGTAATGCTGTCCCACCCGTCCCCGTTAGTATGGGGGATTTGTGGAAATAGAATTGGTAGCACAAAATCGGCTAAAAACTTACAAAAACACTCCTCCAGGCAAAAGCGCAAACTGTCTTTCTACGTTTCTCAACAACATCCGGGACTCTGTCATCTCCCTTCTGGAATTAAATTTAAGAGACCACCCCTCTTTGAAATGTAATATTTTTATGGAGACAAAATTTAGAAAGGCCAAAGAAGGAGATCTCGATGATTATTGCACATTTAATTTAAATATCACCAACAAGCCTATTTTCAGAACTACTGAACTTGGGGATTTTGTCGACACGATGTCCAGGAAGCTCATTACTGAAAAAGAAGAAAGTGAAATGAACGGCTCTGGGTGGAGGTTTTTTCTCCATGTAATGTGGTTGGAACTGCGCGGTCACAGGTTCCGACCGCTGAGGGGTGGCTCTTATATTGAATTGCCTCAGAGCATTCAAAACAAGAAAGCGGTGGTCAATGTGCAAAACCGGGATGATTATTATTGTTTCAAATATGCAATGTGGACCCCTCGCCTAGCTGATCAAAAGAATAACAGCAAACGAGTTGCCTCCTATCACTGTGATTCCCAGTTTGAAAATGGATACAACTGGGACGTTGTTGACTACCCAGTCAATCTAAGTGATATCCCCGAGCTCCCAGATCATCGCGACCTTCTGTTCATTGAAAATGGCAGCAGCAGTCACCACGCTTACATCACTGATTTTGCTCGACTCATTTTTCCCAGATTTATTCTTGTCACAATAGAAAATTTATTTGCAAGAAATGTTTCATCACCTACGATGTCATGTCTAGAGCAGAAGAAAAGTTGGAAGAACACAAGCTGCTATGCAATAAGAACAAAGCTGTCCACGTACAGATGTCTCAAAAAAAAAGAGTTAACTTTTAAAAATCATTTACATATGCAACTTGTGTTTTTCCAACTTTTCTCCTCTAGACCTGACATTGTAGGTGATGAAGCATTTCTTGCAAATAAATTTTTTATTGTGACAAGAATAAATCTGGGAAGAAATGAGTCGAGCAAAATCAGTGATGTAAGCGTGGTGACTGCTGCTGCCATCTTCAATGAACAGAAGGAGCGATGATCTGGGAGTTCTTCATCAACTACTTTGAATGGGAATACTCTGTCATCTTCGTCAAGACCAAAGACATTGATACTTATGTTATTCGCCTTTTAGAACTTGGGGATATCACTTATATTGACTGGGTAGTAAACAACGTCCCAGTTGTATCCATTTTCAAACTGGGAATCATATTGATAGGAAGCAACTCGTTTCTTGTTATTCTTTTGATCAGCTAGCGAGGGGTGCACACTGCATATTTGAAACAATAATAATCATCCCGGTTTTGCACATTGACCACCGCTTTCTTGTTTTGAATGCTCTGAGGCAATTCAATATAAGAGCCACCCCTCAGCGGTCGGAAGCTGTGAACGCGCAGTTCCAACCACATTACATGGAAGAAACTCCACCCAGAGCCGTTCATTTCACTTTCTTCTTTTTCAGTATTGAGCTTCCTGTACATCGTGTCGACAAAATCCCCAAGTTCAGTAGTTTTGAAAAAAGGCTTGTTAGTGGTATTTAAATTAAATGTGCAATAATCATATTCATCGAGATCTCCTTCTTTGGCCTTTCTAAATTTTGTCTCCATAAAAATATTACATTTCAAAGAGGGTTGGTCTCTTAAATTTAATTCCAGAAGGGAGATGACAGCGTCCAGGATGTTGTTGAGAAACGTAGAAAGACAGTTTGCTCTTTTGCCTGGAGGAGTGTTTTGTAAGTTTTTAGCCGATTTTGTGCTACCGATTCTATTTTCACAAATCCCCCCCCATACTAACGGGGACAGGAGGGACAGCATTACTGGGGCCAGCACCCTGTTGATAGCGTAAAGGGTTGTGAATCAACCTCATGTATCTCATGAGGTTGGACTTCCTATTAGTTTGAAAAGAGCATAATGCACATTTAAAGGAGGGGTGCCTTCCTCATGGGTTTTCTTATGCCTCATTCAATTGAATTTTCGGGAAAACTCCTTCATGCAAATATCGCATCTAAGCGAGTTGGATGCACATGCTATGGGCGGATCTTCAATATTGTAAAAAAAGATCTAAATTCTCTTCCAGCAAATGCTCTAAATCGTCGTTGGAAGGAGGGCAAGGATCAACAACGTTGGAGAAAAGATCCAAATCCTCATCCAATAAGCGATTGAAATCAATGTTTTGAGGATCAGCCTCTGCATAAGCAGTGTCATCCATCATGAAATCAATATCTTGATTCCACGAAGCACCGAACACCTGAAACCAAAGAAAGGAACGCGAAATTAGCCTAACACACAAAAAAGAGCTGTTTCGGAGAAAAGATTCTAACACAAAAAAGGAACTTGCAATTACGATTCAAATAAAAGGTACACCTAACATTACCTAGAAAAAAAACCCCTTACATCCTAGATAAAGGAAAAAAAATTCTTACCGATTCATAATATATGTGAGATGTAGCGAAACTTCCAGACTCCATTTTTGAAGAGATTAAAACAGAGCAAAAGCAACAAGATAACAAATCTAGCAGACTAGATGAAGAAGCTATGAGTTTATGTGATCTATCCTGGTCCTTTTATACTCGCAGAAGGACTGATAAGGGGAGATCACGTGATGCATACACGGAATCGATTGCTCTTCGAGGTCAACTTTAATCAGCGCATATCGCTCTATTTTATAAACTGTCAGATGTAAAGGAAATGATATCTTTCACAAACACCCCAATTCCCGTGATATTTCCCTTATGGTGGTAAAAATCTAACAAAACAAGTGATCTTATCTGTTTACAGAGATCAATCAGCTACTCCTTCTAAGGAGGCATAAATATTTTAACGAGTATCTAGGGAATAATCGGAAACGCTATGCATGGGCCACAGGTTGTTTATTTGAGATTACTTTGTCTATTGTCCAAGCGTAATAGTATCTGTTTTTCTCATCCGACACGAAGAAGGTTCGTCCTTGAAGGAAATGACATCTGTATTTTCGTAAACATCTCAAATTCCCCATTTCCCTAAGGCAGGAAGCATCTATCAAATCAAGTAATCGTATCTGTATACATCGACCAAAGAGAGGTTTTCTATCGAAACTACGTTGTCTGAAAGTGTATGTTTGTTTAGAAAAGATACAGAACAAAGCATTTCTTTTCTCAAGTTAATATATTCACACGTTAAAAGCATTGCAAACGCAGTCATTTGCAGGAGTTGTTTCCCAAATGTCAGTTACAATATCCTGTGAAAGAGGAGTCTCTGATATTGAATACTGAGAGCTGGAAATCAGATTACTTTCTCAAACAAATCATGGCGGAAACTAGCCAATAAGAATGGTCAATGCCATTGATTAGTAAAAGTCAACCATTATCTAGACGAAGATATTCTGGGAATGGAATTATCGGACAAGCAGAAGACTTTTGAATAAGAATATTTTTTCTAGCGTCGGAAGACGAAAACAACGGGGGATCTTATCTTCATTGGAAAAGGGTTTGAATATTATAAAACAACGGTGGAATTATATTTGTCGGACTTCAGAAATGATACTCAACTTAGAGAGAAAAAAATATTAAGCGTTAACATGAACACCATGCATACGCAAAACTGCTTTAAGAGGAAACTATTAATTTCAATAAGGAAGGTCTAGTACACTAAGAATTAGCATAAATGACATAGAAAGAATAAAACAAAGAAATAATACACGATCGAATTATCATTCGTTTTACGTATCCCGAACGTTGTTAAAGAAAATCAATAAGGGAAAACAAAATAAAGAACCAAGTTAGAACAAAAAGAGGTATAACATATAATAAAATTTCTTGAGTAGGGGACACGGAGGAATTTAATTGGGGGAAGCAAATAATAAATAACACATGAACTAATTAATTTCGTTATGGAAAGAAACATGAAGAATTAGCGTAAAGGACATAGAAAGAATAAAACAGAGAAGAAATAATACACGAAAAAATTATGAGTAAAAAAAATCCTAAGTTTGTGGGACAAAAAAAGTTGTAATGAATAAATCAGAATTAAAAGTATTTTCAGATAGATGAAAAGATTTCCCAAATATTTATCAAAGTTCGATAAATACGTTATCTCCAGAGATAAGACATTTCCGGTAGGAGCACTCGTGAGGATTGCATCCTGAGGAGCTTCGATCCTCTATCCCTGCTGCGGCCCCCGTGAGGAGCACATCATGAGGAGGACTCGTGAGGAGCTTCTCCCCCCCCTCCCTCCTGCGGTCCCCGTGAGGAGCACAATGTTAAGTGAATGGAGCCAAAACGTAGCGGGCTACGTTCCGGCGTCCTCTGCTCCTTGATATTCCTGCGGTGCGACCGGATGTAGGGGATGCAAGAATAAGAAAGTTTGATGTCCACAATTTTTGAGACGAGAGAAATTGATTTTGTCAAGTGATCCAGTAGTTTTGATGGAAAATTTCATCTTAATAGACAAAGGCTGCTATCAATGGAAAATAAGATGTCAGATTCTACCAGAGGACGTTGAAAAAATAGAAGGAAGTGATTTCGTACAAAAATGAACCTAGCCTACTTGAGATTGAAATATAAGAAACTGTGATGAAGTTAAACTGAAAAAACTGTTAAAGCTGATAGGGTTATTCCATTAAGCTGACTAGGTTTTAATGTTCCTCATTAAGAACTCGGGGTTTATTAAATTTTGAGAACTTTTGGTGCGAAAAGGCAATCTGATTGCTCTTGCACGATTGGGAGGAAAAAACGTGGGTGTGGCATTTTCTAAGACGGTTGTTCAAGTTAATTTCTGTTCGCATAGAAAAAAATGATGTCAGAGGGGAGGGGGGGGGAAGTGTATCTCCGAATACTAGCCGCGGAATGGGTTGACTTCGCGTGTCGCTCTCTCTTCCTGTTGTCAGTCCAAGCATTTGTTTAATTCTTTTTTCGAGAGATTTATTGGAATTTGTTAAATTTTTGTTGGAATGGAAGAAAAAATGGGGAATCTTTTGCCCCTCCGATATTTTTCCTGGAATTTGTTTTTATATAATACTTATATTTTTTATGTTTTCGAGAATCCTGCCTATGCATTTTTAATTCTTATATTTTTCCTCTCTCCAATTTTAATCAATGCCGTTTGGAACCGTTGACCCCTTTCATGAGAGCGAATCCCCACTCAAAGGAATGCGTAAGTGGAGATTTCCACCATGTGTTAAATTTCACTCAGGAAAAAGTGGGTCAGGATGGCGAGATTTTGAAATCTGAAATTTCTCTGTGTGGAGAACAAAGAATTTCATAGTTCACTCGTTTTCCAAAAGCAGCGTTAATTCCAAGATGAATTCTTTGAAGGTTAGAGCGTCTGATTAAATTCTCACGCGTTCCGTATACCACATTCGTTTTAGTGGAAATTCAACCTAAAAGAATTTCTTTAGACTTATTATGTACTCTATGAAGACTTTTTTTAGTTTATTCTCTCAAGCAAGATATGAAAATTAATTTTGTAAGGTTTAAGAAATCCTTTCGTTTATCTCTCACTAAACATTTGCCTTAAGATAAGCCCTGAGCTGAAGTTCTCTTTGTCTGATTAGAGTCCTATAGTGTTTCGTGAGCAACGTGTTCGTTGCGAGATGACCAGATAAGGAAATAGTCACCTTGAAGTTACTGTTTTGAAACGTCCCAAGTGTTGACGCATGGTGACACATCAGCACGTGGTGATAAGGGTCATGCGTTGGTTACAGTATGCAAAGGAAACGCTCAGCGAATTTTAGTTCTGTTCTAAGTTCGAATAAAGTAAGACGTCTTCAAGTCTTTCAAATTCTGTTTCTGTCAGCTCGCTAACGTTATTTTTTTCCACATTTAATCATTGTGAAAGAAGCAGTATGAATCTTCCAGACATTTCTGTTTCTTACGCTAAGAAGCAGTGTGTCGGATCCCCCAGCTGTTCAAATGCTTTGTTTCCATCTGAAAATTGTGATGAGTTTTCATTCGTCTCCACTTCTGCTCCGGAGGTTCAACCTGAGAAAAGCTGTCCCATTGGATTCAGGCTGGAATCAATTCCAGAACATTATTTTCATTTAGGAGGACTGCTTCCGTATTTTCTTCTGTAATCAAAGTTCATGTTAGGGAATTCAAGTGGACTGGAGAATTGTTCACATCCTCTACATGTGGGATTACGATGAGTTCAAGTTACTTCTTGGACTTGAGGAGCCGTGTTTTTCAACTGGGAGAGCCTGGAAAAACTCACTGCATTGGAAGTGAACTCTTCTTCTCAACTTCACGAGACGGCGAATTCCATCGATTCCAGAAACAGTTCTCTGATGCTAGCGGGATTTTCCACTTAACAACATGAGTTGCATTAAGCAGTTTAAGAATCTCCAAATTATTTTGGATGGCGTGTGGGACAGCATCCAGGAATTGCTAATAGGTTAAGAATTCCAGAAAATCGTACTCGGAGAATCCCGAAACTTTCAAAATACATCGATTGAGGAGTGTGAACTTAGAAACAATTTAATTGAATGTTAAAAAAAAAAAAAAATGGGGAGAGCATCCTGAAGATGTGTAGATGTCGCGAATGCATTTCTGAAGTATTTCCACCTATTCAGACGCATCCTTCATGCCTAACCACGGAGTGGAACAGGAAAGCGATTTCAAGTTTTGAGAACACTGTGGCCTTGTAGAATCCTAAGGAAGTAGCTCAAGCTTTTATGAACACATGTGGAAAAGTGAGATTTCAGAAGAGTTTTCCTCTACAATCAGGGGAAAAGAACTAATTGGAGAAATAAGGGAAATAATGATTTCGATTACCTAAATTCAGAAATGAATGTAGTTTTTTTAATGGGCAAGTGAGAAGGTGAGTGTGAATATTTATTATTTATTGAAATATTAAGCGTAAATATTTTTTAGTTTTAAGGCATAAATTTAAAGAGTAGTTATTTATTTTTTTAAATTAAATTTTAAGTGAAATTATTTTTTTATTGAAATGAGTCAAAATTTTAAGCTTTCAAGATTTTTAAAGTAAAAGTGAGAATGTAAATTTATCTTTTGAAATGTTTAAAACAGTAACAGAATGAATGCAATTGTTTTAATGGGGAACTAGTGCTTTTTTGCTAGACTTTTCTTAAGGATATTTGGGAATTGTTAAGGGAAAGGGCGCTGATGTTTTTCATTAGGCGACCAATCGTGGCGGAATTCCGACTCGTCTGAGAGCAGTGCTTTACAGTATTGAGCCGAAACCAGAGTACACGGCTTAATTTCGGGGAGTTTGAAATTTTTCAAACTGACTAGCTTTATTCTTTGAGTTGAAAAGAAGAAGCGCTCTCACTAGCCTGGAAAAAAACTAAACAGTCTGTGTTTCATAAAAAATTCTTTCCTTAGACATTTTTAGTACATTCCATTTCCAACCTGATCTATTTTCAACTTTCAGGTACTTGCTGTGACTGTTTTTACATTATTCCAGTTTCTACCTGATCTGTTTTCAACTTTTTCGAAAACGATCTTCACCAGATTTTTACTCGTTTCGAAACAGTCTTTTTATGCAGGCTAGTTTTCCCATGTCATTCTATGGGATTTTCACCTGCTTTTCAAATCTGTGTTTTCCCAAAACGGTCCCCTAAATAAAATGACGTGAAACATTTTTAACCTATACGAAATTTTATTTTCACGAAACCAACCTTATCTATTTTCTTCTTTTCAGAAAATGATCTTTGCAAAGATCTTTCAAACAAAATTTAAACCCTTCTCAACATGAACTTATAGAAAATGAATACATTTAAAAAAAGAGAGCAAAAATCAACTCAAAAGAATGATACTTTATGAAAACTAGATTAAGAAAAGAAGTTTTAAGTTACATAGGGAAAAAGAAGAAACGAAAGACGAAATGAAATAGAAAAAGAATAAAGTTTACATGAGGGAATACAGAATTTGATGCGGAAAGAGCCACTTAATGCTTTGAATAGGGGAAAATTGTTTCAGTGAAAGATTTCTTATTCTTAGGATTTCTTTAAGAAAAACTGACATTTTCAGTAAATTTATGCATTCCTATGAAATCTTTTCTCAAAGGACTCCATTAAGTTATTCTCAAGTCTTTGAAGTGAATGGGAAGAAAAATAACATGTCTATGTTATGAGAAAATGAAAGAATTTCCTTAAGACAGTGCGAAGTGAATTGAACATCAAGCAGTTGTAAGATGTTTTACTATCGTAATATGTACATACAATTTGGGAAAATATCTTCTAAAGTTAGAGAAAAAATATATGAATACATATTAAAAAAGTTCTTTAGATTTACAAATAGAGTATTTGAAGTAGAAAGAGGAATGGAATGCTTTGAATAAGAATTTCTTGTTTCAGTGAAGGGATTCTTATTCTGGATTTTTTTAAAAAGAGAAACTATCATTTTCAGGAAATTTCTGGGGAGTCGAACTTGGACATTTAACAAAATTCTTGGAGATATAGGAATTTGAAGAAAGTTTTTGGAATGAAACAGGAAGAGAAAGAAATGGGTTGAAATACTTAACATTCAAGTTTCATCAATTTTTTTTATTGGTTCCTCTGGGGAAATTTTACGTTTTTGTGAGAACTCGTTTTTTTTCAAAAATCAACCCTTTAGAAATTTTTAAGGTAGAAAAAATATTGATCAAGGGGAAATCTTAAGTAATGCAAATTTTGACTTGAAGCACTTTAAGCATGAAAATATTTGTCTGAAGTAATTTTTCAATGTCTAGGCATTGACATCTGACTATTCGTCCGATATGGGTCCGAAATTGAACCCTAGGGAGGCTTGAGTTATGAGCTTTTGAATTACGACGTTAGCTTTCTACCTTCCTTGGAAACAGTGGACTAAATCAGAGTCTGCTTATTTCCCTTATAAATTAAATCAGGGGGCTCACGGCGGATCTCTTAAATGGTGGATGAACGGCAAAGTTCAAACGCTCTGTCCCATTGACTCATCAGTTTTAGATTTTTGTCATCTTAGACAATTTAAGTTCGCTCAGTAAACTATGCTTTTGCGAGCTTGAGCTTGAGTTTAAAGTTCAAAACCGGAATTTAGTTTAATCTACCAAGCAAAGTGATTTCCTGTCATATGAGGTTTTCAAGCAAGCAGTAGACGCGTGAAAACAGTCGCAAGAGATAGTCAGTTTCCGACAGAAACAGGGGGATTCCAAAATTAATTTTTTGGGGAAAGCTCACACACTGGAGAGAGCGTAAAAACACTCTTCTTTCATGCTTTAATGTAAACCTCGATGAATTAGTATCTAACTATGAAAAGTAAGTTCTAAAGATTTAGGGGCATTTACACTAAAATCCTACAATGACTTTATTTAAAATAGGGAAAAATCGGCCTTAGAGACTAAAATACATCTGAAGATTTTAGATACATTTCTGTTCAAAAGTAAAGTCGAATGAAAAAATAAGAGCAGTTAAATCGATAGGAAAAGATTGATAGATTGAATCAGAAAAAAATAACAACAAAGAACGAAAAGAAGTTTCATAAAAATAAACCAAAGTTTGAAGATACATACAACACTGTGCAGAAGGAAAAATATAATAAATAAAATAAGGGGAATACGATATTTTCATTATGGGAGTTTGGGAATAACTGGTTTTCTGGTGAGTTAGTAAAACGTTAAAAAATAATGTTTAGTTGAAGAACGGAATTACTCGCTTTGCCTCTAGAATGAAAGCTTTTTCTGCTGAGACAATGAATGAAAAATACGAGAATGAAAACCTAATTAAAACGAAAGAAAGGGTCAATGAAACTAAACGTCTAAAGATAAAAATGCAGCTTGCACAGAAGTTAAAAATGAAGGGAGAGACACGGGAGAACTGGACATTTAGTGAATGAAATATACGCGAAATTTTGAAACATCTCAATTTAAAGCGAACTAAATGAGGAAAAGGAATGAGATTAGGGAGTTCTTATTGACTTTGATGAGGTGAGTAAACAATAAAAATTTAGTAATACATGAAATAAAGTAAAAAAAAATAGCTCGTTTAAGAATGTGATTTTTAGTGAAAGTATGAAATTTTAGTTGAAATGTCATGCCCAGGATTTCGAAAAGAAATAGATTGAGTCGATATGTAGGGAAAAAAAGTAGGTATTTCTTTATTTTCACTATGGGGGTGGAGAATAACTGCTTTTCTGGTGAGTTAGTAAAACGTTCAAAAATTATATTTAGTGGAAGAACGGAATTACTCGCTTTGCCTCCAGAATGAATGTTTTTTTCGGACGAGACAGAAAAATATACAGAAAATATGTCCCAAAGAATACAAATTTTATCGTAAGAAGAAAGGTTTTAGATTGCATATTTTGACAATGAATGCTTTCCTGTTGGGGTAGTCCACGAAAAAGTATAGCAAACTAAGAAAGAATAAAAAAAATGCATATTTGGCATACATGCAAGCTTTGAGGAATACTTTAAAGCAAGTTGGAAAATATGCTATATAAGGAAACAAAAATCTGATGATTTGATACATCTAAAATAATCGTTTAGTGAAATGAAATGAAAAAAATAGTCTGAATAAAAGGAGTCATAAGTTTGGCCAAGTAAAAAAAAAAATGCTGACATATTGAGAAGTTTAACGAAATTTCAAAGAAAGAAGAAGAAAAATAGCGAACATTTGGAAGAAAACGTTTGCTCTGATGATATGTGAAATAAAGTAAGAAAATATTGTTTCAGCACAATTTTAACTGGGAAAGACCTGTAGAGTTCTTGAACACACGAAAAAATTACGAGAAAATAATATTGCAGGGGAGAAAGACTCAGAATTAACATGAAGTCATTTCACAAAAAAATTGTCAAAGTCCAATAATTACTGCGAACAGGAACGGAATCGTTTCTAAAGAAGCATTTCCTCGTCTCACGGCCTGGAAGAAAATGGAATGGAGGAAAAAGAAAAGTTCCCCAGAAAATTCATTACATCTACGCGACAAAACTTCATCAAAACATACAAAAAATATATAAAAATACATGAAGAAATAACGTAAAAGTAATTTAAAAAAATAAAGGGAATGCGTAGTACACGAAAACCATTTGACCACCCAACCATTTTTTGAAACCAAGACATCGTGAGTTTGAACCTAGCTGAGACCATCAGATTTTTATTCCCTTGGAAAGAAAATTTCCTAGCGTACTGACGTAAAAATTGCCTCCGGGGAAAAATAGTATCGAAGAGGAGAAAAAAAACCCCTTGAAAACCACAGGAATAAATAAAAAAATTCCCAATGGACCCCACTCTGTCGTTGGCATCCCTCAAAATCAAAGATCCATCGAAATAATGAAGTTCCAAGAAGCACATAAGCACCAACATATATAACACCTATGCAGCGCCCTTTCCCCACTCGGTCGTTGCCATCTCTCAAAATCAAAGATCCATCAAAATAATAAAGTTCCGAGAAGCACCGCTAATGGACAGCACACCAGCATCGAGTAGACATCCCCTGTATCCAGCCCCTTTCCCAACCCGGTCGTTGCCATCCCTCAAAATCCAAGATCCAACCTAATAATAAAGTTCCAAGAAGCACCGCTAGGGGCAGCAGATCAGCATCACGTAGACATCCCCGTATACCCCCCTTTCCCAACTCGGTCGTTGCCATCCCTCAAAATCAAAGATCCATCAAAACAATAAAGTTCCAAGAAGCACCGCTAGGGGACAGCAATTCGAGTTGACATTCCCTATGTCTATTCACCCAAGCATCCACTATGACGTTGCCATCTCTCAAAATCAAAGATCCATCGAAATTTCCAAGAAGCACCGTTACGGGGGCAGCACATCATGAGGACGATCACGTGACAAAAAAATCTGACAAGGGGACAGCTGGGGCAGCCTAGGGGACAGTCTCATGGGCAGCTGGGGCAGCCTCGTGGGCAGCCGGGGGCAGCCTCGTGGGCAGCCGGGGGCAGCCTCGTGAGCAGCCAATGTTAAGTCTATGGACAGGCTGCCCCTGGGGTAGAACTGTCCCTTCTCCTCTACTGCGTCAGATTACTGGAAATGCAAATGTATCTTTCGGTGTAGCGCATTACAGCGTTCAATCCAATCACTGCGCGTACCTACGAGTGAGACCAAGTTTCCAGGGGGGGGTCGTTATTTTTACTTCAATCTGTTCTCCATGGATTGCCATTTTATTCAAAATCCTGTGTCAAACAAAACCTTCTTTTTTTATTGTAAGTTTAACGACTACCGTGAGCAACTCAACGGGCTATAAGCAGTCGCCCGTCCCTAATTTAGGGCCACTAGCTCCTGGGAAGGGACAGAGCCAGTGCCGTATGACAAACACAACATCCATGGGGTCCGGTCGAACCCGGACCCCTTTCGGACGAATGATCAGAAGCCATCGCTTAGACCACTGCGCCACAGGGGCGGCCAACAAAGCCTTCCAGTCACGAGTGTAATGGCGTTAGGGGACTCTAATTTACATATTCCTAAGCCGCCGCCAAGAATAGGGGAATTACCTTACCGATCAGCCATCATGTTTATTTAACCTTGAACTAAATATTCGTTTGATAGCAATTTGGGAAGCGAACGAAATCAAATTTTGGTGTTTTGCTGGTACCATAGGCACGCACGGATAACTTGTATCGGGTTGGTGCGAATGAAATGTCCGGCGCGAACGCACAGTGGAGATAGGCCTTCACCACAGCAGAATGACACCACCCACAGGTGTTGCGGGTATTACGTCACAGAGAAACTATAAATAGTCAGCACGTGTGTGAGAGAAGAACAAGGTTCAGGCGTGGTTTGTTTGGACGGAACGTGGCTTGCACAGGAAACATGCAGACGCCGGATTTTTTTTTTATTGGAGGTTTAACGACCACCGTGAGCAACTCAATAGACTATAAGCAGTCGCCTGTCCCTAATTTAGGATCACTGGCTCCAGAGATGGGAGAGAGCCAGTGCCATAAGACAAACACAACATCCATGCCTCACTGGGATTCGAACCCGGACCCCTTGCGGACGAATGATCAGAGGCCTTGGGATGAATATATACATTACGTTTATATGCATATATATACAAATTGAGTTTCGAATTTATAGTTCAAAGCTGATTTTGCGGGGTCAGTTACGGATCCGGATTGGGTCGGGTCCAGTTATGGGACTTCCGGGTCGGAAATTTTTGACCCGTTTCCAACTCTGGTCCTGATCACACACGCCCACACATTATGAATTACAGAATGGTTGAGCAAAGTTCACTTCACGTAATGAAAAACAGTTTCGTATCATGTGATCAATGTTTCTCTTTTTAGCTCCACTCTCATTTGAGGAGCCCGGTGAATGACGACCCAAAAGTGAAGACGGTGCCTTGCTCTCCCCATGGGGTCAAATACCAAAATTCAGGATTAACTGATTACTTTTTTGAGTGATCGTAACACATGTCCTGTCGCAGTGTTTCATTCTCCGATAGAAAGGGCTCTACTCAAAGCAACCCTGCGGTTGCATTCAGGCATGTCAGTTTGTGCTTTGTTTCGGGGTTTACCGACCACGTTGAGCATCTGAGGCTATAAGCAGTCGTCCGTGCCTAATTTAAGACCTCTGGCTTCAGGGGAAGGGTAGAGCCAGCTTCGTAGGCCGAACACACCATCCATGATCCATCCGGGACTCGACCCAGAGCTCAACTCGGATGATTATCCAGAAGCCCGCGCCTCTGACCACCCGGACATCGGGAAGTCTACACACCTATGTGAGAAGTTCACTGATCTGATAAAAGTTTGACCCTTGACGATGTGTGAAGACACGGCGAACCCTAGACTTATGGAGAGTTGTTTTCATCTCGGAGTTTTTAAAAGCAGTATTGGTATAAGAGGGTGTAAACTATATTATGGCTACCAGTGTATTAGTTTCGAACGCAAAGAGTTACGTAGCTTACCGTACGGTATTATCGAATTCTGCATTCTTCCTTTTAGAGGTCCGAGATCTCATTATTGACAACTCTTCATTCATCATGCGCATAAACTGCTGTTTTGCTGTAATGCATGGGATTCTCGCACTCTAATATGTCGCTAACAACAAAAGTGCCCGGTGTAAACACTTGAGAAAACACAAGTTTTTCCGCTACGGGCATCGAACCCGTGTTCCCTCAACCCGGAGAAAATCGCTCTCCTAACTGAGCTACGCGGACAGAATGTCTCGCTGCAGATTTGTCGTCTTGACACATGTTTTCTCCTCTGTAGTATTCCTCATCATCTCTGTTTTCTCCTCATCATCTCCCTCGTAATTTTTAGCACGTCTTTTGTAAATAAAGATCGTGCTTCTGTTATCGGTTTGTCCGTCCGTCCGTCAGTCCGTCCGCCCGTCTGTACCCACGATATCTCTGCAACTATTAGTCCCATTTGAAAAATTCTTTTTGCATTGGGAAGCTTGAAATATGCAAATGATGATCTTTTATTTCGTTTTGTTTCACCATGTACAATTTCGCCGGTACAGGGCGTAAATGCAGATGATGTCGAATTCAAAAATACGTTTTATTCCACATATTTGCTTCTAAGTATCTGATTGAATTTTTTTTTTTATCTTTCGATTCCATTTATGTCGAAGAGTATTTTAGATATAGTTACTTTTTCAAATTACGCATAGATTTTCCGCTAGGGGGCGTAAAAGTAAATTAACCTTTTCTCGATAACTCTTCTTCTAAAACTCCGATTTGATTTTTTTTCTTCAGCGGATACATCTCCTGATGGAAAATCTTTTCCATATAATTTCAAATTTTTGGTAAAGAAAACTTTGGCCACCAGGGGGCGTAAGTGTTAATTTTTGCTTCTGATGTATTTGCCATAAAATCGGAGCTTCTAAAATATCGATTGAAAAAATTATTTCGTGGACTGATGCCACTCACATCGATAAACATTTTCGAAATATTTTCTTCTTAAAATATTACACAGTTTCTCCGCCAGGGGGCGTAGATGTACATCTTATTTTTGTCAATATATCTACTTCTATGAGTCCGATTTGAAAAATTCCTTCTTTGTTGTATAGTGTTTCCAGTGCGACATGTGGTTTATATAATTTCAAAATTTTCAAGTAATTCATAGACTTTCCACTAGGGGACGTAAATGTAAATTGCGTTTCCCCCTATATCTCTGCTTCTAAATCTCCGATTTGAAAAATTCGTTCTGCACCGCATACAGCTCCTGATGGGAAATCCTTTGCACATATTTATAATTTTTGTAAGAAACGGTTTGGCCACCAGGTGGCTTAAGTCTTAATTTCCGCTTCTGTTGTATTTGCAGCAAAATATGAGCTTCTAAAATCTCGATTGAAAAAAAGTCGTTTGTTGACCAATACTACTCATGTCGACAAACCTTTTAGGAAAATTTTCTTCTTGAAAAAATGCATGGTTTCTACGCGAGGGGGCGTGGATGTATATATTATTTTTGTCAATATCTCTACTTCTAAGAGTACGATTTGAAAAATTCCTTCTTTGTTGTATAGTGTTTCTGATGCGAAATGTTTTCCCTATAAATTCATAATTTTCAAGTAAATGATAGACTTTCCGCTAGGGGGCACAAAGGAAAATTGCGCTTTCTGCGTTATTTCTGCTCCTGAAGCTCTGATTTGAAAAATTCTTCCTGTATCGCATACAAGACCTGATGAAAAATATTTTTCACCTAATTTCTAATGTTTGGTAAAGAATGGTTTAGCCACCAGGGGTCATAAGTGTTATTTTCTGCTTCTGAAGTATTTGTTGCAAAATCTGGGCTCCTGAAAACTCGACTGATTTTTTCTTCGACCCATACCGCTTATATGGATAAATCTTTTGAGAATACTTTCTTCCTAAAATAATGCCTGGTTTTCCCACCAGTGAACGTAAAGTCTCATCTTATTTTTGTCGATATCTCTGTTTCTAAGAGTTCGTAAGCTCACGATTCCGTTTACAGCAATATCTGAGGGATTAAAAACCCGATTGGAAATCTTCTTTCTTTCGTCAGATCTATTGTTTTGCATACCGGTTCCATTGACTTTGTATAGCTTTGACAAATTTAATTTGCGTCAGAACGGATTCAAAAGACTTGCTTATTACACCCAAAAATTCGGTGTCATCTTTCTTGTTTGGTATTAAGAGTAACTGAAAAATTTGGCAAGACTTCGCCTTCGAAAACGACATGATTCTTTCCCGTGCCTTTGTCATATTATGCAATTTCAAGCTGGCGATAAATGACGCTCTTGTTGAAATGTCGGTTTTCTCAAAGTGTGATGTAATGAATGCAAAAGTTTCAGACTGAAAAGCCGAAACTTTTATGAGAAAAATTCTTTATAAAAAACAGTTTAATTTTGCTACGATCTTTGGAAAAGAAAAGAAAAAGAAAAGCTACTATGTCTTTCCAAGAAGCGAATTCATCTTTACCTCTTCCCAAATGATACAAGGTATATGTTGGTGTAATGCTGTAAGTACTTTGTTACTTTCTAACTGGAACTCCGAAAGCGGATTACATGACGCCAGCAACAGCTTACAAAAGTCGAACTGGAAATATTCCTATTGTGTCGGATAGATGCGAGCTTTTCCATAAATTCCTTAGCATTTCTTTGTGCCCAGTTAAAAGCAAACTCTTTGAGGAGAGACTTTGTTTAAAAATTGCTACGATTTTTCAATACCATTTAGTGTTTGGGGACCTGACAAAAGTGCTAGCAGATATCAAATCGAGAAACCAAAATTTTTTTCGGACAGAACATTTTTTTCTTGATTGGAGGTTTAACGACCACCGTGAGCAACTCAACGGGCTATAAGCAGTCGCTCGTCTCTAATTTAGAGTCACTGGCTCCAGAGATGGGAGGAAGCCAGGGCCGTAAGACAAACACAACACCCATGCCACACCGGGATTCGAACCCGGACCCTTTTCGGATGAATGACCAGAGGCAATCGCTTAGACCAGTGCGCCACCGGGGTGGCCACAAATGCACTCCCATTTGTTTTAACACCTCGTGTAGCTTTTGCTGGGATGGATTTTGCAGACAAGATAGGCCAAGTCGGATTGTAAAAATCTGTCTTGATAAGGGACATATACAAAATAAGCGGTTTTCCCAATTCTTCAGAAATTTCTATCTAGACACCAGGAGCTTCTACCTCAATACAAAATAACCTCGCGGTATTGTCTGTATGTCGACATCTATCTCCTTTGCCTCAGAGTTTTCTGGAAGATTACAAGTGGTACTACAATATGGGGCATTTTAATCCTTGCATTTTAACGAATTATTTAACACCCCCGCAGCCAAGAGCGCTTAACAGGAAGTTCAGATTCTCATGCGTCAGCAGTGTTATGTACACTGAAGAGCAATTGAATTAGAAACAGCTGGCGTTATGCAAATGTGGCGCTGTGGGCTGCCCTGTAAACGGAAACAACATGACGTATGCAGCGATCCGACAATATAAGGAGTGATGCGACGGGAATCCTTAAGAGTCGGACGCAGTATGGGTAAGATGAAGGATCTAAGCGCATTTGAACGTGGGCGAATTGTTGGGGCCCGACGAATGGGTCACTCCATCTCGGAAGTCGTGCAGGCACTGGAATTCTCACGAGCCACTATTTCACGGGTGCACCGTGAGTACATCGAATCCGGTAAAACCATCTCTGCAAGGGCCAACTGCCGTGGACAGCAGCTTGTGGATGAGCGGGGTCATCGTCGGCTAGCTCGCATTGTAACAGCGGATAGACGCGCCACAGTGCAAGAAATCACTCAGCAATTTAACGATGGTGCACAAAAACGTGTAAGCAGCCACACTATCGAGAACCATCTCCTCGCTATGGGGTACAGAAGTCATCGTCCCACGAGGTTACCGCTGCTGACCGCACATCACAGGGTGCAAAGATTAGCATGGGCGCAGGAACATCGCCACTGGACCCTAGACATGTGGGAAAATGTTGCCTGGACTGATGAGTCGAGATTCACGTTGGTAGATGCGGATGGCAGGATATGAGTACGGCGCAAACCACATGAAGCGATGGATCCTTCTTGCCAGCAGAGTACTCTTCAAGCTGGTGGGGATGGCATTCTCGTCTTGGGACTGTTTACGTGGACTGAAATGGGACCCCTGGTACGTGTGACATCGTCCCTCACAGGTCAACGTTACCGGGATATCCTGGACGAACATTTGCTCCCGTTTGTGGGTCTTCTGCAACAAGACAGTGAACCATGCCATCGCTCCCGAATTGTATGCGAATGGTTGGATGAACACTCCACCGACTTGACCTCACGTCCTTGGCCAGCTAGGTCACCTGACCTCAATCCCATCGAGCGCATCTGGGATGCTATCGAAAAAAATGCTCGAGGCTCTGATCCCCTCCATCAAATCTTCGTGAAGTATGGAAGCTTGTTCAGGGGTCGTGGATCCGTATGGCTTTCCAACGCTTCCGGTGTCTTGTCGAGTACATGCTGAGACGAATCGCCACCATCATCAGGGCGAAAGGGCTACACGTTACTAGACAGGTATCTCTAATTCAATTGCTCTTCAGTGTATCTCACATGACAAGCATTACTAATATGCGAGGTTCCAATCTTTCTTCGAATGCAACGTTATTCCCTTCCTTCAGTGGGCACGGGTGCATGCTTCTGACTTCTGGTACTGTTATGTATCAGTTCGAGTCCCGGAACAACAAGCATATTTTGTTTTTTTGTCTCTGGGTTTCTTCCTTCCCTGGAGCGGCTCAAAATTAGGAGTGGGAGGCTATTGATGATCTTAGGTGCGATTGGGAATCGTTGAACTCAAAACTAAAACAAAAAGCAGGTTTTTTCACCATAGTTTGAGCTTCCCTTCAAAAGCATCACTTATATTTTTGCAAGACGCCTGCTCTGAATCCAACCGAATTATACAGACCTTTCCTACAAACGTAGGTCAGAAAGCTGAAACTATGGAGAAAAAAACCCGGTTTTTGTTTTATTCCTGAGTTCAACGATTCCAATAGCATCTAAGGCCATCCATAGCCTCCCATTGCTAACTTTGAGCCACTGGCTGAAAACTAAGAATGGGGGAAGGCCACCTATCCCAAGAAAAATATAACGCCCTTCCCTGCACAGAAGACCGCCCATTCCTCGAACAATATAACGTCCTTCCCAGCAGACAAAGCCGCCCATTACTAGAAAAATATAAGGTCCTTCCCTGCAGAGAAGGCAGCCCATTCCTAGAAAAATATAACGTCCTTCCCTGCAGAGAAGGCAGCCCATTCCTAGAAAAATACAACGTCCTTCCCTGCAGACAAAGCCGCCCATTACTAGAAAGATATAAGATCCTTCCTTGCAGAGAAGGCAGCCCATTCCTAGAAAAAATATAACGTCCTTCCAGCAGACAAAGCAGCCCATTACTAGAAGAATATAAGGTCCTTCCCTGCAGAGAAGGCCGCCCATTCCTAGAAAAATAAAACGTCCTTCCCAGCAGACAAAGCCGCCCATTACTAGAAAAATATAAGGTCCTTCCCTGAAGAGAAGGCAGCCCACTCCTAGAAAAATATAACGTCCTTCCCAGCAGACAAAGCCGCCCATTACTAGAAAAACATAAGGTCCTTCCCTGCAGAGAAGGCAGCCCATTCCTAGAAAAATATAACGTCCTTCCCAGCAGACAAAGCCGCCCATTACTAGAAAAATATAAGGTCCTTCCCTGCAGAGAAGGCAGCCCATTCCTAGAAAAATGTAACGTCCTTCCCTGCATAAAAGGCAGCCCATTCCTAAAAAAATAACAATGTCCTTTCCTGCAGAGAAGTCAACCCATTCCTAGAAAAATATGACGTCCTTACCTGCAGAGAAGGCAGCCCATTCCTAGAAAAATAACAACGTCCTTCCCTGCAGAGAAGGCAGCCCATTCCGAGAAAAATAATAACGTCTTTCACTGCAGAGCTTCTGTGTTAACTGATGTACACTTCAAGTAATAGTTGCTAACGGACGAAAATACACCAAGAAAAATATAATCATTCTGTCGTTCCTTAGGAGATCAAAGTTGGATGCATTTTCCCTGCTTGCATTATGGATCTAAATTACAGGGCACTTCGGAGAAGATCCACGGGTAGACAAAATAATGGACATTCCTGTGAGAAGAGCTACAGGTATGCTTTAAAAGGGTGTTGGGCCATCCTTTGCTTTTACAGCAACTTGTATTCGACGTCGAGTAGATTGAAATTAATCGCGATCAGTCTTTAGAGGAATCCAATACTGATGAGTCGCACAAGCTATATCTCACGAGTAAAAGCCATCTTTGTGCGGATAATTGAAAATAAAATAAAACTCGGCTTAGCTTAAATCAAATTAACTCATATTATGAGACATCAATTTAATAAAACCTTATGATATTTAAAAAAAAAAACAGATTAAAAGACACGAGTACTTTCGGGCCATCGTATGGAACATCTTCAGATGGAACAGCCAAATTTACAAGATCCACATAATATATAAACACACATGAATGCAGTCAAAGTCGGTTGTTGTACATACACTGGCGGAAAGTGAAAAAAGAACACCGAGAAGGAATTCGCGGACGATCATGAAATTTGCATATGTTAATGAGGTCGAGTTTACGTAGGTGTGATGTTAATTTCGGGATCAACCGGTGAGCGCTTACGCCACAGCACGGCATAATAAGCAAATTATCGTCGGCGGTATTTAAGGAGTACGGCGAAGTGAATGTAATCAGTCGTCGGCGTACGGACACGTGCGAAGACCCTGAAGAAGCTGCAATGCCTGGACATCGAAGACGTGTACGATTTAAGCAATTATTGGACTTTGAGCGAGGCTGTCTAGTCGGACTCCGCGAGGCCGGGTGGTCGTATCGTCGTATTGCGGAGCGAATTGGACGGGAAGTATCGGTGGTGGTACGATGGTGGCGTAGATGTCCGAGGAATATTCCCACACGAGAAGACGTGGAACCGGGAGTCACAGACGGACTGATGGGCGGACCGATCGACGCATAAGAAGAGCGGCGTTGTCAAGCAGAACATCCACTGCGACGCAAATCCGAGCTGACGTTGCACCTGAGGTGACTGTGCGAACAATCCGCAACCGTCTATTGGATGCAGGACTACGTGTACGCGTGCCTCTGACATCTGTACCTCTGACTCCAGCCCACCGTCAGGAACGGCTGCAGTGATGTCGCTAACGTCTGCACTGGAGAACGCAATGGCGATCTGTCGTATTCAGCGATGAAAGCAGATTCTGTTTGGGAGACTCCGATGGCCGTATGCGTGTTCGCAGACGCACAGGGGAGCGTCTCCACCCTTCTATCATCCGCAAGCAACACACAGGGCCTACACCTGGTCTCCTGGAGTGGGGAGAGATCAGCTATCACTCCCGTACACAACTAATGTTTGTACCGGGTACGTTAAACAGCACCTCCTACATCAACAACATCATTCAGCCCGTTGTTGTGCCATTTGTAAGGCCGGTCCATCGTGGTGTTTTCCAGCAAGATAATGCACGCCCACACACGGCACGTGCAACGCAACATGTATTTCAGGGTGTGAGACAACTTCCATGGCCTGCACGTTCACCGGATTTGTCCCCCATTGAGCACGTGTGGGATTTTATGGGACAACGACTTATCCGGTCTCCATGGCCAGCCACGTCCATCCCCGATTTACGCGTCCAGGTTGAAACTTACATTCAACATCTGTACGACAGACTCCATGCCAGAATTGCACAGTGTGACGCAGTTCATGGCGGTTCAACCTCGTACTAACCATGTTACATGGAAATGTTATTTTTCAGTTTACCAGCAAATACAGCTGTATTTTGCCATAATGTTTCGATCACGTTATCCTCTGTATTCCGTTATTATGCTGTATAAATTTTGTTGGTATCAGACGTCTCCTTCTTGGTGTTCTTTTTTCACTTTCCGCCAGTGTATATGCAAATAGGAAGACATTCCTCCGTGCACATTATCCCACGGTTACGGGTAATTCAAAGCCCCTAGGATTAGAGTTAATTAATACCTTATAGGCATTGGGGAGCTCATAAGGCATATAATCATTACAACAAACATTTTGTGAGTGAAAAATGAACATGCTCTCGGTAAGAAGCAGCGTACTACGATTTTCAGGGGTAACCAGAATTTTAAAATTTTTCCAGTCCGGATATAAAATCCCTTCTGTTACTTTCTTAGCAAGTGCTGTGTTAGTACCTCCTGTCTGGATATTATATTTATGCTCCTTTACTCTGCAAGACAAATTCCGTCCGGTCGATCCTATATAGACAGATTGAGTAGTTCCGAAAACATCTTTTAATGGAACACAATAGACTCCCCATCTTTGTAAAATATCCGTCGGGGTCCTGTCCTTTCTAACAAGTGGCAGGATATTAAGGGAGCGAGTGCCGAAATCCAATCCAAATTTCCGGGAAATGTTACGAAGAAGTTGAGTAATTGAAGTGATGTAATCGATGGAAGCAATGAAACGAAATGGTGTGAGCAAAAATGGTTGTAATGTAGTAGCAAGTTTACTTTTAATTCGGGAATGGATCCGGTTAAAAACGTAATCAGGATATCCAAACTGGGAGGCAAACGACGAGACCCATTGTAGTTCTGCAACGCGTGCAGTGTGGGTTGAGAAATGGGTGTAGGCTCTACGAATGAAAAAGTGAAAAGACGTTAACGTTTGGTTTTGCGAATGATTAGAGGAGTATGGAATCATAGTTGAGGTATAAGACGTGTGACGTATATTCTAAATTAACTTTCCTTTTTAGTTTCTTTCCCTATGTAAATCTTGAGTTTCTTCTCAGTTATACTTCCCTCTTAACGTAATATCTTTTCTCTCAAACGAATACTGTTGGCAACCTAATTGAGGTTGAATGAACGTGACGTATGCCTGATATAAGATAAGAACGAGAGATAAAAACGACGACAAAACTGTTGCTGGGCGAGCGTTGTTAAAGAGAGTGTTGCTTGGAGAAGTGTTGCAAGTTGAGCGTTGTGTTAAGAGCTGTGTAGAGCTGTGTGGTGTGTGGAGTACTATGTGATGTTATGATTTGTTATGGAAGTGCTACAACCTGGAATAAAGCATCTTTTCCGTAATTTTGACTTCTGTTGTTAACATGTTTCGTCTGGCCGTTAAGGCTTAATTTAGGAACTATTTCATCTTATATTTATGTTTTTAAAATAACGTAGAAGTACGAAAAGACTTCTACGTCATAGACGGTTTTCTATAAACAGCAAAGTGCAATGGTAAAACCTGGTTTGGATGACGGGTAGTCGATATCAAGAAACGGGAGTTTTAGATCTTGTTCGATTTCTAGGGTAAATTGAATTGACGGAAATTGTGAAGAGAAATAATTCGTTCATGCTTGTAATTCAGGTAAGGAGTGAGGCCAGAGTAATAAGATATCGTCTACATACCTGAGAAATAACAGAGGTTGGTGGGGATAAGAAGTCAAAAATGTATTTTCAAGGTGCTGCATGATAATTTCGTCTAAAATGCCAGAAAGCGGGGATCCTATGGCCGCGCCATCGGTTTGGCGATAAATTTTATCTTGGAATTGGAAATAGACCCGTTTTTTAACAAACCGAAGCGCATTCATTATGGCAGAAATCTCAGTAAGTGGGTGCCCTAAGGAATGAAGTTGATTTTCGATAATCTGATGTGTGAATTCAACAGGTACATTGTGGTAGAGGGACACCACGTCGAGGGAAGCCAGAATGAATGGTTTAGCCTGGGCTGGAAGATTTGAAAGTTTTGAAACAACTTGGGTAGAATTCTTTATAGAGTAATGGGAGTCCTGCACCAGATGTGAGAGGTATTTAGAAAGGGTGGCTTCAAGGGGTCTTGTAGGACTAGACCTTCCAGAGACAAGTGGCCGGAGCGGATGGTTAGGTTTATGCAGTTTAATTAGAGAAAAGCCTCGAGCATCTTAAGTGACGATGCTGGAGGAATATGCAAACAGGGATTAAATAAAGGACAAATAAAGTTTATGCACAGTGACTGGAGATGGGTGATGCTATAGTAGTTTCATGTTTCTCAAATTGCTATTGGGGCACATATAGCAATGTGTATTGGAACATTGTCATCTGTGACGTATACCTTTCATAAATCTTCCTTCTGAGTTGTTTTCTTAAGTAAATTTAGTTTTAGTTACTTTTTTGGTTAAATATTTCCTCACTGAACGACACATTTCTTGCCCGAGGAGCTTTTGCGATTTAACACCGCTGGTATTTGTCACAACAAGATAAAAATCACAACATTGAATGTCGTAGAGCAGGGATGGTGAACCTATGGCACGCGTGCCACTGGGTGGCAGACTAACACTATTTGGGTGGCACACTGATATGGAAACATTAAGTAAAAATGTTGTTTCTTGAAAACAATAATTTTATATTTAGATATTTTTTGGTTAGATATTTTGATTTTATAGGTTAGATATTTTTGTTAGATTTCTTTGTGGAAATGTAATGAGGAAGGAATTAATTCAATTGCTGAGTTTGCCAACTATGATCACAGGGAAATATATAATGTGTGAAGTGAAGCAGAAGTTTGTAGTAAAAATGGGGATTGACTTAAATAAATTAGTGTCTGTGACTGATGATGGTGCCCATAACATTGAAAACAATAGGTTATGAACCGAGCATGAGCGAGTAACCTTGGCGAGTAGCATTCAGCAACAAGTTTCATACCGTTAATGCTAAAAGTCTATCGTACGAAAGGTCACTATAAAATAATTCACCGATGCTGTCACACGTACGGTCATTCACAAACATAATTTTCAAATTACAAGTCAAGATTAAAAACACTTTATTTACAATTAAAAATTAATATTTACACGCGAGATCTTTCGGGGCTGAACATAGCACCCATCATCACACAGGAGCAGACATTATATACTGTCAACACGACCCACAATTCACTCGGTCTTCTTAATCACCGGTGATGCCATCAACAAATCGTTAAAGTCCAAAAAGTCAAGTCTTAATCTCTTATCATATAAAGTCCTCTTCAGAGTTGTGTGAGGAGGGGACAACCATCTTTCTCCACTGTCTTGGAACAAATGTCGGGAGTTCAATGTTACAGCATGTTTCCCCATATGCAATAATGAAGAGGCTTTCCGTAAGGAAGACAGTACGTTTATTAACACTTGAGTTAAGTACCCTAACATTTGTCCAATCTGGGGAGTAACCTCCCTGGTTAACAGCTTGAGTGAAAGTGGAAACCGTTCCAGAACGAAGAGCGTATTTATGTTCACCTATTCTGACATTAACGGTTCTTAGGGTAGAGCCTATATAGTATTTAACTGCAATATCTGAATCTTCATGAATTAATGGTATGCAGTAGACGCCTGGTTTGTTAAGTGCTGGGACTCTATATCTATCATTTCTTATAATGGAAAAAAGGTTTCTGGTGGACACTCCAAACGTTAGATTGTGTTTGTAACAAGCTTTTCTTAAGATAGACACAAGAGGTGGAATGAAATCAACTTTGCCGATGTACTTAGTAGGTTTTTTCTCTGTGGACAAAGTCGTGAATCTCAGTCTTTGAAATTGTTGTAATAATCTTTGAAAGAGGTTGACAGAGAACCCAAACAATAAGGCCAAATTTTGAACTCTAGAAAGTTCGTCACGTCGAGTTTTACTTGTCGAAGAATGGGTGAAGGCACGTCTTATTAAGAAGCGTAAAGCTGAAGCTTTATGTTTGGGAGGGTTTATAAGTTTCATACCAATGCGATTATGTAAGTAGAATTTTTTAATTATCTTCTTACAAATTAAATCAGGTTCAAATTGAAATTGTTTTAGTCTTAAAATTCACCTACTTTCCTATTCTGTTAATGGCATTTTTTATGTTATTCGCACAAAAATTTCATGACGAAAAACAAAATTAAAAAACAAAAACAAAAAAAAAATGCAGGAGAGGTGGCACACTAGACACTTGAAAGCAGTAAAGTAAACTTTAAGTGACACACTTGTCAGAAAAGGTTTGCCAACCCTGTCGTAGAGTATAGTTAATGTAGTGGTCGAAATCTGTGTACGTGGATTTATGAGATTATGAGTAGATTGTAAAACGTTGATAAAAAAGCTTGTTGAGATATGTGAAACAGATTATTGCTGCTATTGGATTGCATTCTGTGTGAAGACCTAGGAGTCATATTGTATCAGTGAGTGAAACAATAAATTAGTGGAATAACGTAAGTCTCTTATCTCTCATGCTGATTTTTGCCTCTGGCCGTTTGTTGTTTTGGTTATTTAAAGAGTGGAGAGTATATTTTCCAAATACTTCTCCACGAATTTTTAGCTAAGAACTAAGCATATAACGATGAGCCATTCCATTATGACCACAATTATGAACTTTAATAGTGGTCATAATAGAACGACTCATATTTCATTATGACCACCATTATAAACTTTAGGCATAAACCGATCATCCATTCCATTATGACCACCCCCAGTCTATAGAAATGAGCGCGCCTGGAGACTGAACGGTAGCACAGGTGAAGTTCACAGAGCAGTATATATACAACCTGAGGACCGACTTTCAGTTAGTAGTGCCCGGAGTCAGAATGGGCAAAGCTGCCGATTTATCGGAGTTTGATAAAGGACAAATTGTGATGGCACGGAGCCTCGGAACTACGATCTCGGAAACGGCACGGCTTGTGGGCTGTTCACGTGCCGCTCTAATGAGTACGAGCCAAAACCGGTGCACAGATGGTCAAACGACGAACCGTCGTTCAGCCGTATGTCGTCCGCAGCTGATTGATGCCAGAGTGGAGCGGAGACTGTCGCGCATTGTTTGCAGCGACCGCAGAGCCACAGTGCGACAAATCCCTCGCAGCTACAACAGTGGTCATCAGGGCAATGTGTCACAGCACATAGTTCATCGCAGCCGTCTGCGCATGGGCCTGCGTAGCTGAAGACCCAGACGGGTCCCCATGCTCACTGCACGTCATCGCCAACAACGCATGAAATGGGCCCAAGATCATCGAGATTGGACCGTGGATGATGGGAAGAAAGTGGCATGGTCTGACGAATTAAGACTCCTGGGGCATCACGTATGCGGCCGAGCGACGATACGCCGATTACCAACGGAGGTTATGGCACCTGGATGAACTATTGGGCGGAAATAGGCCGGTGTTATGCTGTGGGCGATGTTTTCGTGAAACACTTCAGGTCCCATTATCCCAATAGCACAATCCCTGACAGCTGTCAGGTATTTGAACATGGTTGTGAACCAAGTTCATTAATTCATGACAACTGTGTTCCCTGCTGGTGATTGGCCTTACCAACAGGATAATGCACCATGGCACACTGCCAGAATCGTCAGGGAGTGGTTCGAGGAACATGATGATGACGTTCTGTCAATGCTGTAGCCTCTAAATTCGCCTGACACAAACCCAATGGAACATTTGTGGTTCGACTTGGAAAAGCGGGTTCGCGCTAAATCACCACCGCGAAATGTACAGGAACTGGAGGACCTGCTGTTGACAGTTATGGTACCAGTTATCCCACGATACCTATGACCACCTCAACAAATCGATGCCTCGCCTAGTGGCCGCTGTTTTGCGGGCTAAAGGGGGACCTGAAGCTTATTAGGTAGGTGCTCATAATGTAATTTCTCATCGGTGTAGAACTATCAGAAGTTTAAAATACAGCTAAACAACTTATTTAAAATCTCACACATTGTGAAAAATAGCATCGTTTTCGAGAAATAATGTTTGCACCATAGGATGCACCTAATCATGTAGAATCTCAAAGCACACAACGGCTGTGACTCTTCATTCCAGGGTGATTATAAGACTCAAGAGATTGCTGTCCAAGCCATTATTAACCCTATCTCGCTTGACGGCTGGCACAAGATAGTCGGGATTATGTGTTTCCTTTGCGTACACCAAACGTCAACTCTCATCCAAGTTAGCGAAAGTGTGAATAATAATTCGTCACACCAAATCATACGCTTTCAGTTATCCAATGTCCAGGTTTTGTTCTCGTGGCATTATTGTATCCTCCTTCTTACACTAGAATCGGTAACAAGTGGCTTGGCAACAGAAGCTCTGCCATAAATTTTAGCGTGATGAAGTTCCCGATGAAATGGTTTATTAGCTACTGGATTGCTGCGATTTACATTAATTTCTTCAGTGATTTTTACCTGTTTGGGCTACAATCTGTTTTATTGCCCAGCGGTCTCTTTAAGTCAGCTTCGATTTTCTGTCCCAGTTCATCCTATTATATGTTGTTCTTCCAGACTTGGTCAATGTAGTTCAAACTTTTGACACAGTTGTTCTGGATGGATTCAACAAATCCGCAGTTTCAGTCACCAATGTCCCAATTAAACCAGCTCCAACAATTAGCTGTCTTTGGAACTCAGACACGTAAGCCATTTTGCCTCATGTACGACTTTTATCACCTCTAAAGAAGCTACCTTTTAAGCCTTCGGTCCTTAACAGTACCATCAGCTAGAAACACAAAATATTTCGTCGTTGGATGTTCATGAATAAGTGATACTTTACGAAAAGCTCGACATTTATAGCAGGTGGTTTCACTGTTTTGTCCACCCGATGTACATTTATTTTAAAAACAGTTGACTTTGTATCTAAGAAAGTATATTAGCTTTATTGACAGAAAAGAACCTTGCAAACAAATCTGATTTTTCTTTCTTCACAGCTTTTCTGTCTTTGAATATTTAAGGTGAAACGTCAAGTAATTTTTGCTTCCTGTACTTCCAATGGAAAAACTTTTATACACATTTCCTTCACAATTAGGGTGTTCCCAAGGATGCAAATTTTGACATCAATTAAAATAACTTCATATTATATCTTGGAATACTTAATATTTTCTAAAGCATAACCATAATTTTATTAAAAATCAAAAACTTTTCCTTTGGTGGTGTTGAAACCAGAAAAAAGATGGCGCGACCTGTACTTTGATGACGTCAGTAGACAAACAAATGTTGGATTGCATAATTATGGTTATGTTTTAGAAAATATTAAATATTCCAAGTTATAAAATTAAGCTATTTTACGTCCATAAGGGGTCCGTGTTCGAATCCCGGTGAGGCATGGATGTTGTGTTTGTCTTACGGCACTGGTTCTCTCCCTTCCCTGGAACCAGTGACCCTAAATTAGGAACGGGCGACTGCTTATAGCCCATTGAGTTGCTCATGGTGGTCGTTAAACCTCCAATCAAAAAAAAAAAAAAGCTATTTTAATCGATGTTCAAATTTTCATCCTTGGGAACACATTAATTGTGAAGAAAATGTGTACAGAAGTTTTTTCATTGGAAGTATAGGAAGCAAAATTACTTGACGCCCATCTTAAAAGCAGGATATTGGATTTGAGAAAATGGCTTCATCATTGAAATATACCTATGTGAAGTAATATTATCTGAAATTCTAATTACCAATTTTGTGTAATGGAGGATTATTAAGGTATGAAAAATTTTATTAGTTAGTCCGGGGAAGGGATTATTGTTTTCTGAATTTTTCCTATGGCTCCCGATTTCCTAAACGTTAGTGCAATGACCGCTGGAATTTCTTTTGTCATTCCTTTACATTTCGAAATCTCCAGAACTTACAGTATCTCAAGTTTTTACGATTTCTTTGTGTGTTTGAGGGTTAACGACCACCGTGAGCAACTCCATGGGCTGTAAGCCGTCGCCCGTCCCTGATTTAGGGTTACTGGTTTAGAAGAAGGAAGGGAGACAATGTCGGGAGACAAACGCACTATTCATGACTCGAACCCGGACCCATCTGGGATGAACGAGCCCACGCTTCGTGCCACTCGGGCACCGAGGTGGCATTTTACGATTTGCGTACTGATTATAACTTTTGTGAAGTGAAGCACTGATGAATACACTGACGGAAAAAAAAAATCCCAACACCAAGAAGGGGTTGTGTTAGATAAACGACAGTTGGTAGGCGGTGAGAGTACATCTGTAAGATGACGTCTATGCAAATTTCGCGCTCGGCGCATACGTGTGGCGCTAGTAGCGCCCCTCGGAACATGCAAAGCAGGTTTGATGTAAATACGCGCTGTAACGTTCGTGAGCGTTAGTTATCGTTGAGATTCGACGTAGTGTGTTGATGTTAGTCAAGAATGCCTTTAAGAAGACGAAGAAGCCATTATAAACAGCTCACGGAGTTTGAACGAGGTCGTGTAATAGGGCTACGAGAAGGTGGATTATCTTTCCGCAATATTGCAGAACGACTTGGCAGGAATGTAGCCACTGTGCATGATTGTTGGTAGCGGTGGTCAAGGGAAAGTACTTCCTCAAGAAGACCGGGTTCCGGCTGGCCACGTGGCACTACTGAGAGGGAAGACCGCCGTGTACGGCGTATAGCCATGACGCATCGTACTGCGTCTGCGGCAGCAATTCGAGCTGCAGTTGCCACCACAGTGACACAACGAACTGTTACAAATCGGTTACTTGAAGGACAGCTCCGAGCCAGACGCCCTGTAGCGTGCATTCCACTTACTCCACACCACTGCCGTTTGCGACGTCAGTGGTGTCAAGCTAGAGCTCATTGGAGAACGGAGTGGAGATCTGTTGTGTTTTCTGATGAAAGCCGGTTCGGCCTGGGTGCCAGTGATGGCCGTGTGTTGGTTAGAAGGAGGCCAGGTGAGCGCCTACAACCAACCTGTCTGCGGCCGAGACACACTGGACCTACACCTGGAGTTATGGTCTGGGGAGCCATTTCCTATGACAGCAGGAGCACTCACGTGGTTATCCCACGCACCCTGACGGCACAGTTGTACGTCAGTCTGGTGATTCAACCTGTTGTGCTACCATTCATGAACAGCATTCCAGGGGGTGTTTTCCAACAGGATAACGCTCGCCCGCATACCGCTGTTGTAACCCAACATGCTCAACAGAGTGTCGACATGTTTCAGTGGCCTGCTAGATCACCAGATCTTTCACCAATCGAGCTCGTATGGGACATCATTGGACGACAACTCCAGCGTCACCCCCAACCAGCATTAACCGTCCCTGTATTGACCGACCAAGTGCAACAGGCATGGAACTCCATCCCACAAACTGACATCCAGCACCTGTACGACACAATGCATGAACGTTTGCGTGCTTGCATTCAACATTCTGGCGGTTACACCGGTTATTAATGTACCAGCATTTCACATTTAAAATGGCTCTTCTCGCGCTTACATTCAGCTGTGATCGTGAAACCTTAATCGATTAAATATGTTACCTATACAAATGTATTGCCGCCATTGCATTCCTCTACAACTATTTTTTCGTGGTGTTGGGATTCTTTTTCCGTCAGTGTATATTGGAGTTTTCATGATATCCATGAGATAAGCTTTTGCTGATTTCGATCAGATGGCATGATATCATTTAAACTGGTTGCTGCGGTGATGTAAAGCATGTGGCCCATCGTAATTCCTAATGTGGCCCGTGCATTTCAGACGTGTCCATTGAAAGATGAATATCTTGGAAAAAAAAAAAAAAAAAAAAGGAAAAAAGAATGGAACTTATTTCCGCTGAAATAAGGCGCGCAAAACAGAAATCTCTTTTTTTCAAGAGTTTACCTTATCAGGAATGACAGTACAGTGTACAATTTCTGATATATCAGAAAGTTTAACTGATATTAAGTTGGACGTCAAGTAATTTTGCTTCCTATACTTCCAATGGAAAAACTTTTGGGCACATTTCCTTTAGAATTAGTGTGCCGCCCCGGTGGCGCAGTGGTCTAAGGCGCTGGCCTCTGATCATTCGTCCGTAAGGGGTCCGGGTTTGAATCCCGGTCAGGCATGGATGTTGTGTTTGTCTTACGGCACTGGCTCTCTCCCTTCCCTGGAACCAGTGACCCTAAATTAGGGACGGGCGACTGCTTATAGCCCATTGAGTTGCTCACGGTGGTCGTTAAACCTCCAATCAAACAAAACAAAACAAAATCAGAATTAGTGTGTTCCCAAGGATGAAAATTTGAACATCGATTAAAATAACTACATATCATAACTTGGAATACTTAATATTTTCTAAAACATAACCATAATTATTTTAAAAATCAATAACTTTTCCTTTGGTGGTGCTGAAACCAGAAAATAGATGGCGCGACCTGTACTTTGATGACGTCAGTAGACAAACAAATGTTGGATTGCATAATTATGGTTATGTTTTAGAAAATATTAAGTATTCCAAGTTATAAAATGAAGCTATTTTAATCGATGTTAAAATTTTTATCCTTGGGAACGCATTAATTGTGAAGAAAATGTGTACAGAGGTTTTTCCATTGGAAGTATAGGAAGCAAAATTACTTGACATCCACCTTAACACAAAAAGAATTGTGTAAGAATTGTGAAAACACAAATTTGCCGGTGATAGTTCGATAGAATTCGCATACTACTGCTCCAGAGTCGAATGCTTTTCCCAATTAAGCTACACCGACGGAATTTATTGGTGCAACTTTGCCGTTTTGACATGTGCTTCCCCTCTGTAGTGTGCCACATATATTTTCCCCCTTGAGAAAGATCTGGGATGGAATAATTCGTTTTCAGGTTAGTCGGCAAGCCACGCTTGAAATACACTGCCTGGCCAAATTAAAAATCATGTATGTTTATACTTCGTGGGACCACCTTTAGCAAGAATTACATCACGCATTCGGCGTGGCATGGTTGGTATAAGTTTATGCATTGTCTCCCCACTGATTTGTGGCCAGCTTTGCAGTAATATGTCGCCAAGATCTTTGGTTGATGACGGAAGAGTGGAATTACTCCTTAGATTCCTCTCCAGTATATCCCACATAACCTTAATGGGGTTGAGGCAAGGACTTTGTGGTTGCCAATTCAAGTTTGCGAATGATGCCTCGTACTCCTCGAACCAATCTTTCACAATTTTAGCGCGATGAATTGTGGCATTGTCATCCTGGAATAGGTCATTGCCTTCAGGGAAGAAAAATTCCATTGATGGAATGAGGTGGTCATTCAGTATGCTGAGATACTCAGGTCACTTCATTTTATTGCTGCATAGTGTTGCTGCGCCTAGACCAGCCGAACAGAAGCAACCCCAGATCATAACACTTCCTCCTGAGGCCAGTACAGTGAGTACAGTACAGGAAGGATTCAATACCTCATCCAGTTCCGTTCGAACCCTGATGCGTCCATCATGTTGGAACAGAGTATACCTCGACTCATCAGACTACACGACTCTCCCCATTGATCAGCAGTCCAATTTTTATGTTCCGTGGCGAATTGGAGTCTTTTTTTCCGATTACTATCACTAACCAGTGGTTTCCTTTTTGCAACACAGCTGTTTAATCCCAGTCCTTTAAGTTCACCGTCTCATCGTGCGAGTGGAAATGGTCTTGCTTCCACTATTGAACATGGTTGTGAGTTCTAGTGTCGTTCTTTTGCGATGCGATTTCACTAAGCGCTTTAATGATCTTCGGTCACGATTATTCAGGACTGTTTTCCGACCACACATTTTCCTGCGAAGTTGATGCTTCAACGCCATCATTCCACGATTTAATTATGCGTTGGACAGTTCGTAATCCGGTGCCAGTGATTTCAGTAACCTCCTTACAGGTCTTCTGCCCTTGCCGCAGGCCAATAATTTAGCCCTTTGTGAACTCTGTCACATCGTTTCCGCGACTGCGTATAAAGTCTTCTTTTTTTTTTTTTTTTTTTTTGATTGGAGGTTTAACGACCACCGTGAGCAACTCAATGGGCTATAAGCAGTCGCCCGTCCCTAATTTAGGGTCACTGGATCCAGGGAAGGGAGAGAGCCAGTGCCGTAAGACAAACACAACATCCATGCCTCACCGGGATTCGAACCCGGACCCCGTTCGGACGAATGATCAGAGGCCATCGCTTAGACCACTGCGCCACCGGGGCGGCGTTCGTAAGTTGGAAGCTTTCGACCTTATCTTAGGTCTTCATCACGCCATGATCGCTTAGAACTGATGAGCTACACGCTCATCCAGTTCCATTTAAAGGTTGTATTGGGACCAGCATTATGCAAATTTTCGAAATGCTTCACCAGTCATGCCCTCCTTGGTAATTGTTTGTTTCCATTCACACCGCGACTTTTTTTTTGTGGCCAGGCAGTGTAGCTCGCTCAAGAAGAAGGAATTCTGATTATTTCCAGACAATGTGTGGAAAGAACATCACACATTTTTCAAAGACCCAAAGTCTAATAGATCCATTTCCTCAATCGGGCGCCAATGTGAAAACACATATTTTCAGGTACGGGGATCGAATCAACAATCTTCTGCTCCGGAGCCGGATGCTTTCCCAATTAACCTACACCGACGGAATTTATCGCTGCAAATATGCTGTCTTGACATGTGCTTCACCTGCGTAGTGCGTCACAGAATCATTTGTTATTATTCCTTTACGGTAGATGAGAGCTGCTGCACCAAAGGCAGAATTCAGGTACTGATGGAGTCGCTAAAAATATTAAAAGCACTAGAGAAATAACAGATATGTATTCACTGCACGGTCATGGCAAAGAAAGTTCTAAAAAATTAATTGCAGTTTTTCAAGGTAAGCTATCTGCGTATTTAAAAGTAACATCTTAAAAGGTTACGATGTTAAAGAGCATCACCGTTATAAACACCAAAATATCTTTCTTTAGCAAAGAGTTTGATTGCTTAACATCGGTGTGCGTGGAAACTGAGCTTTATCAGCGGTAAAGCACTGAAGCATCGCAAGTTCTGCGAATAGTTGAAACAGAATCATGCAGATTATGGTGATCACATTTATCACACAGCATTTTTTTTTTTAATTTTGATTGGAGGTTTAACGGCCACCGGGAGCAACTAGCAACTCAATGGGCTATAAGCAGTCGCCCGTCCCTAATTTAAGGGCACTGGTTCCAGGGAAGGGAAAGAGCCAGTGCCGTAAAAAAAACACAATATCCATGCCTCACCGGGATTTGAACCGGGACCCCTTTCGGACGAATGATCAGAAGCCATCGCTTAGACCACTGCGCCACCGGGGCGGCGTCACACAGAATTAAACAGGATGATGTTCTGTATGGTTTTGAATCTCTTAAGAACAAATTGTCAGAATTTTCAGGCCGGCGCAGTGGTCTAAGCGACGTCTTCTGATCAATTGTCCAAGATGGGTCTAGGTTCGAATCCCGATGAGGCATGAATATTATGTTTGTCTTACGGCGCTGGTTCATTCCCTTCCCAGGAACTAGTGACCCTGAATTAGGGACGGGCGACTGCTTATATCCCATCGAGTTGCTCAAGGTGGTCGTTAAACCTCCAATGAAAAAAAAAATTCAGCACAAGATAACATCATACCTTATGTTACAGTTTCAACTGTTCTATGTGTGGCTGTACAACTCTGAATTACACTGGATTTAGTCTACTAAAAGATCTGAGTTGTACATCCCTGTCTTATTTCATTCTTGGAATTCAAGTCTCATCTATTCGTTAATATCTACAGCTTCCAAAAGGAGATCCTAATTATTTAAGCATTATTTTCAAATTTGCTACTGAACATCCTAAATTCGAGAACGGGAAAAAGTAAGATATTAATAATTTGCACAAAGGAGGCAACATTAGGTGGTATTAATCTCCAAAAAGCACTCTTTTTTTTTTTTTTTTTTTTTGGTCTTTCAATGAATATCAGAAAACATAGTCTCCGACACTGTCTAGGAATTGAAGTTTCAAACATGAGATCTGTAATTTCCGTTACCCTCGGGTGTAAAAGCCAAGATAACAGCACTGAAGTGAACACGACGGCCCTGAATCCTTCTTTCCAGACAGAAGAACACCGAAAACTTGTGACGTATACTCTAACTTAACTTTCATTTTTAGTTCCTCTTCCTACATAAATTTGAGTTTGTTCTCTTTTGCACTTTTCAAACTTCACGTGATATCTTATCTCTCATATGAATGAGGTTGGCAACAGTTTTGAGGTCATGAGAGAGTGACGTATGAATGCGATAAGAACGTTAGATAAAAAGGACGATACAGCGGTTGCTCTGTGTGTGTGGAGATATTCGATCGGTGTTAAGATAGATTATACGACAGATAATTAAGGCATTATACACTGATGTGCAAAAATTAAGGACGAAGAGGAGAAATTAGCATAACAGCGGAACGAGCAGGCAGAACGGACCGAAAGACCACTCAGGAGATAGACTAGGGTCCGGTACGGTAAGGCATGCGCATATATCCAGCAAGACGTAGGGGGAGGGGAGTGTCGGAAGGTTATAAAGCACACGGGTGGTGTACGCTCAGCAATTCGGTGAAAGCTATTGCACGGTGTACATCGGTTTGAACGACGTCGAGTTGCTGCCACCGTGTGATATGGCCAACAGGCAATCCAGTAGACGACATCTGGATGACTTTACCCGAGGTCGCGTCATTGGAAAGTTGGAAGAAGGTCGAAGTGTGACAAGCGTGGCCGAGGAGTTCGGGATCGCTCGCAGCATCGTTTCAAGAGCTTGGAGAGCATTTCCAATGACAGGAACAGCTGTCCGACAGTTTAGCAGTGGTCGTCCACCAGCAACCACGGCGGCGGACGACCGGTATATTGTCCTACAGGCGAGAAGAGACAGACGGCAGACAGGGGGAGAAATCGCAAGACACATGCAACAGACAACTGGACGTCCGTTATCGCGTTTTACCGTGGCCAGGAGGCTGCCCAAACGTGGTCTATTTGCACGAAGACCAGTACGGTGTGTGCCATTAACGCCTGCTCATCGGAGACGGCGGTTTTTGTGGTGCCAGAAACACAAGAACTGGTCACATCAGCAATGTGGTCGAGTTCTCTTTACGGATGAAAGCCGATTTAGTCTGACGAGCGATTCTGGACGTATACAGACCTGGAGAAAGCAGGGAACACGCAATCACACCTCCAACATCATCGAAAGGGACCGGTTTGGAGGTGGCGGAGTTCTCGTTTGGGGCGGTATCAGGCTTGGTAGCCGTACTGACCTCCACATCTTCCAAGGAGGTTCAGTCACTGGTGTCCGCTATTGTACCGAGGCTCTCCTGTCTCACGTGCGTCTGTTTAGAGGTGCTGTGGGTTCTGAGTTCCTCTTCATGGACGACAACGCTACACATCATCGTACAGTGGCTGTCGCAGAGCTGTTGGAGAGTAAAGATATCCATCGCATGGATTGGCCCACAAGGTCCCCGGACCTAAATCCAATCGAACACGTGTGAGACCTTCTCGGGAGACGCTTGGCAGCACGTCACCAACCGCCAGCAATGATTCCGCAGCTGCGATTGGCGCTACAAGAGGAATGGGCCGCGATGCCTCAACAGCTCCTTGACAACCTCGTCCTCAGCACGAACAGACGTTGTAAATCCTGCAGCGCAGTAAGGGGTGATCATATATCCTACTAAAGACTGGATTTTTCTTGGCAGCCGCCTGTCACATGGACGTTTCTGTCTTCTGTCCTGTTGTGCTCGAAGCTACCTTTTCAATAAAGTGCCTTTGTATCCTTTGGATTCCTTGTTTAGGAGGTTTTGCTCACTTGTCCCATATTCTTACATCTTGGGGATCTTATAGTATGATTTGAGTCGATGTGGAGCACTTTTGCACGACGTTACATTCGAAAAACCGTCTCGTCCTTAATTTTTGCACGCCAGTGTATGTGAAGTGTAAAACTCGCAGTGCTATATGTTGGATTTCATTAAATATTGCTGGCCCAATAAAAGGTTATCTTAAGTTTGACTTCTGTATAAGTTTCGTCTGGCCGTAAAACCTTAATCCCGTGCAACTATTGCAACGTATTCTCATTTAGCTTAACATTTTCTTAGTCATGGTTTTAGACATAGCGTAACACCAATCTCGCACACGAAAAAAGGTTACGTTATAAACTCTATACCACAGAGGACCTTGATCCATTGAAAATAATTCCTCAACATCCTTCGTTGTACGTGTACAAAAACTTTTAAAGTAGGAGTTACAAGACGTTTATTGTTGCAGAAATGTTGTCGCAGCAGTAAGCGAAAGGTATAAGTATTTTACGAAAACTTTTGTTATTAGAGAGGTATAAACCTTTTGCTTTAAACTAATTAGTCGTGTGTGTGTGTGCTTAAATAACATCATCACTGCAGCTTACCTTATATTTCGTCCACAATCCATCCATTCATGTGCTCGTTAGACTTTGCCAAAAACCTTGACATAACACTTGGCCGAAGCTTTAATTACATTCGTAGCTCTAAATCTAAATTCTTCGGATTTAGAACTTTGCCCTTTAACGGAGTTTCTCTCAAAGAAGTTAATTACGGGGAAAACATAAAGAAAGAAAAAAAAATAAATGCGTGGAAATCCGTCAGCCTCCTCCGGATTTAAGCTTTGAGTTAAGGTTCGTTTTACTCACCGCTCGGCAAGCAAACCTTTCTGAGTTTAATCCTTGTTGCGCAATGCATGGTCGATCATTAGCGGGAAAAGAAATTCGACATGGGGCTTTCATGTTTAGATTTAACACCGTAACTGCACAGTAACACAGCGATTTCGACAAAAATATATAATGAAATATTTGTACAGCGTTTTATTCAAGACTGTTTAATATATCATGCTTGTTTGAATCCATCAAAGTTTATTGATTCAGAAAGACTCAAGCAAGTTTAGGGACGTCAAGTTTATAATTTCTTGTCCATTCTAGAAAGATGTTAGTAGGAGTCAAGAGCTTGTTTTTTTAATGATTTTTTAAGAATTTGAAAATATTCTGACAAAAATTTCCTTTTTTGCTTATTAGATTTTTGGCATTTTTTTGAACGAAATTAGGGGCTCGTAGTATCCACTTGTCCGTCTGTCTGTGGATACTATATGTCTGCAACTATAAGTCCGATTTGGAATTTTTTTCGTTGGAAAACCCGAAATGTGAGAACGACGATTCTTACATTCCGGTCCTCTTCTGACGCATAATTTCGCCGCCAGAGGGAGTAAATGCAGATGCTATTGAATTCAAAATGTATTTCATTCCATATAATTGCTTCTAAATATCCGACTGAAAAAATTCTTTCTTCCCTTCGATGCCATTTACAACGGGAATTATTTTGGGTGGAGTTTCTTTTACAAGAAATGAGCAGTTTTTCCCCCTAGGGGACTTAAAGGTAAATTTCAATTTCCCCAATGTCTCTGCTTCTAAAAGTCCGATTTGAAATTTGTTTTCTTGCATCGGATATAATCCCTGATGTTCTGCATACAATTTCTATTTTTGGTAAAAAGTTCTTTTGCCACTAGGGGAGCAAATGTATATTTCTGTTTCTGATATACACATGCCTAACAGAGAAAATGCCACACCACGAAGACGTGAAACAGCGCCATGCAAATTGCAGGGTGGGTGTACACGTACAAGTTATGCAAATGATTGCATTTGCAGACCAATCGCACGAACGGCGCCCGTGATATAAGCGGACAACCAGCCCGTGAGGCCATAAGTCGAGACGTCGTCACGGCCGCGAGAAGTGAGTGGCTCTGCTGTAACCGTGTCTCGGGAAAGAACATGGGGTGCCAATGCCGTTAAGATACCGTCGTACGCTATTTCGTCAAACGGATGAGTTCACAAGAGGTGTCATCGTAGGCCTTTGTACCGCCGGATGGTCCTTGCGTCGGATTTCGAAAGAAACGCGACATGATGCCACAACCGTCGATCGCGTTTGGAGACATTGGTCCCAGGAAGGATCTGTGCAACGTCGTAGGGAGACCGAAGCACGGAGACGGACGTCTGAGCGCATCGATCGTCGCATCCGACGTCATGCCGTAGCGGATTCACAGGAGGCAATGAGCGACATTTTGCGGAGTGTACGGGGAGGCTTGGATGCCTTGATATCAACGCGGACAGTGTCGTGCCGCTGCGCTGAGTCTGGTTTGTTGTCCAGCCGTCCGTAGCGAAGGCAACCCTTAACAGCGAGCCATCGTCGTCACCGCTTGGCATGGTGTCTCTCCAGAGTTGCGTGGGCTGCCGAATAGAACAGTTTGGTGTTCGGCAACGAATCTCTGTTCTCTCTCAAAACGGATGAAGGCCTTGTGAGAGTCTGGAGGCGACGTGGCCAACGGGCAGATCCCTCCGCCGTTGTGAAGCGCGACACTGCCCGGCAACGTGGAATCATGGTGTGGGGAGCAATCAGCGCCAACAGCCGCTCACCGCTGGTGCGCATTACGGGCACACTGACTGCACGCCGCCATGTTGACGAGGTGCTGCCACCCGTGGCACTACCGTAACTGCAGGGCATTTGAAACGCCGATTTTGAGAGGTCGGGGGATCGTGCTGGCCACGATCCCCCGACCTCTCGCTCATCGAGTACACGATTGGACGTCGGTTGAGTACCCTCCCACCCCCGCTAAAATGAAGATGTACTGTTAACTCGGATCAACACCATGGTCCACGATACCCCAGGTCTCTATTCGGACTCTCATTGCCTCGATGCCACGTCGGATTCAACGCTGTATCGTCCAAAATGGGGGTCACACTCCTTATCGATTATCCTGTATATTCGGCCACTGGAGCCTAGTCTGCATGTGACAATTAAATCATTTGTTTAAGACCTACCTGGCTATCTGTGTACGCAGTTTGGTCTATTTTCGAGCATTCCTTCATGGTGTGGCATTTTCTCTGTCAGGCAGTGTATTTTCAGCAATATCTGCACTTCTGAAAACACGATTAGAAAAATTCCATGTGAGAAAATACATTTCACTACGAAAAAATTTTAGAGCATATTTTCTACATAAAATGGTGCGTAGTTTTTCCTCCAGGGGCGTAGATGTATTTCTCGTTTATTTCAATATCTCTACTTCTAACAGTCCGATTTGAAAAATTCTTTCTTTGTTGGACAGAGTTTCTGATGTGGAATGTTTTGCATGTAATTTCAAAATCTTCCAACGCAGAAGTTTTCTCCAAGAGGTCATAAGTTCACTTTTACCTTTACAGCATATTTGCAGCAATATCTGCACGTGTAAAACCCCAATTGAAAAAATCCTTTTTCTGTCGGTCAGATACTGACTACGGAAATATTTTCTGTGCGTTACCTGCCTAAAATGATAAACAGCCTACCCGCTTGGACACGCAAATGTTGAATATGTTTATCTCTCTAACGCTCTTTTCAGCCACTAGTTGGAGTAAGCAGCTATTTCTATTTCACCGATTGAAAAAATCCAGTTTATTTATTAGCATGTCTTCTGTAAAAAAAGACAGTGCATATGCTATCGGTTTGTCCGTCCGCCTGTGGACACCATATCTTTGCAACTATTGTTCCGATTTAAATAATTCTTTTTGCATAGGGAAGCCTGAAATATGCGAATGATGATCCTTTATTTCGTTTTTTTTTACGATGTACAATTTCGCCGCTAGAGGGCGTAAAAGCAGAAGACATCGAATTCAAAATACATTCTATTCCATATATTTGCTTCTAAACATCCGATTGAAAAAATTCTCTTGCCTTTCGATATCATTTATGTAGAAGAGTATTTTAGGTATAGTAACTTTTTGAAGTTAAGCATAGATTTTCCGCTAGGGGGCGTAAAAATAAATTGCGTTTTCCTCGATATCTCTACTTCTAAAACTCTGATTTGAAAAATGTTTTCTTCAGCGGATACAGCTCCTCATAGGAAATCTTTTGCATATAATGTACAATTTTTGGTAAAGAATGGTTTGGCCACCAGGGGGCGTAAGTGCTAATTTCAGCTTCTGGTGTATTTGCCACAAAATTTGAGCTTCTAAAATCTCGATTGAAAAAAATTCTTCGCGGACCGATGCCACTCACGTCGATAAACCTTTTCGGAATATTTTCTTCTTAAAATATTGCACGGTTTCTCCGCTAGGGGCGTACATGCATACCTTATTTTTGGTCAATATCTCTGCTCCTAATGGTCCGATTTGAAAAATGCCTCCTTTATTGGATAGTTTCCGGAACGACATGTTTTTCATGTAGTTTTAAAATTTTTATGTAACTCATGGACTTTCCGCTAAGAGGCGTTAAGGTAAATTGAGTTCTCCCCGATATTTCTGCTTCTAAAACTTCGGTTTGAAAAATTATTTCTGTATCGCCTACAACCCCTGATGGGAAATGTTTTTCATATAATTTTTAACATTTGGTAAAGAACGATTTTCGCCACCAGGGAGCATAAGTGTTAATTTCTGCTTCAGGTTTATTTGCAGCAAAATCTGAGCTCCTGAAATGTCGACTGAAAAAAATTTAAACCCCTGACATCCAGAAATCTTTTGAGAATACTTTCTTCTTAAAATAAAGCATGTTTTTTCCGCCAGGGAGCGTAGATGCATGTCTTATATTTGTCGATGTCTCTACTTCTAAGAGTCGGGTTTGAACAACTATTTCTTTGTTGGAGAGCGTTTCCGCCGCAAAATGTTTCTCATATAAATTCAAATTTTTCTTAACGTACAAGTCTGCAACCAGAGGGCTAATTTCACGATGCCGTTTAGAGCAATGTCTGCGGGATTAAAAACCCGATTGAAAAACTTCCTTCTTCGGTCAGTTACTACAGTTTTCCATACCGGTTCTATTGACTTTGACTAGCTTTGATAAATTTAACTCGCGTCAGAACGGATTCAAAACACATGCTCATTACACCCGAAAATTCAGTGTCACTTTTCTTGTTTTATTTTTGCGTCCGGTTGCATTCACTATGAATAATCTCACCCACTATTAAATTATTATTTTAAATCGTGCCAAGTGTTTTCTTGGGTAGAGTAAGTGCATTCTCTTTTTTTACTGAATTTTTAGAGATTCTAAAAATCTGCTTTAAAATATTTTTTTTCATGTCCGAAAAGATTCGAGAGATGTATTTATTACTATAGGAAATACGGTGTCATCTTCGCTGTTTTATAAAGAGCGCTTTAGAAACTATTTATTTGTTATTTATGAAAATGTGCATACATATTTCTCGACCACAACTGAAATTTATATCAGTAACGGCTGAAACAGTAGTTTGCAGTGCCGGTGACCGTGTAGTCAGAGTGCTGGTTTCTGGCTAATCGCACGGGTTCGATTCTCGGATGAGGCATGGACGGTGTGTTTGTCTTATGGAGTTGGCTCTCTTCCTTCTCCGGAATCAGTGATTCCAAATTAAAATAAGAGTTACTCATGGGTATCGTTAAACACTGAAACAAAAAAAAAAAAGTAAATGAATAAGAAAAAACAGAAGTTTCATTAGAGCAAGGAAGAATAGTTGATTTTGATAAAATACAATTTTAAGTCGCAATTCATAACAAATTTCCCATTAAATTACACGTAAGTGAGGGCACTCACGTATGAAAGTTGTTATTGTACAGAAAGATTTTAGAAGTGCGTTTGAACAATACCAAACATAAAAAGAAAGAAAGAAAAAAACATGGAAATCAAAGTTGCAAATTCGTTTTAATGTGACGTGAGTAAAATACTTTGATGTAGGTTAAGTTGCTATTTTATTTTCATGAATGCCGTTGAAATCTAGTAATCTGTTAAAATCATTGTTCTTTAAGAAAAAATCATTGTTCTTTAAGTTAAAAATCATTGTTCTGTAAGTAAAAAATCATTGTTCTTTAAGTAAAAAATAATCGTTCTTTAAGTAAAAAATCAGTGTTCTTTAAGTAAAAAATCATTGTTCTTTAAGTAAAAAATCATTGTTCTTTAAGTAAAAAATCATTGTTCTTTAAGTAAAAAATCATTGTTCTTTAAGTAAAAAATCAGTGTTCTTTAAAGTAAAAAAAAACGATGGCTATTTTTATTGTCAATGGGTAACGAACATGCTGTAACTGATTCGGTAGCATACTGAGCCGGGCAGAACCAAACTTTTCTTACTGGGGGAGTTAGCATTATTTCTATTTCTTACCTAATTCAGTCTTAGCTAAAATACCATGGTAATGCCTAAGACAGAATTTTGTTAATGATGTTGATTAAGTCTAACGGCCTCATGTTTTATGATAAAAGAGAGAGAGAGAGAGAGCGAGAGAGAGAGAGATAATAATAATAATAATAATAATAGTAATAAACGTGAAAAAAGCACAAAAGCTATTAGGATTTTTCTTTTCGATTTCGACATTTTCTACGCTATTTCCCATCTTGAAACCAAGGCTGAATAAACAAACGTTGGGCTTCTATTTTTAGCACGTCTTTTGTAAAAAATGATAGTGCTTATATTAATAAATAAGCAAATTCTTTTACATGTAAATTACATGTTAATTATTTTACATGTTAATTAAATAAACAAAATTCTTTTACCTTTCACTTATGTTATCGGTTTGCCCGTCCGTCCGCCTGTGGACACCATATCTCTGCAACTATTTGGCCGATTTGAAAAATTTTTTCTTGCATTGTCAAGCTTGAAATAAGCGAATGATGATGCTTTATTTCGTTTTTTTTACGCTGCACAATTTCGCCGCTAGAGGGCGTAAATGCAGATGGTGTCGAATTCAAAATACATTTTATTCCATATATTTGCTTCTAAACATCTCATTGAAAAATTCTTTTACCTTTCGATTCTATTTATGTCGAAAAATATTTTAGGTATAGTCACTTTTTCAAAGTACGTACAGATTTCCCGCTAGGTGGCGTAAAAATAAATTGCGTTTTCCCCGATATCTCAACTTCTATAACCCCGATTTGAAAAATTCTTCCTTCAACGGATACAGCTCCTGATGTGAAATGTTTTGAATATAATTTCTCGTTTTTGGTACAGAATAATTTGCCCACCAGGGGGCGTAAGTGTTAATTTCTGCTACTGATGTATTTGCCACAAATTCTGAGCTTCTAAAATCTCGATCGAAAACTTCGTTCATGGACCGATGCCACTCACGTCAATAAACCTTTACAGAATATTTTCTTCTTAAAATAAAGCATGGCATCTCCGCAAGGGGGCGTATATGTATATCTTATTTTTGTCAATATCCCCTCTTCTAAGAGTCCGATTTGAAAAATTCCTTCTTTGGTTGAAAGCGTTTCCGGTGAGAAATGTTTTTCACATAATTTTGAAATTTTCAAGTAATTCATAGACTTTCCGCTATGAGGCGTTAAGATAAATTACGTTTTCTCCTATATCTCTGCTTTTAAAACTCCGATTTCAAAATTTCTTCTTGTATCGCATACAGTTCCTGATGGGAAATGCTTTTCATATAACTTCTAAAATTTGGTAAAGAATGGTTTGGCCACCAGGAGGGCATAAGTGTTTATTTCTGCTGCTGATGTATTTGCAGCAAAATCTGAGAGCCTGAAAACTCGACTGAAAAAATTCTTTCCTGGACCTATACCGCTCACATCGAAAAACCATTTAGAAATACTTTCTTCTTAAAATAATGCATGTTTTTCCCGCCAAGGGGTGGAGGCGCATATTTTATATAATGACGCCCCGGTGGCGCAGTGGTCTAAGCGATGGCCTCTGATCATTCGTCCGAACGGGGTCCGGGTTCGAATCCCGGTCAGGCATGGATGTTGTGTTTGTCTTACGGCACTGGCTCTCTCCCTTCCCTGGAACCAGTGACCCTAAATTAGGGACGGGCGACTGCTTATAGCCCATTGAGTTGCTCACGGTAGTCGTTAAACCAAAAAAAAAAAAATACATATATATATATTTTATATTTGTCGACATCGCTGCCTCTAAGAGGCCCATTTGAAACATTCTTTTTTCGTTGGAGAGCGTTTCCGCTGTGAAATGTTTATCATATAATTTAAACTTTTTTTTAACGAACAATTCTGCAATCAGATGGCATAAGTTCATGTTTCTGTTTACAGCAATATCTGCGGGATTAAAAACCCGATTGAAAAACTTCTTTGTAAGGTCAGATACTACTATTTCCCATACCGGTTCCTTTGACTTTGAATAGCTTTGATAAATTTAATTCGCGTCTGAACGGATTCAAAAGACGTGTTGATTACACCCGAAAATTCGTTGTCATCTTTCTTGTTTCGTCCACAATCCACTTTGTGAAAGTTTTGTGAAATATATATATATACACTGAAGTGCCAGAAAAACTGGTACAGACGAGCTTATGCAAAATACATAGCAACGTCACTTATGCGCGTACTACGTTGCGTCCACCAGTGCGTATATAAAGCGATAGACATCCTTGTCAGCTGTTAGAGCTGTTTTCGGCATAAGAATGACAAGTAATAACGATTTAAGCGACCGTGACTACAAGAATTCCGGCAAAACCGCCAACCTACGATACCAGTGTGGCCGTAAAAAGACATCGTCGGCTGTCAAGAATCGTTTCATCGGAATTCAGTGCTGGAGCCTCAACAAGCATCAGCGTCCGGACTGTGCAACGTACCCTGCACGATATGGGCTTTGGGAGTCGACGCCCAACTAGAGTCCCCTTGATAGGTGTACGACACAGAGCTATGCGCCTCGCTTGGGCACGGCAACACCAACACTGGACATTTGATGACTGGAAGCAAGTAGCCTGGTCTGACGAGTCGCGTTTCCAACTGTATCGGGCAGATGGAAGGATTCGTGTGTGGCGCAAACCCCATGAAACCATGGATCCCTCCTGTCAACAGGGAACTGTACCGGCTGGGGGATGGGGTGTGTGTGTGTGGGGGGGGGGTCCGTAAAGGTATGGGGTGTGTTTAGCTGGACTTCTCTGGGACCCCTGGTACGTCTACAAACGTCTGTGACTGGCCAACGCTATGTGCGCATCCTTTCTGAGGAGGTACCCCCGTCCATGTCCTGCAAGCGGTGTGAAAGTACTTTAGTGAAGATTTTATAAACCACTGATAGGAGGCTGATAGGTCTGTAGTTCCTGAGATCCTCAATGTCACCTTTTTTATGTAGCAAGATCATTGTAGCGTTGTTCCAATCCTCAGGAATCTTCCCTTCATTAAGGCATCGAGTAAAAATTTGATATATATATAAATATAAGGTAGGTTAAACAGAAGAAATGTAATAACACAAGAATATATCTAAAGAGTAACTAAAGGCCGAAGAATTATAACTGAAAAACGAAAAAACGAAGCCAAGTGAATGGGTTTGGCAGAATCAGCGGGAAACAGTCGTAGCTTTAAGAGTGAAACATTCCGTTACAAGTATAGTAAAGGAGTACGGAAAGACCATTTGGATTTATCAGGATCTGCAAAGGTCCGTTTTCTTATCCTGACGGGCATAAAAAGGCTCATTCTCAAACAGCTATTAGAAATACAAAATTCAGTGGAATGTCATAAAAAATCATAAACTAAGATGAATTATCAGGACGTCAAATTGAGTGGAAATTTTACAATAAATAGGGTGCCTAAGATACTTTGTTATGAAGTTACAGCTCTTTCAGTATTAGGAACCGTATTTTCAAGGTGGTGGGGTGTCTTACTGGTGGGGGCAGCGGTACAGAGCTCGATGCCAATAAGCATTGCATGTTCCTAAATATCGAAAAATAAGTTGGTCGATTCGACGCAAAAAATACGTGACTGCGCATGTGTAAACCCATGTGAATTAGCAGTGAGTTGTTATTTATTGGTTCAGAAATGCCTCGGTTTGCATACTGCGAAATACAGTCAACCCCATATTTATCGGGCTGCGATTTAACGCATTCCGCGATTTTAGGTACATTTTTTGTGTTCCGGACGGAACCACGTTGAAATTAATGCTTGGCGTTTTCCGATATAACGAACACATTTCCGTACCATGTGTGTCCCTGTTTTCACAGAGTGCTATTGTTCTGTCTGTAGCTAAAAATAAAAATCCCTAGGGTACTCAAGGTTTCCTTCCCCACACCGCCTTTCTTTTTCCTGCATCCAGGGCCGGATGGCGGGGCCCAGAGCAAAATTTCATTGTGGTCACCAGAAAATGAATCTCGTATTTTAATAAAGTCGTTTCTGAAAATTATCATTCGTGAGGAAGACACACGAACACTACCGTAAAGACAAAATCATTACCTCAAAGAAGTATTTGCTTTAAGCTTAAGAAAAAGACCATAATACGGACTGAAAGTTCAGAGAGAGAGAGAGAGAGAGAGAGAGAGAGAAAGAAATAGAGAGAGGAGGAAAGAGAGAGAGAGAGAGAGAGAGAGAAAAGAGAGAGGGAGAGAGATAGAGAAAGAAAGAGAGAGGGAGAGAGATAGAAAAAGAAAGAGAGATAGAGAAAGAGAGAGAGAGAGAGAGAGAGAGAGAGAGAGTAAAAAGTGCTAAAATCTACATTTTCTTTCCCGGGAGAAGAGGTTTAGGTTGCATTGTGACTCTTATAACAGCTTATTCACAAAATGATAAAAAGTTACCTGATTAGCGAATATTTTTGTATAGGAAATATAATAAGGATCCCTCTGAAATAAATTGGTATAAACAGTTTTTTCCCTGATACATGTTTGGTGACTGATTTTTAATGCACAGTGGGGTAAAAGACGAATTAGTGACATTCTAAATTTTGTACGCGTTCATATATATGAAAGTTGCCTTTTTTTTTTTTTTTTTTTTTTTTTAATTTCTTTTAATGTTGGAAAAGTGGCCTCTATATGTAGTCCGAAAGTAACTTGGATATTGTTTTTTTATTTCCTTAAATTTAAGTATCAGGTTTTCACACAAATTGTTGGATATACAAAAATAGGGGATCACAAAATGATGAAATTTAATAAACAAATGCATCGCTCTTTCCACGTTCCAGGAATACATAGCAGCCGAAAAATTGTTTTTCGATCACCGCCGGGGAAGAGAAAACACGGATATCTCGATATCTAGCCGAGCGCGTTAGCCTTACACTACATCAAGAGATCCGTGGATTCAATTCCCCGGCGGTGACCGAATAACAATTTTTCAGTAGCTACGTTTTTCTGGGACGTGGAAAGAGCAATGTATTCCAAATACGCCACGTATTTGGAGAATTTTCACTTTGGAACTCGCCCGATGAAATTTAATTTGCTATTTCATGAATGCGGAAAAGATTAAGGTGGTTACAAAAATCATTTCGAATCTGCAAATCTCAGTGTCCGTACGACGAACAGGGGGGATAACGTATTCAAAAATGGGGAGATTGAAACAAACAAAAAAGTTAAAAAAATATATTTTTAACGGCCTTGCGCCCCAGAAGTTACAAAACAAATGTAGTTAAACATTTTTTTACCGAAAATTATTTCTTTTTCTGAATTGACGGGCCCTCTGAAGGCGCGGGGCACGGGGCGACCGCCCCGGTTGCCCCTATGGTCCAGCCGGCCCTGCCAGCATCCCACCCATGCAAGAAAACGTTGCGCTCCTTTGAAACTTATTGGTCATTTGCTGGATCTTGGGCCGTGGGTGGCCTAGCGGTCAACGTTCGTGACTGCCACGTAGAAGACTTCAGGTTCGATCCCACGCAGGTACGAACGCTCGAACCACTAAATATCTGCCGTGCGTCGGATGGACACGTTAAGTCGTCGGACCCCGGGTACTGGCTCCCCGGTAATAAATAAGGGCGTCTTCCTCATCCTTTCTACCTCGCTTCCGTGTGACTTTCCTATCGGGCACTCTAGCCCAAATCTCCTAGCTTCCTATTTCTAAGGGTTGTTTAAAACCTGGGGTCAGACACTCCTTTCCTAAAATCCTCTGCATATGATCTGATCACCTGCACCACCGTTCGGTCCTATAGGCGCCCTTATATAATCTCTAGGCTGTGGGTGGTCATAATGTAATGGCTCGCCGCCCCGGTGGCGCAGTGGTCTAAGCGATGGCCTCTGATCATTCGTCCGAACGGGGTCCGGGTTCGAATCCCGGTGAGGCATGGATGTTGTGTTTGTCTTACGGCGCTGGTTCTCTCCCTTCCCTGGAAGCAGTGACCCAAAATTAGGGACGGGCGACTGCTTATAGCCCATTGAGTTGCTCACGGTGGTCGTTAAACCTCCAATCAAAAAAAAAAAAAAAAAAAAATGTAATGGCTCAGCGGCGTATATATAAATATTATCACTTCGTTCGGAAAAGTTTGTTCATGACCATAATCTTCAAGTGGCCATATGTAAGATCAGCGATTCGGCAAATCTGTTTGAAGGTTTCCATATTTTTGCATTTTCTCTTTCGTGCACGTAGCAGACGATATTATAAACTAATCACACAAAAACAGCATTGTGCCAAGCATTAGGCACATTTCTTTACAAGACCTGCGATTTTGTATTTCCGTTTTTTTGGCTAACAGGGAATTTAGGGAACTTACTGTGTAAATTTTCTTGCTTCTTCAAATATGTGTTCCATAGAATGTAATGCGCGGAATTCTGCAATATTTCGAGTTTGAACGTTTACCGTGATCTTGTTTTTGGGTCCGAGCAAAGATTGTTTCTCGAGAAGGCAGGAAAATGCCAAGCAATCGTTGAAAGCCACCTAGCGACATCTGGTGTCCTAGTTGAACACTGTAAATTACCACCTGCATTCATTAAAAATTACCACCTGCATTCAGGAAGTGTTTTATGTGTTGTATTTTAATGAGAAAATGCGCCACGAAAACGTTGCTGCTGTTTAACATAACAATACATTTTTCAATGAGTCCCAAAGTTCATGTAATTTGAACTTATTTGAAATACATTTCTAGCTTTCTTCAGATAAATGAGCTTCCTAAACAGTTTGTAGACCCTTTAATAAAAGGTTAACAAACTTTAAAATTACCTTCATTTATTTGGAGTTCTGTTAAGTTAAAGAATTACTTTATATTTTTGGAGATAGTATTTTCAGACAAAGTGAGCATGAAAAATGTAGCTGCTCCATTTAAACACTCCTTGAACTGGAAGACCTCTTCAGATTAAGCATTTTTTAAAACATCTTTTTGTATAAACTATCTGCAGTGCTGGGGAAACTATTTTTAAACAGTAGTTAGCTACAGTTACAATTTCAGAAAAGTAGTTCGCTAATAGTAAAATTATTTTTCCTAAAAACTAGTTACGGTACAAGTACAATTTACAAAAGTAGTTTCCCTCCCACTACTTTCTTGAAAATAGCTTATAAAACATTTCTTTTGTGAACATATATTCACACCAACGCATATGCGAGGCAGAGGATTTTTCAGACCTAAGATTATGCTAAAGTGTCTTGGAGATTTATAAATGTAAAGTGTGATTATTTTTCCTAGTTACGCAAACTTTAACGAAAGCAAAAGCAGTAGGGCAAGATTGTTACATTGGTCCTGTTAGTTTTTCGGGCCTTTGCAAAAGTGATACATAATCTTCCAGTGGCGTAGGAACACTTTTGATTTAGGGGGTACAAGCTCATGAACCTTACATCTCAAGGATTAAGCCATCTATGGATGACCCCCTCCGAATTTTTTTTTTTTGGGGCGGTTAGTATATTAGAGTTTTTATAAAATACGTATACTGATCAGGAATTCATCCGAATGAACATTGTTATCATCATATTGTTATTAATTATTACCATTATTATTTTTATTGCTGACAAAAAGTTCACATTATTAATTTCTTATCAGAAAATGAATGGAGAAGTGTTTTTTTTTTTTGTGTTCTCGCTTGTTAATTTTTGTACTTTTTTCCATTAAAATATTGAGCAGGGACAAATCAACATTAGGATGAATTTCTGTCAGCAGGGTTTGGAAAAGAGGGATTTCTCAGGAAATGTTATATAACTCTTTACTAGAACGAATTCAATTTCTTTTCATTTTTGTTTACGTTAATAAAGTAAAACCGCAGTGAGATAAAAACTGCTCTACCCACGAAGATAGTACCATTGAAGCATTATGAAGTCTATATTAAAAACTTTGAACGATACATAGGCTGACAATTGATGTAAAAAGTACATTGGTCTGGTGCAAAGCCAAATGATGGTGGAGATATCGAGGAATTGGAGTTCTATGAGGGGTATGTTAAATCCGTAATGCACTTGTTGTATTGCTACAGATCTTAAGACAGAAAACAATTTTAGGTATGTTATCAAGCCCTAGCCCTACCATATGCTGTTTGAAGTTATTAACAAAAACCTCGCACTCGTCGTTTCCCTGCAGAACTAATTTGCTGGAGTTTCCCAGATGGTTGGCCAGTTTTTGGTGGATGAAAAGCCTCCCACTACAAGCTCCGGATATTAAAAAAAAACAGATGACCCGCGATATTTCTTTGAAAAAAAAAAGAGAATAAAAAAAAGTAGCATATAAATTTTACAGTTCACTCTTTATGAATGATTGGTTTGTGTTTGCTCATATCTGGGGGGGAGTACAGTAGATACTAATGTACCCTCTCCAAAATTTGGAGAGGGTACATTACTGCTTTGTACCCCTGTACCCCCGTTCCTACGCCATTGTGTAAACCTTGTGAATATGGAAACAGTGGGATACAAATTTAAAAACATTTTACAAAGGCAAATGAAGATTTTGCTTCTATGTCAAAGTATGACTTTGTTAGATATGTACACACCGTAAGCTAATATTCTTAAGCATAGCGACGTGCGAGGACTGTTGCAGGGGGGGGGTTAGGGGCACGTGCCCTCCTAAAAAGAGACGAAATGTTTAACTTTCTGTATTTTTACACCTTGCTAAAAACACACATCTGTCTATTTTTTGTCCTGTTAAACCTTGTAAAATAATCCAGGTAGTTATTGAAACTCTTGATATCGCCTTTTTTAAAAAGGAATGAATCAAGCGTCAAGTCAATGTGAAGCAGGAAGAAAAGCAGATTATTTTCCAGAATCTGTAATAGAATGTATTACAGCAATTCGGAGCAATGACGATCTAATTTGCTTGAACAACATCAAATGTCTGCTAATAGTATTAGCTGTTATTCCCGTTACAACAGCAATGCCAGAGAGATCCTTCTCAGCTATAAAAAGGCTGAAAACATATCTAAGAGCCACATAAACCAGCAGCGTCCTACAGGACTAGGTCCAATGCATATTCATCAAAATATTGCTCTAAAAATATTGATGAGATTTTGGAGAGATTTGTCCGAATGCACTCAAGGGGACTAACTTTTGGATAACATACATTCTATTCCTTATGTAAAACTGCTACAAAAGTCGCAAATGAATGGCCAGACGGTAGCTGTAAATGTGGCTCTCACCACAAGGGCTGCCCGGCCACATGAGCAGTATCTGACTGCGTATTGTGTAGGGTGATGGTACTGTGATGAAACATGAAGCTCCAGCGTAGTAATAAAAAAAGCTGTTCAATTGTTATTATTGTGTGTAATAATAATTCGTCGGCGAACATATCATAGAAAGTGGTGGATTCATCGTATTATCAGTGAAAGATTGCACAATGGAAAGTTTGCACTTCTTCACAGAAAACTTCGACAGTTCCCAAATAAGTTTTTTGAATGTTCTCTCCTTTGTGAGTGATAGCCTTAAAAAATCTGATACTGTTATGCGGCAATGTATATGTGTGGAAAAAAAATTAGCAGTTGCATTACGGTAAGTTTATTTTAATAATGTTTATTAATAAGTAAGTATTCAAAGTAAAAAAGAATACATCCATGTCAAAGTGAGTGTACGAGCTACACATATATATAAGAACAAAACCAATATTTATTATACTTTTTAACATCGTTTTTGAAATATTCCATAGTCTTGAATATTGCTGTACAATATGAAGTGTTGACGATATAAATACACAAAGAAAATGTTTTGAACCATTCACAATTGAAATAAAGATAACACCGACTCTGAATCAACGTTAGTTACAATTGACGGTGACACTGGATATGACTGTTGGGAAAGTGAATTTGCAGGAGAAAGTGTTTGGATTGAAGTGTGGCGTGGGATTAGCTGGAAAGTATTCCGGGAAATATGTGTCATGGGTGCATATGTAGTGTGGGGCGTACGTTCAGCAGTATCACTCTTATAGGACTGTAGTAATTGCAAAAACTTAATTTTAAAATCAATTATTATCTGTTCACTCACTATCAATAAAAAAATCTTCCGTGATTAATATAAAAAAAAATCGAAACAAAACACACCACTCACCACTCGCTACAAGTGTCAATATGTGTGGCCAACTTTCTTGCTACAAATGAAGCGAGTAAAATGGGTCGGGGTCAATTCTTCTGCGACATGACCTTGATGTCGATTGGCGAAATTTATTGCTGTGCCTGAACATTTCTGTTGCAGGCCTTTGAGTGCATTTCTTGTGCTACAAATGTAGCAGAAATCCGGCAGTAATTATCGCTCGTTTGGCCATAGCCTAAGGTAAGAAATTCGGACATTCGATCAAACTGATAGTGGCATTCAGGGGCGCACCCAGGGGGAGGGGTCCCCACGAGGCCAAGACGTGTTCTATAGTATGATTCAGACAGACCCCCATGAAGCGTGTTTCGTAGTATGATTCCGGACCCCCCCATGAGGCCAAGACGTGTTTTGTAGTAGGATTCAGACAGACCCCCATGAAGCGTGTTTTGTAGTATGATTCTGGACCCCCCACCATGAGGCCAAAACGTGTTTTGTAGTATGATTCAGACAGACCCCCATGAAGCGTGTTTTGTAGTATGATTCCGGACCCCCCATGAGGCCAAGACGTGTTTTGTAGTATGATTCAGACAGACCCCCCATGAAGTGTGATTTGTAGTATGATTCCGGACCCCCCATAAGGCCAAGACGTGTTTTGTAGTATGATTCCGGATCGCCCCCCCCATGAGGTCAAGAACTGTTTTGTAGTATGATTCAGACACCATCGGTGTCCGACACGAGAGATTCCTAACCCTCTAAAAATCTTCCGTGATTAATATCCAAACCACAATCGAAACAAAACACACCATTCGCTACAAATGCCAATATGTGTGGCCAACATTCTTGCTACGAATGAAGCGAGTACAATGGGTCGGGGTCCATTCTTCTGCGACATGACCTTGATGTCGTACTTCTGCGACATGACCTTGATGTCGATTGGCAACATTTATTGCTGTGTCTGAACACTACTGTTGCTGGCCTTTGAGTGCATTTCTTATGCTACAAATGTAGCAGAAACCCGGCAGTAATTATCGCTAAGGTAAGATATTCTGACATTCGATCAAACTGATAGTGGCATTCAGGGGCACACCCAGGGAGGGGGGGGTCCCCACGAGGCCAAGACGTGTTTTGTAGTAGGATTCAGACAGACTCCCATGAAGCGTGTTTCGTAGTATGATTCCGGACCCTCCCATGAGGCCAAGACGTGCTTTGTAGTACGATTCAGACAGAACCCCATGAAGCGTGTTTTGTAGTATGATTCCGGGCCCCCCATGAGGCCAAGACATGTTTTGTAGTATGATTCCGGACCCCCCATGAGGCCAAGACGTGTTTTGTAGTAGGATTCAGACAGACCCCCATGAGGCCAAGACGTGTTTTGTAGTAGGATTCAGACAGACCCCCATGAAGCGTCTTTTGTAGTATGATTCCGGACCCCCCATGAGGCCAAGACGTGTTTTGTAGTATGATTCAGACAGACACCCTCGTGTTTTGTAGTGTGATTCCGGACCTCCCATGAGGCTAAGACGTGTGTTGTAGTATGATTCAGACAGACCCCCCATGAAGCGCGTTTTGTAGTATGATTCCGAACCCCCCATGAGGCCAAGACGTGTTTTGTAGTATGATTCAGACAGACCCCTCATGAAGCGTGTTTTGTTGTATGATTCCCGACCCCCCATGAGGTCAAGACGTGTTTTGTAGTATGATTCAGACACCATTGGTGTCCGACACGAGAGATTACTAACCCTCTAAAAATCTTCCGTGATTAATATCCGAACCACAATCGAAACAAAACACACCACTCACCACTCGCTACAAGTGTCAATATGTGTGGCCAGCTTTCCTGCTACAAATGAAGCGAGTAAAATGGGTCGGGGTCCATTCTTCTGCGACATGACCTTGATGTCGATTGGCGACATTTATTGCTGTGTCTGAACACTTCTGTCGCAGGCCTTTGAGTGCATTTCTTCTGCTACAAATGTAGCAGAAATCCGGCAGTAATTATCGCTCGTTTGGCCTTAGCCTAAGGTAAGATATTCTGACATTCGATCAAACTGATAGTGGCATTCAGAGACGCACCCAGGATGGGAGGGAGGGTCCCCACGAGGACAAGACGTGTTTTGTGGTATGATTCAGACAGCCCCCCATGAAGCGTGTTTTGCAGTATGATTCCGGACCCCCCATGAGGTCAAGACGTGTTTTGTAGTAGGATTCAGACAGACCCCATGAAGCGTGTTTTTTAGTATGATTCTGGACCCCCCCATGAGGCCAAGACGTGTTTTGTAGTATGATTCAGACAGACCCCCCATGAAGCGTGTTTTGTAGTATGATTCCGGACCTCGCATGAGGCCAAGACGTATTTTGTAGTATGATTCAGACAGACCCCCATGAAGCGTGTTTTGTAGTATGATTCCGGGGCCCCCCCATGAGGCCAAGACGTGTTTTTTAGTATGATTCCGGCCCCCCCCATGAGGCCAAGACGTGTTTTGTATTATGATTTAGACAGACCCCCTATGAAGCGTCTTTTGTAGTATGATTCCGAACCCCCCATGAGGCCAAGACGTGTTTTGTAGTATGATTCAGACAGACCCCCATGAAGCGTGTTTTGTAGTATGATTCCGGACCCCCCATAAGGCCAAGACGTGTTTTGTAGTATGATTGCGGACCCCCCATGAGGTCAAGACGTGTTTTGTAGTATGATTCAGACACCATCGGTGTCCGACACGAGAGATTCCTAGCCCTGTAACTGTTCTCAAATTTTCCTAATTGGTGAAGTTCAATTTCTATAATTGCGGAAATCACGCATTACAGAATTTGTTCTAAAATACATTCTCTGAAACTATAATATAGCAATAGAAAAAAATAATTGCATTTGTGGTTAATTCCTTTTCTGAAATATGCATTTTTGCTAAAAGTAAAATCAAAAATGAAAACACCATTTGCAGCTGGATAATTCATGAATACAATGTATTAAATTCTTTTACAGATCAAAACATTTATTATAACAGACACGTCGCCTAAGTATACATACATGAGCATTTTTATTTGCAGAGCCGGACCCCCCATTCCGAATTTCTGGGTGCCCCCCTTTTTCAAGTTTCTGCAACCGCCACGGCGACGTGATGTGAGTGTCGATTCGGAAACGGGTCAAAAATTTGGACCCTGGAGTTACATAATTGGACCCGACCCGAACAAATCTGCTTTGAACTATATATATAGTACATGTACAGGACGTTTAAAAACTCTCTCAACAGTGAGTATCTTAGGTTATACGGAAATAAAGTAAATGCATTATAGGAACGTATAATTTACTCACTTACAGGAAGTATTTGAAACTGCCGTCCTTTATTTGCAAGACATAACCTACCTGTTTTACACATGTTTTCAAACACATTGACGAGGTTCAAAAAGTCAAGTAATGTTAAGGCTAATTTTTATGGCGCCATAGTCAAAATGTTTAAGTTAAGCAATTTGTTGTGTGTTTAATTTCAGTTTCTGCTGTTTTCTTGATAACATATTAAGCTTCAGAATATGTTTCACAGCAGCATCAATTTTCACAAGTTTGTGATGAGTTAAAAGTTTCCAAAATGTAGATGTTGTTCTCATCATTGCCCCTCAGAAGGAAGGGACACTCTTTGTTCTGAAGACACTCTTCATTCATATTGCACGACAAATCATTTTTCAGTCCGCTGGGCACCAGTATCTAGCACAAAATTCCACAGCGTGCATTTGTCTTTGAAACATTTTTTTTTTTTTTTTGGTTTTCAAAAATAAAACAGAAATAAAACCGGGTTGGAACGGGGTCAGGAACTTCACCTTGAGCCGACCCGTTTGACCAGCAAGAAATTGTCTACCCGTTGACCTGTGACCCATTTCCATCTGCAATTTAACTCCTCCAAAAAAAAAAAAAAAAAAAAAAGTAAGAAAAATCCCACTTTTTCACCGTTTTCGGAATACAGCAATGAGTGGTGATGTATTCCTCTTATTTCGCCGAATACCAGTAGATTCGCAAACTCTGCAAAGTGACGAAGATTTCTATCAACAAATGAAAGTACAATTTTTATACGTCCACCTAACACAAGTTTTCCATTGAGGATCCCGGAAGATCTGTACCCGGCAAACTCGTACCCATGCAGTTTTATCCCCTCCTGTTGAGTTTTAACGCCTGAATTTCAGGATTTAGCATCATCTTCGCCCCTTCTAACTATTCCGATACATTTTCCCCCTTCAAATTCGTGAATTATTTCACAAATTGAAGCAATCACGGCATTTTCCTAAAATTGAATTTTAGAAAACTCGTACTCGGGAGATTGTTACTCGGAAAACTCGTACCGGGAGATTGGCCCCCTTTTGTTGCTGAGACGTTACGGGGGCATATATAAATTGCATTAACGGAAGATCTTTCCTCTTTGGTGATTGTCGTTGTTGAATAGCTGTTCTCTTGGAGGAAAACTACTATACTTTCTTCCACATTTAGGAAAACATACCGCGGAAAACTCATACACCTTCTCATATGAGGGAATGTACACAAATTGCATTTCGTACGAGATCTGTCAAAATGTATGAGTTTTTATAGCGATATAAAATGATAATAGGAGATTCCTACTGACATCAAACGGAATATAAAGTCCGTTTCACTGTAAAACACCACACAGCAAAAAATGTCACGTTTTTCATTTAGGGGACGGGCACAAGTTGCTCTTCCTCCGAGGAGCACTTCGAATGTGTGGCAGTTTTCCAAGTTTCCGAATTATGTGGGGTTTTTCCAAGTTATCTAACGACGGGATGAGCTCTTTTGTTTGTTTTTATTTTGAGGCTGGTACATAACGACTTTAGGGCAACCGGCCACAAAAGTTTAAGGGGGCAGGGGGGACATAGAGATTGCTGATTCTTGGCCTATACTGAGAATATAAGTTATTAATATTTCTCTTTTACTTAATTAATGCATAGGCCCTAGGTCTTGGCCTTTTAAACTAATCAATCGCCTTCATATTCATAGCGTTTACATATCAAGCCAAGTTGATAATAGTGCGTTTTTACTTAGGCACTAAATATTAATTCATAGGCACTAGGCCTAGGCCTTTTAAACAGTTTTTATTCTGCCTATGTCACAATTGCAATGTTTACGTATCAACTTATGTTAATAATATTGCGCTTTTACTTAGGTTCTAAATATTAATCCATGGGCCCTAGGCCAGCGATGGAGAACCTTTTCCGACTAGTGTGCTACTTATAGTTTGCTTTAGTGCTTTCAAGTGTTGAGTGTGCCAACTTTTGTTTGCGTTTTTTTAAAATTAACATTAGTGTAAAACTTGTTGCTGAATTCTATTAGCCAAGGCATTTATGTTCAGTTCATAACCTATTGGCTTCAAGGTTATGGGAACCATCAGTAGTCATAAATACTATTTTATTTAAGTCAATCCCAATTTTTACTACAAATTCCTGCTTCACTTCACACATTATACACTGAAGAGCAATTGAATTAGAGATACCTGTCTAATAACGTGTAGCACCACCTTTCGCCCTGATGACGGCGGCGATTCGTCTCGGCATGGACTCGACAAGACACCGGAAGCGTTGGGAAGCCATACGGATCCACGACCCTTGAACAAGCTCCCACAGTTCACGAAGATTTCATAGAGGGGGTCATCTCTCTCGATGGCATCCCAGATGTGACCTAGCTGGCCAAGGAAGCGAGGTCACGTCGGCTGAGTGTTCATCCAACCATTCGGATACAATTCGGGAGCTGCATTGTCTTGTTGCTGGACGAGGTCCCCAGTGGGATGTTGAAGACGCACAAACGGGAGCAAATGGTCGTCCAGGATATCCCGGTAACGTTGACCTGTGAGGGACGATGTCACATGTACCAGGGGTCCCATTTCAGACCACGTAAACAGTCCCCAGACGAGAATGTCACCCCCACCAGCTTGAAGAGTACCCTGCTGGCAAGAAGGATCCATCGCTTCATGTGGTTTGCGCCGTACTCGTATCCTGCCATCCGCATGTACCAACATGAATCTCGACTCATCAGTCCAGGCAACATTTTCCCACATGTCTAAGGTCCAGTGGCGATGTTCCTGAGCCCATGCTAATCTTTGCACCCTGTGATAAGCGGTCAGCAGCGGTACCCTCGTGGGACGATGGCTTCTGTACTCCATAGCGAGGAGATGGTTCTCGATGGTGTGGTTGCTTAAACGTTTTTGTTCACCAGCGTTAAATTGCCGAATGATTTCTTGCACTGTGGCCCGTCTATCCGGTGTTACAATGCGAGCTAGCCGACGATGACACCGCTCATCCCCACGCTGTTGTCCACGGCAGTTGGCCCTTGCAGGGTTGGTGACACAGTGGCTCGTGAAAATCCCAGTACCTGCACGACTTCCGAGATGGAGCGACCCATTCGTCGGGCCCCGACAATTTGCCCACGATCAAATGCGCTTAGATTCTTCGTCTTACCCATACTGCGTCCGACTCTTACTGATTCCCATCGCATCACTACTTATATTGTCGGATCGCTGCATACGTCAGGTCGTTTCCGTTTACTGGGCCGCCCACAGCGCCACATTTGCATAACGCCAGCTGTCTCTAATTCAATTGCTCTTCAGTGTATCTTTCCCTGTGGCTGTAGTTGACAAACTCAGAAATCGGCCCCCCCGTCCCATCACATTTCCACTAGAAAATCTAACAGAAATATCTAACCTTGTTTGTGACGCCACATCAGTGCTTTAATCAAGACATATTGAAAACTTATCGGCGTTGTCCAAATAAGATTTAATATGATTTGTAACATCTTCACTCATTCTTGTTATTCTATCTTTAAGAGAGTCCCTTCTGGCTGGCATTTCCTTAATTCTATTCACAATTTGTTACTTGTTGGGAAAATCTTTCAATAATATGTCAGACCTGGCTAAGAAAGCCGCCTTCAAAAAGTCGCCATCACAAGGTGGCTTCCCACGCTGTGCAATACAGCGAAATAGACGAAAACTAGCCGCAGGTATATTGTTCCATGGCCTGGAATGAAAATACGGAACAATTCGATTGTTTTTCATATTGTTTCACTTTTTGTGAAATATACTATCTTGTTTCTTCATTTGACATAGAAAACATTTTTATGATTTCTCTCAAAAGGACGCTATACATTGAATTTGCGGAACACTACTGTTTCCGTACATAAGGCAACAGAAAGCTTAATTGTTTTGCTCAATGATTCCGAACTCCAATGTCTATAATGTTCTTGAAGGGAGGACTACAGGCTCCAAAACGTCGGAGATGTAGCGGTGGCTGTTGAGTGTACCGGCGATGCGTACCAGATAGGTGGGGGTGTCATATTCAATTGCGCCCCAAACCATAACGCCAAGCAACGGACCGGTATGGCGATGCATAATGTAGGCGTCATACAGTCTCTCGCCGCGGTGCCGCCACACGCGGATCCGACCATCGTGGTGTTGCAGGCCGAAGCGGGATTCGTTGGAGAAGACAATGTCATGCCATTTCGTAGTCCAGGTGCGGCGTTCGACGTCTCAGTGCTGCCGCACTCGCCGGTGGTGTAACGTTAATGGTAATCGGAGCAATGGGTGCCGTGCGACAAGTCCCCCGCTCCTGCAGACGACGTCGAACACTACGTGCTGACACAGGTTGTTGCGCAACACACCCTAATTCCTGCGCTAACGTTCGTGATGTGGCGGTGCGAGTCGTCAATGCCCGCCGCGCAACATGCCGGTCCTCTCGTTCGGTGGTGTAGCGCAGCAGCGGCAATCGCTCACGTCCGTCCGTCCGTCCCTCCTGCACCCACCGAATCCATACTCGCCTCACTGTGGCTGGATGTCGTCCCACACGGGCGCCGATGTTTCGGCACGATGAACCGCTGTCTCAATAAGCCACTATTCGTCCTCTGTCGAACTCCGAAACGTGCTGGAATGACTGCCGTATTCTGCGACGAGGCATCAGGAAGCTTCCCACGCACAGGTCCGGCAGCACAACACACTTCCACTACTTACACCCCGCCTTCTGTGTACCCTTCTTATAGTGCTTCTCGGTGGCGTGCCGGGCGCACATGATTTGCACATGCCCTGCAATGCTAATCGTTTGCATGTCCTCTCGTGGGTAATGCATGCTGCGAATTTCAGGCCAATCGGATGCTTCCTTCTTGGTGTTGCATTTTGTGTGGCCAGCAGTGTATATTCTGTCATAATACGAGAGAAGAAGTAATATCCTGTGCCAGAATAACCAATATTCATGCGATATGCTATTCACAATATGCGATCCAAAATCTACAGAACTTCAAAATCAGTTCCTTTGACAGACGATTGAAATTTAACAGTTAATCAAACCTCAAGTATTCCCGCGAATCCAGTACGTATGAAAAAATCTTAATCCTTGCTCCTTTCTGATTCCATTTTTTGTACTTGGAGTCCCTGATAAAAATTCGGACGGACAAATGAGTACGACAAAATGTTTTCTCTCTCTTTATTTTGGTTCGGTGTTAATGGTTCACCGTGAGTAATTCAGTGGGTTATAAGTAGTTCCGGTCTCAAATTCGGGGCCACTCGTTCCGCTAAAGGAAGAGAGCAAGTGCTGTAAGATAAACACATCATCCATGCTTGGACTGTGATTCGAATCCGGTCCCATCCTGGAGGAATTGTTAGAAGCTAATGCTAGGAAGAGAGCAAGCGCTGTAAGATAAACACATCATCCATGCTTGGACTGTGATTCGAATCCGGTCCCATCCTGGAGGAATTGTTAGAAGCTAATGCTAGGAAGAGAGCAAGTGCTGTAAGATAAACACATCATCCATGCTTGGACTGTGATTCGAATCCGGTCCCATCCTGGAGGAATTGTTAGAAGCTAATGCTAGGAAGAGAGCAAGTGATGTAAGATAAACACATCATCCATGCTTGGACTGTGATTCGAATCCGGTCCCATCCTGGAGGAATTGTTAGAAGCTAATGCTAGGAAGAGAGCAAGTGCTGTAAGATAAACACATCATCCATGCTTGGACTGTGATTCGAATCCGGTCCCATCCTGGAGGAATTGTTAGAAGCTAATGCTAGGAAGAGAGCAAGTGCTGTAAGATAAACACATCATCCATGCTTGGACTGTGATTCGAATCCGGTCCCATCCTGGAGGAATTGTTAGAAGCTAATGCTAGGAAGAGAGCAAGTGCTGTAAGATAAACACATCATCCATGCTTGGACTGTGATTCGAATCCGGTCCCATCCTGGAGGAATTGTTAGAAGCTAATGCTAGGAAGAGAGCAAGTGCTGTAAGATAAACACATCATCCATGCTTGGACTGTGATTCGAATCCGGTCCCATCCTGGAGGAATTGTTAGAAGCTAATGCGAGGAAGAGAGCAAGTGCTGTAAGATAAACACATCATCCATGCTTGGACTGTGATTCGAATCCGGTCCCATCCTGGAGGAATTGTTAGAAGCTAATGCGAGGAAGAGAGCAAGTGCTGTAAGATAAACACATCATCCATGCTTGGACTGTGATTCGAATCCGGTCCCATCCTGGAGGAATTGTTAGAAGCTAATGCTAGGAAGAGAGCAAGTGCTGTAAGATAAACACATCATCCATGCTTGGACTGTGATTCGAATCCGGTCCCATCCTGGAGGAATTGTTAGGAGCTAATGCTAGGAAGAGAGCAAGTGCTGTAAGATAAACACATCATCCATGCTTGGACAGTGATTCGAATCCGGTCCTATCCTGGAGGAATTGTTAGAAGCTAATGCTAGGAAGAGATCAAGTGCTGTAAGATAAACACATCATCCATGCTTGGACTGTGATTCGAATCCGGTCCCATCCTGGAGGAATTGTTAGAAGCTAATGCTAGGAAGAGAGCAAGTGCTGTAAGATAAACACATCATCCATGCTTGGACTGTGATTCGAATCCGGTCCCATCCTGGAGGAATTGTTAGAAGCTAATGCTAGGAAGAGAGCAAGTGCTGTAAGATAAACACATCATCCATGCTTGGACTGTGATTCGAATTCGGTCCCATCCTGGAGGAATTGTTAGAAGCTAATGCTAGGAAGAGAGCAAGTGCTGTAAGATAAACACATCATCCATGCTTGGACTGTGATTCGAATCCGGTCCCATCCTGGAGGAATTGTTAGAAGCTAATGCTAGGAAGAGAGCAAGTGCTGTAAGATAAACACATCATCCATGCTTGGACTGTGATTCGAATCCGGTCCCATCCTGGAGGAATTGTTAGAAGCTAATGCTAGGAAGAGAGCAAGTGCTGTAAGATAAACACATCATCCATGCTTGGACTGTGATTCGAATCCGGTCCCATCCTGGAGGAATTGTTAGAAGCTAATGCTAGGAAGAGAGCAAGTGATGTAAGATAAACACATCATCCATGCTTGGACTGTGATTCGAATCCGGTCCCATCCTGGAGGAATTGTTAGAAGCTAATGCTAGGAAGAGAGCAAGTGCTGTAAGATAAACACATCATCCATGCTTGGACTGTGATTCGAATCCGGTCCCATCCTGGAGGAATTGTTAGAAGCTAATGCTAGGAAGAGAGCAAGTGCTGTAAGATAAACACATCATCCATGCTTGGACTGTGATTCGAATCCGGTCCCATCCTGGAGGAATTGTTAGAAGCTAATGCTAGGAAGAGAGCAAGTGCTGTAAGATAAACACATCACATCCATGCTTGGACTGTGATTCGAATCCGGTCCCATCCTGGAGGAATTGTTAGAAGCTAATGCTTCGGAAACCACGGTTTTTTTTTGGGGTTTTTTTTGAGTAAAAGAAAACAGGTAACTTTGTGACCACCAACACACATAAGCAGCAGCAACATACAGAAATATCAAGTAGACGTGGGAAAAGTATTAGTAGAACTCTTGCACTGTTAAAAGCTTTATATTAGGTACACCGAAGCATGGTGTTTCACCAGCGGCACCACCATTTGGGGATAAAGAACCCTTTTGTGTGTTTCAAGACAATCAAAAAGCATGTTAGAATCAGAGCCAGATTTACGCAAGGGCACACGGGGCCCGTGCACAGGACCCCCATGGACTATGGCCCCCAATTTAAGCACTAACATTTAATTTTTATTATGATGGGCAGCGAAAACGGCGACAGCGGCGTGCAACAGTTAATTTTCACCGAGCGCAAATATGCATCGATATGTTGCTTCAAAAAATCGATTATTAATATCCATTTGAAAGATGGCAATTCGGCGGGCTACACTTGTTTAAATGAGTTTTATTTTAAAAATTAACTTGAATATTTAAAGAAGTACCGTATGTTTAGTAGCCCATGTCTGCTGTTTATGCCACATAGTGTGCAGAAACATGGGTTATCTAACACCACAAGTAAACGTTCATTCTCATTATTAAAGAGTCTTGTGACGTATATTCTAAATTAACTGTGTGAACGTCGCGCATGAATGTATGAGAGAAGAACGATAGATAAAAACAACGATGCAACAGTTACTCGTGTGTGGTGGGTATGTGGCTATGTGAATTACGTTATACCTGGAAGTGCGATATCTATGCTATTGATATAATGCTGAAATAAAGAATCCATTACAGTAAGCTGACTTCTTTCTTATGTTTCGTCTGGCCGTAAAGGTTTAATCAAGGAAGTGTTCCATCGTATTCTTACCTAAGGATTTAGAGATAACGTAAGAACGACAATATTTCAGCACGAAATAAATTACGTTAAAGACTGAAATATTCATTAAGATCAACAATGAGACAATCACAATTAACATCTTTAGCACTTCTAACGTTTGAAAATGATCTGACTACATCTTTAAGTTACACAGTGCGACAAAGAATTTTTAAGACTGGGTCTGTAAAATGAAATAGAAACAAGAAATTATAATTTGTTTTGGTCTGTTATTCAAAATAAGTCCCTCCGGCTTCAATACACTTGTTACAGCGATTTAATAATGATTCGAATGCCTGTTCCAGTTCACTTTGCGGAATTGCCTACAAAGCACGCGTCGAAGCTGTTTGTATGGTCAAAATATCATCAAAATAACACCCTTTTAACGTCATTTTAGGTTTTGGGAACAAAGAAAAGTCGCAGGGTGCTAAATCAGGTGAATACGGTGGATGATTCAACACACAGACGTTATTTTTCGCCAAAAAACTACGAACAAGAAGTGAGGTGTGACTGGGTGCATTATCGTGAAACAAACACCAACTGTTTTCATCTCGATATTCTGGACGAATGCGACGAATTCTACCCATCAAACGCCTCAAAACATTTAAATAAAACTCACCAGTAATTGTTTGTCCACTTGGAACAAATTCTTTATGGATAACCCTTACTATCGAAGAATGTAATGAGCACTGTTTTGATTTTCGATGGAATTTTTCTTGTTTTTTTGGCTTGTGGCGAGTTTTTTGACTTCCATTCCGCACTTTGTCGCTTTGTTTTAGGATCATATTGAGAACACCATGTTTCATCGCCAGTAACAATCGATTTTAAGAAGTTTGGATCATTTTCAGCGGCTGAAATGATGTCTCTGCAATGTGCACTTCTCCTTGATTTTTGTTCATTGGTTAACGTGTGTGGAACAAATTTAGCACAGACCTTTATTTTTGCCCAAATCTTCATGCAGGATGGTTCGAATCGTTTCTTTGTTGATGTTTAAAGACTCTTCCATCATTCTTAGTGACGCACATCGATTGTTTGCCACGAAATCACGCACTTTTTCAATAATCTCAGGTGTCATAGATGAACTTGGTCTTCCGGTATGTTTATCATCTTCTAGCGTCTCTCTTCCGTCCAAAAACCGTTTGTGCCACAGGAAAACATTTGATATACTTAAACAAAACTCACCGTAAACTTGTTTCATCATTTGGTACGTTTCCGAGGCACTTTTATCAAGTTTTGCGTTAAATTTAATAACAGCCCTTTGTTCCATCTTAATAATTCAACATTAAAAATATTTTACTTCTCTAATGAACGGCCGTTTCGTTTGAGTTACTTTAACAACTGCGCAGTACTTTTGGCAGAAAGCAAGCAGATGGTCACGGTTTATAACGCATTCGCGATAACACTGGTGGCACCACCGTAGGCTGAAATCTAGCGCCAGTCTTAAAAATTCTTTGACGCACTGTGTATGATAAACTGATTACTGATTTGGCCTTAAAGAAGGCAAGGAAACGCCCACTGCGATGAATACAAAGTGAGTTCGTGTACTTTTGTGTCAGCGACTGGAGATAAAATGTTTACTTTTAATTTAGAATTTTTAAACATTTATTGTTTCTTGCATTTATTAAAGTAGATGATACTTGTGTATTAAGGCAGCACTTCTTGTGCTTTATACAATTATACGCGCAATTGTAGAATAATTGCGCGAAGAATCAAGGGTGCTGCCTTAATACGCAAGTACCATTGCTAATTTATTAAGAGTACGATTCATGCCCGGGGATGGAGGGCTCCCAAGTCGTTTGCACCCAGGGCCCCACTATTCTTAAGTCGGGCTCTGGTTAGAATGAGGTCCACTTTACGCCAATCGGGTCGGATACCATGACATGTTGCTGAATTGAATCATATTTTTGTGTTTCATGCACCAACCAAGGGGGTAGAGTAGTAAATGAGTAGTATGAGGGAGTAAGATTATCCCCCAACTTGCCACAAAAAATTTAACAGTGTATGAGCGTTTTAAAAATGGGTAACTTCACACTTTAACAACTATACCCAAATCGCACGTCTAGAGTTCGTAGAATTTCGTACCGTTACACACTCTCAGAATCTTCCATTAACACATCTTAGAAACGGCAATTTGTCGTCAATATAAGAAAGGAATTACGGAAAGGTTTCTGAAAATTCAAAATTTTCCTGGGGTACCAGAAATCCGTTAAATTCAGGTTTCTTTCCGTCATTCGACTGAAAATGTTGCATCAGAAATATACTTCGTTAATTCACGAAAGGAAACACGGAAAGTTGGCTCGTGAATTTGAAAAATATTTCTACAGTGCACGTCAGATTTTTCAAAAAACCGACATTGCTCCCTCACGTCAGATTTACACAGAACCATTGTGTTCTTTTTGTAAGAGAAGTGGTCAACAAAGTACACTGCTGTGCAAAAATTAAGGACGAAGCGGAGATATTAGCATAACAGCGGAATGAGCAGGCAGAACGGACCTAAAGACCACTCGGGAGATAGACTAGGGTCCGGTACGGTAGGGCATGAGCATATATGCAGCATGACGTGGGGGGGTCGAAAGGGTATAAAGCACACGGGCGCTCAGCAATTCGGTGAAAGCTATCGCACGGTGTACATCGGTTTGAACGACGTCGAGTTGCTGCCACCGTGTGATATGGCCAACAGGCAATCCAGTAGACGACATCTGAATGACTTTACCCGAGGTCGCGTCATTGGGAAGCTGGACGAAGGTCAAAGTGTGACAGTGTGGCCGAGGAGTTCGGGATCGCTCGCTCACAGCATCGTTTCACAAACTTGGAGAGCATTTCAAACGACAGGAACATCTGTCCGAGAGTTTAGGAGTGGTCATCCATGAGCAACCGCGGCGGCTGACGACCGGTATATTGTCCTACCGGCAAGAAGAGACAGACGGTAGACAGCGGGAGAAATCGCAAGGCACATGCAACAGACAACTGGACGTCCGTTATCGCGTTTTATCGTGACCAGGAGGTTGCACAAAGGTGGTCAATTTGCACGACGACCAGTACGGTGTGTGCCATTAACGCCTGCTCATTGGAGACAGCGGTTTCTGTGGGGTCAGGAACATAAGACTGGACACATCAGCAATGGGGTCGAGTTCTCTGTACGGATGAGAGCCGATTTAGTCTGACGAGCGATTCTGGACGTATACACATCTGGAGAGAGCAGGGAATACGCAAACACACCTCCAACATCATCGAAAGGGTCCTGTTTGGAGGTTGTGGAGTTCTCGTTTGGGGCGGTATCATGCTTGGTAGCCGTACTGACCTCCACATATTCCAAGGAGGTTCAGTCACTGGTGTCCGCTATTGTACCGAGGTTCTCCTGCCTCACGTGCGTCTGTTTAGAGGTGCTGTGGGTCCTGAGTTCCTCTTTACGGACGGCAACGCTACACCTCATCGTACAGTGGCTGTCGCAGAGCTGTTGGAGAGTGAAGATATTCAACGCATGAATTAGCCTGCAAGGTCCCCGGACCTTAATCCAATCTAACACGTGTGGGACCTTCTCGGGAGACGCTTGGCAGCACGTCACCAGCCGCCAGCAACGACTCCACAGCTGTGATTGGCGCTACAAGAGGAATGGGCCGCGATGCCTCAACAGCTCCTTGACAACCTCGTCCTCGGCAATGACAGACGTTGTAAATATTGCAACGCAGTCAGGGGTGATCATATCCCCTACTAAAGACTGGAGTTTTCTTGGCAGCCTCCTGTCACATGGACGCTTCTGTCTTCTGTTCAGTTGTGCTCGAAGCTACCTTTTCAATAAAGTGCCTTTGTATCCTTAGGATTCCTTGTTTGGGCGGTTTTGCTCACTTGTCCCATATTCTTACATCTTGGGATCTTATGGTATGATTTGAGTCGATGTGGAGCACTTCTGCACGACGTTACATTCGAAAAACCGTCTCGTCCTTAATTTTTGAACGCCAGTGTAGGAAGAAACTTACTTACCGTGACAAAAATTATGAAAAAATCGAAAGAGTACCCTGGTACGTTTTGTACACTATTCATTTTATGCATTTTCACATGACAAGACCTTTGTGCGTGTGAAATAAAGTAAGTGATTCGACAGTCTACATTTATTTATTTACAACACATAGCATTTATTCTCATAACTCACGACCTCACTGGGCCACAGTCCGGTACATACTAAATGGAATTAAATCGTTGCAACAAACAATAAGGTTTACTAATTCGTGACATTGAGTGGTACTTAGGTAGGTGGATTAATGAATGTTATTGTCGTAAAATCAATAAAAGAAGATATATTAGTCATAGCTGAAGATATATTAGTCATGTGCTGATGATATCTTAGTCATGTGCTGTCATGTGTTGATCCGTCAAAGAATCAGCACACGTGAACGACGAGAACTGAAAACTAGGACAACTTACCTAGGCAAAATAATCCCCCTCGGCATCGACACATAGTTGCCATCTGTCCGGAAAAGATATGATCCCGGAAGTCTTGTGGCTGGGACCCGAAGAAGTCATCGACTGCACGTTGAACCTCGTTGTCTGTCGTGAACTGTTTCCCGGACAGGAAATGATCCAGACGGTGAAACAGATGATAGTCTGTCGGAGACAATTCCGGGGAATCGGCAGGATGAGACAGTGCTTTATAACCCAAGGCATTTAGTGTCAGCAACGTTCGTTGTGCGACATGAGGGCGAGCGTTGTCCTGGAGCAGAAGAACACCATGTCTGTTGACCAAAGCCGGTTGTTTCTGCAGATATTTCCGATGCATCTGGTGTAATTCAGCACAATAACATTCTGCAGTGATGGTTTGGCCTCTTGCCAAGAAACTCCAATGAATTATTCCGGCTGTGGACCACCAGACAAGGAGCATCATCTTCTCGGTGTGTAGGTGTGGCTTAAGATGCCGTCCAGCAGGCTGTGCCTTGCTTAACCATTGCGCAGGTCGTTTACGATTATCATAAAGGACTCACTTCTTGTCGCAGGTGACCTAATCGATGCAGTAGAAGCTCCTGTATATCCCTGGAAAGCAACGACGTGCAGACTTCCAAACGCCTAGTCTTGTTAGCAGTTGTGAACTCATGCGGCAGCCATACAGCCAGCTTTTGACCTTACCTGTTTCGCCGTCTGGATCACTTCCTGTCCGGGAAACGTCGAACAACTGTCGTGTGGTGACACCAACCTTTGCCGCTATCTCACGACACGTTTCTCGAGGGTCCGCTTGAACCACACGTAACAGAACATCGTCAGAACAACAACAGGTCGCTGACCACGTGCATCGTTTTGCAGGTGCGTATCTCCGTTTCAAAACTTCACAAACCATCGCCGAATGATTCGTTCGCCGATGGTTGTTTAAGGACCTGGGGTCAGACACTCCCTTCCTAAAATCCTCTACATCTGATCTGATCTCTGTGTGTGTGTGTGTGTGTGTGTGTGTGTGTGTGTGTGTGTGTGTGTGTGTGTGTGTGTGTGAGGGGGGGTCTTCGGGTCCGTACAATCCTTGAGATAGATTGAGAACGAATTAAGAATTAAAAGCTCTATATATACGTATATACACGAACGAGTCACATTATTTTGACCACCAGCTAATATATCCAGAGTAGCCGTTGTGTGCAGCGCGGACAGCAGTTTAACCGGCTGTGAGTTACTCCATAAAGTGCTGGAAGGTTTTCACAGGTATGTGGAGCCATGAAGACTGCAGTGCATCTGACAGCTGCTGAAGGGTGCGTGGTGGAAGATCCACAGAGCGAACAACACGATCGAGGTGGTCCTACAGATGCTCAATTGGGTTTAAGTCTGGGGAATTAGGGGGCCAGGGATGTACTTTGAAGTCTTCATCGTGCTCTTCCAACTGTTCTCGGACATTTCTAGCTGTGTGATACGTCGCATTGTCGTGCTGGAAGATCCCGGATGTAGTTAAAAATACCCACGGGAGAAAATACCCGCAGAACAAACGGTTCACTGTAAACTGCCACACAGGAACACTGACGTGTGGCAGTGTTCCGGTGTGGATATTTACCGACAACCCTGCCATACATCTTTCAGCAACTTGGCCACAAAAGTTCAAGGGAGGGGGGGCATAAAGATTGCCGTTTCTGGGCCTATATTGAGAACTGAATTGGGAACTCCAAATGAATTTCGAGAAACGTTCCATGTCCATGTAAGCCAAGCGCGAGAATTGTTCTTTAATTTGAAGAAATAAATTCCCGAGGATCCGATGAACACTTGGTTTGGGGGGAGGGCTCCATTCCCAACATCCGTAATAGTATATTCTGGGCCACTGGAGTCTGTCAGTGTATCCAGGGTGCTCCCCTTGAAGCGTCCGCGAAGTACGTGAGCTTTGTGGTGGTGGTGTGGGGGGAGGGGGAGGGGGGAGCTTCCCTCAAAATGTTAAAATGGACGTAGAGCTGTAAACATTAGAACCATGCTTTATATAATGATTCGGTACACGATCACGAATTTTCAGGAGGGTGGCGTGAATTCACTCTCCCCAAAGTTTTTAATAACGCAGACAGTATTCAAGGTAAGGGATTTGCTCGCAATTCCTATGCTTCATGCTGTGTTTAGTGGCAGACTATGTATGCCCTTCCTCCCTCCCCTAGAAATTTGGTGAAATCTGTAAAAGCGACACGAGGTGCTTGGTATGGAATGCTCTAACCCCAACTTCCGTAATTTTATATTCTGGACCTCTAGAGTCGGTCAGTGTATCCTTGATGTTACTGCTGTAGAGCTCTTAGAAACTGGGGGGGGCAGGGTAAACTCACCCCACCCTCCTGAAAATTCGTGGTCGTGTACAGAACCATTATATAAAAAATGGTACTAATGTTTACAGCTGTACGTCTACTTTAACATTTTGGGGGAAAGTCACCCCAAAGCTCACGGACCTCGCGGACGCTTCAAGAGGAACATCCTTCATACATTGACAGACTCCAGCGGCCCAGAATATAATATTACGGAAGTTGGGGGGGGGGAGCCCCCACCAAACCAAGTTTACCTCGGATCCTCGGCAACTTCTTTCTTTAAATTAAAGTATAATTCTCGCTTGGCTTACATCTATTCTCGAATTTCGTTTGGAGTTGCCAGTTCAGTTCTCAATATAAGCACAGAAACAGCAATCTTTATAGCCCTCACCCCTTTAGACTTCTGTGGCCAAGTTGCTGATAGGTGTGTGGCAGAGTTGCCGTTAAATTGCCACACGGCAACACTGCGACACATCAGTGTTCCTGTATGGCAGTTTACAGTGAACCGTTTCTAATGAGGGTATTTCCTCCGGGGGTATCTTTACCGTTTATCGAAGATCCCATCCGCCCCAGGGAAGACAATCAGCATGTATGAGTGTTCTTGGTCTGCAAGGACGGACTCATAACGAATTCGGTCCATAGTGCCTTCCACAGGTATGAGTGGACCCAGAGAATGCCACGAAACCATTCCACAGACTATAACGCTGCCCCCAGCATCTTGTGCTCTTTCAGCAATGGTTGAAGAGTATTTGTTCTCAGATGTTTCCCGCCTTATACGCCAATGTCCATCCGTTCGATGAAACAGAAAACGTGGCTCATCGGAGAAGGCAATCCTTTGCCAATCAGCGGAGGTCCAATTCCGATACTGCCGTGCAAATGTAAGCCTTTTCTGCCGATGCACCTTCGTTAGCATAGGTGTAGTGATCCATCGTCGGCATCGAAGCCCCAAGCGCAGCAGGGTTCGCCGAACTGTCGTTTTAGACACACTTCTGGTAGCCCCTGGTTCATTCGGCCAGTGAGTTGCTCCACTGTAGCGGATCGATCGGCCCTCACGCACCTTCGCAGCCGACGTTCACCTCTCACATCAAAGGCTCGTGGTGCTCCTCAGTTTCCACGTCGCTTATCGCAATGGTGCCATTTCTCCAATCACGATACATTGTAACCACAGCAGCACGCGAACAGTTCACAAACTGCGCTGTTTCAGAAATACTGCCACCCTTGGCCCGAAAGCCGATAATCATCCCTTTTTGCAAATCTGATAAATCGCTCCTTTTATCCATGAGAGCAACGAGTGATATGTTTTCCGATTGCCTACAGCACACCTTATATACCCTCCAAGCTAGTTCACGACGCGTGTTTCTTTCACTGGCTAAGCCCTGTTAAAGTGAAAAGTAGCAAATTTTTCTCAGTCCATTTTTTTCCATTTTTTTTATTTTCAAAGATTTTGGGCTTCTTCGGGTTGGAGTAGTTTTTCCGGGAGACTTTCACAGATGAACCAAATTCATGGACCCCGACCCCACCACCCTCCCTTGAGAAATTTCTGGTTACGCCACCAATGAAATTAAATGTTTTAACGTGACGATCAGATTTCACCAGTGGTTTTGATAATGACGTACTGTTACCCATTTTTGTTACATTGAAATTTTCTTTTTGGGATTTACTTTGGTACTCTTGGGAAAGATGATTAGCACCGAAAAATGAAAAAAAGAGAAAACAAAGGAAAGTTTTTGGGTACCGTGTTATTCTTAAAAAAACAAACAAAAAAAAAAAAAACCAGCAAATAGCAGGAAAAGATAAAGTTCCTGGAAAATTGTCAAGACTAATCTATTAAATGCAAAAGAAAAAAAAAATATTTGAACCTGAAATCTAAAAGTGGAGGTACCGTAATATATATGAATTTCTATTTACGCCATTTAATTCAAAATTTGCATGTCTTGAAAAGTTAGAAATTATAAAAATGTTGATTGCATTGTACTCTCCAATGACAATGCACTTTTTTCTGTCGTTCTTGAAAAAAGAAAAAAATTCGCAAGAAAGAAAACCGTGGGAAGAAAAAGGCATGGATTGTCATTCTGGTACATGTGTCCAAAGCCAAGAGAAAAAACAAGAAAAATGGCCCCGAATTTTCAGGCGTAATGAGCACGTCTTTTCATTCCGTTATGATGCAAATTAAATTTATCAAAGCTATTCAAAATCAGTGGAACCTGTATGGAAAGCAATAGTATCTGACCAAAGAAAGATGCATTTCAATCGGGTTTTTAATCCCGCAGATATTGCTGTAAACGGAGGCGTGAACTTACGCCATCTGATTGCAGATTTGTACGTTAAGAAAAATTTGAACTTATATAAGAAACATTTCGCAGCGGAAACGCTCTCCAACAAAGAAATAATTTTTCAAATCGGACTCTTCAAAGCATAGATATGGACAAATATATGATATGCATCTAAGCCCCCTGGTGGAAAAAGCCTGCATTATTTTAGGAAGAAAAAATTCTCTAAAGGTTTTTCGGTGTGAGAAGTATCGGTCCAAGAAAAAAAAATAGTCGAGTTTCAGGAGCTTAGATTTTGCTGCAAGTACATCAGAAGCAGAAATTAACACTTATGCCCCCTGGTGACTAAACCATTCTTTATCGAATATTAGAATTTATATGAAAAACATTTTCCATCAGGAGTTGTATGCGATACAGGAAGAATTTTTCAAATCGGAGTTTTAGAAGCAGAAATATTAAGGAAAACGCAATTTACCTTTGCGCCCTCTGGCGGAAAGTCTATGTCTTACTTGAAAATTTTGAATTTACATGAAAAAACATTTCACATCGTAAACACTATCAGACAAAGAAAGAATTTTTCAAATCGGATTCCTAGAAAGAGAGATATTGACAAAAATAAGACATACATCTACGCCTCCTGGAGTAGAAATCATGCATTATTTTGAGAAGAAAATGTTTCTAAAATGTATTTCGACGTGAGTATTACCGGTCCACAAACGAATTGTTTCAATCGAGATTTTAGAAGCTCAGATTTTTCTGCATATTCATCAAGTGGAAATTAAGGCTTACGCCCCCTGGTGGCAAAACAATTTGCTTCCAAAAATTAGAAATTACATGCAAAAGATTTACTAATAGAAGCTATATCCGCTGCAGAAAGAATTTTTCAAATCGGAGTTTCAGAAGCAGAGATATAGGGAGAAACGCAATTTACCTTTACGCCCCCTAGTAGAAAGTCTATGAATTACTTGAAAATTTTGGAATTATATGAAAAACATGTCACACTGAAAGAATTTTTCAAATAGGACTATTAGAAGCAGAGATATTAACAAAAATAAGATATTTATCTACTACCCCTGCCAGAGAAACCATGCAATATTTTAAGAAGAAAATATTCTGAAAAGGTTTACCGAGGTGAGTGGCATCTTTCCACGAACGATTTTTTTCAATCGAGATTTTAGATGCTCAGATTTTATGGCAAATACAGCAGAAGAAATAATTAACACTTACACCCCCTGGTGGCCAAAGTATTTTTCACCAAAAATTGGAAATTATATGCAAAAAGATTTTCCACCGGGAGCTGTATCCGCTGAAGAAAAAAATCAAATTGGAGTTTTAGAAGCAGAGATATCGGGGAAAACGTAATTTACTTTTATGCCCCGTAGCGGAAAATCTATGCTTAGCTTGAAAAAGTAATTATACCTAAAATACTCTTCGACATAAATGGAATCGAAACATAAAATAATTTTTTCAATCGGGTGTTTGAAGCAAATATGTGGAATAAAACATATTTTTTAATTCAACATCATCTGCATTTACGCCCTCTAGCGGCGAAATTGTACGTCGTAAAAAAAAACGAAATGAAGGATCATCATTCGCATATTTCAAGCTCCCCAATACAAAAAGAATTTTTCAAATCGGAATAATAGTTACAGAGATATGGTGTCTACAAGCGGACGGATGGACAAACCGATAACATAAGCGCGATCCTTTTTTACAAAAGACGCGCTAAAAAAGGGAAAGTATTTGTCGTACTTATAGAATGAGTTGGATGAGGACGGGGCTGGATTTGGGGATTTTACCACCCCTCTACTTCCAGTAATGGTACAAATATTGATTTTGATGAAACAATATTAAGTACATTTGTTATCTATACACTGAAGAGCAATTGAATTAGAGATACCTGTCTAGTAACGTGTAGCACCACCTTTCATCCTGATGACGGCGGCGATTCGTCTCGGCATGGACTCGACAAGACACCGGAAGCGTTGGGGAGCCAAACGGATCCACGACCCCTGAACAAGCACCCACAGTTCACGAAGATTTGATGAAGGGGGTCATCCCTCTCGATGGTATCTCAGATGTGTTCGATGGGATTGAGGTCAGGTGATCTCACTGGCCAAGGAAGCGAGGTCACGTCGCTGGAGTGTTCATCCAACCATTCGGATACAATTCGGGAGCGATGGCACGGTGCATTGTCTTGTTTCAGGATGAGGTCCCCAGTGGGATGTTGAAGACGCACAAACGGGAGCAAATGGTCGTCCAGGATATACCGGTAACGTTGACCTGTGAGGGACGGAGTCACGCGTACCAGGGGCCCCATTTCATTCCACGTAAACAGTCCCCAGACGAGAATGCCACCCCCACCAGCTTGAAGAGTACCCTGCTGGCAAGAAGGATCCATCGCTTCATGTGGTTTGCGCCGTACTCGTATCCTGCCATCCGCATGTACCAACGTGAATCTCGACTCATCAGTCCAGGCAACATTTTTCCATATGTCTAGGGTGCAGTGGCGATGTTCCCGCGCCCATGCTAATCTTTGCACCCTGTGATGTGCGGTCAGCAGCGGTACCCTCTTGGGACGATGGCTTCTGTACCCCATAGCAAGGAGATGGTTCTGCATGGTGTGGCTGCTTACACGTTTTTGTGCACCAGCATTAAATTGCAGAGTGATTTCTTGCACTGTGGCACGTCTATCCGCTGTTACAATGCGAGCTAGCCGACGATGACCCCGCTCATCTCCACGCTGTTGTCCACGGGAGTTGGCCCTTGCAGGGATGGTTTTACCGGATTCGATGTACTCACGGTGCACCCTTGACACAGTGGCTCGTGAAAATCCCAGTGCCTGCACAACTTTCGAGATGGAGTGACCCATTCGTCATGCCCTGACAATTTGTCCACGATCAAATGCGCTTAGATCCTTCGTCTTACCCATATTGCGTCCGACTCTTACTGATTCCCGTCGCATCACTCCTTATATTGTCGGATCGCTACATACGTCATGTCGTTTCCGTTTACAGGGCCGCCCACAACGCCACATTTGCATAACGCCAGCTGTCTCTAATTCAATTGCTCTTCAGTGTATATTTCACAAACGGTGTTGAATTCAGCGCAGACATTTCGGACAAGAGAGGGCGATCTTTTTTGATTGGATATTTAATGACCACCGTGAGCAACTGAGTGAAAATAAGCAGTCGTTCGTCCCTAATTTAGGGTCACTGGTTCCAGGGAAGGGAGAGAGCCAGCGCCGTAAGACAAGCACAACATCCATGCCTCACCGGGATTCGAACACGAACCTATCTCGAACGAATGATCAGAAACCATCGCTCAGACCACTGCGCCACCGGGACGGCCGATTGTTTCGGGGATAAATTTAACCTTATGGGGTGGGGAGGGGGAAATAAGGGACTTAATCATCCTATATATTCGATACTACTTCCAACTATTTATGACTTTAATTAACTTATTTGACATGAAAAATACTCAATATCAGTGATACACAGCATGTCTTTTTGTGCTAGCACTCCCGGTTCGGCTGGAAAAAACACGTAAATCAGAATTATGAATTATAAATAATCGACAAACGATTTAAAAGCTAATCGGCATACATGATTTTTTTAAAAAAATAATGAGTTAAAAAAATGGCGAATGTTTGGGACTTGAGGGCCGTCAAAAAATTCAGTTAAACTTACTATATTGTTCGTAGCAGAAATGCATTGAAAAAACAACAATGTAAATCTTGGAGGCCGCGCGGATTACATTTTTTAGGTACTCTAAAGTAAACTATACTCGGGGCAAAGCTATCCTGGCAATGAGGCCGAAGCTACGGTGACCTTTTCACTCCCAGTATTACTCCGCACTAATGATGTGTAATTAACCTTCACTCAGAAAACTTCTCCCACAAGCCCTCAGGGCTGGCTGTCTGTCACCGTGATCCCTTACCAAACCCCTCTATTTTAACCCCTCCCCACCCCCGCGCGCTTTGCAGACCCGTAGACAAGCAGTTTATTTCTCTCTCTCTATCTCTTTTTTTTTTTTTTTTGATATGTTACAGAGCGTGTAACGTTTCTTTCTTTTAAAATGAAATTATCTTTGCTAAACACGGGAAGAAGTCTTAAGTGGCCTAATTTTGTTTTCACATTTTTTTTTTAATTTTAAATATTTCATTTATTTATACTTACTGCTTGAAGATTACCAACTGTGGGATTTAATTAAAGGTATTTTTACCATGTCATCAGTTATGCGTAAAATTTCGTTCTTTCCAAAATTTTGCCTTGATTAGATTTTTTTTTATATAACACAACCGTTAAATGTGTATGCATTTTTAACTACCCTGTGTTGCCATAAGTACTGGACAAGAGCCCGTCTCTGTGGTAAATGATATTTTAGGGTTCTCTGTAAACTGCCACACATCTTTCAGCAACTTGGAAAATTGCCACACATTGGAAAATTGCCACGCATTGGAAAATTGCCACATGTTTTTCATTGATGGGCCGAGCACAAATTGCTGTTCCTCCGAGGAACACTTTGAATGTGTGGCAGTTTTCCAAGTTTCCGAATTATGTGTGGCAGTGGAAGGAACTCTTTCATTTGTCTGAATTTTCATGCCGGCTCATACGCGTTTAAGGCAACTGCGCACAAAAGTTCAAAAGGAAAAGATAGCCGTTTCTTGGCCTATATTGAGAACTGAATTGGGAACTCCAAACTGATTTCTAGAAAACGTTCTATGTAAGCCAAGCGAGAATTGTATTTTAATTTGAAGAAATAAATTGCCGATGGATCTGAGGTACTTCAATACTAAATTCAACCTTCATTCTCGCAATGGTGCGACTTGAAACGCCAGTGAGTTCTGCCGTAAGAACTGTTATTTAATTTTCCGATTTATTCGGCGAGTGTTTTTCCATCAATTTAGTGAAAACATTCATAACGATCCCCTTAGCAGAGCTTCGTAATGGTTTCCCAATTTTATGCGGCTGAAATACACTCGAGTGACAGGCAGATGCCATTCGAAATAACCGAAAAGACAGAAGAGTGTTTTAAAACAACAATCAAGAAGGAGAAACGCGAAATGCCCTCGGAAACACTTTTTTCGCCCTCATCCTTCCGCTAATGACCCCCACCCCCCACAGCAATAAATATCCCCTGGGTTGACAGCTTAACTCTGACCCAAACAAGAATGCTGTGACAGAGAACTATCAGTGACGTCACCAAAACACGAATATCTGTATTTTTTAAAAATGCCGCTGAAACTGAGATCTGAATATTTTAAATGCACACACACAGAACGTATTGAACATCTGTGTCCTTTTTAAGTGCCAGTTGAAGCTGGAGTACGAGCTTTTAGACCGGAACTATTTTATGCAGTGGAAGTATACACTTTGTAGCCTTCCTTCCAATGACAGGTTAAGTTTGCCCCGAGTATAGATTTAACGGGAACGAAAAATGTTTGAATAGTGAAACAAAATAGAATATAAGCAGAAGTTTCTAATTCTGCGAAGTAAATTCATATAATGTATTATCAAATTTACTCACAATATTTATGCCAGACAGGATCAAATCGATGTCTGACAATCCATGACTTTTCTTTTAAGAAACACTGTATGTTGAAGGGGACGAAAACTACTAATAAGAAATCGTTGTTAATCAGTGCAAAACACAGATACAACAAGAAAGATGACACCGAATTTTCGGGGTAATAAGCACGTCTTTTGAATCCGTTCTGAGGCAAATTATATTCATCAAAGCTATTCAAAGTCGATGGAACCGGTATGGAAAACAATAGTATCTGACGGAAGAAAGAAGTTTTTCAATCGGGTTTTTAATCCCTAAGATATTGCTGCAAACGGAATCGTGAGCTTACGCCCTCTGATTGCAGACTTGTGCGATAAGAATCACATGAATTTATTTGAGAAACATTTCGCACCGGAAACGCTCTCCAACACCGAAAGAATTTTTCAAATCGGACTCTTAAAAACAGAGATATCGGCAAAAATAAGATGTGACCTTACGTCCCCTGGTGGGAATACCATGCATTAATTTTAGGAAGAAAGTATTCTTAAAAGGTTTTTCCATATGAGCGGTATCGGTCCAAGAAAAAAATTTAGTCGAGTTTTCAGGAGCCCAGATTTTGCTACAAATACAATAGAAACAGAAATTAACACTTATACCTCATGGTTGCCAAACCATTCTTTACCAAATATTAGAAGTTATGTGAAAAACATTTTCCATCAGGTCTACAGGAAGAATTTTTCAAATCGAAGTTTTAGAAGCAGAAATAACGCAGAAAACGCAGTTTACCTTCCCCCCCCAGCGGAAAGTCTATGATTTACTTGAAAATTTTGAATTCATAGGAAAACATTTCGCATCGGAAACACTATCCAACAAAGAAGGAATTTTTCAAATTGGACTCCTAGAAGTAGAGATATTGACAAAAAAAAGATATACATCTACGCCCCCTGGCGTAGAAATCATACATTATTTCAAGAAGAAAATGTTCCTAACAAGGTTTGTCGACATGAGTAGTATCGGTCAACAAACGACGTTTTTTTCAATCGAGAATTTAGAAGCTCATATTTTGCTGAAGCGGAAATTACGATTTACGCCCGCTAGTGGCCAAACCATTTTTTTACAAAAATTAGAAATTATGTGCAAACGGATTCTCATCAGGAGCTGTATCCGGTGCAGAAATAATTTTTCAAATCGGAGATTTAGAAGCAGAAATATAGGGCGGAACGTAATTTACCTCTACGCCCCCTAGCGGAAAACCTATGAATTACTTGAAAATTTTGACACTCAACAGCCACCACTACATCTACGACGTTTTGGAGCCTGTATTCCTTCCTTACCTGCAGGACCTTCCAGCGACCACGTTTCAATAGGACAATGCGCGCCCGCACGTGGCACACATCGTGCAACAATTCCTCACGGACCACAAGGTGTCACTGCTGCCGTGGCCTGCCTTTTCTCCCGATATGTCTCCCATCGAACACGTCTGGTCGCTGATCGGCAACCGAGTGGCCCGGCAAGCACCACCCGCGGCTACGCCTGATGAACTGTGGCAACGTGTGGAAGCAGCCAGGACCGACGTACCGCAAGCCCACATCCAAATGTAGCGGCCGTTATTGCCAGCCATGGGGGCCACACGAACTATTGATATCTGCGTGTTCCCCAAGTCGCACGGGCCTGTAAGCTCAATCGTTTCATCTTTGTATCTGTTGTTATGTGTCCAGTAAATCTGGCTTTGCTATCTCGTGTCCTTCTTGGTGTTGCATTTTGGGTGGCCAGCAGTGTATAATGATTCTGTACACGACCACGAATTTTCAGGAGGGTGGGGTGAATTCACGCTGCCCCCCAGTTTTTAAGAGCTCTTCAGGGGTAATATCGAGGATACACTGACCGACTCTAGAGGTCCAGAATATAAAAAATATAAAATTACGGAAGTTGGGGGTAGAGCCCTCCAAACCAAGAACCTCGTATCCCTATTACAGACTTCACCAAATTTCTAGGGGGAAGGGGGGAAGGGCATACATAATCTGCCACTAACCGCAACAAGAAGCATAGAAATTGCGAGCAAATCCCTTACCTTGAACGCTTGTCTGCGATGTTAGAAACTTGGAGGAGGGTGAATTCACCGCACCCTCCTGAAAAATGCATGATAGTGGGGGATGTGAGGTTTTTTTTTCTGTTGGGGGGGATTTCCTCCTGGGGAGTTTTTTTCAAAGCGGCAGAAATACCCCCTTCCAATGGATTTTAGTTTATTGCACAAGTAAATCGCTTTAGTATTACTGCAAGAATGACTTCCTTTCATTCAGTTTCACCGTATGCAGTTTATGCGAGCAGACTGTTATTAACAAACGGAGAAAGCGTCGAAGGTAACTGCAAAACATGCATTATATTGGGAGATGTGTGTGTTTGATCTACTGGGAGTATTTCCACCGCTTTTCAGTTTTCAGGGGTATATTCTCCGGGGGTATTTTTCCCGAGGGTATTTTTACCTACAGCCATCAAAGACATTGTCGACCAAACCCTAGTGAACGATTTAATGGATTTGCGTCGAAGGATCATCACTGCTTGTGCAAGTGTCACCTCGCAGGAAATGGAAAACACATGACAGGAGGTCGAAACCCGTCTTGATATCTGTCGCGCCAAAAAAGGTGCACATGTGGAGATTTATTGATGCCAAAAGAAACTTGGTAAGTTCCTCTTTCTGCTACTGCAAACGCATTTTTATATCTATGGTTTTCACTGATTTACAACGATTTCTTATTGGTAGTTTTTGTACGGAACACCCTGTACACCTTTAAGTTCATTGTTAGCTGTAGCAAACCCTATTCTCAATGAAGTTCCCGCCGCGACTTCTGAGCGGCAGAGGAGTCTGTCAGGTCTTCGTAGCACCAAGTCTCAAGAGTTCAGATTCAATGTGAAGGACAGCTAAGGAGATGAAACGACGTTTGGACATCACAGAACGTCTGCAAGTTTTCAATAGGCGCAATACAAGGAATAATCACTTATTTGCAGAGCTGTTGGAAGCCGGCGTACTTAGGGAAATCCTTAGAGCAATGTCTACCTAAGCATAAACGTCTTGCAACCGCTTATTTCTTATTACATCACTCATCTGAAGGATGGTCTTCAGGGCCACTGCCAAACTGCAGCAGAAATCCGCTAAAATGAAGGCCCTCCTTCACAAATAACTCCGCTAAATCATCTTCATAGAATTCACGCAGTGTTTTTGTAATATTCGTTCTTTCACGCGTTCTACCTCTTTTCTCTTTCTTTTCTATTTCTTCAAAACCTTCCTTCGCTTTCTTTTTGCCGCTTTCAAAATTATGCCATCCTGGAACGTAGCCCACCTAAGCCGATTGGCAAATACGACCCTGGATGTGGATGATTTTGAAGCTGAAAGGATTTTTCCTCCTGGTCCACACAGAATGTAATGCATAATGTAGTTTCCCTAAGCTATTCTGTATTCTGCTTTTTAATATAAAATAATTTTTGCACGCCGACTAAAGAAGTTCGGTTTCATAATTCGTTTTTAGGTGATGACTGATTAATCAAAGAAATTGGGAATTAATCAAAGAAAATGCGCTAACTTATAAAACAGAAACTCAAACGCAGTTGTTACACATCTTCCGAGAGAATGACCTCACAACGGGGTCGACAGTTGCTTTGATTATTTAATGGGTTCTCAGTTTTATGACTAAGCGTGTGTGTATTCCTGTCCCTCATCCCTTATCTTCCACAAACCCTCTCTTTTATGTCCTATCCAAGCTTGTGACCTTTAAGCATTACGAAGGTCAAGCATTACGCTGACAAATAATTTTGCCAAAGGTCACGGTGAATTTGACAAATGGTAAAATTAATGTCTCATATCCTGAAATATAACGTGAAATTTAGTTACAAATACTTGATTTTTGGGCTACACTTCAGACTTCGGCCCCCGTCGTCTGCTTCAGCTATCGTGCCAATGGAATGCCGGGAGAAACATGGCGCTGCAGCTGCGTCGGCGTTTTCTCCCGCGCTGTGTGTGTTACGTAATCGCTGTTTGCTGAGTGCGTGAGCCGTGAATCTCGTATACTTACTTCTGTTCGCCCTGTTCTAAGCGATAAGTGGCTTGTGTTTTCTTCAGCGTGCGTAGATGAAGAAACATGCATTGCATGGTGTGAGCGGAAAGGATTGAGCGAAAGGATTGCTGAACAAAGATGTTCCGCAGGTCATCCAATGAGTTTGCGAGTGGATATGTGTCCTGCTTGTATTTCTCTTGATAAGGTGATGACTCCTTTGCATTGTTTCGCCAAAGGATTGTCCTACGATGATGCAATTGAGGAATCTTCCCAGGGTGGGGTTTCCACATCCTCTGCGACAGTCAGTGACTATTATCAGTCTTGCAGAGAACTAGTCGCAGAGTTTATGGTAGCTTGAAACGAAGGACCAGGTCTCAAGACTCGCTGTACATGAATGCCGGTTGCTTCGACTAGCAAAATCCTGTGATGGTTATATTCAAATTAATCGGAAACTTGAGACTTGGTTGTTCTGGGTGGTGTAGTGGTTAGCATAGCTGGGCTCTATGTAGGAGACGCGGGTTCAATTCCCGCTCCGGGACGACGACATTTTTAAGTTTTCAGATATTATCTGACTTACCATCCTTGTCATATTTACACCAAAAAACGGATTGTCATCTTCAAAATTTGTACGTTAGTCTTGCCTAATGCGGTTATTTTATCATTCACTGGCTGTCGCAGAAACACATAGATATTGATGCAGAGCAGGTGGGAGAGAGAGAATAGCGGAGTTAGGCGACAATGCATGCGGAAACAGACAGATGGACAGAAAGAGGAGGAGAAAGACTGAGAAAGAGGATGGGTTAGAGTAAGAGCGGTGAAAGAAAAAGGCAAGGAGAGAAAGACAGTGAAAAGAAACGTAAAAGAATGTAAAGAGTAAAAGAGAGGGGAGAAAGGGAAACAAAATAATAGAAAGGAAAAGAAAAAAGGGCTGACAGATAGAGGAAGGAAGATAGACCGTATCCAACACGTGCACACTTTAAATACTTTCTTTGAGTCTTGAAAATCGCAAAAGTTTATTAGTGTGGGGATCAGTAGGCAGCCGACGGTTCCAGTTGATCATTACACCTGAGGGTTCCAGTTGATCATTACACCTGAGGGTTCCAGTTGATCATTACACCTGAGGGTTCCAGTTGATCATTACACCTGAGGGTTTCAACAAAGCTCATTGAGTTTCAGTCTCTTTACCAACATCACACAGAACTAGCTGGAAGCTTAGCAGAATTTTTGCCTGAGCTTAATTTTCCCTACAAACAGTGTAAAGACTCTTATTATAGTATTGCGATTCCTTTTTTTTGTATATACAGGGTGTCCACAAAGTCTCTTTACAATTCTGCACATTTATTACTGACACCCTGTACTATGTAAGTTCATGGTATTTGTTGTATAATATTAAACTGACATTATCTTTTTTTGTGATAGGTTCCTCTCTGACGTAGCAAGTGCTGTTCTATGAAAATATGAAAATGTGGTCCCCACAAGAGAGAGCGCAGTGCTTTGCTTGCTTTTTTTATTTGAGGTTAAACGACCACCGTAAGCAACTCAATGGGCTCTAAGTAGTCACCCGTCCCTATTTTAGGATCACTGGTTTCAGGGAAGGGACAGAGCCAGCGCCGTAAGACAAACACAACATCTATGCCTCACCAGGATTCAAACCCACGGACCGAAAGACCCCTCAGGAGATAGACTAGGGTCTAGTACGGTAGGGCATGCGCATAGCATGACGTAGAGGGGAGGGGGTGTCGGAAGGGTATAAAGCACATGGGCGGTGTACGCTCAGCAATTCGGTGCAAGCTATTGCACGGTGTACATCGGTCTGTACGACGTCAAGTTGCTGCCACCGTGTGATATGGCCAACAGGCAATCCAGTAGACGACATCTGGATGTCTTTACCCGAGGTCGCGTCATTGGGAAGTTGGAAGAAGGTCGAAGTGTGACTAGTGTGGCCGAGGAGTTCGGGATCGCTCACAGCATCGTTTCACGAGCTTGGAGAGCATTTCAAACAACAGGAACAGCTGTCCTAGAGTTTAACAGTGGCCGACCACGAGCAACCACGGCGGCGGACGACCGGCATATTGACCTACGCGCGAGAAGAGACAGACGGCAGACAGCGAGAGAAATCGCAAGGAACATGCAACAGACAACTGGACGTCCGTTATCGCGTTTCACCGTGGCAAAGAGGATGCACAAAGGTGGTCTATTTGCATGACGACCAGTACGGTGTGTGCCATTAACGCCTGCTCATCGGAGACGGGGGTTTCTGTGGTGCCAGGAACACAAGAACTGGACACAACAGCAATGGGGTCGAGTTCTCTGTACGGATGAGAGCCGATGTAGTCTGACGAGCGATTCTGGAATGTATACACTTCTGGTGAGAGCAGGAAACATGCAATCACACCTCCAACATCATCGAAAGGGACCGGTTTGGAGGTGGCGGAGTTCTCGTTTGGGGCGGTATCATGCTTGGTAGCCGTACTGACCTCCACATCTTCCAAGGAGGTTCAGTCACTGGTATCCGCTATTGTACCGAGGTTTTCCTGCCTCACGTGCGTCTGTTTAGAGGTGCTGTGGGTCCTGAGTTCCTCTTCATGGACGACAACGCTACACCTCATCGTACAGTGGCTGTCGCAGAGCTTTTGGATAGTGAAGATATTCAACGCATGGATTGGCCCGCAAGGTTTCCGGACCTAAATACAATTGAACACGTGTGTAACCTTCTCGGGAGACGCTTGGCAGCACGTCACTAGCCGCTAGCAACGATTTTGCAGCTGCGATTGGCGCTACAAGAGGAATGGACCGCGATGCCTCAGCAGCTCCTTGACAACCTCGTCCTCAGCATGGACAGACGTTGTAAATCCTGCAACGCAGTCGGGGGGATCATATCCCTTACTAAAGACTGGTTATTTCTTGGCAGCCGCCTGTCAAATGGACGTTTTTGTTTTCTGTCCAGCTGTGCTCGGAGTTACCTTTTCAATAAAGTGCCTTTGCATACTTTGGTTTCCTTGTTTTAAGGATTTTGCTCACTTGTCCCATATTCGTACATCGTGGGAATCTTATGGTATGATTTGGGTCGACGTGGAGCACTTCTGCACGACGTTACATTCGAAAAACCGTCTCGTCCTTAATTTTTGCACGCCAGTGTAAAATCTGATATACAAAGGCAACGACATTTCCGGAGTAAGTATGGGAAAACCCTGCCATCTCCTCCTAGTATCCGCCAATGGCACCAGAAATTCATGGAGACTGGGTCCGTGTTGGATCAAGATCGTAGTAGCCGCCCACGGACATCGGATGAAGACATCGAACGTGTTCGTGATCTATTTTGACGAAGCCCAAAGAAGTCCATTCGTTCCGCTGCCAGAGAACTACAAATGCCCCGGTCCACGGTACACAGGGACATCTACGCTTATATGCATACAAAGTGCAACTGTTACAAACACTTGAGGCGAACGATAGACCACGACGAGAAGAATTCGCAGTAACGATGCTGGATAGACTGAGTGAAGATCGCGAATTTCGCATACGTTTGTTTTACGGATGAGGCAATGTTTCGTGTATCTGGGCAGTTAAACAGACACAATGTCAGAATTTCGGGTCTGGAAATCCTCATGCGTTTAAGGAACGTGCGAGAGGCCGTCCTGAAGTGAACGTGTGGTGCGGTGTTATGCATAACCGAGTCCTTGGACCGTTTTTCTTCAGTGAGAAAACAGTGACGGCAGATGTTTACTTGGATTATTTACGTGAGTATGTTGTGCCACAGTTGGAGGCCCTTTTACCAAGCCTGATATTCCAAAAGGACGGTGCGCCAGCACATTGGGGACGGCACGTTCGGGACTTTTTAAACACAACATTCACTGGGAGGTGAATTGGACGGGATGGTCCAATTGCATGGCCACTCCGTTTCCCCGACGGCACACCTCTGGACTTCTTTGTATGGGGATATGTGAAGGATATCGTGCGCACTATGTCCTACTGATGTCAGGGCTAAATCAGGTGTTCCTTATGCCTGAGGGGCTTTACTTGGACACTCCCGAAGAGAGGACCGGTTTGCAGCGTTGCCAGATTGGGCTACTTGTAGCAGATTGGGCTGCTTTGAAAAACAATGAGCTACTTTTTTTCGGTCTGCTATTCTGCTGCTTTTTGGGCTGCTTTTCTCCCTGCTACTTTTAAATATTTTTCTCAGTAGGTTTTTTAAAAATCTCGAGTAGGTAACGTATTATTGAGACGCCTTGGTGGCGTAGTGGTCTAAGCGTTGGCTTCTAATTATTCGCACGAGATGGGTCCGGGTTCGAATCCCAGTGAGGCATGGAAATTGTGTTTATCTTATGACATTGGCTCTCTCCCTTTCCTGGAATCAGTGACCCTAAATTACGGACGACCTTTTCCAAAGAGTTGTATGCACTAATCAACATATCTCAATTTCATTTACTTGCCAATCATATAACAAATTAATTAAATAATTATAAAAAAAGTTTAATAATTTAAATTATTTCTTTTTTGTTATTTTGAAATATATTTGTGTCTTTCGTTTTCATTTGACACAGATTTTTATTGAACTCTATCCCAAATACAGTATATATAGACATAATAGTAAATATGTATATGGATTACAATTTATATACTATAGACAGTTTAGTAAAAATTAGTATTTTACAACAGGTAATTTTTACTGCATTTATCCATCTTATTCGCAAGCAATCTTTTTAAAACTGACAATTTTTGATTTGTTATGAACAAAGGAGACTTTAATTTTTTTACTGAAGAAACAATAATAAAAATTTGGCTATTTTTGAATTGATTTGGCTACTTTTCAGAGCTAGGTCTGCTACTTTCTCAATAAACTGTCTGGCAACACTGCCGGTTTGGTCTTGGGGCAGATTAGCATGAGACACCGCCTCGGAAAGACAGATTAGGAGGTTGCTGGTCGGACGCGGAGTTATGGCGATGTGTAACTGAAGTGCTGCCGTGTTATGGATATGTGGATGCACTTCAATCAGGACTTCGATCCTGTAATAAAGTTGTTTTCAATGCTTTTATTTACAGTTGCTGATTACAGTTTTTCGCAAATCTAGTAAATCAATAACATGTGGTAATGAAAGATTTCACGGATGCAGTGGAGACATAACAGCTGAACCAAACTAGGGGACTCGAAGTTATACGGGTTCCTACAAACTGTAATTTTTATTTTTAGTAAATATAACGACAATAAGATACTAGCATGTTATGTATCGCATCTTATGTTTTAGAAGTAGCAAAAGCATTCGTTTTCGGAGACTGTAAAATGCGTTACTTTAGAATGACTTACTCGTTTGCGGTTGGAATAGATACAAACGATGATGATTGCTATTCTTATAAATCAAACAAGTTAGTAAAATCATGCAATGCATTGATTATTATACGCTTTCCAACATACCAGAGATCATTACTCAAGTTACAACGCAAGTTATAAGGATAATGACTGTGGAATAAATCTCGCCCCTGTGTCCTGACCTTCGATCCCATTTCGATGATATTCAACAGAACCGGTTAAGTATACTTCCGGAACAACACGATAAAGTTTTGTCTCAATCGAAGCATTTTTAGTCAAGTTATGAGGCATAAGGGCAATGGAATGGATCCCGCTGCAATGTCCTGACCTTTGAACCCATTTCGCCCATTTTCAAAAGGGTTCGTCCCCAGTGGCGCCCTACCACATACTAAAATTGCATCGAAATCGAACCATTTTTACGCAAGTTATGCCGCATAAGGGAAATGGAATGGATCCCTCTCCTATGCTCTGACCTTTGAACCCATTTCGCCCATTTTCAATAGGGTTTGTCCCCAGGTGGTCCCCTACCACATACTAAAATTTCATCGAAACCGACTAATTTGTACGCAAGTTATCGTGCGGACAGACAGACGGACAAAGCTGGAGCATATTCGCTTCTTCAACCTACGTTTTTTTTTGTTGTTTTTTTATTGGAGGTTTACCGACCGCCGTGAGTAACTCAATGGGCTATAAGCAGTCGCCCGTCCCTAATTTAGGGACACTGGTTCCAGGGAAGGGAGAGAGCCAGTGCCGTAAGACAAACACAACATCCATCCATGCCTGATCGGGATTCGAACCCGGACCCCTTACGGACGAATGATCAGAGGCCAACGCCTTAGACCACTGCGCCATCGGGGCGGTAAACAACCTACGGTTGGAAAGCGTAAAAAAGGATAACATCTCATTCTTTTTTCTTTCTCGCAACAGGAGGATTTTAAATAGCTGTCATTGGCTAAACTCATTACCTGGTGTGTTTCCTGAATATTCGAGTTTCCATCCAGATATCTGCAGTTTTAATATGACCGTTAGAAAGACTTAAGCTAATCATGAAACGGAAATTGTACGTTTTGAGCTCTTCCTTGCTGTTTTATCCATTACGTTTTTGATGGATTCTAGGAGACATTTATGCAGCGACATTTCTAATCCAGAGTTATTATTCTGTTAGTTATTATCCCAAATGAATTCCTTGCCCTTTCGAAAATAAATCCCGCTCACCTTATTTACGGAAATTGTCACGTCTTGTGCTTATTTATGGCCACAGCTCGCAAATTAGTCACGTTAATTTTAGTTCAGCTAATTAAAATGTTCGGAACTCCAGTTTTTTCATTACTGCTAGGACTAAAGGAAGCAGATGCCTTTCATCTAACTTTCCGCTGGATATGTTGCAAACAACCCAGGAATGACGGTAAAGAAGGAAAGATTACAGAAAATGATTTCGTTCATGAAATTCACCGACACCACTGAGAATAGATTGATTCAAACATGTTCAATTTTATCCTCGGAGCTACCGTGCAACTTCGTTCCGAATATGAGTTCATAGGTCCCTCCGTAACCTTTGATTCATACAGGAAAACTTCTCTTCTAGGGAAGCATTCTAAGAGAGTTAGAATGGTAACACTAGTTTTTGTGTGAAGGAACACATCTGCAAGCTTTTAGAAAATGATACTGAAAAAGCTACCCAATAAGTTCTTTAATTCATTGTTGCTGACAAACCGCATTTATTACGAACAAAAAAAAAGAAAAGAACATTTTTGTTTTATATGCAAAGAGCTTTTATTTGAGTCCAGCTTTAGATGAAAAATCAGTTTCTGCTTGAAGTAATTTCTGAGAACAGTTTTTTTTTTCTTGCTATGCAGCCCTGAAGTATTGCCATGCCTTTCTTCGCAAAATATGTGTGTGAGAGAAATGAAACTTCGACGTAACATACACAGTGCGTCAAAGAATTTTTAAGACTGGGTCTGTAAAATGAAATGGAAACAAGAAATTATAATTTGTTTTGGTTTGTTATTCAAAATAAGTCCCTCGGGCTTCAATACACTTGTTACAGCGATTTAATAATGATTCGAATGCCTGTTCCAGTTCACTTTGCGGAATTACCTACAAAGCACGCGTCGGAGCTGTTTGTATGGTCGAAATATCAAATATCATCAAAAACACCTTTTTAACGTCATTTTAAGTTTTGGGAACAAAGAAAAGTAGCAGGGTGCTAAATCTGGCGAATACGGTGGATTATTCAACACACAGACATTATTTTTCGCCAAAAATCTACGAACAAGAAGTTAGGTGTGACTGGGTGCATTATCGTGCAAGAAACACCAACTGTTTTCATCTCGATATTCTGGGCGAATGCGACGAATTCTGCCCATCAAACGCCTCAAAACATTTAAATAAAACTCAACAGTAATTGTTTGTCCACTTGGAACAAATTCTTTGTGGATAATACCCTTACTATCGAAGAATGTAATGAGCATTGTTTTGATTTTCGATGGAACTTTTTTTGTATTTTCGGCTTCTGGCGAGTTTTTTGACTTCCATTCCGCACTTTGTCGCTTTGTTTTAGGATCATATTGAAAACACTATGTTTCATCACCTGTAACAATCGATTTCAAGAAGTTTGGATCATTTTCAGCGGCTGAAATGATGTCTCTGCAATGTGCACTTCTCCTTGATTTTTGTTCATTGGTTAAGGTGTGTGGAACAAATTTAGCACAGACTTTTGTTTTGCCCAAATCTTCATGCAAGATGGTTCGAATCGTTTCTTTGTTAATGTTTAAAGACTCTTCCATCATTCTTAGTGACGCATATCGATTGTTTGCCACGAAATCACGCACTTTTTCAATAATCTCAGGTGTCATAGATGAACTTGGTCTTCCGGTACGCTTATGATCTTCTAGCGTCTCTCTTCCGTCCAAAAAATGTTTGTGCCACAGGAAAACATTTGATCTTCTTAAACAAAACTCACAGTAAACTTGTTTCACCATTTGGTACCTTACCGAGGCACTTTTACCAAGTTTTGCGTTAAATTTAATAACAGCCTTTTGTTCCATCTTAATAATTCAACATGAAAAAAATTTTACTTCTCTAATGAACGCCCGTTTCGTTTGAGTTACTTTAACAACTGCGCAGTACTTTTGGCAGAAAGCAAGCAGATGGTCACGGTTTATAACGCTTTCGCGATTACACTGGTGGCGCCACCGTAGGCTGAAATCTCGCGCCAGTCTTAAAAATTCTTTGACGCACTGTGTATTCCTCTCCATAAGAAACAACGTGCGATTTTGAGACCATAACGTCACCTACAAGCACAATTCGACCTTCATGTGACGTTATTTTAGTGCTCAGACAGATAGTAAATTGCAATAACGGAAAAATGCATATTGTCTTGTGTTTACAAAATCAGCCTACTGATTTCATAGCTAGATCAATATCTTGTGATCTTTTCATCTTCTATTCATGATTTTTTCAAGAAGTCTTACTTTCTCATCTCTCTCTTTCGGTAGATACTTATCATCACGTGTAAAGGAAGCTAAGAATCCAAAGAAAATAATAAATTCTTGTCACCCTGTATCTCTGGGAGCCTTGGTATCATAAACTTTCTCGAATCCTTAATCACATATCTGCCACATAGCAACTACCCTGGAGAAAAATCCTTCCCATTTCGCCATGAGAATTCAGTGTTTCCCAGCCAACTGCAGTAAGAAGCGGTATTACGTCAAGCTTATAATTAAGTCAGTTCACGCTGCAAGGACACAATCTACAGGCTCTGACAGTGAAAAGAAACGTAACAAATTTCCTAGCACATTAGGGCGATTGAGGAACGCAACTTATCACACATGAAAAACTCCTTTTTTGTTTCATTACGATGAATCAAGAAGAAGAGAGCAGCTCTCTCTCTCTCTTTCGTCTGAATGATAGAACTTTAAAATGAAAACAGTGCATAAAATAAAACGTTTTCGTTTGGAAGCAGTACAGATGATTTTCGTTCAGATCTTTGATTTTTTTCCAAAATAGGAAACAAATACCCTTGTATCCCAGCAATGACACACACAGGCATTCCTCTAATAAGAAGCTCCAGAAAAGTACAAAGCAAAACCATTATATTCTCAGCAACAAAAACACAAAAACAGTGATGCCACATTATTCTCGAACTCACTCATATTCTAAAACGTTAGGTAATTATCACATATTTATTGTCATATGAATAATCCTTTCAGTCTCACTGTCGCAGTTATAACTTGCTAAAAATTCATGTAAACAGGTAATTTTATGGACACCACTGGTGAGATCAGTTTAAATCAGATGTTACCAAAAAATCGGTTTGCGGAAAAAAAGTTCATAAAGGCAAGCCAAAATATTTGGTAGAACATTTAGGACTTTTTGCACTCACTGACAATAAAATTTGCGCACCTAGAAGAAAACATGCTGCAACCGCGAAAGTTTGCAAATAGCTAGAGTGCGTGCTGGTATGCAAATGAGCCACGTTTGGTGCGAGTGCGCAGGACTGCACACCCTGTGGTAGCGCTGCAAACACGAATCGGCAGCCTTATAAACCGGCGTGCAGTCGATGCCCCATGAAAGCGAAAACCACCAGCCGACGCAAGCAAGAGTACAAAGTAATAAGAATGCCGGGTAGACATCAAATATGTCGATTTACGCAACTTCCGGACTTTGAGAGAGGCCTGATCATCGGGCTGAAAACTGTAGGGTTGTCGGGGCGTCGTACAGCCCGCCACGTGGATCGTTCTGACCATACCGTCCGACTGTTTTGGGAGCAGTGGACAAGTGACGGCACTGCCATACGGCGGAGCGGCTCCGGACGGACCAGGAGAACCACCGGTAGAGAGGATCGACAGATCGTGAGCCAGGCACGAACGGATCCCACACGGACCCGGTCTACTATACAGGCAGATGTAGCGGCTCCTGTGTGCCCACGAACCATTTCCCGACGCCTCACGGAAGCGAATCTGCGATCCCAGCGTCCCTTACGTGTGCTGCCATCAACACTGGAACATCGCCGGCTCCGTTTGCAGTAGTGCCAGGCCAGAGCGACGTGCAAAGCCACAGACTGGAGACGTGTGGCGTTTAGCGACGAGTTCCGCTTCGTTTTGGGGACAGATGGTCATCGTGTCAGGGTGTGGAGGTCCCCGTGTCAACGGCACAATCCCAACCTCGCTAGCGAGCGCCACACCTCTCCCGCTGCAGGCATTATGGTCTGGGAAGCCATTGCCTACGATAGCCGATCAGTTCTAGTAGTGGTACGTGGATCATTGACGGGCCAGCGGTATGTGGATGAGATCCTACGGCCCCATGTGTTCCCATTCCTGGCCGGGATTCCAGGTGCGCTATACCAGGAGGATAATGACCGCCCGCACACTGCTTGGGTTGCCCAGGGCTGCCGACGTCGTGTCCAGACACTTCCATGGCCTGCCCGCTCCCCTGACGTGTCCACTATCGAGAACGTGTGGGACCAGTTGAAATGCCGGCTGCTGCCGTGCCGCACTATCCGGGATTTGGAGCACACCATCCAACACGTGTGGGCCAGTCTGGCCGCAGCGAAACATCAGGCGTCAGCTTGCCTCCATGCCGGACTGTATTGCAGCATGTATCGCAAGCACGAGGCGGTGCGACGCGCTGTTGAAGATGACCGGACTGCGTGCCCCAGATCCCTCTGTAATTTTCGTGCAGCTCTGTTTTTGCCATTATGTGTATCATTCATCTGTATCATTACGTCCATAAAATTTCAGTTCAATCCGATGCTTCCTTCTTGGTGCGCAAATTTCATTTTCCGTGCGGGTGTAATTTTATCCCTATTTTAGACCCTCTGTGCGTTTCTGTATTCACGTTGTTAGCTAATTCTGCGTATGTGCAGTTAAAACCCATTAAACAGTAATTGAAAAAATAATTTCAGCTACATAACTAATGACTCTGAAACTTCATTACATCAAATTAGCAATGAAGTCTTTCACACTAGGCGAACATCTTATGCAAAAATGTATTTATGGGTTGACTCCCTATGTTTGAATAAAGGAAAGGACAATAAAATGTTCTGGAATTGTTCGGTTGATTTATCGAATTCTTTCGTAATTTCATTTAATTTTCATGTGCCAAAGAAGTTTATCCTGGTTGTATGTCTTTTAAAATTGGCAAAAGTTTAGACATACAAATCAGAAACGGATTATTATGAAAAAAAAACCGGAATATGATTATATTGTACACTGGTGTGCAAAAATTAAAGACGAAGAGGAGAAATTAACCTAACAGCGGAACGAGCAGGCAGAATGGACCAAAAGACCACTCAGGAGATAGACTAGGATACGGTACGGTAGGGCATGCGCATATATGCAACATGAAGTAGGGGGGGGGAGGTCGGAAAGGTATAAAGCACACTGGCAGTGTACGCTCAGCAAATCGGTGAAAGCTATTGCCCGGTGTACATCGGTTTGAACGACGTCGAGTTGCCGCAACCTTGTGATATGGCTAACAGGCAATCCAGTGGACGACATCTGGATGACTTTACCCGAGGTCGCGTCATTGGGAAGTTGGACGAAGGTCAAAGTGTGACTAGTGTGGCCGAGGAGTTCGGGATCGCTCGCTCACAGCATCGTTTCACAAACTTGGAGAGCATTTCAAACGACAGGAACATCTGTCCGAGAGTTTAGCAGTGGTCTTCCACGACCAACCAAGGCGGCGGACGACCGGTATATTGTCCTACAGGCGAGAAGAGACAGACGGCAGACAGCGAGAGAAATCGCAAGACACATGCAACAGACAACTGGACGTCCGTTATCGCGTTTTACCGTGGCCAGGAGGCTGCACAAAGGTGGTCTATTTGCGCGACAACCAGTACGGTGTGTGCCATTAACGCCTGCTCATCGGAGACGGTGGTTTCTGTGGTACCAGGAACACAAGAACTGAACACATCAGCAATGGGGTCGAGTTATCTTTACGGATGAGAGCCGATTTAGTCTGACGAACGATTCTGGACGTATACACATCTGGAGAGAGCAGGGAACACGCAATCACACCTCCAACATCATCGAAAGGGACCGGTTTGGAGGTGGCGGAGTTCTCGTTTGGGGCGGTATCATGCTTGGCAGCCGTACTGACCTCCACATCTTCCAAGGAGTTTCAGTCACTAGTGTCCGCTATTGTACCGAGGTTCTCCTGCATCATGTGCGTCTGTTTAGAGGTGCTGTGGGTCCTGAGTTCCTCTTCATGGACGACAACGCTACACCTCATCGTACAGTGGCTGTCGCAGAGCTGTTGGAGAGTGAAGATATTGAACGCATGGATTGGCCCGCAAGGTCACCCGACCTAAATCCAATCGAACACATGCGGGACCTTCTCGGGAGACGCTTGGCAGCACGTCACCAGCCGGCAGCAACGATTCCGCAGCTGCGATTGGCGCTACAAGAGGAATGAATTGGCCGCGATGCCTCAACAGCTCCTTGACAACCTCGTCCTCAGCATGGACAGACGTTGTAAATCCTGCAACGCAGTCAGGGGTGATCATATCCCCTACTAAAGACTGGATTTTTCTTGGTAGCCGCCTGTCACATGGATGTTTGTGTCTTCTGTCCAGTTGTGCTCGAAGCTACCTTTTCAATAAAGTGCCTTTATATCCTTTGGATTCCTGATTTGGACGATTTTGCTCACTTGTCCCATATTCTTACATCTTGGGGATCTTATGGTATGATTTGAGTCGATGTGGAGCACTTCTGCACGACGTTACATTCGAAAAACCTTCTCGTCCTTAATTTTTGTACGCCAGTGTAGTAATAATAGTTAGCTATTTATAATCAACATAATTAATTTCAGCATAATTCACCGATACTGTTTTGAGAACTCAGAAAATATAACTCATAAGTCGAACCTATGCTTACTAACGATGGAAACGGAAATTTCTTATTCAGGGATATAAGAAATATACCAATGGCCTTGAAAATTGGTGATATGATGAAAACGGAACTACAGTTTAACGCTTGACGAACAAACTGCAAAAAATCAGGTATTTATATAAATTTAATAATAGATTTATTATAAGGGTATGTAAAGCCATCCATTCTGAAAATTTGTAAGAAAGAAAATGAAATACACAAAACCAAATGTTCAGCAAATATTTATTACCATATCTGATGAAACACAATTTTGACACCAGATGGCGCATCTGGTGTCAAAAAAATCCAGTTTTCAGCAACCTCATAGAACCAATGGCACGACATCAAAAATTCAAGTTCCCGTAACATTTTAAATCATGTTTCAGTGGGGATGTAAAAAAAAAGAAACAGTTATTTTATGACTTATGGTTGTAAGTATTTGTTGAACGTTTAGTTTTATATTTGCTTTTCTTCCTGACGAATTTTCAGAACGTAGATGGCGCCACATACCGTTAAATTAAGATTACAATTATTACACATATGATTTTTTGAATTTTGCGGTTTCACACCTATATTTTTTTACGGTTTCTTTGTCATATGTTAAACTTTAATGCATCACTTATTGTGTCCCAAAATTTCAAAGTCTTTTGTTCGTTTTTTGGATTGCAAAATGTGAATGTCCATTTCCGTCAATGGTAAGTATAGGCTCAAAAGACAGCCTTAACACATTTCGTTTTGAAAGGGTTTTCCTGAAATGCGAATCTGAATAAAAAGATCTGTAGCCAATCAAAAATCTAGGGAACATGTCTAAGGCATCCTCTGGAATTCTTCAATTCTTTATCAAAACAATGTTGAGACTTTTCAGTATTGTTTTGATAATGAAGCACTGTAGAAATAGAGATACTGCGACCCGGGTTGTGCAATTACGTGCAAAAAAAGGTTTTCTAAGTGACACGTAAATTACGCGTAAAAAACGAGTAAAAATACGTAGAAAACGTAAAAAACGCGTAAAAATACGTAAAAAACGCGTAAAATACGTAATTAAAAAACAACAACAACATGGCTTTGTGCTGTTAATTAACTTGCTATACACGAATACCACCAAAAACAGAGATTCTTTAAAAACGAACATACCCTTCGGTATTTTTTTATGAGCTTATTGGAACAGTGCAAACTGCCACGTCTACGTGACATACCACCAGGATACCACATACACATCAGTATCACGTCATATTGTTTTTTGCTTTTTTTCCTAGCCTTTATATTCACACGAGGAGATATTTTTCTTTATGATAATTAGTGTGGGGCCCACTTTAAAATATTATGTTCGGCAAAGGAAGTCAGGAGCCACGCCGCGGTGTAGTTTAAAGTGAAACGAGACGATAGGAACAATTAAAATGAGAGTTTGGAGCGCTCATGAAGAAGGGTGTTAAATCACCACGGACATTCTGGTACTTCGTCAGTCGGCAGCATAAGGAGTTGTCAGCAGTTGCTTTGAAGTTAACTAACATCTCGGTATCTTCAGCCCAACTTGAAAGACTTTTCTCTAAATGGTCTTTTGTCCATAATATTACAAGAAACCGGCTCAGCTTCGAACGTTCGAAGAAATTGGTTCAAATATATTATACTCTTAAGTTACAAGATCATAACAGTGAGGATTATTAGTGTGATTAAGGGTGTGTCAGAACTGAGAGTGACAATTATAAACATTTAAAGAGTTACATTTTAAAACAAGTAATTTAATGTTTTGTCAAATCTGCAGTTTTTTTCGTTTAAGGGTATAAGTATAGCACAATTAATATGAAAAACGTTTAGAATTTTAAAAGAGTAAAATTATGATTTTGAAGTGTACACCTAGATAACATGTCAAACACAAATATTATTAAATGAAAATGTACAATATTTTGCATTATAGACATGCCATAGGCATTCATGTCAAAATATTATCTTTGGTGAACAAACTGAACATAAAATTGTTTATTTTATAGAATTACATAAATATGAAAATACACTCGACGAATTTGAAGCTGTTAATAAAATCCTGAATTCTATTTAATATACATTGTGATTTTTATCGATGCTAGTGCAAGAGATAGATTATTTTATCCATTTTTAATATACAAGAAAGAACAGATACATTATAATTTCTAAAAAGAAATCTGTTAATAGGTGGCTGAGCTGTATGAACATTCTTAAGAGAATAATGATTTCGTAGTGAAATACACAGTGTGGCAAAGAATTTAAAAGACTGGGTCTGTAAAATGAAATCGAAACAAGAAATTATAATTTGTTTCGGTTTGTTATCCAAAATAAGTCCCCCCGGCTTCAATACACTTGTTACAGCGATTTAATAATGATTCGAATGCCTGTTCCAGTTCACTTTGCGGAATTGCCTCCAAAGCACGCGTCGAAGCTGTTTGTATGGTCGAAATATCATAAAAATAACACCCTTTTAACATCATTTTCAGATTTGGGAATAAAGAAAAGTCGCAGGTTGCTAAATCAGGTGAATACGGTGGATGATTCAACACACAAACGTTATTTTTGGCCAAAAATCTGCAAACAAGAAGTGAGGTGAGACTGGGTGCATTATCGTGCAACTGTTTTCATCTGTTTATCATCCCGATATTCTGTTTTCATCCCGATATTCTGGACGAATGTGACGGATTCTGCCCATCAAACGCCTCAAAACATTTAAATAAAACTCACCAGTAATTGTTTGTCCACTTGGAACAAATTCTTTGTGTATAATACCCTTACTATCGAAGAATGTAATGAGCATTGTTTTGATTTTCGATGGAACTTTTCTTGTTTTTTTGGCTTGTGGTGAGTTTTTTGACTTCCATTCTGCACTTTGTCGCTTTGTTTTAGGATCATATTGAAAACACCATGTTTCATCACCTGTAACAATCGATTTTAAGAAGTTTCGATCATTTTCAGCGGCTGAAATGATGTCTCTGCAATGTGCACTTCTCCTTGATTTTTGTTCATTGGTTAACGTGTGTGGAACAAATTTAGCACATACTTTTGTTTTGCCCAAATCTTCATGCAAGATGGTTCGAATCGCTTCTTTGTTGATGTTTAAAGACTCTTCCATCATTCTTAGTGACGCACATCGATTGTTTGCCACGAAATCACGCACTTTTTCAATAATCTCAGGTGTCCTAGATGAACGTGGTCTTCCAGTATGCTTATGATCTTCTAGCGTCTCTCTTCCGTCCAAAAAAAACGTTTGTGACAGAGGAAAACATTTGGTCTACTTAAACAAAACTCACCGTAAACTTGTTTCACCATTTGGTACGTTACTGAGACACTTTTACCAAGTTCAATTTAATAACAGTCCTTTGTTCCATCTTAATAATTCAACATGAAAAAAATTTTACTTCTCTAATGAACGGCCGTTTCGATTGAGTTACTTTAACAACTGCGCAGTACTTTTGGCAGAAAGCAAGCAGATGGTCAAGGTTTATAACGTATGCGCGATTGCACTGGTGGCGCCACCGTAGGCTGAAATCTCGCGCCAGTCTTAAAAATTCTTTGACGCACTGTGTATACAAGCAATTTTAAGTTTAAAATGTAATATAATTAAAGTTGTTATTATATTATATTACTTATACACACACACATGAAACAAAATTAGTTTTTTACGTCTGCGTAAAAAACTGGTTTTCTACGCCAAGTAAATTACCTGTATATTACGCGTGATTTACGTAAAATACGTAACGAGTAAGTTACTTTGCCAACCCTTATTGCGACAAAAGCAAGAGATATGTTTGTTTCGGTCCAACACAAAACGAAATTTTGTAATCCGGCATTTAGAAGAGGAAGTCTTGTGACAATAGGCACATAGACCAAGAAAAAAAAAAATACCCGCACACCTTCATATAAGTAGCAACAAGTAAAAATGTTTTTGAACACAAAAAAAGATATCTAAACACCTAATATATTCAAGGTGAATGCAATTGTTTTATTCACATGTTTCAGATAAAATGCAACAGCACGGTTGGGAACGACGTTACAAAGAACGAAGGCAGTGATTAAACTTCGTGTGGAAGGAAGTAAGCCTAAGGAAGAAGATTAAAATACTGACGTACCTAATACTAGTAATCAAGAAATAAGGGAAGTAGCCAAGAAGTAATATGAGTAATCTAACTAGACACCTCAGTGGTCGGGGGACCTCAGATACTCACAGAGAGGGTTAGGGACGGCTACTTCGTATAACCTTAGATGCTTAAAGAGAGTGTGTTAACCACCAAAGCGAAAAAACCCAGCAACAAGCCGTCCCCGGTGTCGCAGTGGTTTTCGCGCAGGCTTTCGAGCATTCACGGAGTGCGCCAGCGTTCGAGTCCGGGATGAGCCATGGGTGGTGTGTTTGTCTTACGACACTGGCTGTCTCCCTCCCTGGAACCAGTGGTCCTTATTAGGGACGGGCGACTGCTTATAGGCCACTCAGGTGCTCAAGGTGGTCTTCAAACTCCTAAACAAAAAAAAAACAACAACAGGAAGAACAGTTTCAATTACATGTTTCACGTACGTATATAATAGCAGGTCAATTACGTATGCGGTTACGCGATATGATGCCGTAGTCATACTTCAGATTTTCTGATGCAATTTTAGTCGCAGGTTTCATGTTACTGACAACAGCTCAGCTGCACTAAGAAATAAATCAAACAATGAAACTCATACGGAGAGAGAAAGCAATCCAAAATGGAGGTGATTAAGCATTGAAGTGTCCAGAAAAATGCATATAAGTTAGTGGACCTAATATACGTAATCTGACAAGCAAGATACACACAATCTACCAACAAGTAATTGGACACCCCTGCAATCGACGATATCTGCGGTCTTGATACACGTCACGGTCGCCGCTGTTAAATATCGTGTGGGAAACAACAACGCAACCAGTCGCACGCAAGATGCCACGCAGTTCGGAGCTCTCTGATTTCGAGAAAGGTGTAATCGTCGGGTATCACAGAAATGGCCGATCCATACGTGACATATCCAGCAAGTTGAAGTACCTAAAATCGACAGTGGCCTACGTGATTGGCAAGTGGAAGATGAGAGGTGACTGTCGGAATGTGCCCCGACCCGGCAGACTCACAAAACCGGGAGTTAGAGACCTACGGGTGCTGGCCAGAGAAATTCGGAAGAACCGCACCAAATCGATGGGCCACATCCGCTAGGAGTTTCAACAGGCATCCGGGAGTGTTCTTTCGATGAATACCATCCGCAAGGAAGCCCATCTGCTCGGTTATCATAGACGTGCTGCCGCCCACAAGCCTTTGATCACCAAGTCCAATAGCGCTGCTCGGCTAACGTGATGCAAAGAACGTCGACAGTGAACCGTTTAACAGTGGAAACAGGTTCTCTGGAGCGACGAATCAAGGTTCACCCTCTACCGTTCGGATGGCAGTGTCTGGGTTTGGCGTCTGCCTGGAGAACGCCTCCTGCCGGAATGTATTGTGCCAACTGTGAAGTTTGGCGACGGTGGAATTATGCTATGGGGGTGTTTCTCCTGGTATGGCACGGGACCCTTGGTCGCAATTCCTGGTAGACTCAACGCCGAGACCTACTGCACCAATTTGGATGACCATGCGCTTCCTATGTTGTGGCAGTTTTACGGGGTGGACCCATGTTACTTTCAGGATGACAATGCCAGCTGTCATGTTGCGAGGTCCACCATGGCTTGGTATGGTGACAATGGGGTTAATCAAATGGACTGGCCTGTGCAGAGCCCGGACCTTAACCCTATCTAGCACCTCTGAGATGAGTTTGAGCGTCGACTTAAGGGGTGCCCCTACTGTCCGAAATCGGTGAAGGAACTGACCTGTCTTCTCCAAGCCGAGTGGAAGAAAATACCATTACCCGTCGTACAACGCCTGGTTGAGAGTATGCTCCGGAGTGTCGCAGCTGTAATCGCCGCTCGTGGAGGCTCCGCCAATTACTGAAGGTGAATAAACTTCGTTTTCCTTTGCTATCACAGGTGTCCAATTACTTGTTGGTAGATAGTGTATCTTGTAGAGCAAAATGTTGGAAATTTAAATTAAACATATCATACTCACACAATGTTCTACTGTTCGATACTTTTTTAAGGAATCTTTAATAACACTTCAAGAACAATTAAGAAAGGACATTGACTGAACTTACGCAAGCTACAGGAAATTACCGAGATCGTATAAGAGAGTAAAGTTCTGGTTCATCACTCGCATTACTGTGGACTGAGGTAAAGCACCTTCTGAACATGGACCTTGCTGCTTCAGAAGTATACACGGACAAATTTACCATATGTCTTTCCAATCATACTCAAAGCCGACGAAAAGCCCAGAACAGTTGCTGTTCTATCAAGAATCTGGACATTTGATTCACTTAAGGAAGTGTTAGGAAAGATTTTCCTCAAAATTTGACAAATAAGTGTATATAGAAATCATAGGCTATAACACATCTCAATTCTAAAAATCCATGTGCTACAGTTGAGTTAGAATCTTTGAGCACAGCTAGATCGTTGTACGTTTCGGCCGGCACAGCTAGTGCTTTAAATACACGGACGTATCAAAATAATATGACCACCCCGGAATCACAGTGTACCCGCCCAGGCGCGTCACATAGTGCACGTGACAAGGTCAACCACACGGAGGTATAAGCGGCTAGACATGACAGATGAGCCATAGTGCGTAACGTTAACACAATGTTCAAAGGTAGTGATCTGACGGACGTTCAAGAAGGGACGATTATCGGCTACCGCGCCAAGGGTGGAAGCGTCTCAGAATCAGCAGACTTCGTGGGCTGTTCGCGAGGTGTTGTAGTAAGGGCGTACCAAGAATGAATCACTGGCACACCGAGTACCTCCCAACGTCATAACTGTGGATTCCCAAGGGCCATCGACCCCAGACGAGAACGACATCTCAGTTGACTGGTAAAGGGCAATTGACGCGCAACAGTGCAGCAATGGACCACACAAAGGGACGCTGAGGCACCCAAGTACGTGTCCCCGATAACAGTAGAGCGAACCCTGTTACGCATGGGTCTCAGGGGTCGACGCTGCGTCAAGCCGCCCATATTAACCCAGGTCCATCGGCAACAACGCCTGCACTTCGCATGGGATTACCATCATTGGACAGTGGAAGAGTGGAAAAAGGTTGCCTTCTCCGACGAATCGAGGTTTCTACTCCACAGAAGCGACGGGCGGTGGCGGATACGGCGTCAGACACACGCCAACCAACTCCCGGATACGCTTGTCGGTCAATTGCAGGCCGGTGTTGGCAGTGTGCATATCTCGGGGATGCTTTCCTGATATGACCTGGGACCGCTGGTCACACTGGATGGGCCTCTGAACTCCAATAGCTACCTGTCCATTCTCGCTGACCACATACATCCCTTTATGTTGGACGTTTACCCTGGTAGTGATGGTGTCTGCCAACAGGTCAATGCGCTGGACCACATCGCTAAGGGGGTGAATGATTGGTTCCAGGAACACGATAGGGATGTCTGCGTTCTCCCTTGGCTGGCGAAATCTCCCGACTCAATCCAATTGAGCATTTGTAAGACTATCTGGATCCACAGGTTTGATGTGCCGACCCACAATCACGTCATCTCCGGGACTTCAGTACTCTTCTGCGGTCCGAGTGGGCATGTGTGCCATGGACAACCTTCCAGGGCTTCATTGCGTCCATGCCACGCCGTCTCGCCGCTGTCATCCGGGCCAAGGGTGGTTATTCCTCTTATTAGGTAGGTGGGCATATTATTCTGATACGAATGTGTATATGCCATTTAGAGACAATGCCTTTGAATTTAATATTGATTGCTTTATTTCCTGGCTTGTTACTTTGCCGATTCCTAAGTCCGTCGGCTTTATAATATATTTGAAAAATTATTACCACTTGAAAAGAAAATAAGGAATTTTAACGAAACGTTAGCCACCATCTTCAACAGTTTGTAGCCATCTGTCAACAAGCTGGTCAGTATCATGCTCGACCCTTTAAGGCGATAAACTCCCGACATCCGTTTTCGATTTATTCCGATGGTATAAACTGTCTATCTCGGAGAAAATGGGCCATGGAGTGAAAGTGGTTGTAGTAGGTGGGAAGTAAGTCTGGAGTATACACTGAATGAGGTAGAGGCTCTCTCTGAGGTTTTCTTTTGTCTGAACAGTGGCGTGCTGTTTGGCGTTGTCTTGTTGGATAGTACCTTTGTCTGCTTACTAAGCTTGGATAACGTTAAAGCATCTCAGAACACGCGCTGTAGTTGCGCTTTTGGAAGTAAGCTCGAAAAACATGCGGCGAGCGCGATCGGGAAAATTCCACGGTATTTGTGAGCCAGTCGCAAGAACTGGCTCAGATCATGGCTACTTTACCGATGTGTTGCAGATGCCGGACGTTAGTAGTTTGTGAACAGTCAAGGTCTGACAAGAGCCTTCAATTGTTTGCTGGTGGATCAGCTTCAACAGCGTACAAAGAATGTTCGGATCTACTAATATTGAACGTTCTCACAGTGGCTTATTATTGAGGCTCATGTCACCAACTTTGAACCTCTGGACTGCAGACCAGGTGGCCGAGTGGTCAGAGCCGTAGGTTTCTAGCTAGTCGCACTAGTTGAGTCGGGGTTCGAGTCCCGGATGAGGCATAGTGGTTCGTTTATCTTTCGGCGACAATAATGTTTATCTTTCGGCGACAATAATGGCTTTTTAATATCGGGACGAGCGACTTCTTATAGCAATTAAAGGTGCTCACCGATAGAAGCTGGCTTTGCATATTTCTAAGGCCGCTAAGTACACTGGCGGGAAGTGAAAAAAGAACACCAAGAAGGAGACGTCTGATACCAACGAAATTTATACAGCATAATAACGGAATACAGGGCATAACGTGATCAAAACATTATGGGAAAATACAGCTGTATTTGCTGTTAAACTAAATAATAACATTTCCATGTAACATGGTTATTTCGAGGTTGAACAACCATGAACTGCGTCACACTGTGCAATTCTAGCATGGAGTCTGTCGTACAGATGTTGGATGTAAGTTTGGGGTATTGAGTTCCAAGCATCCTCAACCTGGACACGTAAATCGGGGATGGTCGTGGCTGGCCGTGGAGACCGGATAAGTCGTTGTCCCATAAAATTCCACACGTGCTCAATGGGGGAAAAATTCGGTGAACGTGCAGGCCATGGAAGTTGTCTCACACCCTGAAGTGCATGTTGCGTTGCACGTGCCGTGTGTGGGTGTGCGTTATCTTGCTGGAAAACACCACAAAGGACCGACATTACAAATGGCACAACAACGGCCTGGATGATGTCGTTGATGTAGGAGGTGCTGTTTAACGTACCCAGTACAAACACTAGTTGTGTATGGGAGTGATAGCTGATTGCTCTCCACACCAGGAGACCAGGTGTAGACCCTGAGTGTCGCTGTTGGATGCAAGAAGGGTGAAAACTCTCCCCTGTGTGTCTGAGAACACGGATACGGCCATCGGGGGCTCCCAAGCTGAATCTGCTTTCATCGCTGAACACGACAGATCGCCATTGCGTTCTCCAGTGCAGACGTTGGCGACACTACTGCAGCCGTTCCTGACGGTGGGCTGGAGTCAGAGGTACACATGCCAGAGGCACACGTGCACGTAGTCCTGCATCCAGTAGACGGTTGCGGATTGTTCGCACAGTCACCTCAGGTTCAACGGCAGCTCGGATTGGCGTCGCAGTGGATGTTCTGCTTTACAACGCCGCTCTTCTCATGCGTCGATCGGTCCGCTCATCAGTCCGTCTGTGACCGCCGGTTACACGTCATCTCGTGTGGGAATGGTCCTCGGATCATCTACGCCCCCATCGTACCACCACCGATTCTTCCAGTCCAATTCGCTTCGCAATACGACGATACGACCACCCGGCCTCGCGGAATCCGACTAGACGACCTCGCTGAAAGTCCGATAATTGCTGAAATCGTACACGTCTTCCATGTCCAGGCATTGCAGCTTCTTCAGGATCTTCGCACGTGTCCGTACGCCGACGACTGATTACATTCACTTCGCCGTCCTCCTTAAATACCACCGACGATAATTTGCATATTATTCCGTGCTGTGGCGTAAGCGCTCACCGGTTGGTTCCGAAATTAACATCACACCTACGTAATCTCGACCCCATTAACATATGTAAATTTCATGATCGTCCACCAATTCCTTCTTTGTGTTCTTTTTTCACTTTCCGCCAGTGTAGTTTTGACCTTCTTTTACCAGTAACGATGTAGTGTTTCACGAATCCCAGTAATAAACTCACTCATTGTTTGCACACTAAACACCATGCCTCAAATGCTTGTAATCACGGACGGATTCTGTGCACTTTATACCTTCCTTTACTTCTATGTGCAGAGGTATTCAATATGATGACGTGTCTACTTTGCATTACGAAAAACTCACTATCCATGAATCGTCCGAGTAGTAACGTCTATCACAATTTTAATTTCTCTGAAGAAACGCAAATGATGCTGTATCTTGTTGATCAACTTGTCTGAGTAAATTTCGACTTAACCCTTTAAGCGGCCGATGAACCTGAACGTAATTGTGCCCTAAACATTCTGCGCTCCTGAAACATAAGTGTTCACATAGGCGTCGGGTTGTACGAAAGCTACGGTAAAACAATTCCTTTCTCTCTCATCTCAGCAGTATCGACTATAAATCTCTCTTTCTGGTGTTGAGTGCTTCGTTCTTAAAATCTTATAGTCTTTAGTCTGATTCCCATATAGTCTTTTATTCTCTGCTCCATGACCTAAGAAATGACTTTGAAAGGCTAGTTCTTCTGACACGGACATCATGCCACTTTGTAGAAACATGTCAGTCAAACACTTTTTTCCTTTTTCTTAAGTTCGTCACATCTTTATAGCATTTTCAGCGGGAAAGATAATCAGACATGATCCCCTTAATTAACCACTTAGAATGACAGACCTAAGGTAAAAACAACTCTTTCTGATGCGCAGGTTCACTTGTTCCTGTCACATTCCACCCACTATTTAGACAGAGAATATGCACGGATGAGCTCTTACACTGTGACCACCCCTAGCTAAAAAAAGTGAGCGCGCCTGGAGACCGATCGGTGGCGTAGATGAAGTTTACAGAGCAATATACAGGGTGCATAGGAAAGTCCCTTTAGCCTATAATAACTTGCGAACGGAGAGAAGTACAGTTGTATAAGTGAGATAACGGTACAGTAAAGTTACTACGCCAGATCGAATGCAACCGATAGCAGCGCCCCTAGTGACGAAATGCGGAAGTTAGCCATTGCACATCGAAAACGAAAACAGATAGAGCAAAATTTCCAATTAAAAAGTTGTAGAGCATCAATTAATTAGTACAAATCGACGTTTGTTTTACACGGATAGGATCTATTGTCACCTGAATACCCTAAAATGTCCTAAATCGATGCGCGACCTTTTGTGTGAACGTTTGAAGGGAACAGGCATAGGTATTATAACGAAGTAAATTTCTCCGTCATTTCTATCCACGCCAGGATTCGAACCCGGATCCCCTCATTCCGGAATAAGTCACTCTCCCAATTGAGCTACGCGGACGTTTTATTCTGATTCCTATCTGCCTTTATGTCGTGTGCGTCCTTCTGGCAGGTACGTCACATCTCCTGGTACGTTACATAATCTCCCCCCCCTTTTTTTTTCTCGAAGTGCTGCAGAAGGGATTCTCTTATTTTTCCTATCTCGCGGTGTGGAAAGAACATCACACCAATGCGAGATTTTGAACGGTCGGGTCATCCGGATAGTTCGGGCGCCATTATAACGAAGTAAATTTTTCCGCCATTTCTGTCCACGCCAGGATTCGAACCCGGATCCCCTCATTCCGGAATAAGTCACTCTACCAATTGAGCTACGCGGACGTTTTATTCTGATTATTATCTGCCTTTATGTCGTGTGCGTCCTTCTGGCAGGTACGTCACATCTCCTGGTACGTTACATCATCTCCCCCCCCCCCCCTTTTTTTTTTCTTGAAGTGCTGGAGAAGGGATTCTCTTATTTTTCCTATCTCGCGGTGTGGAAAGAACATCACACCAATGCGAGATTTTGAACGGTCGGGTCATCCGGATAGTTCGGGCGCCATTATAACGAAGTAAATTTCTCCGTCATTTCTGTCCACGCCAGGATTCGAACCCGGATCCCCTCATTCCGGAATAAGTCACTCTACCAATTGAGCTACGCGGACGTTTTATTCTGATTCCTATCTGCCTTTATGTCGTGTGCGTCCTTCTGGCAGGTACGTTACATCTCCTGGTACGTTACAGTATGTGCAAATACACACAATTTATTGCATAAATGCGTACTTATGTCAATACAGTTTGATGACGTCAGACAAAACAAAAACAAAAAAGGCAAACTTTCGCTCAGTGATAAAAAGTTAATGTCGAGTATGTTCGAAGAGTTCGCAATTGCCCACAGAACACATTTGTATTCGTGAAAGTAACTGTGCATGCACATTCCTCAGCATGGAAGGTGTCACACTACTGCAAGCATCTATGCCACGACGACGTAGACCCAGCAGACTTGTAGGCGCTGTTGCATACACCTGATTTTTCACGTAACCTCAGAATTCCAAGCTCGCCATTCTCACACAGCGTACGTAGACCTAAACTTCTGATCAGGGTACATCCTGCTACTGGTTTTTATATCGTACATATGGTACAACGGCACAATCTGCCTTTGCATACGGCTACATTTGCGAAATGTGAATATGCAGATTCGAATCGTCGCGCATCGATTTCGGACATTGTAGGGTATTCAGGCGACAATGTATCTTATCCGCGTGAAACAAATGTTGTTTTGTACTAATTAGTTGATGCTCTACAACTTTGTAATTGGAAATGTTGCTCTATCTCTTTTCGTTTTAGATTTGCAATGGCCAACTTCCGCATTTCGCCACTAGGGGCGCTGCTAATGGTTGCATTCGATTGGGCGTAGTCACTTTACTATACCGTTATCTCACTTGCATAACTGTACCTCTCTCCGTTCCGAAGTTATTCCAGGCTAAAGGGAGTTTCCTATGCACCCTGTATATACAGCACCAGAACCGGCTTTCGGTTAGTAGAGTGTTCGGAGTCAGAATGGAAAAAGTTGCTGATTTACCGGAGTTTCATAAAGGAAACATTGCGATGGCACGGCGCCTCGAAACTACGATCTCTGAAACGGCGTGGCTTGTTCACGTGCCGCTGTAGTGAGTACGTATCAAAAGTGGTGCACAGATGGCCAAACAACAAACCGTCGTCCAGGCCTGTGTCGTCTGCAGCTCATTGATGCCAAAGGGGAGCGGAGACTGTCGCGCATTGTTCACAGCGACCTCAGGGCCACAGTGCGACAAATCACCCGCAGCTACAACAGTGGTGATCAGGGCAATGTGTCTCAGCACATAGTTCATCTCAGCCTTCTGCGCATGGGCCTGTGTAGCCGAAGACCCAGCCGGGTCCTCATGCTCACTGCACGTCATCGCCAACATTGCATGAAATGGGCCCAAGATCATCGAGATTGGACCGTGGATAATTGGAAGAAAGTGGCCTGGTCTGACGAATCAAGGTTCCTGGTGCATCACGTATGCGGCCGAGCGCGTATATTCCGATTACCAAAGGAGGCTATGGCACCTGGATGCACTGTTGGGCCGAAACAGGCCGGCGGCGGCGGTGTCATGCTATGGGCGATGCTTTCTTGGGATACTTTAGGCCCCATTATCCCAATAGCACAATCCCTGACAATTGCCAGGTATCTGAACAACGTTGCGGACCGAGGTCACCCATTCATGACAACTCTGTTTCCTACTGGTAATGGTGCCACACTGTCAGAATCGTCAAGAAGTGGTTCGAGGAAAATGCTGGTGACTTTCTGTTAATGCCCTAGTCTCCAAATTCATCTGACACGAACCCAATCGAACATTTGTGGTTCGAATTGGAAAAGCGGGTTTGTGCTACATCACCACCACCCCGAAATGTACGGGAACTGGAGGACTAGCTGTTGACATTATGGTACCAGATACCCCAGGATACCTCTCGCCACCTCATCGAATCGATGCCTCGCCAAGTGGCTGCTGTTATGCGGGCTAGAGATGGCCTATAGCTTGTTAGGTAGGTGGTCATAATGTAATGGCTTCTCGGTGTATTCGTTCGAGCTGATTTCAGCCCATTTTGTTCACGCTTTCCAACCGTAGGTTGAAGAAGCGTGTATGCTCCAACTGTTTCCGTCCGTCTGTCCTTCCATCCGTCCGTCTGTCTGTCGGCACGATAACTCACGTAAAAATGGTTCGATTTCAATGAAATTTTAGTATGTGGTAGGGGACCACCAGGGGACGAACCCTATTGAAAATGGGTGAAGTGGGGTCAAAGGTCACGCCATAAGAACGGGATCCATTTCATTGCCTTTATGCGTCATAACATGCGTAAATATGGTTCGATTTCGATGAAATTTTAGTATGTGGTAGGGAACCACTGGGCACGAACCCTATTGAAAATGGGCGAATGGGGTCAAAGGACAGGCAGGACATAAGAGCGGGATTTGTTCCATTGCCCTTATGCGTCATAACTTGCGTAAAAATGATTCGATTTCGATGAAATTTTAGTATTTGGTAAAGAACCACCTGGGGAGGAATCCTATTGAAAATGGGCGACATGGGGTCAGAGGTTAAGGCACAAAAGTAGAATCCATTCCATTGCCTTTATACGTCATAACATGCGTAAATATGGTTCGATTTCGATGAAATTTTGGTATGTGGTAGGGAACCACTGGGCACGAACCCTATTGAAAATGGGCGAAATGGGGTCAAAGGTCACGCAGGACATAAGAGCGGGATTTGTTCCATTGCCCTTATGCGTCATAACTTGCGTAAAAATGGTTCGATTTCGATGAAATTTTAGTATGGGGTAGTGAGCCACTGGGGACGAACCCTATTGAAAATGGTCGAAATGGGGTCAAAGGTCAGGACACTGGAGTGGGATCCATTCCATTGCCCTTGTGCATCATAACTTACCAAAAAATGTTTCGATTGCGACAAAACGTTATCATGTTGTTCCGGAGGTATAGTGAACCGCTTCTGTTGAATATCAACGAAATGGGGTCAAAGGTCATTGCACAAAAGCAAAATTTATTCCACAGCCACTATTCTCATAACTTGCGTAAAACTGCTTCTATTGCGACAAAACTTTAGTATGTTATTCTTGAGGTGTACTGAACCGGTTCTGTTGAATATCATCGAAATGGGGTCAAAGGTCAGGACACAAGAGCGATATTTATTCCACAGCCATTATCCTCATAACTTGAGTAATAATTTCTGGTATGTTGGAAAGCGTATCATAATCAATGCATTGCATGTTTTTACTAACTTGTTTATGCTTTCCAGTCGGTTAAAGGTTTAATGTGAAGATTGATGACTGCACAGATAACATCATGGGTCAAAATTCAGACACTGAAATTGAGCGGTTTTGGAAAAATATTTTAAATGCAAAAAAAAAGATTTTTTTTTTCAAAATATTGTATAAAATAATATAATTGTTACGATCATCAGAGGAATCGAATCATAATTTCCCATCAAAGTTCGCGATTCCTCAGCATAGGACAAGGGAGAAAAGTGTTTGCTGAAGGTTTTAATTTGTTTCCTACTTTGGCAGTAGAAACCATATTTATCATTGATATGTGGTGTCATTCGCAAATTGCATGGTTTTGATGTTTTGCTTGAGGAAAATTAAGGCCGAAACCCTCAGCACTAAGATCTGTTAATCATTATTTCATCTGATTACCTCCCCGTCGCTAATGGATTTCCAAATTCGGTCCTCCTGTTTTTCACAAGAAATGATGCTGTTAATTGAAACTTAACCTCAAAACAGGATGCTAGCTGAGGGCAACATTTCTTCTTATTCTCTGGTAATTCGTCTTATCTTCATCAAAAAAATCCACCCGTTTCTTTTTAATTTCTTCGAGATTGAATTCAAAAAGCCTTCACAGTTTACTTAATTGAAATGCATCGTTGGAGAGCGTATCTTCACAAAAAATACTCTCTGATATTTCATTCATCCTAAAAATGCTTGAGAAGCAAAACTTTGTATATGACTCAACAGGCTTTTTTTAACTTCCCTTGATACTGTGTTTCATTGTTTCCTCACTTTCATTCATATCTGTATAACCTTAATCTTGAGTCATGCATAACAACAGTCTAGTATAGACGCAAAAAAAAAAAATGGAAGCAGTTAAAGTAAAATAAAATAATATTTTATTTTCAATAAAAACTGACGGAAGTTATGAACAGTATTGTAAGATACACTGAAGTGCCAGAAAAACTGGTACACCAGTCTAATACTTGGTAGGTCGCCCACGGGAGCGCAGGACAGCAGAAATACGACGGCGCATGGACTCCACTAGCTTCTGGAAATGTGCTGTAGGCAATGCACACCATACTTCCTGCAGAGCGTTCCACAATTCGGGTGTATTCCGAGGTCTCGGATTCCTGTGTTCGATAGCGCGTTGCATGGCATCCCAAATGTGTTCTATCACGTTCAGATCTGGGGACTTGGGTGGGAATGGCAACACTCCAAACTCAGATGAATGCTCCTCTAGCCATAATGTAGCGTCCCGTCAATTGTGTGGAGGAGCATTGTCTTGTTGGAACAGGCACAACCCACCAGCATGAATGCAGGACATGAACGGGTGTACCTCGTCAGAAAGGATGCGCACATAGCTTTGGCCGGTCACAGACGTTTGTAAACGTACCAGGGGTCCCAGTGAAGTCCATCTTAACACACCCCATACAATTACGGACCCCACCAGCCGGTACAGTTCCCTGTTGACAGGCGGGATCCATGGTTTCATGGCGTTTGCGCCACACACGAATCCTTCCATCTGCCCGATACAGTTGGTAACGCGACTCTTCAGACCAGGCTACTTGTTTCCATTCATCAAGTGTCCAGTGGCGGTGTTGCCGTGCCCAAGCGAGGCGCATAGCTCTGTATCGTGCACCCATCAAGGGGACTGGAGTTGGGCGTCGGCTCCATATCATCTCCATATCATACACTGCCCATATCATGCAGTGTACATTGCACAGTCCGGACGCTGATGCTTGTTGAAGCTCCAGCATTGAATTCCGATGATACCTGTGAGAGTGCTGCACGCTTATCGCGTGAAACGAGTCTTGACAGCCGACGATGATCACGTTCACCCAATGTCTTTTTACGGCCACACTTGTATCGTATGTTGGAGGTTTTACCGGAATTCTTGTAGTCACGGTACACCCTTGCAATGGTCGTCCGTGAAAATCCGAACTTTGTTTCTACCTCCGAAATACTATGGCCCATCTCACGAGCGCCAACTATGACACCATAAGCTCGTCTGTACCAGTTTTTCTGGTACTTCAGTGTATACTTCCGTAGTCTAGAATGAATCCCAACGTTGCTTCCGTTCAATAATTTAATAAAACCTCTGCACAAAAATTAACTCATAGTAGTGCCATACAGGGTGATCCGTTTGGGTAGGGATAATTTAAAAATGCTGTGGTAAGGCTTGTAACAGATACAATAAGTCAATACTTGGCAGAAATTACCTTCATGGATGGGAGTTTGTCTAGGCTTCCACGTGACCCCTTTGCGAACTTGACAGAGTTCATACTGGGTGCTCAATTCTTGCCACATGTTTCTAACATCTGCGGAGTGATTTTTGGGAACGCTGCAGTACAGAGGTCAATTTCTGCCCGAAGGGTGAAGAAAGGTGGGGTTTCATGCGCTGTAGTGAGTGCGCACGCGCCATTGACTACAAGTGGATAACGATGTCATTTTACAGCAAAACGGAGCCCAACTCCACTGGTCATCGGAAGTCAGGTACGTCGTTAACAGCACATTACATGGCAACTGGTATGGCCGCGATGGCCCTATTCCTTGACCTTCATACTCCCCCTCCCCCGATTTCTTCGTAAGAAGGTTTATGAAGAGCATCGTCTCTACGCACAACGACCTCAAAGATAGAATGACTTGAAGGTGAAAATTTCTGCAGCGTTCACACAACTAACTCCAAAGATGTTAGAAAACACGTTGCAAAAATTGAGCACCAGGCATGAACTTTGCCGGGTCCGCAAAGGAGGTCATGTAGAGGCCTACACAAACTCTCATCCATAAAGGTAATTTCTGCCAAATATTGACTTATTATACAAGCCATACCACAGCATTTTTAAATTATCCCTACCCAGATCTCCCTGTATACGTAATTTTCCTCGCTGTGTTTATTTATCTAGAACTTATGGCCCAAGAGCCATATTCGGATAAACAGCGCCATGTTAAATTACAGTATGCATAAGCGTAACTTGTCTCGAACAGACAATGCTTTATAATGCCCCTCAGCCTAGTGGCATGGTTTGGAGCGCAATCATTTTCAACAGCCATTCGCCGCTCGCACGCACAGCGAGTACAATAACAGCATGATGATACGTTGAAGCAGTGCTACACTTTTTGTTGCCTTATCTTCGTGGTATCTTGGATGCCCAGTTTCAAGATACCGCCCACTCATAGATTAACGACGCATGATTTTCCCACTCGAAGCCACGTCGTGTTGTCCAATGCATATAGCCTAGCATTGCTGTCAGAAGTCACATTCAGGCCAATGTTATCAGTAAACCAATAAGTGAATTAGGAATTGGTTTCTCTCGCGGCGATATAATTCATTCTCGTGACATTGCATCTCTTTGCCGTGAAAGAATGCTGTGATTGGTCAATGCATATCGATCCTACAGATCGGAAGTTTCATGTGGTGACCCAGCACTAATACTTCTGTTCGTAACCTTTAAAAGGTGGAGACAGAAATTCGGGAAGTAGCAACAAACAGTTTTGGGAGTTATAGTTTTCTGTGCGACTCGAGATTTCAGGGCCCTGGTTGCTAAAAGGTTATGTATAGTTATCTGATTCAATTTTTATTTCAATCTTTACACCACTTGTAAGTGCTCTTAGAAAAGCGTGAGAGGATAAACTCAATAAAGTAACCATTGAGCATATATGCAAAAAAATGTTATCGTTTCATCTTCCGTTTGCAGGTCTATCCACATGGAATCACCATAACATATTATCTGTAAAGTATTGTTACGTGCATAATTAATTCCTCTTTTTCATTGTCATGTGCGAGACATCATCTTAAGTGCTTTGCTGGTCCTTTAGTAAACAACGGGTCGTTTCACAACCAAGCGATTGCAGCTGTCGCTGAGCGCCAGAGGTGTTATTCTTCTTTTTATTTACCGTAGGAAAAATTTTCAAGCAGTGAACTTCGACCTGAGTCGATCACGTGATGTCATCATGTGTGCTAAGAAAAGCAACGGGTTGACAGAGAAAGTGTGTGTGCTCTTCTGACGATGTGAGTGAACGCTTGTGTTGATTTTATGCTCGTGTTTTACTACTGCTCAGAGTTTTGTGAAGAACAGAGACATAGTGGATTCCCTATGCTATAATGGCAAAGGTAAGGGGATATTTTGATGTCAGCGACGACCGAGGGGTTCGTTGTGTTACAACAAATATCTATGGCGTTTAAATTATTGCCTGCAGTAATAAGGAAAACGTTTGCTTGCAGAACTTGCTAACTAGGAACTGTCCGACTTATTCTGTAACATATGAGTTATTCACTTTTCATTCAGTGTATCTGTGCATTATCTATTAATCTCGATCTTGTATTTATTTTTTACGCTTTCCAACCGTTGATTGAAGAAGCATATATGCTCCAGCTTTGTCCGTCTGTCTGTCTGCCTGTCCGCACGATAACTCGCGTAAAAATGGTTCGATTTCAATGAAAGTTTAGTATGTGGTAGGGGACAACATGGGGACAAACCCTATTGAAAATGGGCGAAATAGGATCAAATGTCAGGACATAGGAGCGGGATCGATTCCATCGCCCTTATGCGTCATAACTTACGTAAAAATACTTCGATTGCGACAAAACGTTATCATGTTGTTCTGGAGGTACACTAAACCGGTTCTGTTGAATATCATGGAAATTGGGTCAAAGGTCAGGCCACAGGAGGGAGATTTATTCCTCCACCATTATCTTCATAACTTGACTAAAAATGTTTCTATGGTGACAAAACTTTATTATGTTGTTCCGGAGGTACACTGAACTGGTTCTGTTGAATAACATCGAAATGGGGTAAAAGGTCAGGGCACAGGAGTGAGATTTATTCCACAGCTATTGTCCTCATGACTTGATTAAAAATGCTTCTATTGCGACAAAACGTTAGTATGTTGTTCCGGAGGTATGATCATATGTAGAGGATTTTAAGAAGGGAGTGTCTGACCCCAGGTCTTAAACAACCCTTAGGAATAGGAAGCTAGGAGATTTGGGCTAAAGTGCCCGATAGGAAAGTGACACGGAAGCGAAGTAAAAAAGGGGAGGAAGACGCCCTTATTTATTACCGGGGGGGAGAAGTACCCGAGATCCGACGACTTAACGTGCCCATCCGACGCACGGCGGATATTTAGTGGATCGAGCGTACGTACCTGCCTGGGATCGAACCTCAGGTCCTTTCCGTGGCAGTCACGAACGTTGCCTACTAGGCTACCCGCGGCCTTATTTCTTATTATTTGTATTCCGTCGTCCTACTGAACCAATTCTGTTTAATATAATCGAAATGGGGTCAAAGGTCAGGGCACAGGAGCGAGATTTATTCCACAGCTATTATCCTCATAATTTGAGTAAAAATGCTTCTGTTGCAACAAAACTTTAGTATATTGTTCCGGAGGTATACTGAACGAATGAATAGTCAGGGTAGGGAGGAGGGTTTGTCTGCGCGCGATGTCTGGTATGTTGGAAAGCGTATCATAATCAATGCATTGCATGATTTTACTAACTTGTTAGTTATTAAACCTTGCTGTCGTTTTTGTTGGCTAAATGCCCTCTAGAGGAAGTTTTTATGAGCTCAATCTCTTCTTTACTGTTGTGTGATCCGAACACGACCGATTCGGTTTCATCCTGTGCGTGGCATTCGAAACTGATTTGGGGCAAAAGACCACCAGCGACATAACAGTATATTTGAAAAATAATTTTTGTAAGAATGTAAGTTGTTTCCTGGGACTTTAGAGCCCAGGGAAGGATTGAGAAGGCAAAAGTTCGTGTCTATTCCATTCGATCATCTCTTCCGTTTTTCTAGCAAACATTACTCAGGCTATGAGAAAAGTGTGCACAGAAAAAGTCGGAATGCATATTTTACGCTTATGAAATATAAAATTATGATATCCTACTCAATGGCACAGGGTTGCAATCGATAACAGGTTGCAACCCTGTGTGGCATCGACTTCACTAGACCGTGAAAGGTGTTCTCGGGTATTTTGTACCAGCTGGATTAGATGATGCTCCGGAGTTCTGAGATCGAATAGGACACTGCTTTGTACCGACAAACGCGGCGTTTCACTGAATCTTACAAATTTTCCATAGGGTTCGAAGTAGGGAGGATGTGCCGCCAGGAGGGATCACGATCCTCCTGGCTAAGGAAAGGGATTTCTTTCAGCTCATCATCGACTCTTCCCTTTGTCTTTTTCGACAAAGTCCAGTGCCATCTCGATACATGGTCAACATGTAGAAAAACAGTTCAAAACTGTGTCTGCGTGAGAAATGGAGGTTAGGGTCCGTTCGACAGGGATCAATGGATACAGTGATGTCCATGAAATCAATCAACGTACCATAACCCCATCGCTTCTGGCCAGCTTTTGTCCGTCCAGGTGGTCTAGTTGCAGATCTTCACCAGTGTATCATCGAATACGGACCTATCCGTCGTCATGCCCGTGGTGAAACCTGAACTATTAAGATCATGAGATTGTTTTCCCTTTGTCAAATATAAGGTCCCGTCTCTCCCATGTCAGTGCAGGCGGAGTTGTCGATGACAATCGGTCAAGGTGGACACATCAATGACCCGCCGATTTGTTCCGCCAATTCGCAAAAACACTCGCTGGATTATATGCTTGGTAAATCTTCTTTGTTCTTCCTCTTTGTAGATTGCCGTTAAGATTGCTTTGTAGATTGCCGTTAAGATTGCTTTGTAGTTTGCCGTTAAGATTGCTTTGTAGATTGCCGTTGTCCCACTTCGGACCATGTCCGCACACATTCACTACTACGGTGTTCGAAAATCCAACAAAATCGGGAGTTGCCGAGATGTTTGTCCGCACTTTCCTTGCGCTGATAAGTATTCCCGATTCGAATTCCAACAAGTCATTCACTTTCCCCACGGCATTGGCTTTATACTTGAAAATTGACAAGCCGTTCCCATAGTGTCTGTATATATTCCGCGTCGATCAAAGGCGTCACTGCCATGTACTTGGAACAATTCCTCATGGATTAAATGGAAGCAAGCACTACTTATATTTTTGATTGTTTTTTCGGCTTTCCGTGCAGATATACGTTTCATCATGGAACACATTCGTTTTCTATGATACAAATAACAAATGTCATTTATGAATGAGATTGAATTAAGCATAATCAAAGGGTTCAAACTTTTCGTCATCAAATCTTCCACCTTAATGTATAGTATAACTAAGAAAACACAAAGAATTCCGACTGTAAATAAGATGTCTAGAATTACTTCAGGAAGCTCTGGATGCTTCTTCGCTTTCTTGGAATTGTTATACATTATATATTTCTTTTAGTCCGAAGATAAAACGTTTTTCACCTGAAATTTCGTTAGGATCCACTCTCTTAAGTTCGCACATTTATTTTTATCACAGCGAGAGTAATGAGTGCGCGTGTGAAGTATCGATCAGCACTCATACTGGAATAATTTAGAACCACTGTATAGCCTTTGTAAAACGTGGTTCAATAACAAAATTCTTGATGCTGGAAATGAGGCGTCTTTGCTTAGTAACAGTGCGTGCTCCGTTACTAAGCTTCATACAGGAGAAAGCCTGGTAGAAAACACATTCACGTTTCGCACTTTCTCAGTGACAAAGTCTTGCTGTTTTGGAATTGTCTTATGTATTGGGGATTATGTATAATATACGCCGGTAAATCAAAAAGTAAGGTCATTGCTGTCGTATATTAAAAAAACTAAGAGGCATACAGATAGCAATTACCTTATTTCTCAACATAATCCCCCTGTTGTTCAACGCATACAGTATATTGACAAAAGTTAGCGGACACCCCTTCAAAAGCAAATGAACTGATCAGCTGCGTTGTTAAGATGCGCGGTACAGCTGCAAACGGTATAAAAACAAGCCGGCAGCTGATCGCGATCATATCACACTGTGAGGTTGAGTGAAAAAGTCGCTGAACTGACTTTGAGAAGGGAAAGATTGTTGGGTGTTATATTAGTGGGTTGTACATAAGAGAAACCGAGAGGCGTTTAAACATACCCAAGTCAACTGTTTTGGATGAACTGAACAAGTGGAAGAGATATGGCGTGCCTGAAGCAGCGAAAAGTACCGACAGACCAAAGAAATTCAGTGCTAGAGAAGGTCGAAGCCTCAGGAGAGTAGTTACAGCTAATCGACAGAGTACTGCACAAGACCTCATTATATGAGTGAGTAAAAATGCTGGAACCTCGGCATGTACACGTACCATTCGCAGAGAATTTCATTCCATGAGTTACCGTGGTCGTGCGGCTCCTCGTTTAGCATGGTCTAAAGAACATTTATCGTGGACCGTAGATCTATGGACTGATCAATCCAGATACACGATCCATCAGTCTGATGGCCGTGTGTGGGTATGGCGGCAGCCGGGGTAACGCTATTTACCACAGTGTACTATTCCTACGGTCAAGTTTGGAGCTGGCAGTGTACTCGTGTGGGGGTGTTTTTTGTGGTTGGACGTGCTGTTAATCAGCACGTCTACCTCGATATTCTGGACAATTATGCCCTACCAACTCTGTGGCAGTACTATGGAACCGAGCTTTGTTGGTACCAGCAGGATAATGCAGCTAGCCATAAAGTAAGGACTGTTACGGCGTGGCTTGACGATAATTCCGTATCGTGTGAGGACTAGCCAGCACAGAGCCCTGATCTTAATCCCATAGAGCACCTATGGGATGAATTAGAGCGCCGCATAAGAAGTTTGGAACCAAGGCCTACTATTAAGCAACAGTTAGCGGCAGCATTATGTTCTGAATGGAAGCGCATACCTATCGCTGTGTTCCAAAACCTTGTCGAAAGCATGTCTCGAAGGGTCAGTGCGTGCATTAAGGCCAAAGGTGGACCGACACCGTACTAATAATGTATGTCAATAAATGCTATGCTGTGTTTCTCTGCTAGGTGTCCGGTGACTTTTGTCAATATAGTGCATTTTATATCTGTCTACAAGCTTCTGGGTTCCTGCAGAGAAGAATGTTTTGGGTTGTTCCTGCAGCCACAAAAGCACCGCTTCCTGTACCTGGGCATCACTTTCAAAACGGTGGCTTTTTTTTTTTTTTTTTCGATTGGAGGTTTAACGACCACCGTGAGCAACTCAATGGGCTATAAGCAGTCGCCCGTCCCTAATTTAGGGTCACTGGTTCCAGGGAAGGGAGAGAGCCAGTGCCGTAAGACAAACACAACATCCATGCCTCACCAGGATTCGAACCCGGACCCCGTTCGGACGAATGATCAGAGGCCATTGCTTAGACCACTGCGCCACCGGGGCGGCACGGCGGCTTCGCAAAACGTCTTTCAGAGGCCTGAAGACATGAAAGACGCACGGCGCCAGGTATAGGATGTAAGCAAGTTGTGGTAACACCTAAAACTTCAACTCGGTAATTGTTTGTTGATTTGTCAATGCCGTATGTGGATGAGCGTTGTCGTGCCGCAACACCACTTTTTTGGATACCATTCTTCGTCGTTTTGTGCGAATTGCTAGTTTCAATTTGTCTTTCAGCAAGTCACAATATGACCGACTGTTAATTGAGTTACCCTGCGCTTGATAGTGTTTACCGATGGGTCCTTTTATAACAAAAAAAGAGAGTCAGCATTAATCTTCGGGCCGACGGGACAACTGTGAACTTCTTTTTGTATGGGAAGCTCGGATTGTTTCCACTCCATGCCTTGCCTTTTGCTCCCGGGGTGGTAATGATGGACCTATGCTTCGTCTCCAGTTACAATCCTCTCCAGAATACTGAGATCTGACTCATGCAAAAACTTTCTGCCAATTTTCACAAGCTGATGCTTGTGGGCATCACACAACTGCCGTGGCACTAATCTGGCACACACTTTATGATATCCGAGATCATCTTGCACTATTGAGAATGCAGAACTGAGCGAGCTTCATGAAACACATTCGTTCTACCGGCTTGAAACTTTTCTATCCACTTGGACACATGTCTCTGGCTCATACAATGGTCCTCCCCATATTGCAAACGCATCCTGCAATGAATTTAAGCGGGTTGCATACCCTCAGTCCATAAAAATCTCACCACACCCCGCTGCTCGAAGATGGAGCATTCCGACAAACGAGGGGTCATGTTTACGCCCTTACAACTGCTGGGTAACTGCGGTTAGAAGACTAGCAATTGCATCCGCCACGTGTATTCTCAAGTACCATTTCCTTGAGCGTATCTTAATTCTGTTTAATCCTAAAAGAGAATAAATGATGTCAACACCACCCATAGGCTTATTATACTGAATTATCACACTTGGACAATCAATTTTTACACGTTCTTTGTTTTGGATGACCAACGGCTGACTTCAGTCTTTGGAATTATTCCAAAAAATGTGGATAATATATTGGCATGTGTGACGTACCTGCCAGCAGAACGCACACGACATAAAGGCAGATAGCAATCAGAATGAACGTCTGCGTAGCTCAGTTGGTAGAGCGACTTGTTCCGGAATAAGCGGACTCGGGTTCGAATCCCGGCGTGAACAAAAATTACGGAGAAATTTATTTCGTTATAATGGCGTGACCGTTCAAAATCTCGCAAGGGTGTGATGTTCTTTCCACACCGCGAGATAGGAAAAATCAGAGAATCTCTCTCCAGCGCTTCGAAAAAAAAATGTGTGTGACGTTGCATTCCACACACTGGATTGACTGGGAGTTTCAAGTGCACGTTCTATAGCGGATGGCTGCCTGCAACGATTCATGGTCACGGCTGATCCGTGGGCCATGCCCCCTGCCCTCTTTCGGGAGGGGGGGAGATGTGACGTACCTGCCAGCAGGACGCACACGACATAAAGGCAGATAGCAATCAGAATGAACGTCTGCGTAGCTCAGTTGGTAGAGCGACTTGCTCCGGAATAAGCGGACTCGGGTTCGATTCCCGGCGTAGACCAAAAATGACGGAGAAATTTACTTCGTTATACATGCTTATTGTCATACCATTTTGTACATGATATTTCAACGTTATCTACGTTATGATACAGTCTGGATCTTCATCACTGCCGTCCTCCAAATGTAAATCCTAACTCAAGTCTGCTATTACAGCAGCGTTAATTCGTTTCCCCCCATAAAACAGTTTTGAATTCACTCTTACTTCTACAAAATAACTCAGAATAAGAAATCACGTTGTAAACAAAGTTACTGGACCGCCTAAGTGCAAGTACTTTTATAGGTTAGTGCCAAATTTGGTACCAACCTGTAAAAGTACTTTACTTTCAAGTAGAGATTCAAACTCCTGTATAAAAGGATACAAATAATATTTTAATGTAAGAGAAGCTTGAAAAAAAAATGCATATTCATAAATTTAATTAGAAACGCTCTTTTGTATCTTACTGAAGTTTTAAGAGTCCTCCATACCCCGTATTGTTGCAATTCCGCCGAATGGGAAATTGAAACAAATATAGCATCATGCAGATGGAAAAATCAATATCTTATATCACTCGTATGTGTTCCCCAAATTTTTATATTTCGAGAGAAAATATCAAACTTTTTTTTGTGCTTTTTAATCTAGCAGATATCAAAATTAGAACTTTTTTAAAAATAATTGTTAATCTGCCCATTATTTTACACTTTTGGTATAATAATTAAAATATTACTCCGCAAAGTGACGCTAACACAGAAACGCAGAAAAATGGCTCAATGTTTATTCTATATGTGGAAAAAAAAACAGGATTTCTAAATTGCTTTTATATTCACTGACGGATAAAAAAATCCCAACACCACAAAAAAATAGTTGTAGAGGAATGAAATGGCGGCAATACATTTGTATAGGTAACATATTTAATCGATTAAGGTTTCAAGATCACAGCTTAATGTAAGCGCGAGAAGAGCCATTTTAAATGTGAAATGCTGGTACATTAATAACCGGTGTAACCGCCAGAATGTTGAATGCCAGCACGCAAACGTTCATGCATTGTGTCGTACAGGTGCTGGATGTCAGTTTGTGGGATGGAGTTCCATGCCTGTTGCACTTGGTCGGTCAATACAGGGACGGTTAATGCTGGTTGGGGGTGACGCTGGGGTTGTCGTCCAATGATGTCCCATACGTGCTCGATTGCTGAAAGATCTGGTGATCTAGTAGGCCACGGCAACATGTCGACACTCTGTAGAGCATGTTGGGTTACAACAGCGGTATGCGAGCGAGCGTTATCCTGTTGGAAAACACCCCTGGAATGCTGTTCATGAATGGCAGCACAACAGGTTGAATCACCAGACCGACGTATAACTGTGCCGTCAGGGTGCGTGGGATAACCACGAGAGTGCTCCTGCTGTCATAGGAAATTGCTCCCCAGACCATAACTCCAGGTGTAGGTCCAGTGTGTCTCGGCCGCAGACAGGTTAGTTGCAGGCGCTCACCTGGCCGCCTTCTAACCAATACACGGCCATCACTGGCACCCAGGCAGAACCGGCTTTCATCAGAAAACACAACAGATCTCCACTCCGTCCTCCAATGAGCTCTAGCTTGACACCACTGACGTCGCAAACAGCAGTGGTTTGGAGTAAGTGGAATGCACGCTACAGGGCGTCCGGCTCGGAGCTGTCCTTCAAGTAACGGATTTGTAACAGTTCGTTGTGTCACTGTGGTGGCAACTGCAGCTCGAATTGCCGCCGCAGACGCAGTACGATGCGCCACGGCCATACGCCGTACACAGCGGTCTTCCCTCTCAGTAGTGCCACGTGGCCAGCCGGAACCCGGTCTTCTTGCGGCAGTACCTTCCCTTGACCACCGCTGCCAACAATCATGCACAGTGGCTACATTCCTGCCAAGTCGTTCTGCAATATTGCGGAAAGAAAATCCACCTTCTCGTAGCCCTATTACACGACCTCGTTCAAACTCCGTGAGCTGTTGATAATGGCTTCTTCGTCTTCTTAAAGGAATTCTTGACTAACATCAACACACGACGTTGAATCTCAACGATAACTAATGCTCACAAACGTTACAGCGCGTATTTACAGCAAACCAGCTTTGCATGTTCCGAGGGCGCTACCAGCGCCACACGTATGCGCCGAGCGCGAAATTTGCCTAGACGTCATCTTATAGATGTACTCTCACCGCCTACCAACTGTCGTTTATCTAACACAAACCCTTCTTGGTGTTGGGATTTTTTTTTCCGTCAGTGTATATATGTAATTTTGTTCTGCAAATACATGTCTTGACCTATTTTTCACGACTTATGGAGTACTCTTAAGTGCTAGTGAAACTATTTTCTTTAGGTACCTGTTATTCACTGAACAATTATTGGCACAGTTTGACACCATAAATGGCGCCACTATGCTGGAACATAAAGAATGGTCCCACATTTGATCCTGTATGCACATATGGGTCAAAAAAATTTATTTATTGGAAAATGGTTGAAGTTGATTGGTTGGTGCTAAATTTGGCACCATATGCAATATAGGGTTAAAGAAACGATTGCATTTGAGTTTCATGTTTCTGAGAGAAATGACGCATAAGCTATCTTGATGCGAATAGTACTGTTAAAATTTCATTTTGTTAGAAATACAAAAACTTTTGGTTTTTGAACAAACTAATCATAAACATTTCATCAAAGCCTTTTTATTCAGAAACCTGTTTCATATATCATGCGTAAAAGTAATATGAAAAAAGGAAATAATCAGCTTCTAGTGAAGAGTAGTCACGATTGCACTAGCTATCAGATAAATAATTGCATTTCTCTTGTGAAATTATCATATTCTTTTAAATAAAAAATGGCAGGAGGATGTTAAGAAAACTAATTTCCTGGAAAGGAAAAGGAAAGGTTCAATATTATCTGTATACATAAATATTTAAGAACCGGTGAAGTCATAGTTCCATCACGTTACAGAACACTTAGTGTAATGAGCCAGTGAAAAACAAGAGCAGAATTTACATTTTCAATAGAAACACTTAAAAATTCTAATTTAACTTACAAGATTCTGCAAGCGGAATACGCAAATATAAAGAACGTGACAAGTTTCCCGTGATCTCAAAAAATCATTGCATTAAGAGGCAATTGAACAACATCACCCGGACGACCATTAAAAAAAAGATTGGTCGCAAAGTCAAGATTTATGAAAAACAAAAGGTTAACTAAACAATTTTTTATGGAGACAAAAAATGTGTTAAACTGCTGAAAAAAGCCTCGGCCGCTTTTAAGTTTGTTTGATGTATTCATCAATCAGGTGTACGAACAATTTACCACATGAGAGAGAAATAAATCTATCTTTTCCTTCAAGAAAAAACTTTCATAATTATCACATGTAGTCATTGCAGCAAAAGTTCAGAGGAAAAGTCATTTCGAAGACTGTCTTGCGAGGAAATTAAGTTCGTAGAGGATAACTGATGATAAAGAATTGAATAAAATTATAAAGATGTAGGTTTTTTTTAAAAAAAAAGTCCGTGTTTTAACTTAATTCTAATTAGTATGAATAAGCAGTATTTTTTCTGCAGATAGTATATATTGTATGCCACTGTGCTAATTTGCAACGTTACAGATCTATTTGTTCCTTTCTCTTTCAGATGATTTTGTGAATTAAACTATAGATACTTAACACAATATTTATATACGACACAAAATATATTAAAAACACAAATCCAAAAACATTGAACTCACCGGCCCTACCAAGCGACCCGCAACATCCAAAAGAAACAATAACCCAAAAGAAATATTGAACCAAGAAAAACATCAAAATTATTAAAACTTTTCCGAAAATTTAGCTGTCATCATCAGGAAGACCCCAGCTAAATACACTGAAGAGCAACTGAATTAGAGATACCTGTCTAGTAACGTGTAGCAGCACCTTTTGCCCTGATGACGGCGGCGATTCGTCTCGGCCTGGACTCGACAAGACACCGGAAGCGTTGGGAAGCCATACGGATCCACGACCCCTGAACAAGCTCCCACAGTTCACGAAGATTTGATGGAGGGGGGTCATCTCTCTCGATGGCATCCCAAATGTGCTCGATGGGATTGAGGTCAGGTGACCTAGTTGGCCAAAGAAGCGAGGTCACGTCGGTGGAGTGTTCATCCAACCATTCGGATACAATTCGGGAGCGCTGGTACTATGCATTGTTTTGTTGCAGGATGAGGTCCCCAGTGGGATGTTGAAGACGCACAAACGGAGCAAATGGTCGTCCAGGATATCACGGTAACGTTCACCTGTGAGGGACGATGTCACACGTACCAAGGGTCCCATTTTAGTTCACGTAAACAGTCGCCACCAGCTTGAAGAGTACCCTGCTGGCAAGAAGGATTCATCGCTTCATGTGATTTGCGCCGTACTCGTATCCTGCCATCCGCATGTACCAACGTGAATCTCGACTCATCAGACCAGGCAACATTTTCTCACATGTCTAGGATCCTGTGACGATGTTCCCGCGCCCATGCTAATCTTTGCACCCAGTGATGTGCGGTCAGCAGCGGTACCCTCGTGGGACGATGGCTTCTGTACCACATAGCGAGGAGATGGTTCTAAATAGTGTGGCTGCTTACAGGTTTTTGTGCACCAGCGTTAAATTGCCGAGTGATTTCTTGCACTGTGGCCCGTCTATCCGCTGTTACAATGCGAGCTAGCCGACGATGACCCCGCTCATTCACATGCTGTTGTCCACGGCAGTTGGCCCTTGCAGGGATGGTTTTACCGGATTCGATGTACTCATGATGCACCCGTGACACAGTGGCTCGTGAAAATCGCAGTGCCTGCACGACCTCGGAGATGGAGTGACCCATTCATCGGGCCCCGACAGTTTCCCCACGATCAAATGCGCTTAGATCCTTCGTCTTACTCATACAGCGTCCGACTCAAACTGATTCCCGTCGCATCACTCCTTATATTGTCTAATCGCTGCACACGTCATGTCGTTTCGGCCGTTTACAGGGCCGCCCACAGCGCCCCATTTGCATAACGCCAGCTGTCTCTAATTCAATTGCTCTTCAGTGTATATCGCTTTTCAAAACAACAGCAAAGGGAGACAAAGTCAATACCTGCTGTGTGAGTTCCCTAGGTAATAAATGGAAACAACGATAGACCTAGATGAGACAAAAACAAAAACAAAAATATAAAATGAAAATAAAAATAAAAGCAACAATCCGGAGACATACCAAGAAACAGGAGATACACCATCGGACAACTCAACAGCCTGTGACAGAAATCCAAATGACCAACAATGTGACAATTGTGCAGTGGATGAGTGACGCATGACGTCGCGGTTGCAGTGAGGTATATATCAATAATGAGTGACGAGAAAGATTATGGATAGATAGATGTTAACTCAATCTTCAGCCACAAAAGGCCCATCTTCGTTTTGCTGATGACATAGTCATTTTTGCAACTACCCCATCAGAGCTACAGAGTATGATCCAGGAACTTGCTGACAAGAGTAAAGAAGTGGGATTAAAAATGAACTTTTAGAAGACAAAAGTGATGTACAATGCTTTTACAAGAAATGAAGATTTATCGATTGATGGAGAAAAGCTGGAGATAACAGACACGTACGTTTATCTTGGACAGCAGATATCAAGTGAGAGTCACATTGGTGAAGAAATTAATCGGCGTACAAAACTTGCCTGGAGAGCTTTTGGAAGAAACAGCATAATTTTCAAGAGCAATATGCCATTATGTCTTAAAAGAAAAGTGTTTGATCAATGCATTCTTCCAGTGCTTACGTATGGTGCAGAAACGTGGACCTTAACTAAAAGAGACATACAAAGGCTGCAGACAACTCAAAGCAGCATGGAGAGGTGCATGCTTGGTGTAACCAGGAGAGATAAGAAGAGGAACACGTGGATCCGAAAAATGACAAGAGTGGAAGACATCATGATCAGAGTTAAATCCCTGAAATGGCTATGGGCTGGACATACTGCCAGAAGAACAGACCATCGATGGACAGCCGAAATTTTAGATTGGATTCCAAGGGACAGGAAAAGACCCAGAAGAAGACCACATGGAAGATGGGTGGATGAAATTCGAAAGTATGCGGGAGTGACATGGAGGAGACTGGCACAAGACAGACCGTTGTGGAGGAAAATTGGGGAGACCTTCGTCCAGCAGTGGATTGATAATGGTTGACAATGATGATGATGATGATATATATATATATAAGTAAACCTTCAATTAAACGAACAAACAAACCATCCCGAAAAGCAACAGTTGTTTCTTCTTCCCTTAATCCCTAACACCGCAAAGCCCCAAGGAACGCGTATACTGATAATTCGGCCATACGGCACAGAATTATCAACACACGCGTTCCTATCAGAGGTGGAACCTTGTCACGGGCCACCGGGCGACAGAGTAAAGTTTTTATTTCGGCTCAAAACCTCCTGATCTGGTTTTGACATGCAATTTGGGGGGGAGGGGGTATTTACCGAAGTGCAAAGCAAGCCGAATATACGCGCTGAACTGCCAGAAAAACTGGTACAGACGAGCTTATGCAAAGTACATAGCAACGTCCCCTATGCGCGTACTCGGTTGCGTCCGCCGGTGCGTATATAAAGTGATAGACATTCTTGGCAGCTCTCACAGCTGTTTTCGGCATGAGAATGACAAGAAATAACGATTTAAGCGATTTTCAATGAGGTTTCATGGTTGGCGCTCGTGTGATGGGCCATAGTATTTCGGAGGTAGAAACGAAGTTCGGATTTTCACGGACGACCATTGTAAGGGTATACCGTGACTACAAAAATTCCGGCAAAACCTCCAATTTACGATACCAGTGTGGCCGTAAAAAGACATTGGGTGAACGGGATCATCGTCGGCTGTCAAGAATCGTTTCACGCGATAGGCGCGCAACACTCTCGCAGGTATCATCGGAATTCAATGCTGGAGCCTCAACAAGCATCAGCGTCCGGACTGTGCAACGTATCCTGCACGATATGGGCTTTGGGAGCCGACGCCCAACTCCAGTCCCCTTGATGGGTGCACGATACAGAGCTATGCGCCTCGCGTGGGCACGGCAACACCGCCACTGGATACTTGATGAATGGAAACAAGTAGCCTGGTCTGACGAGTCGCGTTTCCAACTGTATCGGGCAGATGGAAGGATTCGTGTGTGGCGCAAACCCCATGAAGCCATGGATCCCGCATGTCAACAGGGAACTGTACCAGCTGGTCGCGGGGTCCGGAATGGTATGGGGTGTGTTTAGCTGGACTTCACTGGAGCCCCTGGTACGTCTACAAACGTCTGTGACAGGCAAACGCTATGTGCGCATCCTTTCTGACGAGGTACACCCGTTCATGTCCTGCATTCATGCTGATGGTTTGGGCCTGTTCCAACAGGACAATGCACCTCCACACAAGTGTCGGGACGCCACATTATGGTTAGAGTAGCATTCATCTGAGTTTGGGGTGTTGCCATTTCCACCCAAGTCTCCAGATCTGAACGTGATAGAACACATTTGGGATGCCATGCAACGCGCTATCGAACACAGGAATCCTAGACCTGGGAATACACCCGAATTGTGGAACGCTCTGCAGGAAGTATGGTGTGCATTGCTTACAGCATATTTCCAGAAGCTAGTGGGGTCTATGCCCCGTCGTATTTCTGCAGTACTACGCTCCCGTGTGGGACCTACCAAGTATTAGACTGGTGTACCAGTTTTTCTGGCATTTCAGTGTAAGTATCGCGCTTGCTGGTTCACTCACAGTCAATAGGAAGTTGTACCTGCAAGTGTATAGCAGTTAAACAATCTCTTTTCAGTGCGATTTATTAGAATCGAAGCTTGGAGAGTAATCGAAAGGCTGGACGCTGGCCAGATACACAAGATAGTGGCAGAAATCGTTGAAGTGTCTCAAAGCGACATCAGTACTTTGTGGAGGTGCTTCCAGGACACCTGGACAGTAGGAAAAAAACTAGAGAACAGTCAAGCAACGTCAACTACCAGTATTGAAGTGTGATGGTTCGTAGGCACACCTATGAATGTAATTGACCTGCAACGCCTGCTTAATGTAGACGCAGGACGAAGGGTATCCATACAAGACTTAGTCAATCGGCTCCACCAAAGTGAGCTGAATGATTGGCGTCCGACGGCGTGCGTGGCACTCTGAACATCAACGAAAATTTCGTACAGAGTGGGATGATGAAGGCTAGTATAGTTGGGAGACTCTTGAAGACTCATTCTTTTGGAGGATTAAGTCCAGCTTAGTCTGCAGTCCAAAAATCGTCACGTGCTTCTATGGCGTGAACTAGCAACGCGAAATAATCCAGTTTTCATGCAAGAAAGTGATACCTTCGGTTGTGGGGAAATCCTTGTGTCGGCGAGCATCGGCATTAGCGGTCATACAGACCGCTGCGTCATTCGAAATGCACTTCTGACAGCGGTCTGATATCAGGATTAGATCCTGCTGCCCATAGCTGCGCCTATGCTGCAAGCAGCGAGGGATACGTTCCTCGTCATATAGATCATAACGCCCACCGGCATCAGTCTAGCTGGTGGAAGCAAGCACCTGATATGTTCCTCTTCATATATTATAACGTCCGCTGGCATTAAATCCAACTGATGGGAAACATCCTTCAGGAGAAGGACATCGAGTTTATGGTATAGCCATCGCGCTCTCCGGTCCTCAACCCTATTGAGCACGTATGGGACACACCGGGCAGACGTGTTCCAGCTCGCCCATCGCCTCCCATGACGCTTCAACAGCTGCCCTGAATGAAGAGTAACAGAAAATCCCCGAAGAACTGCTGAATAATCTGATCCTTTAGATGCCATACCGGTGTGCCAGTGTTTTAGCTATCGCTGGTACGATGCATAATACCACAGGTCAGTACGCACTACTTTCTTCCATTTGTTCATAGGTAACTTCATCACCTCGTGCTACCACAATTGTCTGTAATTTCCTCAAATGGCTTGTGTATTGTCTGGTTATTCACATTTCATGCTCCAACTGTCTCACATTCATGATTTCCTAATCAATCCATCATGTGTCTGTCCGCACACGGTCGCTACCGTAATATCCCCTAATTTTTTTAGCAGTGTATTTTGGGTTATGTTCAGCCGTTAAGATAAACGCCTCTTTAAAAGAGCGGGATTTCAGAAGGCAGGAACAAAAATGAAAGGCGGTTTCTATTTCTTTACCAATCGGCGTGGGATTTAGAATTGGAAGCGGTATATCCGTCTTTCAGCTCAAACGACTCAAATGAAATTGAGCAAGACGGAAACGTAAAAGCGCACGTGTTCTGCAAGCGCGAGCTAAATTGTGCGGTTGCGGATCGGAAATATCTCCATAAATCAGATGGAGGAAGGGAAAAGGCAAAAATAAATAAAAAATGTGCAACTCGGTGGAGGAAAACTAAAAACAAAAACAACGTGCGTGTGTGTCGGGGGAAGAGGGGGGGGGCGTGACGAACGGAACTAAACCACACTCGACAGGAAGTTTCCTCCAAAAAAGAGTTGAAATTTCATGTGATATATACAAAAGGCAAATAAATACATTCCTTTTCTCTGATAATTGGTGTTTCGGATGCATTCCTGTTATCAGAGTTTAACAGTTCCCGTGAGCATCTATTGGAACAAGAATTCGTCCGTCCCTAATTTAGGGTTCCTGGTTCCAGGGAGTCGCTAGAACCAATACCGTAGGGTAAATACAAAATCCATGTCGCGTTCAAGACACGAACTCGGGGAGAACTTGGATGAATATATAGAAGCCTCTGATGCATTCTTAGAACAGACATATACACTATACAGGGTGTCCGAGAGTTATTGGATACATTACAAAATTATTTACAAAAAAAAAATAAAAAAATACGAGCATTGTCTGTTTTTCTATGTCACGTATTACTAACACGGTTTCTATATTTTTGTTTTGAAGAATTGTTATTCCCAGAATCCGATAGATGGCTCTAGGTGTGGCCTGATGAGGAATGTATGAGAAATGCAAAATCAGCAGTCATGTCATCCGTACAGAAAAAGGCGATGTGTGTGTTATGGCTTGCGGAATTAAAGTCTGTCATTAAAGTTAAAAGACGGTACCGTTTAGAGTATGGTTGTAATCCAACGTCAACGAATTCAATTAGGTGGTGGATGAAACAGTTTAAAGAAACTGGCAATGTGGGATATCGTGGAGGAGCCGATAGGCTTAGCGTCAGCGGTGAGATGGTTGACCAAGTTAATGAAAGTTTCCTACGGAGCCTCAGGAAATCCGTTCGTAAAGCAAGCAGAGAACTGTACATTCCGAAATCGACAGTTCACGATATCTTGCACAAGAAATTAAAGTTTCATGCTTATAAAATTCAAATAGTGCAAAATATGCATGTAAATGATCACACTATGCGACGCGATTTCGCTGTGGATATTCTGAATCGAGTGGAAAACGAAGAAAACTTTCTCAGTACTGTAATTTTTAGTGATGAATCCACATTTCATGATCAGGTATTGTGAATCGTCACAACTGTAGGATATGACGCAGTGAACCGCCTCATGCTGCTATTGAACTGGAATGTGATTCTCCAAAAGTTAATGTGTGGTACGCCTTATCAAAAAGAGAGGTCCTTTCGTCTTCTGCAAAAAAACCATAAATGGTGACACTTACTTGGATATGCTAGAAAATTTCACTATACCCCAGATCAAAAGATATGACGTCGTTTTCCAACAAGACGACGTGATATCTTTTGGGTCTGATCTAGGGTATACGTGTAAGTGCCTAAATGAGCATTTCCCCAACAGATGGATTGGGCGTGGTGGTCCCATTCCGTGGCCTCCTCGCTCTCCAGATCTGACTCCATTGGATTATTTCATGTGGGGTTATGTAAAGGATCGTGTCTATCAGTCGCCTTGTACTGATTTTCAGGAACTGAAGCAGCGTATCACAGATACTATTAATTCCATAACTCCTCAGATGCTTTCCAATACGTGGCATGAAATCGAGTATCTCTTGGACGTCCTACGAGCAACCAAGGGATTTCACATCGAAATTTATTAACTTGTGTAGTTACATTGTAAGTTAGTACAGTCAGTTTCTATCTGTTTAATGTTTTGTTTTATATAATTTTGTAATGTGTCCAATAATTCTCGGACACCCTTGTGACGTGCCTGCCCCGCAGGACGCACACGACATAAAGGCAGATAGCAGCGAGAACGAACGTCTGCGTAGCTCAGTTGGTAGAGCGACTTGTTCCGGAATAAGTGGACTCGGGTTCGATCCCCGGCGTGGACCAAAAATGACGGAGAAATTTACTTCGTTATAATGGCGCCCGAACTTTCCGGATGAACCGGCCGTTAAAGATCTCGCAGTGGTGATGTTCTTTCCACACCGCGAGATAAGAACAATAAGAGAATTCCTCCTCAAGCGCTTCGAAAAATAAATGTGTGTGACGTTGCATTACACACACCAGATTGACTGGGAGTTCTCAAGTGCACGTTCTACAGCGAATGGTTGCCTGAAACGATTCATGGTCACGGCTGACCCGTGGACCAGGCCCCCGGCCCTCTTTTTTGGGGAGGGACATGTGACGTGCCTGCCCCGCAGGACGCACACGACATAAAGGCAGATAGCAGCGAGTCGCACGTCTGCGTAGCTCAGTTGGTAGAGCGACTTGTTCCGGAATAAGTGGACTCGAGTTCGATTCCCGGCGTGGACCAAAATGACGGAGAAATTTACTTCGTTATACCCTGTATTATCAAAAGTATTCGGACACTACCAAATATTTGCATAAGTGCAAAGAACGGTTGGACAGGAAGGTGCGCTGTCAATGGGGAGGTAGAAATATAAAGCTGAGATGTCCTTTCGTGTTATCAGGAACTCTGAAGCGGATATACCGAGTGGATGTGAACTTTCCGAGTTCCAGCGTGTGCTGGTCATAGGGTGTCATTTGAGTAACATCTCCATACGGCGCATTGCAGCTAAACTAAACATATATAACGTACAAGTTTGTCTGCGCCGCGAATCGAATCTGGGTCCCCTCACTCCGGAGTAAGTCGCTCTCCCAAGGGAGCTACGCGGACATGTGCTCTCACTGCTATCTGTCTTTATCTCATGGCGTCTTGTAATGCAAGCACGTCACACATACCAAAATCGACTGTTAGTGATGTCGTGGAGAGATGGAAGCAGGACGGTATAACTACAGCAAAAAAAAAAAAAAAAAAAAAACCAACCGTGAACGTGAAGCGCCGTTTGGAGTGGCGTGTCTTCTTTCGTTTCTGAACTGTGGCCGATTGGAAACAGGGCTTGAGAGGAAAGTGCGAGTCCTTAGTGCTTCACCCTCTGAGACACGCAGCCGAGCTTGAGTTGTGTTCTAAAGGATCAGTCAATGTTATTACCGTATTAAACATATTACAGTGTGTCATCTATTACAATGCGCACTTAAATATTAGAAATTGTCTTTTTCGGAAACAAAAGTTAAGGATTTTGGGTCTTAAAAACAGAAAACACTGATGTAATAGTAGAAATACGATCATTTTAAATGAGCAATTTCTGTCATGAATGCTTTTTCTTTAAAAAGTATTTTGCTTCTTTTTTCGATTGGAGGTTTAACGACCACCGTGAGCAACTCAATGGGCTATAAGCAGTCGCCCGTCCCTAATTTAGGGTCACTGGTTCTAGGGAAGGGAGAGAGCCAGTGCCGTAACACAAACACAACATCCATGCCTCACCGGTATTCGAACCCGAACCTCTTACGGACGAACGATCAGAGGCCATTGCTTAGACCACTGCGCCACCGAGGCGGCAAGTATTTTGCTTACTATACTATATTTTTCTGATGTCAAAAACTCAGTGCGCATCGTTCCTTTTTTTTTTTTTTTTTTTTTTTTTTTTTAATAATTCCCGAGAAACGTTTTGTGGTTTAAACCCGTTTTCTCTCTATCACAAACATTGTTTAAAACTTTTAAGACACGGAAAGTTACTGAGTTCTTCAAACTCAGCAAAAGTAGTTCAAACACTCTGTTCATGTGTAAAATAAAAATTATTTACTTACATTTTGCATCCATCATGATTTCTGAAGGTCACTGAGTTTAAAAAGTGGTGAACAAAATTTACATCATAAAATGAAGGTATGTTCGTTATTGCACAAACTGGAAAATGTTTTTTTCATTGTACAAAATGTAAAACTGTTTTCTTCATTGACCAAATGAAAAAAAAAACTTATATTTTTTCTCATTGCGTTTGAGCCAATTCATTTCTATCTTCGTTTCTTCAGAGCTTTCCTGCGCCGAATTCGTTTTCTGCAAAACCGGCAAAAAACATCTTTGTTGGCAGATAGAAAACGTTTTTCTAGGTTATCATTTATGAGTTCCCTAATAACACCTTTCCCTTTTTAGCACGTCTTTTGTAAAAAAAGATCGTGCTCATGTTACCGGTTTGTCCGTCCGTCTGTACCCACGACATCTCTGCGACTATTAGTCCGATTTGAAAAATTCTTTTTGCATTGGGAAGCTTGAAATATGCGAATGACGATCCTTTATTTCGTTTTTTTTTTTAAATGAACTATTTCGCCGCTACAGAGAGTAAATGCAAATGATATCGAATTCAAAAATACGTTTTATTCCACATATTTGCTTCTAAACATCCGATTGAATTTTTTTTTCTTTCGATTCCATGTATGTCGAAGAGTATTTTGGATATAGTTACTTTTTCAAATTACGCATAGATTTTTCGCTAGGGGCGTAAAAGAAAAATACATTTTTCCCGATAACTTTTCTTTTAAAATTCCGATTTGAAAAATGTTTTCTTCAGAGGATACACCTCCTGATGGAAAATCTTTTGCATATAATTTCAAATTTTTGTTAAAGAATACTTTGGCCACCAGGGGGCGTAAGTGTTAATTTTTTCTTCTCATGTATTTGCCATAAAAATTGAGCTTCTTAAATATCGATTGAAAAAATTCTTTCGTGGACATATGCCACTCACATCGATAAACCTTTTCGGAATATTTTATTTTTAAAATATTTCACAGTTTCTCCGCCAGGGGGCGTAGACGTATATCTTATGTTTGTCAATATCTCTACTTGTAGGAGTCCGATTTGAAAAATGCCTTCTTTGTTGGATAGTGTTTTCAGTGTGGCATGTGTTTCATATAATTTCAAAAATTTCAAGTAATTCGTAGACTTTCAGCTAGGGGGCGTAGAGGTAAATTGCGTTTCCCCCTATATCTCTGCTTCAAAACCTTCGATTTGAAAAATTCTTTCTGCAGCGGATACAGCTCCTGATGGGAAATGGTTTCCACATAATTTCAATTTAAAAAAAAAATGGTTTGGCCACCAGGCGGCGTAAATCTTAATTTCCGCTTCTGATGTATTTGCAGCAAAATATGAGCTTCTAAATTCTCGATTGAAAAAAACTTCGTTTGCAGTACTTTGGCCACTACTCATGTCGACAAACCTTTTAGAAACATTTTCTTTTAAAATAATGCATGGTTTCTATGCCAGGGGGCGTAGATGTATGTCTTATTTTTGTCAATATCTCTACTTCGAGGAGGCCGATTTGAAAAATTCCTTCTTTGTTGGATAGTGTTTTCAGTGTGACATGTTTTTCATATAATTTCAAAATTTTAAAATAATTCGTAGACTTTCCGCTAGGGGACGTAAAGGTAAATTTCTTTCCCCCTATATCTGTGCTTCTAAATCTCCAATTCAAAAAATTCTTTCTGCACCGGATACAGCTCCTGATGGGAAATCCTTTGCACGTAATTTCTAATTTTTGTAAAAAACGGTTTAGCCCCTAGGTGGCGTATGTCTTAATTTCCGCTTCTGATGTATTTGCAGCAAAATATGAGCTTCTAAAATCTCGATTGAAAAAAAAAGTCGTTTGTTGACCGATTCTACTCATGTCGCAAACCTTTTAGGAACATTTTCTTCTTGAAATAATGCATGGTTTCTACGCCAGGGGGCGTAGATGTATATCTTATTTTTGTCAATATATCTACTTCTAGGAGTCCGATTTGAAAAATTCCTTCTTTGTTGGATAGTGTTTCCCATGTGAAATGTTTTCCCTATAAATTAAAAATTTTCATGTAAATCATAGACTTTCCGCTAAGGGCCACAAAGGTAAATTGCATTTTCTGCGTTAGTTCTGCTTCTAAAACTCCGATTTGAAAAATTCTTCCTGTATCGCATACAAGACCTGACGGAAAATATTTTTCACATAATTTCTAATGTTTTGTAAAGAATGGTTTGGCCATCAGGAGCATAAGTGGTAATTTCTGCTTGTGATGTATTTGTAGCAAAATCTGGGCTCCTGAAAACTCGACTAAGTTTTTATTCTTGGACCGATACCGCTCATATGGAAAAACCTTTTGAGAATACTTTCTTCCTAAAAGAATGCAAGGTTTTACCACCAGGGGACGTAAAGTCAGATCTTATTTTTGTCGATATCCCTGTTTCTAAGAGTCCGATTTGAATAATTCTTTCGGTGTTGGAGAGCGTTTCCGGTGTGAAATGTTTCTCAAATAAATTCATGTTTTTCTTAACGCACAAGTCTGCAACCAGAGGGCGTAAGCTCACGATTCCGTTTACAGCAATATCTGAGGGATTAAAAACCCGATTGAAAAACTTGTTTCTTCCGTCAGATACTGTTGTTTTCCATACCGGTTCCGTTGCCTTTGAATAGCTTTGATAAATTTAATTTGCGTCAGAACGGATTCAAAAGACGTGCTTCTTACATCCGAAAATTCGGTGTCATCTTTCTTGTTACTCATTACTGTCGCTGAGGGCGTATGCAAAAGCGTCTGAAGATGTTGCTTCCTTGAGTTAAATACTTTTCCATTAAATAGGATTTCCACCAACCAATTCTATCAACTGCTCATCCTTGGAAGTTGAGAAACGGTCCAATTGCATTGTTAAAAATAAATAGGTCATTAATAATCGAAATAAAATGAATTATCTTGGTTAATGAATTATACTAGCGCGCTGCGTGCTACGGAATTGACTGATCTCAAACAGAGATGGAAACGGGTCACGGGTCAACTGGTCGACAATTTCTTGTCGGTCCAACGGGTTGGGTCAAGGTGTTCCTGACGCGATTTTGACCCGGTTTTATTCCCGCTTTTTTTTTTTTTTGAAAAGAGAAAATATATTCCAAAGAAAAATGCGCGTTGTGGAATTCTGTAGTCGATACTGGTGCCCACGGAGTGAATACTGATTTGCCATGCAAAAATATTGTCGACTCTTTCTTAAAGCAACGAAGATTTCCACAGAACGACGTCAAACACACCGACACCATATCGTAAAGAATACCTCCTTTGCGTTCTTTTAAAGTGCGATTGTCCAGGGCAATGTGCTGGCAAACGCCTTCGCCTGCTTCTCAGCTGATTCACTCCCTCCGTGCGAGGTTCACTGTATGACGCATTTTTTACATTTAGCATTCAGAGGTTTTCAATTGATGCGCTAACATCCTGTTCCCATGACATGTCATGTCGAAATTAACTCCTTATTTGTTAATATGGAAGGGTTTAATATTAAGGAGGTTGAGAAAGGCGTCGAGGCCAACAAATACGTGCTTGTTCAAAACCACAAGGGGAAGAGTGAATGCTGCTAATTCTTTCGTCTCATTAAGGAACCGGTGCATAATTCTGTGTTGTTTGGTCTTGCTTGTTGTTCAAAATGTGGAGAGTGTATAATTACAAAAGAAAGATGTCGACGGTGTAATAAAAGATTATGGAACCAAAAATCTAACGGACAATTTGAAAGTATGCGCACCTCCATCAAAACGTGGAAAGTGTGAACAATCTAAATACATTTAAAAAATACATTTGTGTAATCGTAAATAATGATCCCCATTTGTAATATACTCCATGGTCACGGTCATAGTCAGCCATTACTTCTGGATTACGCAAAATAGTGGCACTAAAAATGGCACTAAAATTTAGCAAGCAACCAAATTTTATTATTAAAAAAGGATTTCAGTTATTAAATATCAAGCAGTTATTGGGATGAATATACATTGGCGGAAAGTCAAAAAAAAAAAAAAAACACCAAGAAGGAGACGTCTGATACCAACGAAATTTATACAGCATAATAACGGAATACAGGGCGTAACGTGATCAAAACATTATGGGAAAATACAGCTGTATTTGCTGGTAAACTGAAAAATAACATTTCCATGTAACATGGTTAGTACGAGGTTGAGCCGCCATGAACTGCGACACACTGTGCAATTCTGGCATGGAGTCTGTCGTACAGATGTTGGATGCAAGTTTGGGGTATTGAGCTCCAAGAATCCTCAACCTGGACGCGTAAATCGGGGATGGTCGTGGCTGGCCGTGGAGACCGAATAAGTCGTTGTCCCATAAAATACCACACGTGCTCAATGGGGGACAAATCCGGTGAACGTGCAGGCCATGGAAGTTGTCTCACACCGTGAAGTGCATGCTGCGTTGCACGTGCCGTGTGTGGGCGTGCGTTATCTTGCTGGAAAACACCACGATGGACCGACTATACAAATTGAACAACAACGGGCTGAATGATCTTGTTGATGTAGGAGGTGCTGTTTAACGTACCCGGTGCAAACACTAGTTGTGTACGGGAGTGATAGCTCATCGTTCCCCTCACCAGGAGACCAGGTGTAGGCCCTGTGTGTCGCTGGCGGATGCAAGAAGGGTGGAGACGCTCCCCTGTGCGTCTGCGAACACGCATACGGCCATCGGAGGCTCCTAAGCACAATCTGCTTTCATCGTTGAACACGGCAGATCGCCATTGCGTTCTCCAGTGCAGACGTTGGCGACACCACTGCAGCCGTTCCTGACGGTGGGCTGGAGTCAGAGGTACACATGCCAGAGGCACACGTGCACGTAGTCCTGCATCCAGTAGAAGGTTGCGGATTGCTCGCACAGTCACCTCGGGTGCAACGGCAGCTCGGATTTGCGTCGCAGTGGATGTTCTGCTAGACAACGCCGCTCTTCTTATGCGTCGATCGGTCCGCTCATCAGTCCGTCTGTGACTCCCGGTTCCACGTCTTCTCGTGTGGGAATGTTCCTCGGACCATCTACGCCACCATCGTACCACCACCGATACTTCCCGTCCAATTCGCTCCGCAATACGATGATACGACCATCCAGAGTCCAACTATACGACCTCGCTCAAAGTCCGATAACTGCTGAAATCCTACACGTCTTCCATGTCCAGGCATTGCAGCTTCTTCAGGATCTTCACACGTGTCCGTACGCCGACGAATGATTACCTTCACTTCGCCGTACTCCTTAAATACCACCGTCGATAATTTCCATATTATGCCATGCTGTGGCGTAAACGCTCACCGGTTGGTCCCGAAATTAACATCACACCTACGTGAACTCGACCCCATTGACATATGTAAATTTCATGATCGTCCGCCAATTCCTTCTTGGTGTTCTTTTTTCACTTTTCGCCAGTTTATATATAACGTTTATATGCATATTGTATATATACACTGAAGAGCAATTGAATTAGAGATACCTGTCTAGTAACGTGTAGCACCACCTTTCGTCCTGATGACGGCGGCGATTCGTCTAGGCATGGACTCGACAAGACACCGAAAGTGTTGGCAAGCCATACGGATCCACGACCCCTGAATACGCTCCCACAGTTCACGAAGATTTCATGGAGCGGGTCAGAGCCTCGAACATCTCTCTATCGATGGCATCACAGATGCGCTCGATGGGATCGAGGTCAGGTGACCTAGCTGGCCAAGGAAGCGATGTCACGTCAGTGGAGTGTTCATCCAACCATACGGATACAATTCGGGAGCGATGGTACTATGCATTGTTTTGTTGCAGGATGAGGTCCCCAGTGGGATGTTGAAGACGCACGAACGGGAGCAAATGGTCATCCAGGATATCCTGGTAACGTTGACTTGTGAGGGACGATGTCACACGTACCAGGGGTCCCATTTCAGTCCACGTAAACAGTCCCCAGACGAGAATACCACCCCCACCAGCTTGAAGAGTACCCTGCTGGCAAGAAGTATCCATCGCTTCATGTGGTTTGCGCCGTAATCGTATCCTGCCATCCGGATGTACCAACGTGTATCTCGACTCATCAGTTCAGGCAACATTTTTCCACATGTCTAGGGTCCAGTGGCGATGTTCCCGCGCCCATGCTAATCGTTGTAGCCTGTGATGTGCGGTCAGCAGCGGTATCCTCGTGGGACGATGGCTTCTTTACCTCATAGCGAGGAGATGGTTCTGATGGTGTGGCTGCTTACACAGCAGCCACACCATCCACGACGGGCCACAGTGCAAGTAATTTCTTGCACTGGGGCCCGTCTATCCGCTGTTACATGCGAGCTAGCCGATGTTGACCCCGCTCATCCACACGCTGTTGTACACGGCAGTTGGCCCTTGCAGGGATGGTTTTAACGGATTCGATGTACTCACGGTGCACCCGTGACACAGGGGCTCGTGAAAATCTCAGTGCTTGCACGACTTCCGAGATGGAGCGACCCATTCATCGGGCCCTGTCAATTTGCCCACGATTAAAAGCGCTTAGATCCTTCGTCTTACCCCTACTGCGTCCGACTCTTACTGATTCCCGTCGCATTACTCCATATATTGTCGGATCGCTGCATACGTCATGTCGTTTCCGTTTACAGAGCCGCCCACAGCGCCACATTTGCATAACTCCAGCTGTCTCTAATTCAATTGCTCCTCAGTGTATTTCGGAGGTAGAAACGAAGTTCGGATTTCCACGGACGACCATTGCAAGGGTGTACCGTGACTACAAGAATTCCGGTAAAACCTCCAACATACGATACCAGTGTGGTCGTAAAAAGATATTGGGTGAACGTGATCATCGTCGGCTGTCAAGAATCGTTTCACGCGATAGGCGTGCAGCACTCTCACAGGTATAATCAGTATTCAATGTTGGAGCCTCAACAAGCATAAGCGTCTGGACTGTGCAACGTACCCTGCACGATATGGGCTTTGGGAGCTGACACCCAACTTGAGTCCCCTTGATTGGTTCACGACACAGAGCTAGGCTCCTCGCTTGGACATGGCAACACCGCCACTAGACACTTGATGACTGGAAACCAGTAGCCCGGTCTGTCGAGTCGCGTTTCCAACTGTACCGGGCAGATGGAAGGATTCGTGTGTGGCGCAAATCCCATAAAGCCATGGATCCCGTCTTTCAACAGGGAACTGTATCGTCTGGTGGGGGGTACGTAAGAGTATGGGGTGTGTTTAGCTGGACTTCTCTGGAACCCCTGGTATGTCTACAAACGTCTGTGACCGGCCAACGCTATATGCGCAGCCTTTCTGACGAGGTACACCCGTTCATGTCCGGCATTCATGCTGATGGGTTGGGCCTATTCCAACAGGACAATGCACCTCCACAGAAGTGTCGGGACGCCACATTATGGTTACAGGAGCATTCATCTGAGTTTGGGGTATTGCCATTTCCACCCAAGTACCCAGATCTGAACGTGATAGAACACATTTGGGAATGTGCTATTGAACAAGGAATCCGAGACCTCGGAATACACCCGAATTGTGGAACGTTCTGCAGGAAGTATGGTGTGCATTGCCTACAACATATTTCCAGAAGCTAGTGGAGTCCATGCCCCATCGTATTTCTGCAGTCCTGCTGTTCCCATGAGGGACCTACCAAGTATTAGACTGGTGTACCAGTTTTTCTGGCGCTTCAGTGTATATACATGATAAAAACGCAAGATCTTTCACATGTGTCGTACATGCATCATCAGGATGTGAACTGATTTTTGTCAGGTGCTTGCGGTTGTGAATATAGTCATCGTCATGAGACATGTGCTCATAATTCTGCGCCAGATACAGTAAATAAGCACTGAAGAACATATATGTGTGGAGTATCTTATGCTAAATAATAAGTGAGTCATTTGCCTAAAATCTCCAAGCAGAAGGTACAACAATAGGAGTTTCGGTGCTGCAACATGGGTCACCCCAAACATTCGTGTCCTAAAACATTGTGGTGTTCGAATACTTTTGATAATACAGGTTATCGTTTTTTCCCTAGGCTTTTATAAGACAAAGTGTACGGTAACAGTAATTCTACCAATTACTCTAAATAACGTCATTCTGCGAAGTTATCAGTAGAGCAGTACTTCTGAATAACAGTTCTACAACAGACTTCGTGTTTGATTTCAGAATCACTAATACTGTAGTAATCCATAATAAAGTTTTGCGAAATTTGCAATTGTTATTGCTTCACACTGCAAAACGTTTTCCCCTAGACTAGAAATTACCGTCTTTGAGGAAATTTCTTTAATCAATAATATTAAGTTAACACTGATCTCTCTTAGTTCAGAGAAAATGACAGCATTCGGTTCTTGAAATGTTAGGAAAATATTTTACAAGAAAATGAAAACAAAAAATGCCGTGGGCATGATCACCAAAACTGCTGCTGCTGCGAAGTTTTCAACTATATTTTCCGTTTCAAACTTTTGCGGATATTGTTGAGATAACATACAAATTCATATCTCTATAAGGCTCGAGCAGAGAAAGCTGTGTTTGTTCTTAACTGTCGGGTGTAACCAAAAAAGGTTGTGGCTTTTTCAGCTGCAGTTATTTTCAGAAATATTTTTTTAGTTCTCACACTGTTCATAGATGGCGCTGTGTGTCTATTTTAGAAAAACTAAGTTCCTAATTCTTTTTATCTAAATAAAACTAGATTAACAGGACGCTTAAGTGAAATGCAAAAAAAAAAAAAAAAAAAAGTCGTTTTTAGTGGGATGAAATTTTCGATAGCTCTGAATTATCTTAAACACAAAACCTAATGAACTGTACAATAATTTTTTTTTCCTTTTTGAAAGGCAAAGTAGTACGAGAAATGGTATTTCCTAGCATCCAAGGTAGCCAAACTTGAAAAACAATATCCTGAATTTTCACTTTTATTATAATGGGATGATTACTCTTTGAAATAATTTCTCTGATTTCGGAAAAAAAAAGAATCCTACAGTTCTGAATCTGTTTATTATTTTTCTTCAACGAAATGTACACAGAGGAGAGGCATCTGTATGAGGTAGAGGAGTCATCTGATCTTGGGCTCCCAAAACTCAGCGGGGCCCGTTGTCGCTCCCAGGATTTTTTATGGGGGTAGCCCAAAATTTTGAAGAAGAAAATAAAAATACCCAAGAGAAAAAACATCTGTCAAAATATTGGGAAGCGATAAAAATGTCTCCGCCATATTAACGTGCGTTTCCAATTATTCGTAAGCAAAGATTCGGCTGTTTGAAAATACAACACACATAAAAATTGGAAAGGGAGTGAGACAAGGTGACACCATATCTCCCAAGCTCTTTAATGCCCCATTGGAAAATGTCTTTCAATCACTGAACTGGGAAAACAAAGGAATAAAGATTAATGGAGATTATCTAACCCACCTTCGTTTTGCTGATGACGTAGTCATTTTTGCAACTACCCCATCAGAGCTGCAGAGTATGATCCAGGAACTTGCTGACAAGAGTAAAGAAGTGGGATTAAAAATGAACTTTCAGAAGACAAAAGTGATGTTCAATGCTTTTACAAGAAATGAAGATTTATCGATTGATGGAGAAAAGCTGGAGATAACAGACAGGTACGTTTATCTTGGACAGCAGATATCAAGTGAGGGTCACATTGATGAAGAAATTAATCGGCGTACAAAACTTGCCTGGAGAGCTTTTGGAAGAAACAGCATAATTTTCAAGAGTAATATGCCATTATGTCTTAAAAGAAAAGTGTTTGATCAATGCATCCTTCCAGTGCTTACGTATGGTGCAGAGACGTTGACCTTAACTAAAAGAGACATACAAAGGCTGCAGACAACTCAAAGCAGCTTGGAGAGGTGCATGCTTGGTGTAACCAGGAGAGATAAGAATAAGAACACGTGGATCCGAAAAATGACAAGAGTGGAAGACATCACGATCAGAGTTAAATCCCTGAAATGGCAATGGGCTGGACATACTGCCAGAAGGACAGACCATCGATGGACAGCCGAAATTTTAGATTGGATTCCAAGGGACAGGAAAAGACCCAGAAGAAGACCACATGGGAGATGGGTGGATGAAATTCGAAAGTATGCGGGAGTGACATGGAGGAGACTGGCATAAGACAGACCGTTGTGGTGGAAACTTGGGGGCACCTTCGTCCAGCAGTGGATTGATAATGGATGACAATGATGATGATGATGATGATATGTTTGCAATTACATACAAATATATTAAAATATAAGCAGCCAATAACAAAGAAGAAAGGGCCACTTGATCATTCACGGAATGGCCCAGGTTCCTGGGCCACCCCACTGAGTGCGTCACTGGAGGGCCCCTTTAATTTTCGACGAGGTCCTAACTATCTAGTGATTTTATTACATTTTTATATTTTAACTTCCATCATTTGCGATTTGTAGAAAAATAGCTAGAGGACAACTTGTATGCTTTAAGGAGGCCAATACGTACTGCGGAAGAAGCCTAAAACATCACCATCAGAATTTTACCCAACACTTTGTTTTAGTATACAGAACTGTAAAGAGCTATTACAGAAACAGTATAATATTTAAGAACAGTTTACCATTATGTTATAAAAAAAAAGTATTTTATGAATGGATATTTCCGGTTCTTACTTTACATACAAACGCTGCGGACAACTCGAAGAAACAGAGTGCATGCTTCTTTGATCGAAAACTAAAGACCCTCAAGTTGGCAATGGGCTAGACATATTGACAGATCTGGTCACCGTTGGAGAACTAAAAACTAGACTGGATTCCAAGGGGCAGGAAAACATCCTGAAGAAGACAACATGGGAGGTACATTAACGAAATTCGACAGAGTGTATTGTGAAAAAAATCTTGGGAAGAGTTTCATTCAGCAGTGGTTTGAGAACGATTGATGATTATGACATATGCACATAAACACAGTCCTACAGGAGTTAATCAAAATAATTGAAACACTTACTATTTGTGGAGAAGATTTCATTAATATGCTGTATGCCAGCCTCGGGCTTTCAGAACAGAAGCAATTCGACTTGGAATAGAAGTCATGTACATAATAAAATTTGGACTATTCTTCCTCTAAAATATGTCCCTTTTATGCCAGAGATGTTGGAGGTGGAAAGTGTGATCTGACCTTTCGCTCGAGATGTTCCCCCAAATGTTCAACAATTTTGAGGTCTGGAGATTGAGATGGACATGGTAGCTGTTGTTTCTCATCCGCATGCTCTGCAAGCCACAACTTGACATGTTTCGCACAATGCATGAATGCATTATCTGCTTGAAACCAAGGACGGCCATTTGGGTACAATGCGAACAACATTGGGTGCAGGTAATTCCCAAGAATTGGCTCTTACGTTGCAGATGTGATACGACGCTGCAGAATACCCAAACGCCCTAAAGAATGGCATTATGTGTCACCCCACAGCATGAAGGATCCAGCTCCTTGCTTCACAGACGAAACTAAACAATCGGGGTGGTACGTTTCTACAAGTGTTCGCTAGACGTACACTCTACCAGTTGTAAAAAGAAACATGTGAAGCAGGAATGATTGGATCAGATGACACATTCCCAGTATTTAGCACGTTAGTTTTTATGTTCTTTGCGCCACCTTACACGTTTTATTCCATTAATGTTGGTAATCAGAGGTTTGGGGATTGCAGCACAGCCGTAAATACTGGCACGATGGTGTTCCCAACGAACTGTTGTGACGGAAACGGGATAATTCCGATGGGCGTTCAACTCTGCTGCTATATGCGGTGCCGTGGTCTTGTACAATTCGTGCCAACGTTCGCACATTCGTATCTGACATCTTTTTATGGTGCCTATTGGGTTAGTGTGAATGAAATGTTCGGCGCGAATGAGCAGTGGAGACAGGCCACAACCACAGCGGAATGGAACCACCCACAGGTGTTGCGGGTACTACGTCACAGGGTTACTATAAATAACTAGCACGTGTGTGAAAAACAAGGTGCAGGCGTGGTGTGTTTGGACGTAACGTGGCTTGCAAGAGAAACATGCAGGCGCCGGATTTGAGAATCATCTTGCTGTATGAATTTAAACTAGGTCATTCTGCAGGAATTGCCGCTCGAAGCGTTAAGAACGCGTTTCAGGAGAATACAGCCAACGAACGAACCATTTGGCGATGGTTTGTGAAGTTTCGAAGCGGAGATACGGACCTGCAAAACGAAGCACGTGGGCACCGACTGTTGCTGTTTCTGACGATGTTCGGTTACGTGTGGTTGAAGAGGACCCCCGAAAAACGTGTCGTGAGATAGCGGCAGAGGTAGGTGTCCACCACACGACAGTTGTTTTGGCTTGTGGCTGCGCTGGGTAAGTTCAAAAAGCAGGACATGTGGCTGCCGCATGAGTTGACAACTGCCAACAAGACTAGGCGTTTGGAAGTCTGCACGTCGCTGCTTGCTAGGAGTAAACAGGAACTACTACTCATCGAATCCTGCCCTGCGAAGAGAAATGGACCCTTTATGATAATCGGAAACGATCTGGACAATGGCTAAGCAAGACACACCCTGCTGGATGGCATCCTAAGCCACCCTACACACCAAGAAGATGATGCTCCTTCTCTGGGGGTCCACAGCCGGGATAATTAATCGGAGTTTCTTAGCAAGAGGCCACACCATCACTGCAGAACGTTATTGTGCTGAATTACACCAGATGCACCGGAAATTGCTGCAGAAACAGCCGGTCAACAGACATGATGTTCTTCTGCACCAGGATAGCGTCCGCCCGCATGTCGCACAACGAACGATGCTGACACTAAGTGCCTTGGGCTATGAAGCACTGCTTAATCCTACCTAGTTACCGGACTTGTCTCCGACAGACTATAATCTGTTTTGTCGCCTGGGACCACTTCCTGTCCTGCAAACAGTTCACGACAGACAACGAAGTTCCACGTGCAGTTGATAACTTCTTCGGGTCCCAGGAACAAGACCTTTTTCGTTTCGGGATCATCGTCTTGACGGACAGGTGGCAACTATATGTCGATGCCGAGGGGGAATTTTTTGCCTAGGGAAATTGTCGTACTATTCCGTTTTCGCCGTCCACGTATACTGGTCCTTTGCCGGACATTTCATTTGCACTAACCCAATATCTCACATGGTGGGTGATGTCATCCTTGTGATTTGCGTACGGTTCATTTCATTTGCACTAACCCAATATCTCACATGGTGGGTGATGTCATCCTTGTGATTTGCGTACGGTTCATTTCATTTATTCCAGTCGCAGTCGGTGTTTCCATTGTTTTTTTGCTTGGGGGTTTAACGAACACCTTGAGGAACTCAATGGGGCTATAAGAAGTCGTCCCTAATTTAGGGCCATTGGCTCAAGGGAAGGAAGAAAGCCAATGCTGTAAAACAAACACAATATTAATGCCTCACCGGCATTCGAACCCGGATCCATCTCGGACGAATGGTCAGAAGACAGCGCTTAGACCACTGCGCCACCGCGGCGGCATTCCATTATTTTGAAAAATCCCTGTACATTCGGTACACTGTGACGTACCTGCCAGAAGGACGCACACGACACAAAGGCAGATAGGAGTCAGAATGAACGTCTGCGTAACTCAGTTGGTAGAGCGACTTGTTCCGCAATAAGCGGACTCGGGTTCGATTCCCGGCGTAGACCAAAAATGACGGAGAAATTTACTTCGTTAAAATGGCGCCCGAACTATCCGGATAACCCGACCGTTCGAAATCTTGCATTGGTGTGATGTTCTTTCCACACCGCGAGATAGGAGAAATCAGAGAATCCCTTCCGCAGCGCTTCGAAAAATAAATGTGTGTGACGTTGCATTCCACACACCAGATTGACTGGGGGTTCTCAAGTGCACGTTCTACAGTGGATGGCTGCCTGCAACAATTCATGGTCACGGCTGACCCGTGGACCATGCCCCCGGCCCTCTTTCGGGGGTGGGTGTGTGACGTACCTGCCAGCAGGACGCACACAACATAAAGGCAGATAGCAATCAGAATGAACGTCTGCGTAGCTCAGTTGGTAGAACGACTTGTTCCGGAATAAGCGGACTCGGGTTCGAATTCCGGCTTAGACCAGAAATGACGGAGAAATTTACTTCGTTATAACACATAAAATAATGCCTGCAATAATCAGATAATTTTGGTTTACATTCCATCTTCAGCAGTACGACGTAATTCGACGGGCTATATCGAGATAACGGTGCCTTGGTGTCTCCAAAACCGTTTAATAAAAAAATTATTATTTAAATTTTCTTTCGTCTGGAAAGTTTTCAACAGCCTGTATAAACAAGTTATTCTACATTGCTCAGGAGTAACTTTTTCGTCTTTTAAAAAAGATAGGGGTGCCCAATTCAAATTTGCTCAAAATCTGAAATGAAGCTACTGCGTGTAGATTTGCTGGCTATTTGCATACAGTAATATTGCTCGCAAAAGTATGACACGTTCCTTTAAAATGCACAGGTCGCTTTAAGATACATTTTTAATATGGTTAGATAGTAACTGCACTTCAATATTTTTTTAAATTCCAGAAGCATAACTTTTCATGAAGTTTTTCATGTGTACTACTAAAGCTTTACAATGCCGGCAAAAATTTAAGAAAAACAGAATTTTTTTTTTTACCATAAGTTCTTTCTTTTCATTCCGGTTTAGGATGCAGATTTTAATAGGGCCTAAATAAATAGGGCTTAAATATTAATCGAACTCGAAAAACTTTCTTTCATTTCAGGAGCAAAACTATTCATTAAGTTTTTCGTTTTTACTAATGAAACTTCTTCCTCTCTCGAACTTAGACGAAATGGCATGTTTCTGTCTCAGACTTTTCTCTTCTTCTATTTGATGTTCCTTTAAATCATAATCCATTATTTTATCAGGTATTCTTTCAATGTGATCTATCTAGTTTTTCCTGTACGAGGGCTATACTGAAATTAATGAGTAACAATGTTTTAAAAATTGAAAGTTGTAATGATTGAAGGAATAAGTAGGAAACCTTAGCCTACATATCTTCATGCCTATTTTTCTACAAAATACCCGTTTTTTTGGACATATTTTTCTAATCGTTCAGGCAGTTTAAAGAAAATCTTGCCCAAGAAATCCGTTCCAGTTAAGCGAAGACACCGACGTGCCGTTTGCTGTATTGATTCCGTGCTCTGGTAGTGTTGGCCGCGCATCTGGTCCTTTAGGCATTCAAAAAGATGATAGCCGGAAGAACTCCGTTCCAGTTGAGCGAAGACACCGACGTACAGTTTGTTCTATTGCTTCCGTGCTCTGGTAGTGTTTGGCGATCTGGTCTTTTACGAATTCAAACAGATAGCAATCGGGAGGTTCTAGATCTGGACGATAAGCAGGGCGAGGTAAAAGTTTCCTTCCGAAATTATGGATTTTTCCCGAAATCAAATGAGCAGAGTGGGGCCTAGCATTGTCGTGCTGGAGGACGAATTTTGTTTCCGGCCGTCTATCACGCAATACACGGCGGAGCTTTTCGAATGTTTGGGTATAACGATCTGCATTTAAGCTTTGTCCAGGCTCTAAAAAATCAACCAGAATTCGACCATCTGCATCCCAAAAGATAGTTCCTTTGAAGCTTAGTCTTAGGCTTTTTCCTGATCGGCGAACAGAGATGATGCCATTCCATGGTCTGGCGATTTGTTTCAGGTTCAAAATGGCATAGCAAACCTTCGTCACCTGTCAAAATACTCTGCAAAAAATCAGCCCCTTCGTTTCGATACCGCTCCACCGGTTGTGACGAGATGTTTTTTCGCTGGTCTTTGTGGTCGTTTGTCAGTAAACGTAGGACCCAACGAGCACAGATGTTTTCATATCACAAGCTGCTAATCGTTTCCTGAACTTTACTGTGTACTATGCACAAGTTCGCCACAATTTCCTTCACCGTCCCATGTCTGTCATCACGAACTAAGGCACCAACCCTTCACTTATGGTCTTCTGTGGAAACTGTTCGACGGCGACCGCTACGAGGCTGAACGTTAATGTCTGTAAAACCGTCTTTAAAATATTTGATCCACCTTCTCACACTGCTGGGACCCTTTCACGCATCGCCATATGCACGATGAAGCCTATAGTGAATATCGGCAGTCGACATTTAATCTTTCACAAGGAACTGAATCACAGTACGCTGACGGAACGATGTACCAATATCTGTCTGTCGTGTTTTCTCCTGTGTGTTTGGTCACATGACATACGCTGGTGACGTCATTTGGCATTCATGGCCACAACGAGAGATGTCATGAACTACCATTCTCCCAATGCGCAATTAGCACGTGTAATGCAGCTTTGCTCATTACTTTCAGTACCACATACGTACTTTTGAGTTAGGTATTTCTACTGTTTGTGTTTGATTTACCTCTTTTTATGCATCTTCATTTCTTTGCTTATCCAGCCTAACCCCTTAAAATACCTAGCCAATTTTTTTCTTTATAACGAAGTGAATTGCTCCGTCATTTTTATCCGCGCCAGGATTCGAACCCGGGTCCCCTCATACCGGAATAAGTTGCTCTACCAATTGAGCTACGCGGACGTTTTGTTCTGATTCCTATCTGCCTTTATGTCGTGTGCGTCCTTCTGGCAGGTACGTCACATCTCCTGGTACGTTACATCATCTCCCCCTTATTTTTATTTTTTTTTTATCTGAAGTGCTGGAGAAGGGATTCTCTTATTTTTCCTATCTCGCGGTGTGGAAATAACATCACACCATTGCGAGATTTTGAACGGTCGGGTCATTCGGATAGTTCGGGCGCCATTATAACGAAGTAAATTTCTCCGTCATTTCTATCCGCGCCAGGATTCGAACCCGGGTCCCCTCATTCCGGAATAAGTTGCTCTACCAATTGAGCTACGCGGACGTTTTATTCTGATTCCTATCTGCCTTTACGTCGTGTGCGTCCTTCTGGCAGGTACGTCACATCTCCTGGTACGTTACATCTTATCGGAGATTTAACGACCACCGTGAGCAACTCAGTGGGCTATAAGCAGTTGCCCGTCCCTAATTTAGGTCCACTGGTTCCAGGGAAGGAAGAGAGCCAGTGCCGTATTTTTTTTTTTTTTGAATGAAGGTTTAACGACCACCGTGAGCAACTCAATGGGCTATAAGTAGTCGCCCGTCCCTAATTTAGGGTCACTGGTTCCAGGGAAGGGAAAGAGCCGGTGCCGTTAGACAAACACAACATCCATGCTTCACCGGGATTCGAACACGGACCCTTTTTGGACGAATGATCAGAAACCATCGCTTAGACCACTGATCCATGGAAGCGGCTGGCCAAATTTCAAAGAACATTTACCATAAGTGCTTTATAGTGAGTTTTTCACTTTCACTATAAAACCTAAAGCCTTCAAGTTCTTAGCAACAGGTTTTTAACGGCCCGTTAAAGACTCCCCGGTGGTTAGACGTGAATTTTTCTGGCTAGTCGTGCGAAGTGGGCCCGGGTTCGAGTCCCAGAATAGGCATGGTTTATGCGAGTGCCTTATAACGCTGGCTGTCTTCCTTTCCTGGAACCAGCGGCTCAAAATAAGTGCCAGACGACTGCTTATAACCATTAGAATTGCTTATGGTGGCTGTTTATACCCCTCAAAAAAGTCAATTAAATTAGATCTAGAGTTTTAAGAACAATGCACACAAGTGAATGATTAAAATGTTCTTTCGTTCCATATTATTAAAATTTCTTTATTTTGTTACGCACTTTATGAATGAGTGTAACTATGGCGAAATATAGCGTCAAAGCAACAGGATTCTAAAACTTTTCAGAATTGTTTTCCATATCTGAAGTTTTAAGACCTCGCGCAATACTTTCTGTGTACCTGTGAGAAGTAGCGTTAGGCACACATAAAAAACTAAGTAACAGTTGCAGCTTATTTGCACCGGAATTTAACTACAGCCATGAGCAGCTCTAATGGTTTTAAGCAATTAACCATTAGAGTTGCTCAAAGTATAAGGCCACTGATTCCAAGGAAGGGAATATGCTTCTTCAGCACTCGACCAGTCCTAAAATGGGACGAATAGCCGGAAAGCTACGACTCTGACCACTCGGCCACAGAGGCAGCAACGTTTCAGTGCACTCCTGAACCGCACGGAGTTCATTATCAGTTGACAAAACCAGGAATATGGTAACTGCTGAGTGTCAGCCTCGTATTCAAGAACTGGTAGTCAATTGCGCGTCAGATATTTGTTTTGCATGAAAAAAAACACGCTTATACACTGCCGTGCAAACATTAAGGACGAGACGGTTTTTCGAATGTAACGTCGTGCAGAAGTATTCCACATCGACTCAAATCATACCATAAGATCCCCAAGATCTAAGAATATGGGACAAGTGAGCAAAACCGTCCAAACAAGGAATCCAAAGGATACAAAGGCACTTTATTGAAAAGGTAGCTTCGAGCACATCTGGACAGAAGACAGAAACGTCCATGTGACAGGCGGCTGCCAAGAAATATCCAGTCTTTAGTAGGGGATATGATCACCCCCGACTGCGTTGTAGGATTTACAATGTCTGTCCATGCCGTGGACGAGGTTGTCAAGGAGCTGTTGAGGCATCGCGACCCATTTCTCTTGTAGAGCCAATCGCAGCTGCGCAATCGTTGCAGGCGGCTGGTGACGTGCTGCCAAGCGTGTCCTAAGAAAGTCCCACACGTGTTCGATTGGATTTAGGTCCGGGGACCTTGCGGGCCAATCCATGCGTTGAATATCTTCACTCTCAAACAGCTCTGCGTCAGCCACTGTACGATGAGGTGTAGCGTTGTCGTCTATGAAAAGGAACTCAGGACCGACAGCACCTCTAAACAGACGCACGTGAGGCAGGAGAACCTCGGCACAATAGCGGACACCAGTGGCTGAACCTCCTTGGAAAATGTGGAGATCAGTACGGCTACCAAGCATGATACCGCCCCAAACGAGAACTCCTCCAAACCGGTCCCTTTCGATGATGTTGGAGGTGTGATTGCGTGTTCCCTGCTCTCTCCAGATGTGCATACGTTCAGAATCGCTCGTCTGACTAAATCAGCTCTCATCCGTAAAGAGAACTCTACCCCTTGCTGATGTGTCCAGTTCTTGTGTTCCTGGCACCACAGAAACCGCCGTCTCCGCTGAGCAGGCGTTGATGGCACACGCCGTACTGGTCGTTGTGCAAACAGACCACATTTGTGCAGCCTCTTGGCCACGGTAAAACGCGATAACGGACGTCCAGTTGTCTGTTGCATGTGCCTTGCGATTTCTCTCGCTGTCTGCCGTCTGTCTCTTCTCGCCTATAGGACAATATACCGGTCGTCCGCCGCCGTGGTTGCTCGTGGACGACCACTGATAAATTTTCGGTTAGCTGTTCCTGTCGTTTGAAATGCTCTCCAAGCTCGTGAAACGATGCTGTGAGCGATCCCGAACTCCTCGACCACACTAGTCACACTTCGACCTTCTTTCAACTTCCCAATGACGCGACCTCGGGCAAAGTCATCCAGATGTCGTCTACTGGATTGCCTGTTGGCCATATCACGCGGTGGCAGCAACTCGACGTCGTTCAAACCGATGTACATCGTGCAATAGCTTTCACCGAATTGCTGAGCGTGCACCGCCCGGGTGCTTTACACCCTTCCGACATCCTCCTCCCCTCTACGTCATGCTGCATATATGCGCATGCCCTACCGTACCGGACCCTATTATATCTCCTGAGTGGTCTTTCGGTCCGTTCTGCCTGCTCGTTCCGCTGTTATGCTAATATCTCCTCTTCGTCCTTAATATTTACACACCAGTGTATATAACATTTAGTCACTCACTTAAAGGAAGAAACTTGATCAAATTTCACACCTAACTACGAAGAAGGAGTAGAAAAAAACAAGCACATCAACAATTCCACAGTCAAAAGGTTTCAAATGGAGTACACAATATACGGAGTGCTTCTATAATATTAATTCCCATGGTGAAAATCAAAATCAAACATGTTGAAAGTCAAAATCAAATTTATCGTTGCATTCGATGACAAGCTGTATAGCAGCCCCGCAATCCACAGAGTACGCTATTGAACGAGGTATACAGGCAGCTAGCGACATGCAGTATCGAACATGAACTGTGAATCGCTGATTAGATGGGGAAGGTTTGTGCTTTCGCCAGCCGTCGAAGCGGCTGCCACTCACCGCAGCCTGTCGTCGCGCAAAGTTGTAATGGTGCCTGGCCAGATGGCGGGACGAACGGAACGATGTCATATTCAGCGACGAGTCTCTCTTCTGTCTCGGCGCCGATGACCGCTCATTGAGAGCCTAGAATCGTGGTAGTCCCCGGGTTGATCATGTAGCCATCTGCAAGTGCCATGCTCTTTACCCTGGTGTCATGGTTTGCGGCGCTATTGGTGTCAACAGCCGTTTATCGCTCGTACGCATTTCGGGTACAATGAGAGCACGACGATATGTCGATGAAGTGCTCCAGTCCGTTTCGTTGCGGCGTCACCTGATCCCCAGTTTTATTTTTTTTGATTGGAGGTTTAAAGACCACCGTGAGCAACTCAGTGGGCCATAAGCAGTCCCCCATCCCTAATTTAGGGCCACAGGTTCCAGGATCCTCAGTTTTAACAAGATAGCGCTCTCTTGCACACTGCCAACTTCAGCAAACAGTGTCTTTAATGTGCCCTGGTGCTGCCCTGGCTATCGCGATTCTTAGAATTTTCCAAAATGGAGAACGTGTGGGACTTGACTGATAGACGACTTAACTCTGTTGCACGACTCCTATGAAATGTCGATGAATTGTGGACTCAGGCTAGAGACTCATTGTCAGCTATACCTCAGAGCAATATCCGAGAACTTTTGCACTTGACGACATGCCGAATACATAGTCCAGCATGGCACCCATACGATATACTGACTCTGGGCCACATAATACTGTCTTCTGGAGCATGAAGTTCCTTTAATCTCTCAGAAATTTAATCACTTCTTTCCAAACGACTTGCCTAGATTTGTGGTACGTTTCCTCTCATTTCGTGCATTCCTTCACGGTGTGCCATTTTCTATGTCGAGCAGTGTATTTGAGTAACGAAATATGTTTAATAATAAGTCTAATGACGAGCACCCAATGAACGAGACATAATTCAACATATTAGTAAAATCATGCAATGCCTTGCTTATTATACGCTTTCCAACATACCAGAGATAATTACTCAAGTTATGAGGGCCGCCCCGGTGGCGCAGTGGTCTAAGGCGCTGGTCTCTGATCATTCGTTCGTAAGGGGTCCGGGTTCGAATCCCGGTCAGGCATGGATGTTGTGTTTGTCTTACGGCACTGGCTCTCTCCCTTCCCTGGAACCAGTGACCCTAAATTAGGGACGGGTGACTGCTTATAGCCCATTGAGTTGCTCACGGTGGTCGTTCAACCTCCAATCAAAAAAAAAAAAAAAAAAAAAAGTTATGAGGTTAATGACTGTGGAATAAATCTCGCCCCTGTGTCCTGACCTTCGATCCCATTTCGATGATATTCAACAGAACCGGTTAAGTATACTTTAGGAACAACATGATAAAGTTTTGTCTCAATCGAAGATTTTTTAGTCAAGTTATGACGCATAAAGGCAATGGAATGGATCCCGCTCCTATGCCCTGACCTTTACCCTCATTTTGCTCATTTTCAGCAGGGTTCGTCCCCAGTGCTGCCTACCACATACTAAAATTTCATCGAAATCGAACCATTTTTACGCAAGTTATGACGCATAAGGGCAACAGAATGGAATGGATCCCTCTCCTATGTTCTGATCTTTGGCCCCATTTCGCCCATTTTCGAAAGGTTTCGTACCCAGGTGGTCCACTACCACATACTAAAATTTCATCGAAATCAAACCAATTTTATGTAAGTTAGAACGCATAATGGAAATGGATCCCTCTCCTATGTTGTGACCTTTGATCCCATTTCGACCCTTTTAAATAGGGTTCGTCCCCAGGTGTTCCTCTACTACATAACAGAATTTCATCGAAATCGAACCATTTATACGCAAGTTATGACGCATAAGGTCAATCGAATGGATGCCGCTCCTATGTCCTGACCTTTGACCACATTTCGCCCATTTTCAATAGGGTTCGTCCCAGGTGGTTCCCTACCACATACTAAAATTTAATCGAAATCGACCAATTTTTACGCGAGTTATCGTGCCGACAGACAGAGAGACAGACGGACAAAGCTGGAGCACCTACGCGTCTTCAACCTAAGGTTGGAAAGCGTAAAAACGAGAGCAGCAACCGACAACAAGAATACTTAATTGTTAGATAACAAGAAGAAATTCGGAAGAACGCGCATACATTTGGGGCGTTTACATATTTCTCCCCCGAAATATTTAATTCTTTGAAAACTTAACAGTTAAAAATCAGGCCCTTTTAGGCGTAATTGTTTCTACCCTGTAGAGGGACATTCCGATTCTTTGATGTTCTGGAAGTTATTGTTTCAGGTGCAAATCTCGTAATGATTGTCAATCGAAATTTGAGAAAAGTCCGTTCATCTGGAGATCTCCTGAAGCATGCGCATTACATAGAGAGGAGCGACCGTGGTGATACTAGCAGCGCGTTTTCGTTTCTGCGAAACGTGCCAAAATGAAGATTACGGATGGTTGCTCTAATATCTCTGTTGCCTGGTGTCCAACATCAAATCGCTAGCTCGGTAGAAGAGAAAAGCCTCAATATAAGTTATGGGGGAAATATTTGTTCGCAGCTTCTCTGAGATGCAGCAAAGCAAGAACATCTTATTGTCAGATGTAATTGCAATGAGTTCGAAAGAACTGTCACAAACAGCTAGGTGGTATATCCAAAAGTCGTTTCGAGAGGGGTCTTGGGTGAAGCAAGCACTCTGTTATCTTGTCAGCCGGGAATTGCTTTCTCTTAGGGAATGTATTATCAGAATCCAGATATCGAGAGATTAGATTCAGTGCAGCTCCTTCGTTCAATCAGTAACATCCCCTATGATGTTGCGGTTTCACCTGACTGACTGGTTTGCAAAAGTGTGCAGCTTCATAAGTCATTTCTTAAAATGCCGGTAAACTACTTTTGAAGTTTACAATATGAGAAAAAGTTTTAAAATTGAGCAGTCATATTAAGATAAAAAAAGTGTTTCGGTTATTCTCTAAATTACTATTAGAGGCACAAGTGCTTATTAATGCAAAGATTTGTGTTTCCAAGTAGTGAAATACGAAGGTAACTCGAATTTGAAACATATATCACTTAAACGTTGATCACAAATGTTTCAAAACACAGGGTCTTCTCTATATACACTCATCGTCAAAAATATAGTTGCACCCAGAAGGAAGTAACCGAGATGAATGAAACTTGGTGGGTAGGTTTGACATCGTGAGACATGCAACTGATTCAAGTATCACGCTCGGCCGCGCATGTGACCCCTCTCGCTAATAGACGAATCCACCGTTTGACAAGCATATAGATAGGAGGACATCACTATATTGACGCAGATGGTAATTCGACATCAGTATGGACACACGTCGTGAGTTAACAGATTTTGAAAGACGGATGACTGTGGTCTGCTCAACGCATGGTCCCTTTATCTCCGAGGTGGTACAGGAATTGCAGTATCTTCGTTCGACAGTATCATTTCCGGAATAACATCACATCGTGGACAGCGCTGTGGGAAGAGAAAGCTGATGGATCAACGTGGCCGTTGACATCTGTCTCACATAGTGGCAACCAACTGAAGATCGACAGCAGCTGATATCACCGCCGTTTTCAACAAGTTAGTAAAATCATGCAATGCAATGATTATGATACGCTTTCCAACATACCAGAAATCATTACTCAAGTTATGAGGATACTGGATGTAGAATAAATCTCGCTCCTGTGTTCTGACCTTTGACCCCATTTCGATGATATTCAACAGAACCGATTCAGTATACCTCCCGAACAACATGATAAAGTTTTGTTGTAATAGAAGCATTTTTGGTCAAGTTATGAGGATAATGGCTGTGGAATAAATCTCGCTCCTGTGCCCTGACCTTTGCCCCCATTTCGATGATATTAAACAGAATTGGATCAGTATATCTCCGGGACAACATACTAAAATTTTGTCGCAATAGAAGCATTTTTAGTCAAGTTATGAGGATAACGGATGTGGAATAAATCTCCCTGACCTTTGACCCCGTTTTGATTATATTCGACAGAACCGGTTCAGTATACCTCCGGAACAACATACTAAAGTTTTGTCGCAATCGAAGCGTTTTTACGTAAGTTATGACGCATAAGGGCAATGGAATGGATCCCGATTGTATGTCCTGACCTTTGACCCCATTTCGCCCATTTTCAAGAGTTCGTTTCCTGGTGGTCTACTACGACATACTAAAATTTTTATCGAAATCGAACCATGTTTACGCAAGTTATGACGCATAAGAACAATGGAATGGATCCCGCTCCTATGTTCTGACCTTTGACCCCATTTCGCCCATTTTCAATAGGGTTCGTCACCAGGTGGTTCCCTATCATATACTGAAATTTCATCAAAATTGAACCATTTGTACGCAAGTTCTGACGCATAAGGGCTATGGAATGGATCCCGCTCCTATGTCCTGACCTTCGACCCCATTTCAATCATTTTCAAAAAGGTTTGTCCTCAGGTGGTATCCTACCCCATACTAAAACTTCACCGAAATCGAACCATTTGTACGCACGTTATGATGCATAAGAGCAATGGAATGAATCCCGCTCCTATGTCCTGACTTTTGAACGTATTTCGACCATTTTCAATAGGGTTCGTTCCCAGATGGTTCCCTACCCCATACTAAAATTTCATCGAAATCGAACCATTTTTACGTGAGTTATGACGCATAAGGGCAATAGAATGGATCCAGCTCCTATATCCCGACCTTTGACCCTATTTCGCCCATTTTCAATTGGATTCGTGCCCAGGTGGTCCCATACCACATACTAAAAACGTATCGAAATCGAACCATTTTTACGCGAGTTATCGTGCCGACGGACAAAGCTGGAACTTATACGCTTCTTCAACCTATGGTTAGAAAGCGTAAAAAACGGACCAGAAACGTCTCCACCAAGACCAATGGGGATCATTAGCTGCAATGAGCTATGGGAGCCGCCAATCCCCTAGAATCCTATTGCAAACACCGCATCATCGGACTGTAGGCTTGAACTGGTCTCGAAAGAACATCGTCACTGGACCTTGGATGACTGGACACAGGTCTCTTGGTCCGATGAATCCCGTTTTCAGTTATTTCGCACAGACGTAGAGTGCGAATGTGGTGGAAACCGCACGAAGCGATGGACCCATAATGCCTAAAAGGAACAGTTCAGGCTGGTGTAGGCTCGGTTACCGTCTAGAGCCTGTTCAACTAAAACACGTTGGGAATTCTGATACGTTTAGATGCATTTCTGAACAGTCCATGCTAGTGTCCGTCCTTGCAGACCATCTGCATCCCTTCACGGTAATCATGAACCTTCAGGGCAATAAACTCTTTCAGCAGGACATTACGCCTCCTCATAGAAACCTGGTGACTAGAACATGGTCAGAAGAGCATTTCCCAGAAGTTCCCACCCTGGAATGGGCTTCTCGTTCACCGGATATCAAACCCTTTGGGGAAAGGTCCGTTTGAGCTTTGGATCTTCCACCCAGGAATACAACGGAATTGTGGAGAGCGGTTAAGAAAGCATGGGTAGAGATACCTGTGGAACGGTTTCGTAATCTAGTGGAGTCAGTGTCTCTCCGTGTGAATGCCTTTATCCGGCCGAAAGGTGGGATTTCCCGTTACTAGTTAGGTATGCCATGATTTTTATCCACTCAGTATATAATGGTACACATGCATAGACAGTGCCAACAATAGCCTGAGGAAAGTTCCTAATCAGTACAGATATTCAAGTCGCATGGTCCCTAAATTTATACCAATTATCATAACCTGACTGAATGCCAGTTATAGCGCAGAGCAGAACAACTCACGGAAGCTCAGACGTGACGTTAAACATAAAAAAACATAACGAGAAGCACGCAAAATTTACATAAGTGAAAAGTCAACAGAAAGCGGAAGGTTAGAAAGCCAGTATACTAACCAAATCTTGCTGCAGGATTTTTAACTGTCGGAAAACATGAAGTGCGCTTATGAGATCGGATGATCGTGGATTATTCGGCATTTTCTCCCAGGAAAGCAAAGACTATGAGTTCTTGAGATCAGAGACTACAATCTTGTGACTATTATATACAGGGTGCATAAGAAAGTCCCTTTAGCCTGAAATAACTTGCGAACGAAGAGAGGTACAGCTATCTATGCAAGTGAGATAACGGTATAGTAAAGCGACTACGCCCGATCGAATGCAACAAATAGCAGCGCCCCTAGTGGCGAAATGCGGAAGTTAGCCATTGCAAATCGAAAACGAAAAGAGATAGAGCAAAATTTCCTATCACAAAGTTGTAGAGCATCAATTAATTAGTACGAAACGACATTTGTTTCACACCGATAAGATAAATTGCCGTATGAATACCCTAAAATGTTCGAAATCGATGCGCGACCTTTTCTGTGAACGTTTGAATGGAACAGGCATAGGTATGAGCAAATACAGCCTAAGCGGTTCTTCCAAATACCGCACCACACGTTAATGGACCAACGCACTTGATGTCTGGTGGATCGTCCCCACGAGGGATTTTCCATCGCCCAGTAGTGGGCGTTGTGTCGGTTTAGTAATCCGGTACGGTGGAACACTGCCTCTTCCGACCAAAGAATGTTGGATAAAAAGTCTGAGTCACCTTCAACATTAATCAACGCCCAGTTGCACCAATAAAATCGACGATCATTATCCCGTGGTAACAGTTCTTGCTGCAGAGTGACACGATAGGGATGTGCACCTTGAGCATGCAGTATTTGCCATACATGACCCCGTATTAAGCCACTCGCCCTGCTGATATGTCTTGTACTGCTTTGTGGATGGGCTAGTGCATATGCCAAAATATCCTCTGCCATTATACGCATACCTGCACCCACTGGTCTGCCAGAACGAGAACGACTTTTAGTGCTTCCTGTCTCCCTGATCCGTCTCAATACACTTGCGATGGTAACCGCACTTGGATGTGGTCCAGCTGGAAAACAAACGGCATATCCCCGTGCAGCTAGCGCCGCGTTTCGTTGTTATTCGCCGTAAATAAGTACCATCTCGCAATATTGGGAGTGAGTGAAGCTCGACATTCTCACACAGCGCACGTAGACTTAAACTTCTGATCAGGGTACATCCTGCTACTGGTTTTTATATCATAGGTACGGTACAACGTCACAATCTATATTTACATACGGCTACATTTGCGAAATGTGAATATGCAGATTCGAATCGTCGCGCATCTATTTTGGACATTTTAGGGTATTCAGACGACAATTTATCTTATCCGTGTGAAACAAATGTCGTTTGGTACTAATTAATTGATGCTTTACAACTTTGTAATTGGAAATTTTGCTCTATCTCTTTTCGTTTTCGATTTGCAATGGCTAACTTCCGCATTTCGCAACTAGGGGCGCTGCTATTGGTTGCATTCGATCGGGCGTAGTCGCTTTACTTTACCGTTATCTCATTTGCATAACTGTACCTCTCTCAGTTCGCAAGTTATTCCAGGCTAAAGGGACTTTCCTATGCACCCTGTATATTAAGATAATACAATGTGTGTCACAAATATTTTATTTTTCAATTTGAGCAAGGTTTTGCTGGGCTCTGACCTAGCTTCAACAGGACGAATGGCACGTAAATATTCAAATGGCACATGATATCCTAAATGGTGTTTACAGTCACAGGTTTAGGTTTGTTGCTTCCACGCGCTTGATAGAAATAGTGTGGATGCCAGGTCATTGACAAGTTGCAAAGAATTCTAATATATATGGAAAGCTTCTAAAATATTGAATTTGATGGTTGAATCTGGCTCGTCAATTAGTTTTGCTTCATCAAAGAGAAATTTATAGTCCTTTTCGTAACAGTGTTTAGCCATCGATGGCCTCTTTAGGTCATAGTTTCGAATACAGGTTTTGTGATCTGTCCTATATACTATAAAGTTTATGTGTTTGATCGGACCCTTTAGATATGGATTTAATCATGCAAACGAAAATGTGTTTTTAGATAAATAATAAATTTGCACCAGTATAGTTCCATCTCTCTCTGTCTCTCTCTGTATTCCAACACTAAAGTCTCATTTCCAGATTTTCAAAAAAATCACTTTTGACAGTTTAAGGCTAACACGAAGTTACTTGGGGAAAAATATTACTTCTCTCTCGACACTGCACATTCCATTCGATTGTCTCAACATTACATATCATGAATCGTTCTACTAACACATGCAAGACACTAAGAAGAATGTTGAGACTATTTTTTTTTGATTGACGGTTTAACGACCACCGTGAGCAACTCAATGGGCTATAAGCAGTCGCCCGTCCCTAATTTAGGGTCACTGATTCCAGGGAAGGGAGAGAGCCAGTGCCGTAAGACAAACACAACATCCATGCCTCACCGGGATTCGAACCCGGACCCCGTTCGGACGAATGATCAGAGGCCCATCTCTTAGATCACTGCGCCACCGGGGCGGCGTTGAGACTATGGGACCTATATCTCTAATTTGACCTTCCTTTTGAGTTCCTGTGTATTTATGTAAATTTGGTTCCTTCTCGCTGAATAATTTTCAAAGCCGCCCCCGGTGGCGCAGTGGTCTAAGCGATGGCCTCTGATCATTCGTCCGTTAGAGGTCCGGGTTCGAATTCCGGTAAGGCATGTATGTTGTGTTTGTATTACGGCATTGGCTCTCTCCCTTCCCTGGAACAAGTGACCCTAAAGTAGGGACGGGCGACTACATTTTTTTTTTTTTGATTGGAGGTTTAACGACCACCGTGAGCAACTCAATGGGCTATAAGCAGTCACCCGTCCCTAATTTAGGGTCACTGGTTCCAGGGAAGGGAGAGAGCCAGTGCCGTAAGACAAACACAACATCCATGCCAGACCGGGATTCGAACCCGGACCCCTTACGAACGAATGATCAGAGACCAGCGCCTTAGACCACTGCGCCACCGGGGCGGCGGGCGACTACTTATAGCCCATTGAGTTGCTCACGGTGGTCGTTAAACCTCCAATAAAAAAAATACATATATATATATATTTTCAAAACTTACCTCTACAAAGTTTCTCCCTATGAATCGAAAGTTGGCAATCCTGACAGCGGGTCAAAAGAACAAGCATCGTAGAAAAAGACTTCTGAGATACGAGCTCAGTGTGCAGTATTAGTAGAGCGATTCATATGTAATGTTGAGATAAGCGAATGCAATGTACAGATGCGCAATGTCGAGAGAGAAGCCGATGTAAAGAGCGATATTCTTGAGAAACGATATTGTAAAAGTTATCTACTAAGTGGTGTTATGTAAGCCCTGTTACTTTTAACTTATATGTAAAGTTTTTCACTAGGTTGCTTTTACATTAAAGTGTTTTTACCTTGTAATATCGTGTTGAGACGGCACTAATTCACCCAATCTACAACGCAAGCGCGAAACACTTATGGAGTTCAAGCCATGTTGTAAATGCGTACTTATTGATTTGCGAAGTCGTATCGTCTCGTTACGAATCCAATACTAAATTCTCATTTCAAGATTTTTTTTTTAAATCACTTGACGTGCTGAATTCCTAAATAAAAGTGGATTTGGTTCGTAAGTACTGACTTGTTATTAAATTCTGGTCGTTAGTTTAAAGTCTTACGAACATAAAATCAACAAACAAGTTGGATTAATCCGGGTATCAAAGTGAAGTTAATTCACTAAGCTTACAAGCTAAGCTTTTAAGTGAAGAAATTTTTTTTTTCGTTTGAGGGCTTAACGCGACCACCGTGAGCAACTCAATGGGCTATAACCAGTTGCCGGTTCCTAATTTAGGGCCACTGGTTTCAGCGATGTTGTTTTTGTTGTTGTGTTTGGCCAGTGCCCTAAGCCAAACACAACAGCCACCCATCTCAGACGAGTGGGCACAAGCCAGCGCTTAGACTACTGCGTCACTGGAGCGGCAAGTAAGAAGTTAACGTAAAAGTACAATTAAGGTGGTTCCACCTAAAATCTCTGCCTTATGTTGCCAATGTTAAAACTTCTTTACATATTTTCTTCGTAATTAATGTATTCCTAAAGATGAAAATTTGCACATCGATAAAACTAACTTTAAGTTACAGCATGGGATACTTAATACTTGCTAAAACATAACAATAATTAAGCAATTCAACATTTGTTTGTCTAATGACGTCATCAATGTACAAGTCGCGCTATCTATTAACAGGTCTGAACATTACTCAAAGAAAAATGATTGAGTTTTAATATAATTATGGTTATGTTTTAGCAAGTATTAAGTACCCTATGCTAAAACGTAAAGTTAGTTTTATCGATGTGCAAATTTACAGCCTTAGGAATACATTAATTGCGAAGAAAATATGTAAAGAAGTTTTATCATTGGAAACATAAGGCAGAGATTTTAGGTGGAACCACTTTAAACAACACAGTAAATAATATAAGTTATAAGTAGGGAACGGATTTTTATATAAAGAAATGTTTTCACATAAAAACCTATATTTTTGAAAATTTTGTATGTAAATAAATATTTTAAAATTCTGTAATAATTTCATAAATTTGCATGTTTCCACCATTTTGTTATTTTTTAGTGTAATTAAGCCCGGAGTAAAAATTCAGTGAAAAAAACAAACAGTATTGTAACGAGCAGGTTGAGTTTACGCCCTTCATTGGCGCCAGCGCTTTGGCGAATGACGTCTTCTCTTCCTTCCCGCTCGGAGAAGCGAAAACCGGAAGTACTCCTGTGCCCACGAAAGCTTAGGTCTCAAAATCCAACACGGAGAGTATATATATATATATATATATGTAATTAAATAAAAAGGAACTATACAACAGCTGTACTAAAATAGTATAACTATACCAGATATCTGTAGAATAGAAATCAAAATTTCCAAGTTTTCGCACATCAACCAGATGGCCTTTTCAAGGAAGGTAGACAGCAAACTGAATAATAGAACGCTTCAGCAATTTGAACGCGGTGACTTGACTTGACAATAACGAAGGTATGCGAACGTAATCAGGTATTCAAAGACACGAAGCGTTATGCTCGTTCAGCACGCGGAATCATGGAAGAAAAATAAAGAGGTAATCACTATTTGAAGAAATGGTTCCAAATTCGTAGCAACTCCAGTGAGACGCTATCATTGCACGACTCGCTGTTTGTTATGATACCAAAGTTTCGCGAATGGCAATAGATTTTAGGGTGGAGTAGGAAGTTAATTTCTTTACGTAATCCCGCATAGGGGCAGCGGACTTGAACCTGACCTCTCTGGATAGGATCCTCTCTCTTAATATTTTCTTCGAGAAATAGAGTGGTAGATTTGGATGTATGATTAGTAGCCTTATCCTGATGGAGTTCTACTCTTTAAAGGCTCTGTGGATGAAGGGATGGTATTTCCTCTTCAAATACAGGAGTTAAAACATTATTTTGGTAATACGTAGAATTGATTTTAACATTCGTTTCAGTTTTCCTTAACTTTAATTTCCCATTGTACGAGAAACCATCAATAATCAGGAATCCTTTACTGAAACTTTTGTTCGATTCTTGGAACCAAGTTTGTAAGTCTTTTTCTGCTGTTTTGCGGTAGTAAAACCGATTTTTTTGTTACAGTCGTTTAGGTAGATCCATACGTCATCAATATTCACAATAAATATCCATCTGCCTCAGGTTAAGTGATTTCCATAAAGAAGTCTACACCTATTATGTTTTTTTCAGATTCAAATTTTTGTTGATTATCTTGTTTACAGTTGATACAGAGATTTTTAACGATTTAGCGATTGCGCTTTAGGCCCGTGGATTTCTTTTAAGGCCAGATACACTATATTGACAAAAGTCACTGGACACCAAGAAGAGAAATACAACATACCATTTATTGATATACATTAGTACGGTGTCGGTCCACCTTTGGCCTTAATGCACGCGCTGACCCTTCGAAACAAGCTTTTGACAAGGTTTTGGAACACAGCGATAGGTATGCGCTTCCAGTCAGTACATAATGCTGCCGCTAACTGTCGCTTAGTAGTAGGCCTTCGTTCCAAACTTCTTATGTTGCGCTCAAATTCATCCCATAGGTGCTCTATGGGATTAAAATCAGGGCTCTGTGCTGGCCAGTCCACACACGATACGGAATTATTGTCAAACCACGCCATAACAGTCTTTGCTTTATGGCTCGGTGCAATATTCTGCACGTACAAACAAGGCTCGGTTCCATAGTATTGCCACAGAGTTGGTAGAGCATAATTGTCCAGAATATCGAGGTAGACGTGCTGGTTAACAGGTTTGTCCGCGATAACCAATGGGCCAGGACCTACTACGAAAACACCTCCACATGAGCCCACTGCCAGCTCCAAACTTGACCGTAGGAACAGTACACTGTGGTACATAGCGTTCCCCGGCTGCCGCCATACCCACACACGGACATCAAAGTGATGGATCGTGTATCTGGATTCATCAGTCCATAGTTCCCTTTTCAATTGATCTACGGTCCACGATAAATGTTATTTACACAATGCTAAACGACGAGTTGTATTCCGAGTGGAGATGAAAGGCTTACGAGCAGCCGCATGACTCCGGTAACCCATAGAATGAAGTTCGCTGCCAATGGTACGTGTACATACCGAGGTTCCAGCATTTTTACTCACCTGTACCCTGAGGTCTTGTGCAGTACACCGTCGATTAGCTGTAACGACTCTCATGAGGATTCGACGTCCTCTATTACTGATTTTCGTTGGTCTGCCGGTACATTTTGCTGCTTCACATGTCTTCCACTTATTCAGTACATCCAAAACAGTTGACTTGGGTATGTTTAAACGCCTCTCGGTTTCTCTTATGGACAACCCACTAATATAACACCCAACAATCTTTCCTTTCTCAAAGTCAGTTCAGCGACATTTTCACTCAACCTCACAGTGCGATATGATCGCGGTCAGCTGCAGGCTTGGTTTTATACCGTTTGCAGCTGTACCGCGCATCTGAACAACGCAGCGGATTCGTTCATGGGCTTTTGAAGGGGGTATCCGGTGAATTTTGTCAATATAGTTTACTTTACATTTGAAATAATCGTAAAAGTACGTACCTTCTTTGGTTATTCATTTGGTGTTCTTTTTCCTGTTAAAAGCAATGCTTGATAATTGTCTCCTTTATTGTTAATAATATTGTTTATTTTACTTTTAGAAATCATAATTCCATGATTTTCATAACTTTGTTTTTTATTAAAGAGTAGGAATATTTCTCGTCGTAAAGCAGAAACAACCTTCTATCCACAGCTTGTTTGCGAGCGCCAATATTTAAACAGACGATATTTAGCTGCAGAAGATGTTCCTTTCGTGTTCATCTAACATGCTGTTACCTGTTTTAAATCTTTGAACTTCTTTTATTTTTTGTAATTTCTTATCAAAACCTTCCTCAAAATGTGTGAATATCCTTTGGCTAAATGCAGCTGAAGAACAAGATTCAATTTTTTTTATTGGAGGTTTAACGACCACCGTGAGCAACTCAATGGGCTATAAGCAGTCATCCGACCTTAATTTAGGGTCATTGGTTCCAGGGAAGAGAGAGAACCACTGCCGTACGATAAACTCAACATCCATGCCTCACCGGGATTCGAACCCGGACCCCTTTCGGACCAATGATCAGAGGCCATCGCTTGGACCACTGCGCCACCGGAACGACCGAAGACTCAGTTTGCATCATGATAAAACCAAATATAATCCAGTGCTACTCAAAACGTTTTAACTATGATATGATTAATTTCGTTTAGAAAAGTATATTCTAGCTAAGTTTAAGCTGTGAACAAAAGCTGCGCAGAATTCTCCTTAGCACTTTACATTTCCTGTGAAATGTGTTGCAGGAAAATTAAATTTAGTTTCTCAGATAAAAAACGCAGCACTGCATCGTACCTCCGAAGCAGTATTAGCGAGATTTACTGCAAAAGATGACAAACGTTTTGTTCAAAACTAAATACATGGTTAAGTAATATACGATTTACCTTAGCTTTGAATAAATAGTTTTTCAGTTGCTGAAAATCTGAACAAAATATCTAGCAGCATGGAAGATACGATGTTATGTCGTGAACATGATGATCACAAGGAATCACTGTGGAAATTAATTTCCTAAAGGTGTTGTTAAAATGCATTCCATTGGATGAGCAAAATTGATTTTTCAAAAGCCCAGATGTGAGAAAGGAATAGTCTTGAAAACTGACAAATATAGTGCTGGTAATGCGGCATTAAATGTTCAGTCCTCCGGGTAAATGAAAAAAAATAGTAAAGAAATCAAAAAGCTTTTTATTTACGTTCGATCCTTTAAGATAGATTTTTGTCCATTTCAAGTTCTTGAATCGCCTATAATGGTGCGCTTTAGATTGCTCTTGTTATTAGAAAAAGCGTTCTCTTTACTCTTCACAATCTTTTGTTACATATTTTACAAACTCCTGTCACTCATGTTGTTCTCACGCTCCTTTTATTTCAAAGAAATATCATGTATGTCACTTGAAATCCTGATTACCTGGATGACAAGTGTCTACGTTTAAGATCCCTTTCCCCACCGTTTCTCAAGGAGAGTATGCAATTCATAGATTTTTTTAAGATATCCCTATAAATTTTGATCAGGATGTTAGTATTTCTCAGTTTTCTTTAATCCTTTAGCCGGCTGGAACTCCTGAGCTGCGCGTCAGCAAAATAGGCTCAAATGAAGCTATTCGCTAAGAAGCGTGCCGAACGCGGCTGAAACGAGTGAACCTGCGAATCAGAAAGCGTCGCTAGTCCTTCAGCTTTGTTATTCAAAAGTGGTTACTTAAGAGGATCGTTGATGCTAATCCTTTCTGACTGATTACTTTCTAAAGAGCTATAACAACGGCGACGAAACTAAGAAAGGAGATAGAACTGCTGCCACAGTTCCCTGCATTTTGCATATGAAAGCTAGTAGGAATCCGATAAATCATGCGAGTGCGTATGATATCAATTACGCAAAAATGATACTTTCTTCTTAGCTTCCCGAAGTTCAAGGAATTTCAGCTCCACAATAATTATTGCAACTTCAACAGCCTTATCGTTTACAGTCTAACTGGTTAAGAATAAAACGTGAATCTGAAAGATGAAACAACCTTCATGATTCAAGCTTTTCAATTTGTGGAATTGCGTTAATGCGTCCCTCTGAGATTAACAAATCTGATGCTTCCTATACCAACTTAGACATTTCCCCCTCGCTGACGCCAATTTCGTCCTCGCTGACGCCAATTTCGTCCTCGCTGAGACAGAAACTTTGGCGCAAAGTACGACAAATGATTCTGTATGTGTGGTGACCGTACAGAAAAATAATACGTACTACAGGTTTTTTAGTATCTTCGGTGTATCCATGTATTGGGTGTGTGCATATTTTCTACCCGTTTTTGTAGGCTACAAGGAAAGGAGGAGAACACAACAAATAAGGTACCTAGGAGTTCACATATTTGCCATAATTCTGTATGACCTCTTGCCACTGTCTATGAGTAGGTGAATCCCACGCCGGAAAAACTACTGTGTTTTAGAGACCAAAAAGTCATGTAATGCAGTTTTCACATCGTTCACATCATCAAAGGTTTGGACAGCGAAGGTGTTCTGTAATGCTCGAAAAAGTGGTAGTCCGTATGCGCCAGGTCAGGGGAATACGCCGGGTTAGGTAACACTTCCCAACCAAAGTCCAGTAATTTCTGCCGAGTGAAATTGCTGGACTTTGGTTGGGAAGTGATGAAGAATCAAGCCTTTGCGATTGACGAGAGCTGGCCGCTTTGATGTCAGTTGTTCTCGCAATCTGTCCAATTGTTGGCAGTAGAGGTCAGGTGCCAACACCTCCCAGTGGATTACTCCCTGGACCACTCAACAAAACCTTTCGGGGATGCAGTCCTCCTTTTGAGGTCAATGGAGCAGGATCCGCACCTTGGCACACAGTCCGTCAAGGATTTACATTACAGTACAGTACCCATTTCCCATCACCCGTTACAATTCGTCCCCAAAACGGTTCATTTTTGTCACGAGAAAGCAAAGAAACACAGGTACAGATTCTCTCCTCTCGTTGCTTTGCAGAAAGCTGGTGCGAAACCCAGTTACCAAACTTGGTGATGAACCCAAGCGCACGCATCCGTCTTTCGACTGTTGTTCTGTGTACCGACAACGTTTTCGCTAATTTCTGAATGGTTGGATGTGGGTGATTTGTCATGGCTTGGTCCACATCCACGACGTGGTTGATCTTTACAGCTTTTGTCTCCGCCTCGGAATTTCCGAAGCCAACGACGACATGTGCTATCATCAACTGCATCCTCCCCATACACTTGACTGATGTTGGCTGCAGTACTGACTTTATCGAACTCGTACAGTAAACAATGTCTAATGTGCTCTTTATCACATGCCAGGTTACATCGTCCGTTATTTCCGTTACGAATGACTTACTCGGACAAACCTATAGTGCCTCTATATGCTATACTGCTCCACACTTTATTGGCCAAATATTCGGCATCGCAGCGTCATCTGTGACGTAACTACTCCGTTCGCAATTTGCATCTATTACAAAAACAGGTAGAACCTTTACTCACACGCAATAAAAATAAAGATATGTTATAATAATGTGTATTTATGATTATTTTTTAAAACTCTTTTGCAATAATTTTCTGTAGAATGTTGATCACTAAATATTTACATACTACTTTGAATTTTGGTAAGACGAATGTTTTATGAGACCAACAAATAATGTCCCGGGTTCCTAAGAATAAAAAACATGTAACATGAGACAAACCTTGGCGATGATTAACACCTACTAGGGTGAGTCTAAATTTCTCACCGTTTGCAACTAATAAGTTTAGTGATGCAAGAAAGCCATACATGTTCACCCCATTCTTCAAATTACAGGCCGCTGTTTTCTATAGTCTTTTGTCAACGTTCCACCAGAGTCAGAATCCCACGACGGCACCCCTCAGAAGTTTTCGAAGGCAGAAACTCAAATGTCAGATTCAACATTCACCACTGAAGCAAAGTGCCGTCCGTGCACGAAATGGGATGTAGAGCGAAACATGTGGTAGTCGGATGGGGCAAGTTCCGGACTGCCTGTGCATGATCTCAACCCATCCCAATTTTCCATAGTTTTCGGCGGACCACTTCGGCGATGAGACTTCGATATTATCCACTTGCAGAAACGCCCGCTTCCTATTGATGAGAGCTGGGTAGATGTGGCGTAGTGCATCATGGACCAGCTGCAGTTGGTTCGTGATGAATGGTCAACTGCAGCTAGTCCATGATGCGGTAGAGCATTACAGACTAGCTGCAGGTGGTCAAAATGATAGGCCACTGTTTTCTATATAGCCCTTTGCTAACGTTCCACCAGCGTCCCGATCCCACGATGAAACCACTCAGCAGTTTTCGAAGACAGAAACTCTGATGCCAGATTCCACATCCACCACTCAAGGGAGGTGCCGTCCTTGGAGGAAATGAGCCATCGAATGAAACATGTGGTAGTCGGATGGGGCAAGTTCCGGATTGCTTGTGTATGATCTCAATCCCTTCCAATTTCGCACACTTTTCGGTAGACCACTTTGGCGGTGTGACTTGGGTATCACCCAATTGCAGAAACGCCCGCGTCCTATCAATGAGAGCTGGGTAGTGGTGGCGTAGAGCATCATGGACGAGCTGCAATTGCTCGGCATAGAGGTTCTAGATCCTTATCGTAGAGGTCCCATTCTCTGACCATCTGGCACGAGTTCGTAATGCACAGGACCATCACAATTCCACCAAACGCATGACTTTCCTTTCGAATCGCCCTTGTTTTGGCACTGGCAGTTCTTCCTAGAGTGGCCTCAGCCACTGGTTCCCAGTAGTTGAATAACACAGGAATATCCACATTTCATCACCTGTGATGATAAGACGTCAAAACCAATCACCCTGTAGATTTGATAGCATTATACAACATAGAGCGAAACTGTTATTACCCCTGATTGGGTGCTATTTCACGAGTAACCATTAGATAATGCCTGGAGGAGAAACCAAGCTGGTGCAGGTGACGAACGGTGGTGGAATGGAAAGACACTCTCTCAGCTGCCAACCGTCGTGTACTAGTACCGGGGTTCGCTGTCACAGCTTTGACCAGGGTGTCAGTGTCGGCGGTCGTTAGACGACCCGGCCTCGGATTGTCTTCGACACGGTGTTGCCAGCATTAAAACGCTGGAACCATTTTCGTGCAGTGCTGCTGTCCACTGTTTCCCCACGTTCAACAACACAAATTTCTCTCGCTGCCGCCGCTGCGTTTAACTCATATTGCCAAATGCGACGTAAGAGCACCCAAAACAGCAAGTTAATCGAATTCCATCCTCTGTTCGTTCTACCTCATGCCAAATACACGTCATCAGCCTCGTGTGTTCGACGTCATTCCAGTAACCAGTGGATGATGGCAAACCTTTTGTACAGGAATGAAGGCAAACCTTTTGTACAGGAATGAAGGCTCAACATTATGTGCAGCTGAAAACAGGGCGAACGTTTGACTCACCCTCGAATTTACTACACGAGGAAGAGAAAACGGAAACTTAGAAAACAGGAAAACAATTGCAAAAGATGTTCAAATACTGAATCATCTTTATACAAGACCATGTCTATACAACAAAATTAATTTGAAATACAAGCAGATCACAGATACAAAAAGTTTTGTCGGGTTTTCTTCTTTACTGTTCTTCTGAGATTTCATGTGTAACCTATTCGATAATAGGGAAATAGTTTCCCAAAGAAATCAACTTTTTCTTTTCTCTGATTATCCAAAGATGAATCTTGGTTAGAAGCGCAAAAAGAGTACGAACTGAGCAAACAGAAAAACAAGACCAGGAAATTTAAATGCGGTGGAAAAAGAGATATAAACAAAATTGGGAAAATTGCATTTTGAAAACTGCGACACTTGAAAAGTTTTGTAACTTATACCCTTCCTTAAGAATGCCTCTGAATGAGCGAATGATAGTTCCTCAAAATATGACTCTGACAGTAATGAAATGAATACATCTAGTACTACCAGAACATTCTCGTCTCATGAATGTAAAAATTTGCAAGCCTCATATTTTCCAGAATCCAATTCCTCAGTGTGAAGCCCAATGGAAAACGTTAAAAACTTTTGGTGAGTGTTCTCTTTTTGCCTCTATCCTGGATTTTGTCGCTCACAAATGAAATATAACACAGCATTAACGTCAAGGTCTTTGCATTTTCATAAGGTTTCTTGCTTTTCTACAAAGAACACAGGCAAACTATGAAATTCAGTTTAAGATGAAGTCACCATCTCTGGCAGTTATACATAACCACTATAATGAATTAGCTTTGTTTATCTTTTTGCTAAGCTAATTATTATGAATGAATAATGCTCTAAGCTTCAAAATGATGAATTCCCAAAAGGGTGTTGTTACTCGTTAATTATGAACTTAAACAAAGTCTCAACGCTGGTTATTTATATTAAGTAATCAAAGTCATAAACCTAACAGCCAGACAGAGGTCTGACAAAACTAAGAATTGAAAAAGACTGAACTTACAGAACAACTTGTTTATTATGATGACTCCTGGTCAACTAAGGCACTCATATATCACTACTACATAACAACACACTGCAACGCAACACACCAACTACACCAACCACCACAACTACAACGCAACAACACACAACTACAACGCAACAACACACAACGCACACTTCTCGATGAACGCGCCTATATACGAGCTACCACCACGTCATGACTTACACTCATTGCCAGATCTCATTCAGCGGGTGAAATAATATTCCGTTCAGTAGGAAGATAATTTACATAGTAAAATAAAATAACCAGAGATAGTAAAATCAAAAGGAAAGTGAATATAGAGTATACGTTACATCATCTCCCCCTTAATTTTTCTTCTTTTTTTTTTTTTTTTTTTTTTTTTTTTTTTTCCGAAAAACCTATCAATTTTGGAGTGTAAGTCTTACATTTCGATGATTGACGTTTCTCGATCTTTTTTTTTTGATTTGTTGTTTGGTGGTAGCCGTATTTACATTATCAACTTGGCATAACAATTTACGAATCTGTATTCGACTGTGAAATTTGTAGTGTAGAACAAACCAAACCTGCATCGGCATACTTTCCTTTTATTCTGCCTAGCAGGAATCACTTTTTTAATTTCAAATTACGTGCGCCTCATTCGTGGAAATACATAACAACTGTATCAGCAGCGAAGATTGCCTGAAGCTGCCTAACAGTAACAATTTTATTATTTTCATTTCAAATTACGTTTGCCTCATGCGTTGAAATACAGAACAACTGTATCAGCAGCGAAATTTACCTGGAGCTGCCTAACAGTAACAATTTTATTATTTTCATTTCAAATTACGTTTGCCTCATGCGTTGAAATACAGAACAACTGTATCAGCAGCGAAATTTACCTGGAGCTGCCTAACAGTAACAATTTTATTATTTTCATTTCAAATTACGTTTGCCTCATGCGTTGAAATACAGAACAACTGTATCAGCAGCGAAATTTACCTGGAGCTGCCTAACAGTAACAATTTTATTATTTTCATTTCAAATTACGTTTGCCTCATGCGTTGAAATACAGAACAACTGTATCAGCAGCGAAATTTACCTGGAGCTGCCTAACAGTAACAATTTTATTATTTTACCCCTAAGCACATAGATATATACAAAAAAAGTGGATTAGTAGATGGACATAGAAGAAATATAAAAAAAAACACACACATATATACACAAAAAGAATGCATAGGCCCACACGAAAAAAAGAAATTCTGACACGCCAACTGGTCGAGCAGGAAAAACAATAAACTGAGAAAAGAACCTGTCCACGAGAACTTACTTATCTCGAGGACGCATAAAAAATTCTAGTGCGAAAACGTTTTCCAGGCCTAATGGGACTGGGGAAATCAGGTGGCTTGGATCTCTTCCGGGACGGTAATGGAACATCGGTCTGTTGTCGGTCAGGAATCTGGCGGTCTGGAAATCCCTGCGGCTGAGAAGAACGGTCAGGAACGTCAGAAGTCTGGCGGTCCGGAAATCCCTGCTGCGGCTGATAGGAACGGTCAGGAGTCTGGCGGTCTGGAAATCCCTGCGGCTGAGAAGAACGGTCAGGAACGTCAGAAGTCTGGCGGTCCGGAAATCCCTGCTGCGGCTGATAGGAACGGGCTCCCCCAGGCTTTGGATATGAAGTCCCTTGATGCTGGGGCCCGTTGTGTCCTTCCAGTATCTTTTTGGAGGGACGTGTCTCCGGCCACATCGCTTGTTTTCGTTTACGCCCACGGGGCATGATAGTAGTAGCCGGCATCGGCCCTGTTTGCCCTGAACGGAGGTTCCAGGGGCGAAACCCGGGCGGATGCAAATATTTCTGCCTTCGTCGCTGTTGCGGCGAAGCAGATTGGGGAGACAAGTGACGTTTGCGCCCAGCTTTTGGTGGTGCTGGACGGTGTGGAATATTAAATGTTGGATTCATAACTGACAAATCCGAAATGTCCGACGCCTCTGAGTCGCTGCTGTATTTCAGCGGTCGTGCAGGGCGATGTTTGGATTTGCCTATAGGAATACTTTCCGATGAGGTATTCAAAGAAGAAGTATCCCGCGTTGGTGCAGAGGTAGCCGGAAACGGCGCAGCAATAGTCTTGGCAATGGTTGGAGGGAAAGGAACGATACTAGTATTCGACGAACGCGAATCGAGCCTTGGTCTCACGGGAGAATCAGGTTGCGGTTGTAGAAACTCGTCTGGAGGGGGAGGGTGAAGGAAAAATCACTGGTGATTCGTCAAAAATGTTCGGTGGGTCGTCCACAATTTCTGGCGGTTGAACATGAGATATAGATTCTTGAGTCTGTGGAACAGAAGGTTGAGTAGGATTGATAATGAAATCGATATTCCGTTCGTGATACTTGCGACATTGATCAACATGTACATATTGAAAATTGTTGTTCGGTTTCTCCAGAACAATATTATTTTCAAAGACATTTGCCACCCGATATGGACCTTCGTAGCTGGGTGCAAATTTCTTCACTAAAGTATGCGAAACAGAAGACTGGAAGTGCGTTTCCACGAGAGTGAGATCTCCAACGACAAGATCTGGTTCCCTACGCCTAGAATTATAATATCGTGCTTGAGCCGCTTGTGCTCCTAGCATTGCAACACGAGCTTTTTCTGCCATAATGTGTACTGATTGCGGAGTTGGTCGCTGGTTTAGTTCGTCGATAATCCCCGTTAAATTTTCAAAAGGGGTTTTAATTTTGCGACCCAGAAAAAGTTCTGCAGGAGTAATTTTAGTAGACTCGTGGACAGACGAGCGGAGGGCGAACGCAAAAAGTTCTAAATGTTCATCCCATCTTTCATGGTGGTCCATTACGAAAGTCGCAATCATTTTCACTAGCGTTCGGTTAACGCGTTCTGCAGGATTACTCTGGGGATGATATGGGGAAATGAATTTATGTTTAATGTGTAATCTCGCACACATTCTTTCAAAAATGTCAGAAATAAATTGAGGACCATTATCCGAAACTACTTTATTAGGTGCACCATATCTAGAAAATACTTCATTAACTAAGACATTACAAATAATCTCAGCCGTAGCGGCTTTAATGGGAAAAACTTCAACCCATTTAGAAAAATTATCAGTTAGTACTAAAACATAACGAGCTTTATTTTTAACAGATAATGGATAAGGTCCCAATAAATCTATGGAAATAATATCAAATACATGAGAACTTGAACTAGATTTCAAGTGACCGGCCGGTCTTACATTACGATAATTATTAATCTGACACAAGTGACATGATTGAACGTATGCGAGCACACTTTGGTACATTCCAGGCCAATAGGCAACATCCCGCAATTTACAACGGGTCTTGCGAATACCTAAATGGCCTGCAAGAGGTTTGTCATGAAATTCATTTAAAAGAGCCATTCTAAGGGTTCGCGGAATACATGGGCGAAACTCTGCCCTAGTAGTCCGAGACTTTGTATAATAAAGAAGACCCTCTATTACTTCAAAATGTTGTGACCTTCCAGCCAGAGAAGGATCACTTGGTAGGGGCGAACCCACAAGCAAAAAATTGTAAATATCCCCAAAATCTGGATCATTTATTAATTCTGCCATTATCTGCTCTCTGGATGTGATATCAGCTATCAGAAGTAAAGGCTGACATCCAGGAGTAGTTTCGGTGGGGACCCCACTAATCGGAACGCGAGATAATGCGTCCGGTAATTGATTCTTATGACCTGGCTGATACGAAATTTTGATATTGCTCTCTTGTAACTTCAGAGCCCACTTCATAAGTCTTTGAGATAGGTGTTTAGCAGAATTCAAATACTGAAGGGCAGAATGATCCGTAATTATGTTAACTGTCAATTCGTTAAGATAACATTGAAATTTATTCAGTGCATACACAACAGCAAGACATTCACGTTCCGTAGCTGAATAATTGCGTTCAGCTTTGGCTAAAGTACGAGACGCAAAAGCTATTGGATGCCCAGCTTGTGACAAAACGCAACCAAGACCAACTCCGGATGCATCAGTATAAATATCAAATTCTTTAGAATGATCCGGGAAAGCCAACACCGGAGGCTGAGTCAATGCAGACTTCAGTGTTTCGAATGCAGCGTTAGCTTCAGGTGTCCAAATAAACTTCTTGTATTTACGCTTTAAAGCATACAATGGCTCACATATTGTAGCATAAGCGGGGACGAACTGCTGATACCATCCGGTCATTCCCAGAAAGCGGGATAGTTCTTTTGCTGTTTTAGGCCGAAGAAAGTCAGCAATAGGCCTAATTTTTTCATTATCAGTGAATAAGCCGTGGGGAGTAATTTTCAACCCCAGATATACAATCTCGTCCCTCGCTATCTGGCATTTACTAGGTTTTAACGTCAAGCCAGCATTGTATATAAGTTGGAACACCTGTTTGAGCAGAGAAAGGTGCTCGTCAAAAGTCTCTGATGTGATAATAATATCATCCAAATAGACATGCACATGTGGACCCAGGACAGGTCTGAGAACCGTGTCCATAAGCTTTTGGAAAGTAGCAGGTGCAGAAGCTAAACCAAAAGGCATACGTAAATATTCATAGGCCCCAAAAGGAGTCACAAAGCCTGTTTTATCGACCGAGTCCGGATGTACTGCCACCTGCCAATATCCACTCGCCAAATCCAAAGTTGACATCCATTTGGTTGAAGACAAGTCATTTAGAATATGTGACATGACAGGTAGGGGATAATTGATTGTTTTTGTGACTTGGTTGAGCTTGCGAAAATCTGTCACGAAACGAAATTCATTTGGTTGTTTCTTTGGAACCAAGAAGGCAGGAGCCGCCCAGGCGCTTGTTGATTCCCTGATTATGCCCTGCTTAATCATTTCCGCAATTTGACGTTGCATTTCCTGTTTTTTATGTGGAGCACAAGGGTAAGGTTTCGTCGCAATGGGTTTCGAACCATCAGTGTCAATAACATGATAAACCACCTGTGTGAAACCAGGTTGATCCGAAAATAAACCAGGGCTTTCCTGTAAAAGGAGAGAAAGCTGGTCTCGTTGCCCCTCATTCAATTGGTCACTCAACAATAAACTCGTAATATCTACAGGAACCGTCGGAATCATTTCGACAGGTTCCGGAAAGGAAATCACATGTTGTACAAAATTCAAAGTTATTTGAAACTTGTTAATAAAGTCCATACCCATGAGACATTTCACGGGTAGCTCGTCTATAAGCAGGAAAGAATGTGTAAAACGAGCTTTTCCCAGCCCTAAAGATAATGTGACAGTTCCTGAAATACTGAAGATTTCGTTATTTGCACCTCGCAAATACTGCGTTGCAGGCTGAACATGTATCGCAGAAAAAACATCATTGCAAAACTTTGTATTTAGGGCTGATATCTCAGACCCAGTGTCGAACTTTGTCTCGACAATAATGTCTTCAAGTGTCAAGAATACATCAGGCAACTGAGGAGTTTGAACAGTCACTAATATTGTTTTAGGGTCAGAATGTTTGGTATCAGGAAGCAGGACCTACCCTTCGTCTACTTCCTGTGGAAGTTTAAAGGAATTCTGGTGGTGTTATCATGTGGTCGGAAACCTCGACCCTGCCGGGTATCGGGAAAATTTTCACGATAAGGAAAATTGCGTGCACCCTGCGTCGGGAACTCCGCGTGTCTGTTGAGATTTTCATTTTCGTTACGTCTGCCCTCAGCACGGGCAGAAAAATTATTATTGCCCTGAGCATGATAACGTTCCGAATGCTGCTGAGTGGAACGGGGTCGAGCATACTGTGCATTATGACGATACCCCGTAGCTTGCTCCGAAACTCGTTGCTGGTTCGCCACTCTTCTGTGTGGTGGAACGTATGAAGCTTGGGTGGGCATGTGTGTATGCTCGCGCTGAAAGTTTTGTCTATTATGCCGCTGAGGGTTTTCGGAATAAGCCTCGCGGGGTGCCCGAGCATGGTGAGTTGAAGCATGTTTGCCATGTCGCTCTTCATACGTGCGTATGAGGCGAAGGCATTCATGAATAGTGGTAGGGTGTCGAACCTCAAGAAAATCTTGCAAGAATGGGTCGAGCTGCTGTACGAGGGTATCCAACATGTCAACATGACTGGCATGTGGATCCCATAGATTATATAGGCGTGTAGTTTCCAACGCAAATGCAACAGGGCTATCATTGGGACCCTGCTGACGAGAAAACAGCTGTTGAGCAAGGCTAGCTCGACTGAGGCCGAAAGGAAAGACCTTCAAGAATTCTGCACGGAAATTCTCATAATGAGAATCCGGGTTCGACCCTCGCCACTGCCGATACCAGGTCTTGGCGGTATCTCTCAAGCAAGTTCCGGCAATTTGGACCTTGCAGTCTTCCGGAATATTATATAAATCAAAATGGTCTTCCAGATCTTCGAGGAACTTTAAAGACCCCTCCAAACCATTGAAATGAATTGTGCCAGCATGCGGCACGAAATGGGCAAGCATTCTGCTTCGCTGAGAGGATTGAATTCCCTCAGCTACGACCCGCGACTCAGAGTGATAAGAAGCTGGTGCATTCCGAAATGGTGAAGAATGCGTGGGTATGTGTAGATTATTCATATCCAAGTCAGAGCCACAGGCTTCGTACAAATTGTCCAAAAAACACCATTACCCTCGAGACTTGCCGGATGGTGGAAATTTGAAGTTGTCTCAGGTAAGGAAGCCATGGGTAATAATAGTCAGGATCTCGTGTTCGAGAAAAGTTCGGGCGCCAATTATAATGAATTAGCTTTGTTTATCTTTTTGCTAAGCTAATTATTATGAATGAATAATGCTCTAAGCTTCAAAATGATGAATTCTCAAAAGGGTGTTGTTACTCGTTAATTATGAACTTAAACAAAGTCTCAACGCTGGTTATTTATATTAAGTAATCAAAGTCATAAACCTAACAGCCAGACAGAGGTCTGACAAAACTAAGAATTGAAAAAGACTGAACTTACAGAACAACTTGTTTATTATGATGACTCCTGGTCAACTAAGGCACTCATATATCACTACTACATAACAACACACTGCAACGCAACACACCAACTACACCAACCACCACAACTACAACGCAACAACACACAACTACAACGCAACAACACACAACGCACACTTCTCGATGAACGCGCCTATATACGAGCTACCACCACGTCATGACTTACACTCATTGCCAGATCTCATTCAGCGGGTGAAATAATATTCCGTTCAGTAGGAAGATAATTTACATAGTAAAATAAAATAACCAGAGATAGTAAAATCAAAAGGAAAGTGAATATAGAGTATACGTTACACCACATGGCCTTGGCGAAAAGGGGAAGATAGATTCAAGCATATAAAGCGCTTTGGAGAGAAATGTGCACGTGCCTGAGTGTCACTATTCCCTTGAGTATATCACTGACATGGAAACTGCATTTTCCATAAGACTGACTTTCCCTTGCTGGATGAATGTACAGCTCATGTCATCTAAATGAGATTGCACTGTGGATCTTACTAGCGCGTCCTTTGTATTTTATCAAGAATCCGTTTGTAGTGTGCCTTTTAGAGCGATAGCCCGGAAATTCCCAGCGCACCTAGAGGGGAAATGAAATCACAAAATGACAACAAAATTCGAGGGAATTATACAATACAATACAATTATTTATTGCACACATTTAAAACTTACAGTTATATGAAAATGCAATACACCAGGAGGAATCTGAACACATTGGTTGTAAAGCGATTCCCCCTATCAGATGTCAGAAAAAGAATAAAACATATGGCATATATGAAAGCAAGTAAGATGGTTATAACAGAAGCACCACTGGTAGTAGCATGCTTGGTACTGCAATTTAATGATAGGGTTGAGATTCGTTTTGGAGATCAGGGTGATTTACAATGCAATTTCGCAGAGACAAGGAAAACTTTTTGATATTTTTCAGGGATCTGATGCTCTCTGGGAGATTATTCCATAGGATAATGGCTTTATACAGTATGCTATTTAAACCATAATTAAGTCTAACACACGGCTGACATAATTTGTTGTTAGCAACAGATCTGGTGAAGATAGAATAATCGAGATATTTGATGTCAGATTGAAAAATAGGCAGTGCAAGATGCATTATTTTAAAAAACATGATACCTAGTTTCAAAGTAAAAATTTCGTGAATTTTTAGAATATTTAGTTTTAGAAATAATGGTTTTGAACGAGACATGTAATCTGTGTTCAGCATATAGCGAACAGATTTCTTCTGTAATTTGAGCAAGCATAACTTATTGTTTGCACTTATATTTGAATACCAAGATTCCAGACGATGGGTATAAATAAAAGCATAGTAAAATGTTTTTAGGACATTGATAGGGAAGAGATGCTTAATTTAACAAAGCAAGCCAACCTGTAAGTGAAGCAGAAATTATGATCTATTAGCAAATTGATTTGTACAGAACGTGCTTGTAGGTACTAAATCACATGTCTGGAGACATTATGAAATTACATTCTACACTTCATTATTAAAGGCCAGAACATTTTCATCAATTATTTTTTCCAGTATTAAAATCTAGTTTAAAAGGAATACTCAATAATCAGCCATAATTATTCTTTTAGTGAATTGATCACTGCAAACGAAACAATTCTCAATCTTCCGTTAACTGTATGATGTTCGACAATAGCTCTTCCCAGTTGGAAATCTTTATCGGTGATTATTTGTATGCATACCATAAGAATGTGCAGAACAGTTTCAATCACATTTAAAAAATCGAGTTTGAGTACCGAATGAGGCATGGTTGGTGGATTTACCCTGTGGTGCTGGTTTTTTCCCTTACCTGGAAGCACTGGCCCTACATTAGGTGGGGCCGTTAAACACTTAGTAAAAGGAATTCAGTCACTCATGACGTCAGGCGAAGTACGAAGCAGTACATAAAAATTTCTGCAACGATTTCAGTAGCACGATTCATGAAGCTAATGGCATGCATGCTAATGGCATCAATCATGTCCAAAAATCCTGCACAGGAGACCGGAAGTCAATTTTTGATGTTTGAAGTCGACTTATACGGCGTAATGGTAAAGTCAGGAAGATTACATATTATACATCGATTTAAAGGAAATTTTACGCTGAATTCAAATATTTTTACAGAATGCTATTACGTGTAACATAAGTGAAGTTACAAGCAAAAGCACAGCGTCTAGTCATAAAAAGCAAAATATGGTGAAATTAGTGTACAATGCATTTAACGTAAAATTACTGTACAGTACATTATTGAAACCTGCAGGACACTTGAAATAACTTACCAAAAAGCAAAAAACGCTTTAATATTTAATTGGATGACCACGGTTTCTTGGTAACAAAGTGCACCTTCTTGGCATGGAACAAATGAGCTTCTCTAGTTGTCCATTGGTAGCATACGGCCCTTACAGACTCAATTAATGCTGTTTTAGATGTGGGTCCTTGTTCACGGATCTGTTGCTTCATTCTCACACACAGATTCTCTATGGGATTAAGATCCGGTGACTGTGCCGGCCACTGAAATTTTCTTATAACTTTTCGATTAAACCACACGTCAACCAACTTTGACCGATGACATGGCGCCTTATCGTCCTGAAAGGTAAAATTTCGCAAACCCATGTCTTGTGCAGATGGTAGCAATTTGGACTCAAAATATCCACATATTTCGATCCATTCAATGTGCCATCAACAATGGGCAGACGGTCAACACCACTGGCTGAAATACAGGGTCATAACATCACCGAATGTGGGTGCTTGATCGTAGACTGGGTGCAGCATGTCTCATATCTTTCATTAGCCCGACGACGTACATAATTATGTCCATTATTAGCGGAAATAGTAACAGTTGTTTCATCACTGAAAATAACATTTTTCCATTCATCAACAGTCCAATTCTTGTGCGCCTTGGCCCAGCAACTCTTCTGAGCCGTTGCTGTTCAGTAAAGAAAGGTTTTCGTGCAGTCGTTCCATTTTCTTGTAGCCTACGAAATTGTACGTGCAGATGCAACAATGCCTACTTCATTCAGCCACTCATTTCTTAAATCAGTGGCTGTTTTATACCTTGATTTTAAGGAACGAAGAATCAACATGCGATCATCCAGTGCACAGCCTTGGTCGATCTGTTCTTTTTCTGTTTCCCACACATCCAGTTTCTGCAACACTTTTAATGGTGCGCAAGACAGTGGAATGATCGCAGCCACATTTAACAACAATTTTACGACTACTGAATCCAAGTTCATGCAAAGTAATAATTTATGCCCTGATGTCTTTGACATTCCGAAATTCAAATATCACCAGGAATTCTGCATAAACTTGCATCATCTGACTACAAGCAGCTGCGTTCTAAGTCGGCAGACGATTCTAAATCCTTTCATATTTTACTAGAGGACGTCGGAGAAAGCTATAGTGGATTAGAGGGGCGCGATTGCTTTTTCAGAACTGGATTTTTGTTTCCTCACTTGCACATATGTGCTTGTAACTTCACTTCTATTACTGGTAATAACATTCTGTAAAAATATTTGAATTCAGCATAAAATTTCCTTTAAATTGATGTATAATATTGTTGCGATCTCGTGGGTCGTTAACCCACCGTTGACCACCAAAATGTTACGATACCGGGCCGAGCTAGGTTAAGTATTCACCCCTCGCCACCAAAATGTTACGACAGTGGGTCATTATCCCACCGCGGTCAATCAATTTAACAACCGTAGCCGAGCAATTAGTATATTTCTTCACTGAGATCCTTCGACGTAGTTCTTGGCGCGTAAACTGTATTATAAGGGCATACACTTAAACAATTTGAACCAATCACCTGCGTTCACCTAAATAATGTGTTCTATGACTGCGCTGACTGCTCAAACAACTATTTAATTGGCTATAAAAGCATAACAATGGCACACATACGAATAAAATTTAGCTGTCGTTTGAACATAAGTATTCGGGCAACTTGGACCTAAATCAGTTCCCGCGAGATAGTTTTAATGAACTTCAATTCCACAGTTCAGTCTTACTATTTCTCAGTTCAGTTCTTGCAATATATTAGTTCAGTTCCTTAATTAACTGCGTAGCAGATGTAACAATAAAATCAAAATGTTTCTACTTACATGGATGCTGTCCAAAATAAATCCATATTGTGATTTAACTTTTCACCTGTATATTTCTTAGGTATCCAAGCCACCGCTCTTACGCTCATATTTTTCTTGCGCCGGCTTTATCCCGTCGCACTTACACGTAGTGGCTGCGCTGCTTACGTAGCCACACCCACCCACATACATAGGTGGGGCCTCGCTTTGCCCCACAGGACCAGCTCGCTTCCTTCGCCGCTTCAGGGAGAGAATGGTGATTGCCCACTGCCGTAGTTGGACTCGAACCCGATCTTCGGCTTGGCTTCGCTTCGACCAACGTTCACTCGCAGACTTCTTAATTCCTCTGTAACTTTGCTTTCATTGGGCCAATCAGTCGCTGATTTCCATTAGGCTCCCAGCCTAGAAATTGTTGCTTTAACACACGTATTTAGGCATTCCGCTGTCTTAATGGCAAACTGGCATCTCCATTTGCCCTGAGCTGTCGTCTTCATTTTTTTACTAAATGCAGGGAGATTCGCTGCTTAATTTATACCAATTCATATAGCAGATTCAAGGCATCCAGCCTTTCACATCGGAGAGCGTACAGACAACTAAACTTTCTTCCTTATTTTCACGCTAAGTGCGAAATCTTATTTTTCTGCACGGACCACACAGAGAGGAATTGTTCTCGAAAATGCCCCAAACAATCGACGAATTTACGATTATTCGCTAAACCTTTTGTCCCCCATCTTCATTCATTTACTCAAGTGGCCCCTCTTCGAAATGTAACTCCTTCCCTGTTTAGACTGGCCGTCAGCTGCGCCCTGATATTTATGACCTAACAGCTCGCTAGGAACTCTAGACAACCCAGTCAGAGGGAGAATTCTTCGCCTCTTTTTTTCCAATCCCCCAGATAAAACTTTCTCTGCTGTTTAAACTTTTAAACTCTAATCAAGCCTCGAACATAATTAATACTTAATTAATTTCATACATCCACTACGCCCATTAATTACTAAATTAATGGTGGGGGTTGGTCGTAACAATATGTATTCCTGACTTCAACATTACGCTGTATAAATTGACTTCGAACATCAAATATTGACTTCCGGTCTACTGGTGCAGGACGTTTGGCCACTATTGTACATTGCGTATGCGGTTACAGGACATAATGGCACGATGAAAGACAACAAAGATTAAACTTAAAGAGAGAGAAAGCAAGCCAAAAGTAGAAAAATAAAGTCAGTAGACGTAATACAGAGTAAGTTCCCTTACTCAAAGTCTAGAAATTTATTGTCTCTGGTAACGTCACTTTTTGAACGATTGATGCTTTACTTTGAGTGAAAATTGTATAATCGGTGTGCTGAAATCTTCAGGAGAAGATCCCCCTGATAGCCTGACATCATGTAAGGCTACTGTTTATGAACAAGTGAAACGCTTTCGTTACAAAAGAAGTGCGCAAGACAGACCAACAAGCTTGCGGAGGGAAAAAGTGACCACCAGAGTTTTGCAGAGAAAATTTACTGTTCTTGCCATATTCTCGTACGTCATTGTGGCGTTTATCACTGCAAGTGAGAACCTCTTACTCAGCTGTTCACAAGGCTTCTAAACTTTCAAAGTTAGGGTCATACAGAGTCAGAGTAGTGCAAGTGCTGAAGCCGTTGGACAAAAATAAGCATGTTTACTACTGCCGTTTTTTCAAGAGGAACAATGTTACTGTACTGGACTCGAATTTTTAGGGATGAGGCCTGGTTGCATTTCACCAGATCAATGAATTCTCAAAATGTACGTCTACAGGCTGGGGAAAGTTTCCACGAAGTACGCCTGGTCCAGTTCCATTAGTAGAAAATTGGTGGGTGCTGTACTATTTCCAAACGAAGACTGGTGGAACCACTTATTTAGTCTACTATGACCTCATCCGTATATACAGACAATTTTCAGAAGTCTGAGACCTTTCTGCCTGAAGAAGAACGTTACTGTTGGTATCTGCAAAATGAAGCTACTACCAAACTAAACAATAGAGATGCTCAGGGACTTTTTCAAAAATCGACTCATCTCGAAATATCTCTGACCCGCTCGTCAAATTTATCTCCATCAGATTTCTTCCCGTGGAAGTATCTAAAGGTGAAAAGGTGCAAAGATAACCCTTATACACTGGCGGAAAGGGAAAAAATAACACCAAGAAGGAGACTTCTGATACCAACGAAATTTATACAGCATAATAACGGAACACAGAGGATAACGGGATCAAAACATTATGGCAAAATACAGCTGTATTAGCTGGTAAACTGAAAAATAACATTTCCATGTAACATGGTTAGTACGAGGTTGAACCGCCATGAACTGCGTCACACTGTGCAATTCTGGCATGGAGTCCATACGCCGACGATTGATTACATTCACTTCGCCGTACTCCTTAAATACCACCGACGATAATTTGCATATTATGCCGTGTTGTGGCGTAAGCGCTCACCGGTTGGTCCCGAAAGTAACATCACATCTACGTAAACTCGACCCCATTAACATATGTAAATTTTATGATCGTCCGCCAGTTCCTTCTTGGTGTTCTTTTTTCACTTTCCGCCAGTGAACATTGAAGCATCTACGGAGCAATTTGATCCATGACGTGCAGGGTATCACGGCCTATATACTGACAGTGTGTGTACCGAAGTTTGAGTCGCTGGGTGCAATTGTGTGTTCAGCAAAAGGGAAAGGACTTCCAGCGCCTCCTGTAATGCTGGAAAACACACGATTTGCCTCTGAAATGAAAATAGCAGAACTTTACTATAATAATTTCAGTGTGCTGAACACGAAAACTGGCGGAACTTTACTATAATAATTTCAGTGTGCTGAACACGAAAATGACCATAAAATCTGTCGATCGGCGCTTGTTTAAGAAAGACTCAGTCCGCAACATAATTCGTCAACTCATCATACAGGAGCTATTGCATCATAGTCCGATGCACCCCAGGAGCTATTGCATTATAGCATGATGCAATTCGTCAGACTATGCTATTGTGTCAGTCTGATGCAATGCGTGTGACTATGCTATTGCATCATAGTCCGATGCACCCCAGGAGCTATTGCATCATAGTCTGATGCAATGCAGTTGAGTCATGACATTGCTGACGTCAGATGATGCAGTCATTAGTACAGGGTGATCCATGTACACCAGTACCCTGAAAAAACCTTACATTTTTGCAAGGGATAGCGCAAGGAACTTCTTCTTTTTCTCAATAGAAGCAGCAACTTCTGGAGAATGAAAACCGCCACCGTGAAGAAGATTGTTAACCGTAACTGTAACTTAGCTCGTGATTTGTTTGTTGTTGCGTTGTCATTCACTTGCGTGCATTCGGAAACATGCAGTACTCTGTTCCAGAGCGTGATTTTTAGTGAAATCGTATTGGGTAACCAATTCTGTCATCAAAACGCAACGAGCATTTCGAAGAGAGTTTGGAGTTCGAAAAGTGCCAAGCAAGTCAACAATTCTGTCGATGGCAAAAAAACTGGAGCAAACCGGTCTTCTTCTCAGTGGTAGTGGTAGACATCACCCTCCGATGCCCCAAACGCGTGTGGACGATGTTCGGCAACGTTTACTTCAATCTTCGACGAAATCGTTGCGCAGATTAAGCCAACAGACAGGATATTCATACGGAACTTGTCAAAGGGCAGCAAAAAAAGCGAATATTTGAGCGTTTAAAGTGCACGTAATCCATCAGCTGCAGGAACCGGACAAGGAAAAGAGAGTAAGTTACTGCAAATGGTTTCAAAATTTTCTTAATTTGCGATCTGATATTCTCTCCATCACATGGCTTACGGATGAAGCCTGGTTTCATCTGTCAGGCTACGTCAATTCGCAAAACAGCAGATACTAGGCTGCCGTAAACCCACACGTTATGTGTGAAACACCGATGCATTCAGAAATGGTTGGTGTATGGTGTGCGGTTTCGTCTACGAAAATTATTGGCCACATTTTTTTCTCTGAGACTGTCAACACTAACGTTTATTGCCTCATATTCAATGAATCTGTGGAACAATTTGATGACATTGAATTGACAGAGGGCTACTTTCAGCAGGATGGCGTTACGTGTCGCACATCGAAAGTCTCAATGGAACTCATAACCAGCTTCTTTGATGAGAGATTAATTTCAAAAAACATATGGCCTCCCCGATTTCCGGACTTAACTTCCCCTGATTTTTTTTATGGGGCTACTTAAGGGATAGAGTTTAAAAAACCCATCCAAAAACATTGGATGCATTGCGTGAAACAATCACGACTGAAATTGGCAATGTTACTGCTCGTACTCTACATGAGACATCACTGAATATGGTGCGGCGTGTTCAACTGTGTTTACAAGAAAATGGAGGACGATTCCAACATTTGCTTTGATAAAATGATTCTCCAATACCATATGTATAATTCTCAACTTACTGTATGATTTTGTTGTTATTTATAAAAAAGTTATAAGTAAATCACATGGTACTGGTTTAAATGGATCACCCTGTATAAACAGAAGTCTCGTATGGTGAGCAAGTTTCTGCGCGACTTCCTGGGCTACACTCCCATTCAATCTGCGTCGTCTACACAAGTGATACCTGCAATGTAAATCGAACAGTAGATGCCTAGTAACTGTGTTAATAGTCCAAATAACTGTTGCTATATTTGCGGGGCAGTGATGTTTGCAAGCCAGAAAAAGGCCATCACTACGATAGTGAAAAAGACGTATCAGCTTTATTTCGGATGCAAGATCGGGGACCAAGACAAGGCATGAGCCCCACACATATGCTGCGGTACGCGTGCTAGAAATGTTCCGAAGTGGAAGAAAGGCGGTAAAGTGTCGATGCCGTTTGCTGTTCCAATGGTTTAGAGGGAGCCAACCAATGATACAAATGACTACTACTTTTGCATGGTACCACCTGTTCCAGGAGGCATCACGAGACAAAAGAAGTGGACAATAGCGTACCTGAACATACCATCTGCTATCCGACCGGTTTCGCTCGGCGAAGGACTTTCTGTTCCCGAACCTCCGAAATAGTTTTCCATAGATTCCGAAGACGGTGAGGACGGAGGATAGCTAATGTCGTGTTCTTCTGAGCATTCGGCGTCTAATGATGATCCATGTATCGGCCACGATGTGTCATCTGCGCCACACATTCTCACACAAAAAGACCTGAACGATCTTGTTCGTGATTTGGAGCTGTCTAAGGCCAAATCGGAGTAACTGGGATCAATACTTCTACATTGGAATCTTCTCAAGGAAAATGTCCTAGTGACTTCGTTTTGCACTCGTCATGAGCATTTTGCGTCTTACGTACGAAATTAAGATGACCTTGTGTTCTGCTACAATGTAGATGGCCTGATGAATGCCCTTCGAATCAAACATGACTCGCACGAATGGCGACTATTCATAGATTCGTCGAAATTGAGTCTCAGGGCAGTGTAGCAGCATAACGGAAACCAGCTTTCATCTGTTCCAGTCGGACACGCTGTCTACATGAAAGAAACCTACGGAAACCTAAAACAGCTGTTGGACTGTCTTCAATACAGTAATCAAGGCTGGTATGTAGTGACTTGAAGGTAATATATGCGTTTATGAGTCTGCAGCTAGGATATATGCAAAGTACATCTATTTTTTGTGTGAATGTGACAGCCGAGCAAGGAATTTGCACTATGTGAAGAGAAACTGGCCCGAGAGGAAATCTCTGTAGGTCGGAGAGAAGAAAATGCAACACCTACAAAACTGGCAGAAACGCAAGCAATGTGCTACTGCCCCTACACAACAAACTCGGGGCAGTAAAAAACGTGTTTAAAGCAATCGACCGGAATGGATCAGACTTTAATTACCTAGCTGACAAATTCTCTCGACTCAGCTAAGAAGTGAAAATTAAAGACGGAGTTTTTGTTGGTCCTCAGACCAGAGAGCTGTTCATTGATGAGATGTTCGACAACCTGCTACACCGTGATAAGAAAAATGTATAGGACGCGTTTCGCTTGGTGTCAACTAACTTCCTCGGAAACGTCAGGGCAGAAAACTACAAGGAACTGGTTGAGGACATGTTGTCTCTGTATCACAAACTTGCCTGCAATATGTCGTTAAAGATAAACTTGCTCCATTCTCACTTGGATTTCTTCCCTGACAACTGCGGCATGATTATGCTGAGCCCGGTGACCTTTCCCATCGGGAAATTGCAACGACGGAGAAATGATACCAGGGAAAGTGATCTATTTCTAATGTTGGCAGACTACTGTCGATCGCTCGCTAGAGATGATCCTGAGCAGCTATTCAAGCGATAGGCGAAGCGACATTGGACGTAGAAGTGGATATGTACCGGTACATGTGGTAAGTACGTATAAGGAACTATTGCGGATCTTTCACAAACCGTAACCAATTTTGCATTTTCTTTGTTATATTCGTGTTCAGCACCTCAAATTCCATAAGAAATAATTAATTTAATCTTGGGGGCAAGACTTTTGTAAACATTTGTTGCCCAGAGTATTTTGCATCTGCGTTCCTGTACATATACATAAGGTAATCGAACAGTTTCTTTAATGATATGTACATACCGTGCAAATTAATTGGGACAAGCTATTTTATTCTTAGAATTGTAATGTGATCGCCACTTGATGTCGGAAACCCACGTAAACTGATTTTATCAGCTGTGAGGTGGTGTGACTGTCAGAACTTGATAGTAAGAATGTGGTTTGACCGGTTTTAAAACAGGAAATAGGCACTTCAGTTTGAGTTGTGAGCTTTCGTGTGTGAAAGGTGGATGTTAGTTTTGGCTTTCTGTGAGTACGTGTTGCTTTCGTGTATTGAAAAATGGATATTTCTCCAAGGAAGCGTGCAAAAATAATTGCTCTGAAGGATCACACTTCTATGACAGTGAGAGATATCGCTTCTGCAGTTCGTGTAGGCAAAGCAGGTGTAATAAGACTGCTTACTCGATACAATGCATCTGGATTATCGTCTCCAAGAAGGAGAGGTAAATGTGGAAGAAAACGAAAATCAACTCCACGAAACGATATATATCTAATCAGAAATAGTAAAATGAATCCAAAAAAAAAAAAAAAATCAAGCACCGGCCTTCAATGAGATTTATTGGCTAGTGGTTGTGATGTTAGTGATTCAACTGTACGCCGTAGGCTTATGGAAGTTGGCCGGAAGGCAAGAAGACCAACGAAACAACAATATTTGAATGCGAAAATGAAGATAAAACGTTTAGCATGGGCCAACAAATATAAATCATGGACTGCTGACGACTGGAAAAAGGTAATTTTCAGTGATGAAACTCATTTATTTGTGCAGGGTTACCAAGCAAATGTCGTTAGACGAAGCAACTGCGAACCCTTAAGGCCTGAGCATGTCAAATAAACTGTAAAACACCCTCTGAAACATATGTTTTGGGTCTCTTTTTTCCACATCAAATGGCACTGGAAACTTAGTTTCTGTTCAAGGTATGATGAATTCAGCCAAGTACGTAGAAATATTACAACGTAGGATTGTTCCATTCTTGAAAACTTTTGACGGGACATTTCAACATGACTTGGCCTCATGTCACAATTCGAAATTGGTCAAGCTGGAAAATCAAATTCATTTGCTTGATTGGCCTGGAATTTCATTTGACTTAAATCCCATAGAAAACTTGTGGAATATTTTGAAGAGACGTTTAGGTAAAATGGACTTTACAACCAAAGAACGCATGATAACGAATGCTATAGAAGTGTGGTTCACGATTATAAAGTCAAAAATATGTGCACTCAATTACTGGAGTCAATGCTAAAACGAATTCAAGAGGTCATTTTTGCTAAAGGAGGACATACTTCATACTAATACAGGTATTTATCAGTGTATATGAAGGCGTAGAATAATATAAAGACATAGTTTTGGAAAAAGGAGTGATTTTTTACTTTGTCCCAATTAATTTGCACAGTATAGTACCTTATACGTCATGCAATCACGTTCTAAACTTTGAGTATGGGAACATTGGGACACTATGTGTAAGCAATTTAACAAGTGAATGAACCAAATAAATTTATAAAGTGCTGTCGAGGTGGAAAAGTTCATGTCGATCTTTTAATAGAAGTACCCAAATTATTAAAGCAGTTGCTGAAAGTGGTTAGCCATGGAACACAAATTGTTTCAGATTGTATCTAAAATGAAGTTCTGATCATTATTTCGCATCACTGTCATGTCAAGAAATTTCTTGCATTGCCGGTGTAGCGTATGTTACATCATATGCAACTACTTTTTATGAATTATTTTAGAACTAGGCTCAAAAACATGCCAGAAGCAAAGATGGTTATATTTCATTCGTGTTTTCAAACCACTACACATAAAATTACGTAAAACTGCATACCTTGAAATTTCAGACATTAGTTTAGTGTTTGTGGATGTGAATGATACCATAATACTCTGAATGTGGACATTGATGAGTAGTACGAATTTTTGCGAATTGCGTTCTGAAGCGTCCATAAAAATGCATGATTATTAGCTCAAATATGTTACTCGAAAATTCCAAATAAGTGTTAAATTTAGATGTTTCTCAACAGATTGTCTTTCATACTTTATTATCATCTTCTTCAGCACGATAAACCTTTAAGGCTCTTAGCGGCAAGCATAACTTTCTTCCATCTGTCTCTGTCTAGAACCCGTGAACCATTCTGCCATTAGGGATATCCCTTTCTTCATTGTCTTTACATCTTCTCCGAGAATATCCTATGAGTTTCCTTCATAGCTAACTGTAAAGCTCCAAATTTTGGCACCATGTTAAATTACAGTTCTAAGACACTTCTTATAACATTTGCGAGCTTTTTGCAAACAAAACACTGAAGCTCAATCGTCAAGCAAACAGTTGGCGTTTGGCGCAAGTAAATAGCAGCTACTGATGTGATGTTCCCTGTATGGTACCAGCTGCGGATTTGGTTACATTCAAAGATGGAACCGGGTCACGGATCCCCTGCCAGAAGATTTTCTTTGCTGTCAAAAACGTATTGACCTGTTTTGTTATTCTGATTTCTTTAGAGCAAAACGACAAATCTTTGCATAATCCGTTGCATGGCATTTTCCCCAACAGCCGTTCTTCCGACTTCCTGGTGATCTGTGAACCAGAGGGATTACTGGATTCTTGTTCCCATCGATGACGTACATGTGTATTTATTTAATGTACCATATCTCACTTCTGCAAATGACATTGGAATTCTGTTTTTCGTCTTTAGATAACTGCAACCATGACCAAAATTATCCATCTGTTTTCCTCATGCACCAATTTTTCCCCCGTGGCGCCTTTCATGGTAAAGGTAGTTTTTTCATCAACTGTGAATCAAACGATGCCTACTGCTGAAGATGGTGAAGTACAGCTGAGACCTCACCTAGCACTGGGGCATTGGTTATTCCCCGCCATAAATGTTGAAGATGCGCGGATACTGGTGAAATCTCTTTATTGATTTCTCTAAAGTGGGGTGGTACGGTGGTAATTTAGGTACCTTATACTAAGCACAATTGCGAAGAAAAACAAGCGTTATCGGCTGAGTCAAACGTCAACTTTCGTGTGCTAGTCTGATTATAAGAAAGGGCAGAGCTCGACCAATACCTCGAACGCAGGAGACACAAATCCTGGTTGCCGAAGGACTAAAGGAAGGGTTAATGAAATGAGGATTCATTTATTATTTTGTACACATTATTTCTCGCCACCAACACAATAGCACAGATAGAAACTGCATTATAAATAGTAATTATATGTAATACATCGTACAAATGAGTGTGTGAGTAAGTTAGCATATGTATATCGGCCAATAACAATGGCATATCTAATATGGAACATTAAAATCGAGTCACACTTTTCTAAAAACGTTTGTAAGACATGAAAGTGTTATTTACATATTTTATCCGTACTGTGGTATCTGTACTGTGTCTCACTAACATTTTCCTTCAATTTAAACTAGTTTCGAACTTCTTAATAAGATATATCAACCTATTTACAGTCTTAATTTCCACACCAGTGGGGTACTGAATTGTTCGATATATGTCTGTATATTTGGATAATTTATTTAGTCCATTGGATTTCATTATGTGCATTGTGTTTAATAACTTATTTTCGGAAATATCGACATTTTAAAATACGGTTTTTGTTCGGTCATCTGATATTTTGTTAGCTTTCTTTAACTGTATCGATGCATGTTGTTCTCATACAAACACTGTTTCATGTAAATATGAATAAACAAGATTGTGTTTGGGTATTCTGATATTCAACATAACGTTTATATGAATCATAAATGAAATTGGTCCATTTAGCCTGGGGCTTTGAAGCATTCAATAATTTATTTGTTTACATGATCTAATATAAACTACTACTTTGTAGACTTCAGTAGTCCCATTTCCAGAAGTGTATGAGCAAAATACAGTACATTAAATAATACAATTTATACAAAAACAGGAACTGAAATTATTACTCTAATGAATCAGTATGCTAGACTAACTTATTAAAACTTAAAGACTGTATGCAGGTAAGTAACGTATAAGTGTAATATAACTTATGTACTTATAGTTCAAAACAATCTGGTCTATGTCAGATCAGGTGAGTTCCGGGTCTGATTTATTTTGTGTGGGATCAGGATGAAGTGCATACGAATTCGGTTACAAATTCTTGACCCAGTTCCACCTCTGCATCTCACAGCTTGGCCACAAGGCTGCCCTAGAATGACTTTCACTACGATTCTAATAGCGATGCATAAGCTACAGAAGACGCTAACATTTTGGTATCTGAATTCCATAGATTCAAATGATTCGAACACGAACAAGGAGCATAATACCTACTTCTCAGGTTCAATAAAAAAATCGATTAAAAAAATTTACTCGCCGACTAGGATGAACGTATGGATTGCTCAATGGGGTTGCGGTCAGGGGTTCTGAGTGGTCATTCCACTGGGAGAACATCTTCCTTTTCCAGAAAATCTTCGACCAAATGAGCTCGATGAGTTCAGGCGTTATCGTCCACAAGATTAAAATCTGGACGAACGACTCACATGAATGGTCTGACATGTGGGTTCAGGATCTCGTCTCTGTACCACAGATAATTAATTCTTTCCTGCCCAGGTTGTCACCCCCATGAGAGTAGTCATTTTCTCTGGTGTTGGAGGAGCTGTTCAAGGTTCCTGATTCTCTCCAGGTGAGAATACGTCACGAATCAGTATTTCAGCTGAAGCGTGATTAATCTGTGAAAAGAACTTCTACCAGTGGTTTGGACTCCAAGTGTGTTGTTGGCAACTCCACGCTAAACGAACTCACAGGGCGGTGGAAGTTTGAGAGACACACATATTTGTTCTACTTGCATTAAGGCATTGCACACGAAGTCTTCTACAAACAACATGTCTTCAAATCCTCGTTCTTCCAAATGCCGCAAGCTCCAAAGAGAGTTGCCTAGCGGATATTTCTCCGTTCCGTGTGGCATTCAGACTCATATAGCGATCATCTGTAGCAGTTATGACTTTGCGCACGGTCTTGTTCTTGTCGATGACGGATAACTCTTGTCTGTTGAAACTGTCTCCGCCGCCCGGTCGCACCGTGATCTAAGCACTGGCTTATGACATTTCGTTGGAGAAGAGTCCGGGTTCGAATCCCGGTGAAGCATGGATGCTACGTTTGTCGTACGGCACTGACTATCTCCCTCCCCTGGAACAAGTGTCCCTAGATTAGGGACGGAAAACTGCTTATAACCCATCGAGTTGCTCACGGTGGTCGTTAAATCTTGCAAAAAAACTGTCTCCATAGTCTTCACAGGAAGTTTTGTGGAACATTCAATGCTCTGAAAACGTCCATTTCGGACTGACCTACTTCCATCCTTCCAGTCGCTCTCTACCGCTGAAAATTATTCATACGATGTCTTCGTAACATAATCAGCTTGACGTGCCACTGAAGTGAAAGTAAAAGTTGCCTAGAAATCTTCAAGATGTGAATAGTCTCGCGCGTCTGTCTAACGCAATCGTAATTTGCAAAGAAAATACAGGATATGTCTTTCGCGAATCTTCAGTGCATTATTTTGGATGTATCGGCAGCTATATACGTTTTTGTACTTTATGCTTTAATTTTGAGCACCAATATATTAGGTGTACAAATAAGTTTTAAAGCATTTTAAGACAACACAACATGTAATTTGAGAGAAAACAACAATACCTTTACGAATCAAAACATGCGCCATCATTACCTATCACCTTCTGCCATCGGTCGGGCAGCTGACGGATTCCAGCCATGAATTCAGCCCTTCGTCGTGTGACGCGACAAAGTCGTCAACCCATTTTTGCACTTCGTCACATGTCCGGAACCATACAGAAGACAAACAATGTTGCATCGATAAGAACAAATGATAGTTTGAAGGATCTATGTCGGGACTACACGCCGGGTGCTCCAAAACTTCCCAGCCAAGTGTCAAAAACGCTCCTTTGACCGATTTTGCGACATGCGGCATAGCGTTGTCATGCAGTAATTTAACAGGACGCAATCCTTTGCCTGTGAATGGGCGTTTCCGACAGATTTCCGAGTTCAATCGCAGCAATTGTTGTTTGTAGCGAGCGGCAGTGACAGTTTAACTCTGTTACAATAGTTCATAATAGAGCACCCCCACTCATATCTCACCAGATGCACAACATAAATTTCTTGGAGTGAATACTGCGTTTCAGTGTCGAAGTCGTTGCTTCACCGGAGTCTACCTAGTGTTTTTTGCGTTTGGGATTGTTGTACCATATCCACTTCTCATCACCAGTAGCGATTTTCCACAGGAAAGACTTTCTGTATTGTTCATTCAACAGATTCAAACACTTCATGACACGCTCATCCTTGTTCCTCTGGCTCAGGTTATGTGGCACCCATTTTCCTTCTTTCTGAAGTCTTTCCCATTTCGCGTAAACGATTAAAAATGGTTTGATGAGTTACTATCGGTTGTTCAGCTAGTTCGTTTTGCGTTCGAGACGAATCTTCATCCAGCAATGCTTGCAGTTCCTCATATGCAACCTTCTGCGGGGCGCTGCTACGTTCCCGATCGCTAACATCAAATCACCTGCTTTAAACCGTCTAAAAGAAAACTCTTACGTGCTTTTCGATAGAATATTTTCACCCAGAACAGAACACATGCTTTTGCAGCAATTTTTCCTTGATGAAATTCGTAACGAATGCAGTGTCTAATAAATGTAGTATCGCTTGCCATCTTTCACCTACCGATGTGCAAGTGCGTTTGACTGTTGGAAAAACCTCTGTGTCACATTTTATACTCTGGACCAGTTACGGTCACATGAAAACAATGCAGGGGAATGTCGGATATGTAAATTAGCCGTATACGTCACACACAAAACGCTTTAAAACGTATTTGTACACCTAATATTTGAAGTGGGAAAACCTACGAATGCTGTTACTGTTCTTATGCTACTTCTGCAATCCTCTGCGACCATGTCCATCACCTCATCCTGAAGAGCAGATTTCGCATGCGTCTGGCTCGCCCTCAATACGCTGTAACAGACGAAAAGGAACCAGTCTCTCAAAAAAGCCTTGGATGGCTGTAGAAGTATCCTTGGCTCGACATCCTCTTTGCGGAAAAGCTGTCCCGTGGATACGTCGGGCTTCACTCTGATTCCCTTTATTCTTCCATAAATAAAATGAATGTCTTCCATTTCAGCGTTTATATAGGAGAACTGATTATTGTTTTTTTTGTTTAAGGGTTTAACGACCACCATGGGCACCTCGATGGGCTACAAGCAGTCGTTCGTGTCTAATTTAGGGCAACTTATTCCAGGGAAAGGAGAGATCCAGTGCTGTAAGAAAATCCTAATATCAATGCCTCTCGGGGATTAGAATCTAGGACCATATCAGGCGAATGGTCAGAAGCCAGCGCTTAGACCACTGCAGCACCGGGGCGGCAAACTGATTACTCACGATGATTGTCACAAAAAGCACGTGGATTGATAACACCAATAGGATTTGCACGTAACTTCTGCACAACTGATTAGCAGAACAAATACCGATTCATTTGTTGTAGCATTATCTCATTCGGGAATGACAGGATTTTCGTCAACAGTTGCATACCTGTACTACTCCGTCGGACATGCAAATGATGAATCCTACTTTCTACCGGCTTCCTAACTTAAACTCTGAAAATGTGGCATATCTCAAAGGAGCCGCCCCGGTGGCGCAGTGGTCTAAGCGATGGCCTCTGATCATTCGTCCGTAAGGGGTCCGGGTTCGAATCCCGGTGAGGCATGGATGTTGTGTTTGTCTTACGGCACTGGATCTCTCCCTTCCCTGGAACCAGTGACCCTAAATTAGGGACGGGCGACTGCTTATAGCCCATTGAGTTGCTCACGGTGGTCGTTAAACCTCCAATCAAAAAAACAAAAAAATCTCGAAGGAAAGCGCTCTTCGCCCTAAGATTTGTTCCTGAAGTTTGACTAGACATTTCGGAAGCACCCTGTGTTGGTACTACGCTGACAGATGGCGCAGCAGAGGAGGCCAACGGCAGACTTGAGAAAATTATGGACATGTGAAGACGCGTGAGAACCGATGGGAGAGACCGCAGAGTGAAAACTGATGTTAAGACTTATGACGCGAAAGACAAAACAACCAAGTTTGTGCATGTGTGTGTGTATTTTATCGAATTCATATAAAATGATCTGCAATAAATTATGCTCATAAAACTCGGACCAACGACCCTCATTGGAATATGTTAATGTGTATAAGACCCTGTAAACAGAAGCAAAGAAGATGTTGGATGCTAGAGAGCCAGTGCACGGACTCACGGAAGAGGTAAGAAGTTAAATATAAATACCTCTAATTACCGAAATTGAATTGAAACGCGAAAAGTAAGAACACCCTGTCAAGGCACCTGTACGTTGTATTCCTCCTCGTCATCACACAAATTAATTGAAGTTTCCTCTCAGCGTATTGCTTTTCACTCTTTATCTACGTGGGGCAGCACATCTGATTATGCTTTTACATTTCAAAAACCTTTATTGTTTTTGATTGATTTTTTCCCTTTAGTGTCGATGTCCTTACACTATACAAACTGCTACATAACATTTCGTTTTACAGGTCTAATTTCGAAATTACAGAAAACGATGAATTCATTTTTATAACATAATTTCTTTTTATATATGAAATGCTTTTAAAACCGGTGATGTATTTGTGAGAACAAATTGTAATAGATGATAATCAAAATATGATGGCACAACTAGATCACATCTTGCTTACTGCGAAAGAGAACGTTACATTAAACGCAGAAAAAAATCACGTGTTTGTCATTTAAATTGCATAACTACATCTTAATACAATAGAAAAAAAGTGTTAACATTGAGCCGTAGAAATAAAATGAAAGGGTTTGAGGTTTGAAAAATGAAAGTCCAACGGAACACGGCGCAAAAAATTATATTATGTGAACTGCAAACAAAGGAGTTCCGGGAAAGAAGAAACTGCAAATAACATGAAAGACAAAGAGGAAAAGACAATCATTTACTGAAATAGCAGTCCAAATTGCGTTTTCTCGATTCTTTGCTCGGGAGGAAACAAACCATTTTATGATCGTACGAGCAGAGTAATGAAATTGAAATACCACTAGTGTTTCTCTTAGAATTGCAGCAGAACTTTTCTATTCATGTCTTGGCATTTTCAAAGCATCCGGAGTGCATGCGTTAGCGTCTGGATGCCAAAAGAGTGTTCAGGGTGACGTTACTCTTAACACAATTTCAGGAGAAGGGGAACCAATGCTGGTTCATCAAAAACCCTATTATCCTACTAAAATACATTTCATTTCTGTTTACGCAAAACGGCTGCCTCTATTACTGTAGCCGATTGGACGCCATTAGTTTTTAGGTGGTGCGAGCAGCTACCGTGGATTATGAGTTTAATTAAAGGAGCTGTGATATTATTGCATTGTATTTATTTTAATATTAACGTATCAACTTGAAGTTGGCAACAGTACTTATTGTTTACATCAGCTGTGAGTAAGTTAGTTGTGTTGGTTCCGCCAGAATGAGCGAGTTGTTGACTAACACGACAGTTGTATTTTTGTTAATTAAAACCTTATTAATGAAGATGAGTTTTTCCTATATTAATTTTTAAACAGGAGCTTTATTTGTTACAGGGGTTAAAGAGCCCATTGAGCATCAGGGAAAGCTAATCCTCTAATTTAGAGCCAATGGTTCTAGGAAAGGGACAGAAACAGTCCCGAAAAGACCAACATAACACCCATGTCTTGCACCGGGACTCAAACTTAAACCTGGCAATTTGAAAATTCAAAATCCCTCCATGCCTTTTTCCACTCTCTAGTTTATCTAATTGTAGTGTTTCCCACAGCCTCAAAATGACTGCAAACAAGGATCAGGCTTATTCGGCGCATTAATCTCAAACTCTTTTTTGCTCTATAAAATTCTGTAACTTACCCTTACCTTACCGCTACTATTCATTTTCTGTTAATTTTGTCTTTTACAGAATAGCCCACCCCAAATGTAATTTCTCTATCAATAACGATGTTTTATTTCTGATTCGATCTCTTTGAGAAATTCTCACTATGCCTATGTAAACAATTTATGTACTTCCGAGGAAACAAAGTTAACTCATACGGGCGGAACAAGGTTTAACGTGCTGTCCCTTCAGGGTGTGTCGCAGTAATGGCGGATTGAAGGACCATTCAGAAGTGCTTGGGAATGAAGATGTCAAAATCTATGCAGATAGAGAGATCCCTGTCAACAGGATTGTTGAACACAAAAGACCTCATGTTACCATAAAGGACAAATAGGAGAAATCAATTACACTTATTGATGTTGCTGTTCCTCTGAATGGAATTATGCACCAAGAAAATGAAGAACTTAAAAATTTGGAAAACCCCTGAAGCAAAAAATAGAGCACCATACCTGTGGAAAAAGTTTACACACGTCAGTACTCCGTTATCTAACCAATATTTTTAATGAAGCACTTATAGATCCGAATTCAGTAATGCAGTACCCAAGTTCCTTACAACTGGCACACCTATTTTGCTGTACAAAGGTGGAGATCAGGCCAAGTCTCAAAACTGTGTACCAATTACTTGCCTGTCATGTAATTACAAAATGTTTACCTCAATCACTCCAATTGGATTTATGAACATTGCAAAAATAACGAAGTACTATCATGGGAACAGAAACGTTGCATTAAAAGCTGCTATGGGTGTAAAGAACAACTAATAATTAATCAAGTAATTCTACAGCACGAACAAGCAAAGCAAAGGAATCTAAGAATCTGCTACGTACTGTTCTGTACCGCATGCCTAGCTTCTTAAAGTCCTAAATGTATATAAGTTCAACCTAAAATTATTAATCTCCTTCAATTTCTGATGAAAAACTGGAAGAAAAGTCTAGTACTAAATGAAATGGAATTTGAGAATATTGCTGTCAGTTGTGGCATTTAAGTTAGTCTTCCTGACTAACGAAGCCTGCACTGATTCTGCCTTTCTTTAAACGCTCTCTCAAGTTTGTTGAATTAAAATCCAGGTGGGTACCGCATTAATATTACGATGCATCAATGCAAAGTTACCCATTTGTTGAACATGGGCGACCTTAAGTTATACTGATGTTGCAGTTGAAGACGCCTGTAGAATACGTGGAACAGCTAATGAAAGCACAAAACACGTTTTAGCTGGCTGCTCTCTCCTTGCATCAAAACAATACCATTCCAGACACGACCAAGTAAAAAAGATCCCACATCAACAGCTTTGCATTAAATATGACCTGATCTAAGTCTACACTCCCCTTTATTACAAGTAGCAACGAGAAACTATTCTTGAAAATCAAATTTGCATCATGTACCGAGACAAAGCTATCATTACAGACAAGTCGATTGATCACAATCGACCTGGCTTTGTAATTGCAGACAAAAACTGAAGAAGACACCAGTGATAGATATAGCGGTTACACTTACAGAAAACATCCAAAGAACAGTGTCTGAGAAAATCTCGAAATACGAGAACCTGGAAAAACGAAGTACAAATGGAAATCCAAAGAATCTGGGTACAGAGCATAACATATAAAGCCTCTCAAGGAATTTTAATTGCCACAGAGGCTGTTTCACTCAATCCAAAGGCAGTCATTCTATGAACATGCCATATCACTACAAAATTCCTGAATTTCCAGGCTTGAGAAAAATCTCTCCCTATGTTCACCGGCCCCGGCCGTGAAAGGCAAGAGTAAAAAAAATAATAATCATAATAGATTAGAACGAGGGAGCCAAAAGAAGAAGCTTGGGGCAAGAAACTTCTATACGGAAGGCACTACAACGATCTTCAATCCGTCCTTGTGGGTAAGACTGCCTCCAATGTATGGCTAACAAACGGATCACTCTTTTCTGAGACCGAAGGGTTCCTGATTGCTATACTAGATCAACTTGTAAACACCAGAAATTATCGGCAGCATATCCTGAAGAACACGTCAGTAGACGACACATGTCGGCAATGCCATCAAACGCCAGAGACCATCGAACATATCACAGCAGGGTGCGGAGTCCTCACACAAAAAGAGTACACGAACAGGCACAATAAAGTCCCCAAGATCCTCCATCAAAAATTGGCAAGAAAGCACACCTCATAACTGAGCCAGTCCTCTACTACAAGTATGACCCAACAATCGCCCTAGATAATACATCCACAAGATGTATTGGGACAGATCGATCAGAACAGAGCCCGACATCGTCCTGGTCGACAAGGAGAAGTCAACATATCTTATTGAGATAGCCGTGCCCAACAATGCAACATCCCGAAGACGCACGGAGAGAAGCTGTCAAAGTATAACTACCTAAGATACGAAGTCAAGGAAATGTATCATAGCAGAACCTCACCGATGTCCCCATAGTAATATCAGCCGCAAGAGTTGTACCTAAGACTATTTACAGTTCTATACATACATTAGACTTTCAACCTAACACCTGCATGGAACTGTATAAGGCAGCTATCCTGAACCCTTGTAAGATAGTAAGGAAGTTCCTGGACAACTAAAAAAGAAATACCACTTCTCAGACTTGGTACATCGTACCCGTCCCGGAAGGAATAGAAAAAATCCTGCCAGAAAGGGGTGGAATCTAATTTTTATTTTATAATAATAATAGTAATAATAATAAGTATAACGAAGTAAATTTCTCCGTCATTTCTGTCCACGCCAGTATTCGAACCCGGATCCATTCATATCGGAATAAGTCACTCTAGCAATTGAGCTACGCGGACGTTTGTTCTGACTGCTATATGCCTTTATGTCGTGTACGTCCTGCTAGGCAGGCACGTCACATCTCTCACCCATCCCGAAAGAGGGCCGGGGGCATGGCCCACGTGTCAGCCGTGACCATGAGTCGTTGCAGGCTGCCATCCGCTGTAGAACGTGCACTTGAGAACTCCCAGTCAATCTGGTGTGTGGAATGCAACATCACACACATTTATTTTTCGAAGCGCTGGAGAAGGGACTCTCTTATTTTTCCTATCTCGCGGTGTGGAAAGAACATCACGCCATTACGAGATTTTGAACGGCTGGGTCATCCGGAAAGTTCGGACGCCATTATAACGAAGTAAATTTCTCCGTCATTTTTTATCCACGCCGGGGCTCGAACCCGGATCCCCTAATTCCGGAATAAGTCACTCTACAAATTGAGCTACGTGGACGTTCGTTCTGACTGCTATCTGCCTTTATGTCGTGTGCGTCCTGCTGGCAGGAACGTCACATAAGTTACCAAGATCTTGGCAAAATATGGGGACTGTTCCAAGGCTCTCCGCTGCTTTTACTTTGTTAAAAGTACCTACAACAATTTCTACTCCAAACTCAGAATTCGATAATATTGTGATAAATCATCACTTTTGATGAGGTTATTAACCACAATCAGCACTGAATGATCATTTTTGTTCGAAAAACTTAATGGAGACTAGGCACTGTGGTTTCATCAACGTAATTTAGATAATATCGATTCTATTTTGGTAAATGCGTTGTTGACTAACAGCCTTTTCAAGTACTCACAAGAAAACAAAATATCATCAAAGCTGCCTTCACAAATCCAAGATATTTTTGCAAATAGATCATTTTATTCAATGATAAAAAATGGCCATGTCTGATATGAAAATTTCTGTTCTGTGCTCACTAGTCTATGCATAGGAAATTACGAAAATTAATGTGAAAATAACAAACCGTTAAGGATAATATTATCCGTATGTCAAAACAGTGATGGACTTGGATGTTACAGGTCGATATACTCCTACATGATTCATACTAATGAACAGATGGACATTGCAATAGATGCCAGCCAACCACATAAATACAAACCCCATTAACCCTACCAGTAAAACACATCTTACAGTTGTAAGGTGCGTTTCCACTGGTATCGCTGTTGGCTACAGTGCGGGTTGTAAAGAACTGCAGAAGCTGAAACTCCATCATACACGTCGAAACAAAGAACAAACAAGTTAGTAAAATCATGCAATGCATTGATTATGATACGCTTTCCAACATACTAGAAATCATTATTCAAGTTATTACTCAAGTTATAAGGAAAATGGCTGTGGAATAAATCTCACTCCTGTGCCCTGACCTTTGATCCCATTTCGATGATATTCAACAGAACTGGTTCAGTGTACCTCCGAAATACCATGATAAAGTTTTGTCGCAATCGAAGCAATTTTACGTAAGTTATGATGCATAAGGGCTATGGAATAGATCCCGTTTCTGTATCCTAACCTTTGACCCCATTTTGCCCATTTTTAATAGGATTCGTCCCTCGGCAGGTCCCTATAACATACTAACATTTCATCCAAATCGAAACATTTTTACGTAAGGTATGACGCATAATAGCGATGGAAGTGATTCTGCTCCTATGTCCTGACCTTTGACCCCCATTTCGCCAATTTTCAATAGGGTTTGTCCCCAGGTGGTCCCCTACCACATATTAAAATGTAATCGAAATCGAACCTTTTTTACGTTAGTTATGACTCATAAGAGCAGTAGAATGGGTCCCGCTCCTATGTCCTGACCTTTTACCCTATTTAGTTCACTTTCAATAGGGTTCCTTCGCAGGTGTTCCCCTACCACAGACTAAAATTTCATCGAAATCGAACGATCTTTACGCGAGTTATCGTGCGGACGAACATACGCACGCAACGCGTGACGTAATGAGGCAGACGGGAATCGCGACCATCTGCTCACAATAGTGTGACGTCATAAAACTTTAATAGGATCCACACACAACGCATGACGTAATGAGACAGATGGAGTGACCGCGCGCCAACATCTAATGGGACGACGCCATGACACTACACTAAAAACCTGGTAATTCGGGGTAGTTATTTAACCCACTAAACGAATTTTCCTAAAGTCGAGATCAAGCTAAATCAATTTCTAGTACTAGAAAACGGTAGGTTAACGACTTTCATTAGAATCCTTACAGCCGTTTTCAAAATAAAATTTACATACATACAAGAATTGCTCCTTTAAGGTTAACGTCAAGTAATTTTGCTTCCTGTACTTCGAATGGAAACATTTCTGTACACATTTTCTTCCCAATTAATGCGTTCTCAAAGATGAAAATTTGAACATCGATTAAAATATCTTCATTTCATAACTTGCAATACTTAATATTTTCTGAAACATAACCATAATTATGCAATCCAACATTTGTTTGTCTACTGACGTCATGAAAATGCTTTTTATGGTTTCCACACCACCAAAGGAAAAGTTATTGATTTTTAATATAATTATGGTTATGTTTTAGAAAATATTAAGTATTCCAAGTTATAATATGAAGTCATTTTAATCGATGCTCAAATTTTCATCCTTGGGAACACATTAATTGTGAAGGAAATGTGTACAAAAGTTTTTCCATTTGAAGTATAGGAAGCAAAATTACTTGACGTCCACCTTAATAATATGGGATAAGGGCGATGGAATGGATCGCAATCCTATGTCCTGACCTTTGACCCCATTTCGTACATTTTCAATAGGTTTCGTCCCCAGGTGGTCTCCTACCACATACTGAAATTTCATTGAAATCGAACCATTTTTACGTACGTTATGGCGCACAAATGCAATGGAATGCATCCCGCTCTTATGTCCTGACCTTTAAACCCAATTCACCCATTTTGAATAGGGATCGTCCCCAGGCGGTCCCCTACCAGATAGTAATATTTCATTGAAATCGAACCATATTTACGCAAGTTATGACGTATAAGTGCAATGGAATGGATCCCACTCCTACGTCGTGACCTTGAACCCCATTTATCCCATTTTCAATAGGGTTCGTCCCCAGGTGGTCCCCTACCACATAGTAAATTTTCATCAAAATCGAACCATTTTTACGCCAGTTATCGTGCGGACCGACGGACGGACAAAGCTCGAGCATATACGCTTCTTCAACCTACGGTTGGAAAGCGTAAAAAAATGATAATGCAATAGCTTGTGAAGTACAAATTTTAATTAGATAAATCTGTTCTAGACAAGACAAGACAAACAGATGTATAAACAATTAAAGAAGTAATAACTACTATTGCACAGTTTGTGTATACTGATTATACAGTAGTGTTCCTAAAAGTAGCAATAACATAGAATTAATTATTTTCCGTAACATTACTACTCGAAGTAACATTAAACTGAATAACTTCTCAAAAATTTGTTTCCCATCACGAAGTTTGCTGATAGAAAAGTAAATTTTAACATTCACTCAAAGGAGTAGAAATCATGAAGTCCATTTACCCTAAAAAAAAAAGTGTTTCATCAAGCAAATGTATAAGACAAAAAGATAAATTGCGGCTTAAGAAAATCTATGCAATCTACCTATAAATTTGAATCACCTAGTTTATGGTGTGTGCTTTTCAATAAATTGAAAATTGTGTTTTTCAATAAACTGAAAAACACACACCACGAAATATATTTCCAATGTTACAATATACATATATTAAAATATAACTGAGTATATAAATAATCAAGAGAGTTTATTTTGGATAAGCCCCTTCCTTGTTTAAACGAAAATTCACGCGACCAATTCTTTTATTAGCTTCGAATATGAAGCCATTTATTCTGTAAATTATTTTCATATTTTGGATACGTAGTAGATGCGTAATTCGGGTTATTTATGTAGACTTTCATAAGCTTAATTAATTAATTTGTGATAGAATTAATTTTAATTTAATTTTAATTTTTGCCACACTACACTATTCACCACACAATCAAATAACAGATTCAATTTCAGTACCAAAAAAGTATGGACCAAATACAAATCGCACCATATGCAAACACAAAAGAAATACAGTAGATATACACAGTGCGTCAAAGAATTCTTAAGACTGGCGCTAGATTTCAGCCAACGGTGGCGCCACCAGTGTAATCGCGAATGCGTTATAAACCGTGACCATCTGCTTGCTTTCTGCCAAAAGTACTGCGCAGTTGTTAAAGTAACTCAAACGAAACGGGCGTTCATTAGAGAAGTAAAATTTTTTTCATGTTGAATTATTAAGATGGAACAAAGGGCTGTTATTGAATTTAACGCAAAACTTGGTAAAAGTGCCTCGGAAACGTACCAAATGATGAAACAAGTTTACGGTGAGTTTTGTTTACGTAGATCAAATGTTTTCCTGTGGTACAAACGTTTTTGGACGGAAGAGAGACGCTAGAAGATGATAAGCATACCGAAAGGCCGCCCCGGTGGCGCAGTGGTCTAAGGCGTTGGCCTCTGATCATTCGTCCGTAAGGGGTCCGGGTTCGAATCCCGGTCAGGCATGGATGTTGTGTTTGTCTTACGGCACTGGCTTTCTCCCTTCCCTGGAACCAGTGACCCTAAATTAGGGACTGGCGACTGCTTATAGCCCATTGAGTTGCTCACGGTGGTCGTTAAACCTCCAATCAAAAAAAAAAAAAAAAAATACCGAAAGAGCAAGTTCATCTAGGACACCTGAGATTATTGAAAAAGTGCGTGATTTCGTGGCAAACAATCGATGTGCGTCACTAAGAATGATGAAAGAGTCTTTAAACATCAACAAAGAAACGATTCGAACCATCCTGCATGAAGATTTGGGGAAAACAAAAGTCTGTGCTAAATTTGTTCCACACACGTTAACCAATGAACAAAAATCAAGGAGAAGTGCACATTGCAGAGACATCATTTCAGCCGCTGAAAATGATCCAAACTTCTTAAAATCGATTGTTACAGGTGATGAAACATGGTGTTTTCAATATGATCCTAAAACAAAGCGACAAAGTGCGGAATGGAAGTCAAAAAACTCGCCACAAGCCAAAAAAACAAGAAAAGTTCCATTGAAAATCAAAACAATGCTCATTACATTCTTCGATAGTAAGGGTATTATGCACAAATAATTTGTTCTGAGTGGACAAACAATAACTGGCGAGTTTTATTTAAATGTTTTGAGGCGTTCGATGGGCAGAATTCGTCGTATTCGTCCAGAATATCGAAATGAAAACCGTTGGTGTTTGTTGCACGATAATGCACACAGTCACACCTCACTTCGTGTTCGTAGATTTTTGGCGAAAAATAACGTCTGTGTGTTGAATCATCCACCGTATTCGCCTGATTTAGCACCCTGCTACTTTTCTTTATTCCCAAAACTTAAAATGACGTTAAAAGGGTGTTATTTTGATGATATTTCGACCATACAAACAGCTTCGACGCATGCTTTGGAGGCAGTTCCGCAAAGTGAACTGGAACAGGCATTCGAATCATTATTAAATCGTTGTAGCAAGTGTATTGAAGCCGGAGGGACTTATTTTGAATAACAAATCAAAACAAATTATAATTTCTTGTTTCTATTTCATTTTATAGACCCAGTCCTAAAAACTATTTGACGCACTGTGTATGAACAAAAAAAGAATTAATACAACACATAAATGCAAAAATATGAATATTAATACAACTAACACAAACACAAAAAAACATCAAACATGCAAATACAAATATTATACAAATATTGAAAGGTATAAATGAAGTAATAGGAAATACAAAAACACGTATGATAATATGAATAATTTTGTCTTTAGTTTTAGTTTAATTAAATTGAAGCACTACAGCAGGTTCTTAAAAACAAATCAGTGCGATGCATGTGATTGTGGCAAGGGAACCAGGGAAAAGGCTGACAATAGCCTGACGAGCCCCTAGCCCCCACTCCCCAGACTCTAAATAGTCAAGGCAAAAAACAAATTAACCATTATGCAGTAAATTAAAGTAATAATACGTAATATATAACAAAACGTTAATCAACCATTAATTTTGAAAGTTTTTAGCTCTCCTTTGGATACAGAAAAGTGTATCATCGAAGCGGCAACCCATTCCAGGAGCTAGGGCAGGTCAAGTTAATATTATTTAATAATAAATTAGTATGCGCTCTAGGGATTAAAAAACTAGTATTTCCACGAGTGTCATGTGTGACATGCCTGCCCCTCAGGACACACATGAGATAAAGGCAGATAGCAGCGAGAACATACGTCTGCGTAGCTCAGTTGGTAGAGCGACTTATTCCGGAATAAGGGTACTCGGGTTCGATTCCCGGCGTGGACAAAAATGACGGAGAAATTTGCTTCGTTATACATGGAAATGCAAGGTGATTAGATCTGAATATTTATTAGCAAATATACGTTCATGCATAAACAATAATAATCGAAAACTGTATAATTTATTTCTTCTAAAATTGAACTTTAGTTTCAAAACTCGCTAAACTTTGTATACTATACCGTGCAAATTAATTGGGACAAGCTATTTTATTCTCAGAATTGTAATGTGATTGCCAATTGATGTCGGAAATCCGCGTTAGCCGGTTTTATCAGCTGTGAGGTGGTGTGATAGTAAGAATGTGGTTTGACCGGTTTTAAACAGGAAATAGGCACTTCAGCTTGAGTTGTGAGCTTTCGTGTGTGACAGGTGGATGTTAGGTTTTGCTCTCTGTGAGTACGTGTTGCTTTCGTGTATTGAAAAATGGACATTTCCCCCAGGAAGCGTGCACAAATAATTGCTCTGAAGGATCACACTTCTATGACAGTGAGAGATACTGCTTCTGCAGTTGGGGTAGGCAAATCAAGTGTATCAAGACTGCTTACGCGATACAATTCATCTGGATCATCGTCTCCAAAAAGGAGAGGTAAATGTGGTAAAAAACGAAAAACAACTTCACGAACCGATAAATATCTAATCAGAAATAGTAAAATGAATAAAAAAAATAACAAGCACCGACCTTCAAAGAGTTTTATTGGTTAGTGGTTGTGATGTTAGTGATTCAACTGTACGCCGTAGGCTTCTGGAAGTTGGCCGAAAGGCAAGAAGACCAACGAAAAAACAATATTTGAATGCGAAAAGGAAGATAAAACGTTTAGCAAGGGCCAAAAAACATAAATCATGGACTGCTGACGACTGGAAAATGGTAATTTTCAGTGATGAAACTCATTTATTTGTGCAGGGTTACCAAGCAAATGTCGTTAGACGAAACAACTGTGAACCCTTAAGACCTGAGCATGTCAAACAAACTGAAAAACACCTTCTGAAACAGATGTTTTGGGGTTTTTTCACATTAAATGGCACTGGAAGCTTAGTTCTTGTTCAAGGTATGATGAATTCAGCCAAGTACGTAGAAATATTACAACGTAGGATTGTTCCATTCGTGCAAACTTTTGACGGAACATTTCAACATGACTTGGCCCCATGTCACAATTCGAAATTGGTCAAGAATTTCATGCTGGAAAATCAAATTCATTTGCTTGATTGGCCTGGAAATTCACCAGACTAATCCCATAGAAAACTTGTGGAATATTTTGAAGAGACGTTTAGGTAAAATGGACTGTACAACCAAAGAACGCATGATAACGAATGCTATAAAAGTGTGGTTCCACGATTATGAAGTCAAAAATATGTGCACTCAATTAGTGGAGTCAATGCCAAAACGAGTTCAAGAGGTCATTTCTGCTAAAGGAGGACATCATACTAATACAGGTATTTATCAGTGTATATGAAGGCATAGAATGATATAAAGGCATAGTTTTGGAAAAAAGAGTGATTTTTTACTTTGTCCCAATTAATTTGCACAGTATAGTATCCTTTCTTTTTGAATTGAACTGTACTTTCAAAACTTGCTAAACTTTGTATATCATTTCTTTTTAAATTGAACTGTAGTTTCAAAACTTGCTAAACTTTGCATGCGCATTGACACAGGTACAACACGGGACGATTTCATCTATCTGAATACTAACCGAATTGCTAAATAATTTTACGCTGATACATGTAACGTTTCCATATGTATTTGCTTAAAAAAAAAAGTCAAAGTTTGACCTCCATCCGGAGACGAAAAACATGAATTCCAGCGGTTAATGGGACTCATCATTATATTTTTATCCCCAACCAATAGTTGAATAAACATGTAGTTCCCTATGCCGAAAGCGAATTGCATCTGAGAAGTTGTCTTTTCAACCCTTTCTCTGTACGGTTCCGAATGCTTGGCGAAAAATTTCCTCCCAGAAGGTGCCTCTAACACGGATGTCAGAAGGGAAGAGAGAGAGAGAGAGAGAGAGAGAGGGGGAGGTGCATCAGTAGTGTAATTTCTGCGCAACTCGACGTATTGATTTCTTGGCTCCGACGTGGAGCAGTCAGTATCCTGCTGCCTCTAAGAGTCCCGTGGACACTCTCAGTGCATGCTCTCCCGTCGCAGCTGGGGCCTATGCCGATGTCATTTTCTTTACCGTCGTGAATGGGATCTGTGGTCTTCGGCTTACGTGTACGTGATCTTTTGAACCATGAGTGTCCGAAGAGTGAGGGGTTCGTTCCGCGGATCCCTTAGACGCTACGGCAGTGTAGAATCGGCGAAAAAACCTGTGAGGCACTTCCAGTGGATATACAGGAGAGGCGAATGGAGAATTGCATACGGTGAGTGTGTATTCTTTGATTTATCTCGTCCTTTTCCGTATTTTTTGGATATTATTTGCCGAGCACCCCCAGCGAGAACTCCTTTCTTCATCCACTCCTGTTATCGATCTGCCATTCGGACCAATACGCAGCTAAACGGAGAGAGCTAGGAGAAAGAGTCCGCTTTACCGGGAAGGGACCAAACACTGAAACCAGCCTGGGATCAGTTTAAAGTAGTCATTTAATAGTGTCAAATGACCTTCAGAAGCACTTCTGTCTTTTGCCACTCATTCCAGAGGTGAACCACTACAGAGATAACCACACGAAAAAATCAAGATTACACCAAGACCGGCCTGTTCTATATTTAGCAGGGGAGAACGATTTTGATACTTAAATTTCAAAAGAAAACTCCTACGACCTGTCCCGCAGAATAGCGAATTAATATTTTGGGCATCTTTTGCGAAAAACCGAAAATATCGCGCACTTACGATTCACAATCTTAACTCCGATGAACTGAATTTCAATGCACTTCTCAATATACATGAATAAAAACAATTTAGTGTAGATGGATTTAAGTCTAGTGTAAGCATAATATAAATATCAATTTATTAGGCGTAACTCCAATCCACAGGACAAAGGAAAACTGACGGAAGTTATTTCAGTGTAAAAAATAAAAATGTGTGACGAACATGTTCATATTAAACTTCCGGTTTCACTGTAGGGCTTACACTTTACTTCATTTCATTTCAGTTGTCGCATACAAATTACATAGATTAAGTATTAACTTCACAACTATTATGCAATGAGATGCTGATACCAAGTACTCGTTATGAAATGCCGGTGTCTGATGAAACGAAATACGAGCAAATTACTGGAAATAATTAAATTACATTCTCATTTGTAGTTACATGCACAAGCTTGTTTTCATCAGTTCATTGGAATTTCAGTAATGTCCACGAACTTCTCATATAAAAGTTTGGGTTATTGCCACCAGCTAAGGGCAAAAATTGGGATTTTATAAAACATTTTTATTGATATCTTGCTTGCGATTTCTAGCTATGCTTTTTTACTCACACGGTGTTTTCCTAAAAGTATACCAACTCAGAGACCTATTAAGACGTATCTTAAAGAAGGTAGGGCATATATTTAAGGATAAAGTTTTCCCAGTGAGCTCTTGTGTTATTAAATTGTTCTAAAAATTTCATTTTTCTCCCAAATGCCTTTTAGGAACTTTTAATGCGCACAAATAGGGAAATCGAGAAATATTTCCTTCTTAGGAAATTAATGAGCAAATTTACAAGTGTTCCGATTAAGAAGAATAAGACAATTAGAGTATAAAAATCTTCGAGAAATCTCTAGTTCACGAAAGCATGCAATGTAGTTCTAGAAAATTCACATTTTTAAAATATTGGGAAATCAGTTTGGGAACACATGGGACCAAAGTTTTGCGTCTGGTTTGACACATTAAACCCCCATCCAGATCATATCGTTGTAAAATATTAAAAATGCGTTAAAGCCTTTCTACATCATAATATTAATTCTCTTCATTTCCCCAATAAAGCCTTTTTAGAGAACAACTAGAGTTCAAATGCGGAATATTTGGAACAGCTAAGAAGCACAAAGTTCTTATGATTCACAGTACGCTTTTCTTATATGCAACAGCTTGATGTATGTTAAAGGGGCATGAAACGTACTTGGAATAACGGTAGTTGAATGTTCGCTATTTGTCTTACTCAGTAACTAAAGCAGTAAATGTTTGATTGTGTGTAGGAAATTACAAAAATAGTTATAAATGTAATATTATAAATTCATTCTCGCAGATTAGAGTTCCAGAACTATGTATGTCGGTTTTTGAATCATGTGACCTTACAGGGGTAATCTGAAAATTATAAACAATGTAAAGAGAAGAAATGAGCTGAAAATAAATAGAGAAGGAGAAATAGAAGTTAAATAAAGCATTCGCACACTGATTGATGCTAAGGAATATATGATCTAAGAATCAGCAAAACAATCATATTATCAATGGTCGAGTGGTCGGCGGTGCTGGTTTCTTGATAGTCACCCGAGCTAGGACCTGGTTTGTGTCTCGGATGAGAAAGCTTTGTCCCTTCCCTGAAACCGGTGGCTCCAGATTAGGAAGGGATATGCTTTATAGTCCTTAGAGTTGCTCATGGCAGTCGCTCAACTCCGAAATAAAAAGAAAAGCAATCGTATCAGGGACCTGGTTTATCTCAAGCCCACACGTCATGAGAAATATGCATAACACAGTTAAAATCAATGTTCGTGATAAAGTTATTTGTAGTTTCGGAAAGTCACAATACAGAATTCGGACACAGATACAAATGAACATCAGGCTGCCATTATCACAACATTCACCAGCATTTATTATATAAGGATCAGCAGCCATTGGGAATGTTTTCTTGGGAAAATATCCCAATACGCAATTCAAAATCGGCAAAATGTATCTAAGAGCACAAATTTAATATCATGCAAGAATACATGAGAATATGAAACCTCAATTGGAAGGACTCAGTTTCTTCATGTATATGAATTTATCTCATTGTTTAGAATGACATCTAAAATATTATGCGGCAGCACATTGAATAATCATGAAGTCATTCTGGCAAAACTGTGGCGTTTCCTTTCCATTTAAAGTAAATTTAGTAAAAAAAAATATTTTGAATTCAGAATAGAAAATGAATCACATAGCTTTAGGCTTCCGTTCTCGTGCAATTCAAAAAAAGTAACTAATATCAGGTGGTTTTGACAGATTCGGCCTATTTCAATTTAAATTCACTGCAGTGGATACCTTTATTTCTAATATAGATTATTTGTGACTATGCTTTCCGTAGATATGAATGCAGTTAAATTTTGGTCTGTAGTATATTTAACTAAAGTAAGCTGCAAAGATATGTTAAATTACATGTTAACGAAAAAACATGCAGCGAAGCCTACCAGAAATGACATTGTAAGTGCCTTCTTTGTTCAAGCAAAAAACACCAGTGGCCTAGATCTGGAGGAGGTCTACTATTTTGTAAAGAAACAAGATATAACAATGAACCATCGCAACGTCAGCACTGTAATAGGAACCTTTAATGCTCAAGTGAAAAATGGCACGAGTAGAGATCATTTTCGATGAAAGAGAGGAAAAATAGAAGGACTAATTGTGTTTTGCTATAAATATGGCTCAGTAATTGAAAATATCAGATGATGTAACTAACCACCACTGAATCCGTAAGCACAAAAGGTTCCAAGCGATACTACAAACAGACTACGGGGAAAGTCAATTACAAGCTGTATAAACACCCAGCCTTTCCACTGTCAAGTCAACGTAATACATTTTCTGGAAGGAAACACATTTCAAGAATAGGAAAAAATAAAATGAAATAATAGGAGATGAAATCATTTTTATGATAAAAATTACTATGGGTACCAAAAGCAGAGGTTATTAGAGTCAGAAAATTGTGGATACTAGAGTCAACCAATAAAGAAGCACAAGGCTTGAAGATACATTTTAAAATCCTGCTTAATAAGTGTAAAAGGAAACAGAGATAAAACGACCTGGATTCCAAGTGAACTATTTCTAAATTATATCACGAGGAATTGTATAGCGCGCTATTGCGTTAGCTTTATACAAAAATACACATTGTTTACTTTAATTTTTAATTTCTATTTTACTTAGAATTTATCAGTTATAATCTTTATGTTTTTTGCGTCTTGAAAAAGCGGCCCATTTACGGGGCAAAGCTCGGCAGTTACCACTACGTTTTGTTTTACACCCATTATGTATCTACAAACCTCGTGCTTATTTATTAGTAGAAGTTACCAACAAAATATAAGTCACTGACAAATATTGAGACCTGCAAGCGAAAAATCAGATTGTTCAAATATTGTCAGACAAAAATGAGAAAGCGAAAGTAGCCGCAGATAAATGAATAAAAAGTCATTATCAGCATTTGAAAATAAATTGTGATTGTGTGAGAAAAATGACTTGTATTCGCATCAGACAAAACCGAATAGCGTTGAAGTCCTCGTAATGAAAAATAACCTCACAAATGAATCAAACAATTGAAAAAGACAAATGCTAAGAAACTAAAAGAAGAGGAAACAAAAATAGATAAATCCAAAACATACATCGAAATAAAAGAAAGCAAAGATGCTCGGAAATAATAAGCTTACTCTAAAAAGACAATATCTCGACCAAGGAAAACCCTATCTAAAAGATAAAAAACAGAAACGACGAAGTCAGTTGGATTATTGACAAAACTGCTTTAAAACTGGCTGGGGGCAGGAATGAAGATAAAATAAGTACAGGGTTTAATAAATGTACCTATGGCAATAAAATCTAAAACAAATGCCATTTTGAGTTCGAAGTACTTTGTCGTTTACTACACATTCAAAGCATAAGGATCAAGTGAATTAGATAAACATTTTGTAGCGAATAATAGAGATATCTATCCTAAAAACAGGAAACAAAGGAAAAAGCAGATTACGAAATGCTTTTTCCAATGTACACACTACGTAGCCGTTTTATATTCATTTAATGTAGGTTGTCGTTACTTAAAAAACCGAAGGCTGCAGTGTTAAGGAAAAGATATCAGTTGTCAAGGAATTGATATGTTTCGTAGTTGCAGGTATGGATAAGTCGACAAGACGATAGTACTCATTTGGTCACAGTATGCATCTTGCTAAATTAATTTTTTTTGTAGTGGTACGGATAATTGCCAATTGTGGAACATGTACTGATTTTTCTTTTGAGCAACGCTCATGATACTATCTCCTCCAGATACACAGAGCTGATCATTCCAGCTAGTGCGAAAGGAAAAAAGATAATTTTTGTATAATTTTTTTTCCCATTAAATCTTTTCAGCACGTCATCAAAAAAGTCAAGGACAGACTTGAGGGAATCGCCATAGATGGAAGATCCAAACTTCACAATGAACGTGTGATTCGTAAAATTTCGAGAGTTGTCCAGAGGAATAATATTTAAGTTTAAAGAAAAATCTTGATTTTCGCAATAGATTTTCTAATAAAAGCTGTGTCAAGATGCGTTTAAAAATAATCACAAGATTAAATATATGACAATGTATTTATGACATTTGTCATATATTTACTAGATATGACAGCAGGGCAAATGTGTTTAACCTATGGATGCTTACAAACTGGACCTTTTAAGAATTAAACTCTACAAGTTTATTCTTCAGCAAACAACTTAACAGAAACTTCAGAAATTCCGCTGAATCCAAGAATAATTGAAAAAAATCCAATGGTGGTGTTATGTTTCGTTATTATTTCTAATGTATTTCTAGAAAAGCAACTTGTTAAGATGGCCAAAAGCGGAAATTGGCATACTGTGGTCAGAGGGAGGAAAAATACGCAATTCCCGAAATGGTTCTAGCAGGAAAAACAGAGGAGGAGAGAGAAAGGGGAAACGGCGGAAAGGCTCGATGAATGATGTGAAGGAAAGGGCAGGACTGCCTATAAGAAAAACAAGAAAAGAATCAAGAGACAGAGCATTATGATATTTGTTGGCCTCGAAACTCCCATTCGGAGATGAAACATAAAGAGCAAAGAGAAAATATTTCTGTTTTCACACTCTCAAGTGCACAAACGCCACGAACGGACGCGCAGACTTATTGGTATATATTAAAAAAATAATATGAATGAAATTTATTACAGTCGCGCGTAGTTATTTTTGAAGAGCAACTGTTTGTTATGCTTTGAATAATGATAACACACGGAATGTAGATTATGAAATACCTTCCAACGAGGAAAGGGAAAACCTTATCAATCCACTTATGTGCCACTCTAATTCGTTTGGTTCATTCAAAATTGGAGTGATTCTAATGAAGCTGTAATACAGAAATGCACGTTTCATGTTTTACCTTCAAAACTCCATAATTATTGTCAGACTGCAATTTAAATTGTGCATTTTGCGTCCAATTTCTTGCAAAATTAGAAGCGAGAGGGTTTTCGCAAAATCTCTCTTGGGAGTTAACTCAGCGGACATCACTGAATTGCCTGTATTTACTGTTCAACACGGAACATTAATCACATCAGAAAACTTGAAAATTACATCACCCTGGAGCGGGAATCGAACCCGCATTTCCGTTCGAGCATGATTGATCCGTTAAATCAACGAGGATGATGAATTCCGAAGTATCTGAATGTTAAGAATCTGAAACTCCTCAGTTCCAGATTCTTAACAGAAAACTTGAAAATTACATAAAACAAAAAAATCAATGTAATCATGGGCGCACATATAGAGGGGCAAGTGGGGGCATTTGCCCTCCCCTGGAGTTAGAACCATGCCCTTTCTGTTCTTGGAAGGTACTACAGAAATTTTCGCTAATAATAATTGCTAATTTTTCTGTAGAACTTCTGGATGCGTGTGTATACAATAAAAATAGGGAGAACGTTGGAAATGTACAGTAGAAAGTAATAACGAAATTTCCCATTGCATGTCGGAGAAAAATGTCCATACGTACAGAATATCAAAGAAAGATCTTCGCTCTTTCCACGTTTTTAAGTGAGGCACGGAAAAATTCTCATTGGCCGCCACCGGGAGTCGAACCCAGGGTCTTCCAGTTACGCGTCGGATATGCTTCCGCTACACCACAGCGGCCTCGAATTCCTCCAGACTCACATACGCTAACTGCCAAGCCAAATTGGCAGGTTGCTTCTTGGAGCCTCGCACAATGCTGGGGATTCGAATGCTGGGAGGAATTCGAGGCCGCTGTGGTGTAGCGGAAGCATATCCGGCGCGTAACTGGAAGACCCTGGGTTCGACTCCCGGTGGCGGCCAATGAGAATTTTTCCGTGCCTCACTTAAAAACGTGGAAAGAGCGAAGATCTTTGTTTGATGTTCCTGGTCCACGTTAAATGTCTGTATTAACGTACAGAATGAAAAAGTATTAGAGAGGAAGAAATGAAAAATGTTTCATCCCTAATGCAGCTATTCGCTGCTGGACAAAGATATCTCGAAAATGTTTCCAGAAATTTGCCTTGAAGGTATTTTTCATTTTTCGGTGAACATTTGAGTGATAACTGGGTTTTCGTGGCGCATGTGACACAAGTAACCAAATGGATCAAAAGAACCACAGAGGAATTTCCTTATTTTCCAAACATGCTGCCTAATTTCATTTATCCATCTTCCGAACATTTTCCCAGAAATTCTCAACACATTTCAATTTCCAATGCAATTTATATGTTGAGTGTCATATAAAAAGGGTTAGATAACAAGAAGGTACAATGAAAATTTGCCTATGGTGTTTGTAAATGCTATTTGTATTAAAATTTCCTTTTGCCCCCTCCTAGAGATAGAGCCATTGGCGCCCATGAATGTAATTTGCAAGTTTTCTGATGTGATTAATGTTACACGATGAACAGTAAATACAGGCAATTCAGCGATGTCTGATTACTGAGTTAAATATTCCTGACGTGCTTTCACGTATCAAGAGAAGAATATTTCTTCCACAGTATTCACTCTTGGGAATATTTCTTTTCATCTTGAATCGGAATTTTTCTTTTTCATTTCGCGTTTAACGATTACTGTACACATCTTAGGGTATAAACAATCACCCATCCTTAATTTGGATTCAGGAAATTACTTTATCAGGGAGGGAGGGCCTGCGCCGTGGGGCAATCTCGCCTCCCCGGCCCATCTTGTACGATTACTCAGAAGCCTGTTCCTCTCACCACCTGACTTTGAAATTTCTAAACTGAATCGTTTAGAATTTACATTGCTCGGCATTGAAATTTCCTCACCCAGAATGAATGAGCTAAATGAGAAGAGAGAAATCACCAGTAACATTGAACATGAGGTGGATAATACATAATTTAATTTCCAAGGCAGTGTGTCAGTTATAACGAAGTAAATTTCTCCGTCATTTTTGTCCACGCCAGGCATCGCACCCGGGTCCCCTCATTCCGCAATTAGTTGCTCTCCCAACTGAGCTACGCGGACGTATGCTCTTGCTGCTATCTGCCTTTATCTCATGGGCGTGCTGCGGTGCAAGCACGTCACACCCCCTTCCACAGTAAGAGGGCCGGGGCATGGTCCACGGGTCAGCCGGGATCATGTATCGCTGTAGGCGGTCATCCGCTGAAGAACGTACATTGGAGAAACCCCAGTCAATTTGGTGTGTGGAACGTAACATCACACACATTTCCCAGCAAAAACACAACTGTTGGGAAACTGTTGGCCACCAGCTGGCTGTGATGGGTCACTGCTGGCTAAAATCTGCCGCTCTCGGCACGGTAGCGGTTCGTTGGTGGCAGCGCCATCAGTTGGAGAGCCATTGATGGCCCTGCAGCATCGCCGTGAATTGCGGGCCACCAAGCAAGTGCCGCTAGTGGTCCGAAGCTGGCAACCGATGAAACCCCAACACCAGATGGAAGCAACGGGACTGCGATGCGCAGAAGCAACACGTGCTGTGTATCTCGTGGTACCAATTAGTTGAAGACGACGCTATCGCCATCGTGTTATTTATTTTAGTGGATGTTAAGAAAAAAACCCCCATATGTAGAGAGTCGAATTCATTTCTTAATGAAATGCCAAGTCGACGAAGATGTCATATTAAGCCATGGAATACTGGATTACAGCCGTGAAATACATCCACTCCATTCCATGAATAACAAGAAATAATTTGAAACCGCTTGAACAACAATCCTAGAAAAACATTAAAAAAGCGTTTGTTGGAAAAAAAAAAGAATTATACGCTTACAAAAATTTATCAATTACTTGAAAGAAGTAAAAAAAAAAAAGCGACGCTGTGTGGATATAATGTACTCATCCATTATTTTTCGAAGCGCTCAAGAAGGGATTCTCTTATTTTTCCTGTATCCCGGTGTGGAAAGAACATCACACCATTGCGGGAACTTTAACGGACAGGTCATTCTTGAAGTTCGGGCGCCAATATAACGAAGTAAATTTCTCCGTCATTTTTTGTCCACGCCGGGCATCGAACTCGGGTCCCCTCACTCTAGAGTAAGTTGCTCTCCTAACCGAGCTATGCGGACGTATGATCTCGCTGCTATCTGCCCTTTTCTCATGTGCGTCCTCCTGCGGTGCAGGCACGTCACACAAATTTATAGGCTACAAAACAGGATCATGTGACAACAGTCAGCACCTTGTACGACTACTATGTTGTGCAATGAAATCCCATGCACGTCGCCGCGTGTAGTGATGTAGCCCTCTGATGGTGTCCTGGCCTATCTGAGGCTAAGCGATGTTTACTTGAACACATATGTCATCGGAGTAGAGGCTTGCAAGCTATTCAGGTCGTCCAAAGACCTATACATGCTCGACGAGTCATATGTCCGGAGATCTCGCTGCCCAAAGAAGCATATGGACTCCTTGTAGGCACAGTCGGGAGATGTTGGTAGTCTGTGGCCGAGCGTTTTCGCGCTGAAAAATGGCATCAGGGAGCGAACTCAGAAAAAGCAACAACACGGACTGTAAAACGTCATCCACCAGAAGCCGAGATTTCAGCTTGTCCGTTATGCGTAACAGAAGTGACCGGCTTTCGTAACTAATGGTACTCTACACGGAAAAGCCTGTTCGGCAAGCAATGTGCTGGTCGCGGACAATATTTTGATCCTACCTGTAGCCATGTCGATGCCAGAAGCGGATTCGACGATCGTCAGCACCCCAGCCGAATGCGAACTCATCGCTGAACACGTAATAACGCCATTCCTGTCTTTTCAGAGCTCTACTACGATATCAATCCAGTAGAGCTCGGCGACGGTTTACGGTCAACGGCAGCCGACACAATGACGGCCAGGAGTGAAAACCTGCCTGCGTCTAACTTCGGATCACCATCCCAGTCGTTAAGGGAATATCCATAGTCGCCTCTACATCCCTTCGAATGACCTCTACAATGGCTTGTGGGTTGGCAATTGCCTGGTCACGAATATGCGTATCGATTCTTGCTGACGTCAGCCTGAATGCACCGGCCCTGCTACGGTGACTGGTGGTGTCTTCTTGTAAGCACTACTGCGAGCAACGTCTAGCATTTCTGGTCTCCATAATCAATCAAACAACAGCACAAAGGCTTACGATCCTTTCTATCTCAAACGCTTCCATTTAGTGAAGAGGTTGGCAACGAGGTCTACGAGGCATCTTTGGTCCTTGGATATGCTATAGTAGTCCTCAACACAACATTGGTTTGTTCCATACCACCTGAAGCACGGGACACGACATGGCTTCGACAACTAGTGTTTGTCCATTTAACTCTTGCATATATCACTAGATTGGTTGCACACTCGAATGTTTTGCATGTTTCTCCTACCTGCACACACCTGCTAATTTGCATACTAATACGTCAACTATCTTGGTGGAAATTGTTAAACATCGAGCAGTGTATATTGGAAAGATTTTTGCAGAAATCATTCGAAACCTCTAGCACTGTTTCTTTTATTTCTGGGTTTTGTAACTACCATGAGCAAATCTAATGATGTAAGCAGTCACCTGTTTCTAATTTAGAGTTACTGGTTCCAGGGAAGGAAACGATCCAGGGATTTAAGACAAACTAACCGTCCGGGCCTCAACCGTGACTCGAACACTTGTCCAGCTCTGCTAACTAGTCAGAGACCTAAGCCTCTGACCACTGGGCCATTCTGGCTAGTTAGCACTATTCCATCCGATTCAATGTAAACCAACACTGTTAGTGACTAATTGGTTTAAGCTCTTGAACAAGATACTTAGAGTTCATAATTTCATTCTGCAGAAAATTCTTACGTGCAAACTCTGTGTGATTTAAATTTCAGCTGAAGCTTGCCATGCCGATTTTGTGCATTGTTAGTACAGTAGAGGAAATCATAAATTTGAGGTTAAAGTGAGAACGCTTCGAGCTCATCATGTACAAGTCGACTAGACGGACTTTACGAACTTTATTGAAACTCATTTCAACCATTACTCGTGCAATATAAATTTTATGTTTGTAATTTAAAGTTAACGAATTATTTCACGGAAGTATTATCATTTGTAAAGGACGTTCGATCGATTTATACATAAACTGAATGCTGATCTTCCAGATTGTTTGATCATAAGATGCATTATTCTCGCTTTGAAGATGAATTTCAAATCTTGAAGAGTTCAGCTCAAAACATTTAGAAATTATCATATTCAATTGTAGAATCGCGAACGGTGAATTCTTTAATCGCCTCCAGTTTTACAGAAAATCAATTCACCCACTTCATCTTAGTTGCAATATTAAAAGAAGATTTAGAAGTGCATAATTTACCTGTTCAGAAAATTATTGCACACAAATGGTATTTCATGAGTTGAAATTTGACTCGAACCCTGAATATTCCGTAACTTAAGAAATCGACAAAAAATACCGTTTGGCAATAAATTTAACTTTTTTATTTCGGGGTTTAACGACTACTGAGAGCAACTCAGTGGGACATAAGCAGTCGCCCTTCCCTAATCTATGGTTACAGATTCTACGAAGGGCAAAAGGGCCAGTGCAGTACGGCTAACACACATCACCCAAGCCGTCTCTGCGGCTCAAACCATCCTGGACGAACGGTCAGCAGCCTGCGCTTAAACCGCTCTGCCATCGGGGTGATAAATCTCAAATTGTCTATAACACACTTGAAACTTCCTGCTTTAGAAACAATATTTTGATTAAATCCAAAACGACAGAAATTAAAGAAAATTAATTGTACTATTCATCATCATCATCATTGTCAACCATTATCAATCCACTGCTGGACGAAGGTCTCCCCAAGTTTCCTCCACAACGGTCTGTCTTGTGCCAGTCTCCTCCATGTCACTCCCGCATACTTTCGAATTTCATCCACCCATCTCCCATTTGGTCTTCTTCTGGGTCTTTTCCTGTCCCTTGGAATCCAATCTAAAAATTCGGCTGTCCATCTATGGTCTGTTCTTCTGGCAGTATGTCCAGCCCATTGCCATTTCAGGGATTTAACTCTGATCATGATGTCTTCCACTCTTGTCATTTTTCGGATCCACGTGTTCCTCTTCTTATCTCTCCTGGTTACACCAAGCATGCACCTCTCCAAGCTGCTTTGAGTTGTCTGCAGCCTTTGTATGTCTCTTTTAGCTAAGGTCCACGTCTCTGCACCATACGTAAGCACTGGAAGGATGCATTGATCAAACACTTTTCTTTTAAGACATAATGGCATATTGCTCTTGAAAATTATGCTGTTTCTTCCAAAAGCTCTCCAGGCAAGTTTTGTACGCCGATTAATTTCTTCACCAATGTGACCCTCACTTGATATCTGCTGTCCAAGATAAACGTACGTGTCTGTTATCTCCAGCTTTTCTCCATCAATCGATAAATCTTCATTTCTTGTAAAAGCATTGTACATCACTTTTGTCTTCTGAAAGTTCATTTTTAATCCCACTTCTTTACTCTATACTTGGTTATATACAGCAATTTACATTTCACAAGGTAAGCAGCTAGAAAATTTTTTCTTTTGCAATATCTGTTTTCACAAATTTTATTCTACCTTGGGCATAACGATCTGATTTCTTTCAAGAAAAAAAGCAATAAAAATGTTCCTAGATCACTCTCTAACTTACCAAGTAAATTAAAAAATAAGCTTCATCATCATTTTTAGGTTATCAACCTACGCCAAAACTTATGATTTATAATTCAGCTTGTTTAGGAATTACTGTGAACCAAGGCAGCCACTATCAAGGTGGACGTCAAGTAATTTTGCTTCCTATACTTCCAATGGAAAATCTTTTGTACACATTTCCTTCACAATTAGTGTGTTACCAAGGATGAAAATTTGAACATCGATTAAAATAACTTCATAATACATATAACTTGGAATACTTAATGCTTTCTAAAACATAAATATAAAAATCAATAACTTTTCCTTTGGTGGTGTTGAAACCAGAAAAAAGACGGCGCGACCTGCATTTTGATGACGTCATTAGACAAACAAATGTTGGATTGCGTAATTATGGTTATGTTATAGAAGATATTAGGCATTCCAAGTTATAAAATGAAGCTATTTTAATCGTTGTTAAAATTTTCATCCTTGGGAACGCATTAATTGTGAAAACATGGGTACACAAGTTTTCCATTGGAAGTATAGGAAGCAAAATTACTTGACGTCCACCTTAAGCATTAGAAATGTCCCTATTTTTCGATAGATTTCAAGTCTTGAAATGTTTAACACGCTTGAAACTTATTGAACATAAGTCTAATTAGCTGTTTATATTGTAAATGGCTCCCAAGTCAGCATATTTCATTTAAAATAATTTTAATTATTAGCCGAAGGCTTGGAACAGGTAAATAGATTGAAGGCTTAGAACAGGTAATTAGATAATTTACAGTTCATAACTTAACAGAATGAATATCCTCCATGTTCATTCTGTCTGGGTCAGCTTCAAATCTTAACACTTATAATCTTCCTAAATCAAGTTAATTCTAAATCATTTCATGTTTGATTGCTTTTATTCAAAATGAATTCAACCGTCACTTCTGTGATGGTAATTCTAAATAGAAATCAACAGCGCGTAACCTGATATTGCAGTCATACAGGCAACGATAGAACGGGAGATTTCAATCTAAATTATATCCTATCGACTTTTTTTGCAAATCACAAGTACATGCAATGGCGATGTTTTTGTGTTATTTTCACTGCTTTCCATAAATTAGGGAACAAAATGAATGCTTTGAAAACTATAAGGAGTTTTCAGATGAAATTTAAAGAAAATATAATTTAATATGCTCTTTCATATTATATGCACGAAATAAGAAAACTAGTTATCGATAAAAGAACAGATAGCAAGTAAGGATGCCTGGTCACAAGACATGCTTAAAACGAGATCGTCAAAGTGAGCCAGCATATGATGTGGTCACCCTGCAGAATATATGTTTCACTGCGACGTTCCATTCTTATAATGAGTGTGTCCAGAAGCTATTGCGGCCATAAAGACCATTGCTTCACCAAGGCGCTTCGAAGCTCCTGCATGTTTCGGGTAGCTGGTTGAAGAGTTATAACACGTCTTCCTAAAGCATCCCAAGCATGCTCAATATAGTTCATGCCATGGGAATGAACTGGCCTCTCCATATATTTGGATGTTTCTCTCCTCAAGATTTAGTCAATAGTAATTCCAGCCTTGTGAGGACGAGCATTTCTGCACAAATCCTAACAAGGTGTTTTAGGATAGCATCAATATAAATCTGAGCATTAATAGAATGTGTCTGAAGCATGCAGAAATATATGAGAGCCCCCAAAGATATGCTTACCCACACCATGAGTGTACCTTTCTACGGATGATGGCGAGTTCTTGGTTCTCTTCAGATAAGTCTTCGTCTGAGCAAATCTGGACTATAATAAAGCTGCATTGATCATCAGTCCGTTTTATATGGCTGCAGCACCGATTGAGATGTTTTCCTCTATGAAGAGAGGAGACCAGGGTGAACACCATTGACCTCCTAGCTTAAAGAACACATTCAAGAAGCCTCCTACGCATCGTAAAACGAGATACCATATATCCTATTGATGCCATGATATTCGGACGTAGTTGTGTAGGTTTGGCAATCTTCCTTCTTCGAGCATTTAGCTGACATCACTAGTAGTTGTTGCCCGAGATCTTACAAAACAAAACTCTCTCGCTGCTGCATTTGTCCGTTAAAATATGGCCCAAAGCCGATGCACTACTCAACGACTCACCCACTCCGCTTGTTCGGCTTGAAAAGTGCAGGCAAGCCTTACCATGGCTCTCCGTCTTAATTCTTCCCTTAAATTGTCTTAATTATTCTACTAATCTTGTCAGACATAACATTACAATGCAAACTTTCAAAGCAACGTGTTCTGCTTGCAATCGAGAAGCGAAATGACAAACTGCTCTCAACTGCTTCCTTTTAATTGAAGCTGATTTGCATAACTAAACGCATTATTTACGTTAATTTTCTTGTCATATTTGACATCGCCGGGTTAAAATACCACTATTATGTTAGGTTCATCTACTTTCAATGAGGATTTTAACAGGAACTCCAAATTTCATGTTGTCCCGTAATTTACGGAAACCAGTGTAGAAAGTACGTATTACTCATTTTATTCTAAACTACTTTCAATGAGGATTTTTACAGGATTTTATTCTAAATCCTGTAAAAATTCATCCTACTGATTTATTTAAACACAACTTCACTGATTGGCTGTTAGCCACAAAACGAAAATTTTAAGTTCGTGAATACGTAAAAAAAATGGTGGAAGCAAAAGCTTTTTGATGTATCTCTTTTCAATTTACTACGAACTTGATATACGCATTCCTAGAAAATCTAGAATACAGATTTTAAAATCAGTAATTGAAGCAGCTGGAGAGTGAATGTGAGAGCGTAACAAAGGACGTAAAAACTCACAGACTGAACGTTCTGGAAGACTCTTGAAACTCGAAAACGAAAGCGACAAAAATGGGCAGTTTAACTACGAATACCTTAAATAGCGATGTGAAAGTCGTAGCTTCTAAGATACGAGAGCGAATTTAAATCGACTGAGATAAAGAGAAGAAATGGACAAGAAAAGTGAAAATGTAATAAGAAGAGGAACATTCACTCTCTCAAGAAATTCCTCTCTTCGAAGACACGCCTGTGACAGACGGTTGTCGTCGGAGTTGCTGAGGGTATGTTTATCAATTGAAATGACAGCTTTCTTCTATATAACTCCAAAAAGTTTCAAAGCTGTGTTGAGAGCAATTCCCGCTATGAAATTCTGCGAAAGAATTTATGCAAAGTCACGGTCTTTCAGTTTTGAGCGACATTGCCGCTGGTCGAAATAAAAGGTCTGTTTCAAATGCATGAGGAAAGAAAGCAAGTTTTATTCTTGCGCGAAAAATGTATTAAAGATAAAAGCAATGCAAAGTTTTCGTTCTGAATATATTTTAATGATGTATTAAGGTGGTTCCACCTAAAATATCTGCTTTATGTTTTTAATGGTAAAACTTCTTTACATATTTTCTTCGCAATTAATGTATTCCCAGGTATAACGAAGTAAATTTCTCCGTCATTTTTATCCACGCCGGGGCTCGAACCCGGGTCCCCTCATTCCGGAATAAGTCACTCTACCAATTGAGCTACGCGGACGTTCGTTCTGACTGCTATCTGCCTTTATGTCGTGTGCGTCCTGCTGGCAGGTACGTCATATCTCCCCCCCCCATGAAAGAGGGCCGGGGGCATGGCCCACGGGTCACCCGTGACCATGAATCGTTGCAGGCAGCCATCCTCTGTAGAACGTACACCTGAGAACTCCCAGCCAATCTGGTGTGTGGAATGCAACATCACACACATTTATTTTTTGAAGCGCTGGAGAAGGGATTCTCTTATTTTTCCTCTCTTGCGGTGTGGAAAGAACATCACACCAATGCGAGATTTTTGAACGGCCGGGTCATCCGGAAAGTTTGGGTGCCATTATAACGAAGTAAATTTCTCCGTCATTTTTGTCCACACCGCGGCTCGAACCCTGGGTCCCCTCATTCCGGAATAAGTCACTCTACCAATTGAGCTACGCGGACGTTCGTTCTGACTGCTATCTGCCTTTATGTCGTGTGCGTCCTGCTGGCAGGTACGACACACAGGGATGAACATTTGCACATCGATAGAACCAAATTTAATTTATAGCATGGGATACTTAATACTTGCTAAAACATAACCATAATGATATTAAAAATCAATTTTCTTTGAGTAATGTTCAGACCTGTTAATAGATGGCGCGACCTGTACATTGATGACGTCAGTAGACAAACAAATGTTGGATTGTTTAGTTATGATTATGTTTTAGCAAGTATTAAGCATCCCAATGTATAACTTAAAGTTAGTTTTATCTATGTGCAAATTTTCATCCTTGGGAATACATTAATTGCAGAAGAAAATATGTAAAGAAGTTATACCATTGGAAACATAAGGCAGTGATTTTAGGTGGAACCGCCTTAATGCAGCAAATTTCAAAATGTTAAACACTGCAGCTTCTCGTATTTTGCATCATAATACCTTAATTTATTGATTAATATTCCTCGTAACTCCTTAATACAATTGATTTATAATCCCCAGTAAGTGTTATAGTGACTCCTTGTTAATTTTCTGTAACATAATGATGAGAAAAGTAATGTTTAAATTTGCTTGCATCAAAAATCATGCAAGGTGTTAGTAAAGTTCGGCGAATACACCGAAAAAATTAACAGCACGTAATATTTAACAATACCTACTTTGCTGGTTTTCAAAATATTCCACCTCCCACAGATACAACACTTTTGGCACCATTCGCAAAACTGACGTAATCTATCGGAAAAGTCCGCCTTTGCTATCCTCTGCAGTTGGGTCGTCACTTTCACTTGAATGCCCGACATGTCCACAAATCTCATCCTTTTTAACGCTAAATGTAGTCGGGGAAGCAAAAAGTAGTCAGTAGGTGCCAGATCCGGCGAACGCGGTGGGCGATTCAACGTAGCAATGACTCGAATCATTTTTGCTCCATGTTTTCCCGCTAATAACATACACATACATCGGCTGCCGCCACAAGCTCTCTGTGGCACACCCTTCCTCACAGCTGCGTGGGATTTATAGATATGTCTGCACATGCACTTGAATAAGTTGTGAAAGTTATCACACCTTTCACAACATTCTATTTTACGCGTTACGACAGCATTCATGGAAATCTACTGATACACCATGTACACCGAAGAGCCAAAACATCACGACCACCAGCCTAACATGATGTTGGTCTTCCTCGTACAGCCAAAACAGCTCTTACCCAGCGAGACACGGGTGACACAAGATTTTCAAATGTGTGTGGTATCTGGTACCAACACTTTACCATCAGATCCTTTAACCCTTTTAAGTTATGTGGTTAAGCCGCCGCAGATCGGATTGGCTGTTCTAACACAAAAACACAGATGCTCGATTGGATTGATATCTGGAGAATTTGGAGACCAGTGCTATACCTGGAAGTCTTCCTCATGTTTCACATGCCATTTTGGAGCAATCTGGGCTGTGTGGCATTGCGCATTGTCCTTCTGAAAGGAGACACTACTAGAGAAAAAATACCGTTGAAATGAAAGGATGTACCTGGTCTGTAATGATGTTTAGGTAGGTAGTAGATGTCATAAATTTCTACACACATGAATGACTGGACCCAGGGTTTCACAGCAGAACATTGCTCAAAGCATTACACTTTTCCTCCGCCGGATGCCGCCCCGGTGGCGCAGTGGTCTAAGGCGCTGGCCTCTGATCATTCGTCCGTAAGGGGTCCGGGTTCGAATCCCGGTCAGGCATGGATGTTGTGTTTGTCTTACGGCACTCGCTCTCTCCCTTCCCTGGAACCAGTGACCCTAAATTAGGGACGGGCGACTGCTTATAGCCCATTGAGTTGCTCACGGTGGTCGTTAAACCTCCAATCAATCAATCAATCAAACCTCCGCCGGATTGTTTTCATCTCACAACGCATCTAACACACTCTTTCCCAAGTAAACGACGCACACGTACTCGGCCGTACTTGGTGCAACAGCAAAAACGGACCAAACGACCTTCTTTCAAGCGTTCAAGGTCTAGTTTTGATGCTTGTGACGTACTACAGAGGTGAAAACATGTGTCAAGACGACAAATATGTAGCGAGATATTCTGTCCGCGTAGCTCAGTTGGGAGAGAGACTTACTCCGAAGTGAGGGGACACGGCTTCGATGACCGTCGCGGACAAACTTGTGTTTTCACATTCGCTCCCGATTGTGGAAAATGGATCCACTGGCTGTTGGGTTCTTCGAAAAATGTGTGATGTTTGTTCCACACATTGTTGGGAATTAATGAAAAATTCCTACTTCGCTTCAGAGGAAAAACAAAATTAAGAGGGAGATGATGTGACGTACTACAGAGATTAAAACATGTTATAACGAAGTAAATTTCTCCGTCATTTTGGTCCACGCCGGGATCGAACCCGAGTCCACTTATTTCGGAACAAGTCGCTCTACCAACTGAGCTACGCAGACGTTCGTTCTCGCTGCTATCTGACTTTATGTCGTGTGCGTCCTGCGGAGCTGGCCCGTTACAATGTGTCAAGACGACAAATCTGTAGCGAGACATTTTGTCCGCGTAGCTCAGTTGGGAGAGCGACTTACTCCGGAGTGAGGGGATATGGTTTCGATGCCGTCGCGGACAAATTTGTGTTTTCACGTGCTCGTGTAGTCACTGTATGGGCTTTCGATGGCGAACGGAAGTTAACATAGGCAGTCGGAGCGGGCTTGGGTAACGCGGTATCCTTTTCAGTAGAGTTCAATGTACTGTGTGTTATGACACATTACTCCCATCACCAGCATTAGAATTGCCCGCGAGTTGCTCTTCAATATTCCTTCTGTTGGCTCGCATCATACGGGATAGCCTTTTCTCACCTGTATCGTCAGTGAGCCGCAGTCAGCCCACACCTAGGACCATTTATCACATTTTATCATGGACCCTTTTCCCTCCTCGGACCATTTTTTTATTTTTTGACGGTACTAACCACGGCTGACGGTGAGACTCTACAAGCCTTGCCGTCTCGGAAATCCTCAGACCCAGTCGTCTAGCCATTGCAATTTTGAATTTCTCAAACACGCTAAGTCCGCTGCCTTTTCCATCTGAAGAACAACAATAACACTGATTAACAGAGTTCAGTATCAGGTGTTATTTATAATACTTCATGACCTTCACACGTGTTGTCCTTTACCTGCAGTTGCTTCGATTTTCACAAAGATGCGCTGGTCATAATGTCTTGCCTCATAACTGTATTGGGTATGTGCAAAAGTTCTACCCTTTTTGTAGTACATGCATATTGCGATCGGAGTAGTTACGTCACAGATGACACTGCGATGCCAAATTTTCGGCCAATAAAGCGTGGAGCAGTAGAGCATATAGAGGCACTAGGTTTGTCCAAGTAAGTCATTCGTAACGGAAATCACGGACGGTGTAACATGGCATGCGATAAGGAGCACATTAGACATTGTTTACTGTACAAGTTCAGTAAAGGCAGCACTGCAGCCGCGGCATGCCGCATCGTCTGTCAAGTGTATGGGGAGGATGTAGTTGATGATAGCACATGTCGCCGTTGGCTTCTGAAATTCCCGGACAGTGACAGAAGCTGTAAAGATCAACTACGTCCTAGACGTCCATCCGTAGTTTCTGAAGCGGATGTGGACCCTCCCCATAACAAATGACCCACATCCAACAGTTCGGGAATTAGCGGAAACGTTGAAGGGACACAGAACAACAGTCGAAAAACGGATGCATGCGTTTGGGTTCATCACCAAGTTCTATAACTGGGTTCCGCACCACCTTTCTGCAAAACAACGAGAGAAAAGAATCCGTACCTGTGTTTCTTTGCTTTCTCGTCACAGAAATGGACCGTTTTGGGGACGAATTTTAACGGGTGATGAGAAATGGGTACTGTACCGTAATGTAAAGCGTCGACGGACTGTGTGCTAAAGTGCGGAGCCAGCTCCATCGATCTCAAAAGGAAGACTGCATCCCAAAAAGGTTTTGTTGAGTGTTTGGTGGGATATCCAGGGAATAATCCACTGGGAGGTGTTGGCACCTAACCGCACGATAAATGCTGACCTCTACTACCAACAGTTGGACAGATTGCGAGGGCAACTGGCATCGAAGCGTCCAGAACTTGTCAATCGAAAAGGCGTGTTCCTTCATCATGATAACGCCAGACCTCATGCTGCTTTAATCACTCGGCAAAAATTACTGGACTTTGGTTGGGAAGTATTACCTCACCCGGAGTATTCCCCTGACCTGACACCTAAAGACTACCACATTTTTCGATCGTTACAGAACGCCTTCGCTCTCCAGACCTTTGATGATGTGGACGGTGTGAAAACAGCATTACATGACTTTTTTGACTCTAAAACATAGGAGTTTTTCCGGCGTGGGACTCACCTACTCATAGACAGATGGCAAGAGGTCATACAGAATGATGGAAAAATATGTGAAATCTTAGGTACGTTATTTGTTGTGTTCTCCTTTCTTTGTAGCTTACAAAAACGGGTAGAACGTATGCACACACCCAATATATTCCATCATTTTCAACTCTACGATAACACATTGTTTGGATGGCTTTCCGAATAACTTAGGGTTTTGGATGCTTTATATTTATTTGAATGTAGCGCATTAAAGTACACGGTACGAAAGTTAAATTAAAAACGCGACGCAGTATAGAGTTCATTTATTCCCAGGAAAAACGAATTCTGTGAGTTTTTTAAGTCTAGGAGGAGACGCGCTGCCCTAATTTAGGGCGAGTGGCTCATGTGAAGAAAGAAAATTAGTGCGGTATATAAAAACAAAATTTCACAAGGAACTCGAGTTTAAGCTGAAGAGGGAGATAAATCAGAGAGTCGCAACACTACCAGTAAATCAAAGCAAAAAGGACTCGAGATGACCTGGTTGCCTAGTGGTCAGAAGCTTGGGCTTCTGACTAAACTTCCTTTCCGAGATTAGGCTCCAGTCTCGAATAAAGCATGAGTGGTGCGGGGATTTTCCTATGGTGCTGGAGCTTTTTCCTTGCCTCGAATAAGTGGCCCTTAATATGGGAAGGACGACTACTTATAGACTTGAATGCTAACGTCGGACGTTAAACCTTGAAACAAATAAAAAAAGAGGGACGCGAATCTAAGCTCAACAGTGCGAGGATTCAGTTTGACGCTGCCCAAACATCTCTGACAGCAAGATAAGATAAAAGACTTCCAAATTATTTGTAAAATAAATATTTCTGCAAAATGTTTTATCATGCAATAATTTAGTAGCTTCAAATTCGTCTTCTGGAGAGATTTATAATTCCATCAATTTACATTTGCTGCTAAGAAATGTGAAATCAAGGTACTAACAAATACGTACTTTTTTTAAATAAATGAATATGAAGATATCCGAAAGATTTACAAATTTTGCAATTTAAAACTAACACTAAATTTTAAAGGTAAAAAATATGAAAAAATTAGCACTAAATTTTAAAGGTCGTTTCAGGACCTATTTTGCTTAGGACGCAGCTCCAATAAATTATAGTAATAGAATGCACCTTCTTGTAGAACGGCCGGGCAGGTGCTTAACGACCTCCACATGACGGCATAGGCAGTTATCCATCACTTGTGGAGCTTGTTCCGGGGCTCAGCTGAAGCTACTGGTCAGAGGCTTGACCATTGGGATTGCAATGCTACTAAGAATACGCATTTTGTTTATCTTTTTTACCAAAATTTTTAAATTGTGACGATCATCGAATCACTAATAGTTTTGAATAATCGAAGGTATTACTACAACGACTAAATCATCAGGGTATCGCTAAAGTACATTTAAAATTTAAGCGCTCTTCATATTCTGGTTTAAGAGAAACAGGGTAATGCTGAAGTCGATGACAGAGCATCTTCATAACATTTTTACACACTTTTGAGTTTCAAATTAAATGAACGTTGATATTGGAGAAAATGTCTTGGTTTTCGGAGAATTCCGTTCATATACACACACTGACACACATATCGATAGGGAGATAGGCAATTATAGACATACAGGTCTGTAATTATCTGTGTAACACACAGGTAATCATAACTACAGATTATAGAGAGGTACGGTAAAGCTCATAAGTACACCATTCCGTCAAAGTTACTGTAAACCCAGTAAATACAGCAAAATATCAAAACATTATCTTGTTTATAGAAGTGAGCCCAACTTTTGTTTATACAACGGCATGTAGTCTACGTGGTTAGTTTTCCGCGCACTTCTGAGTCATTCACGTGTCTTCAAATAAAGTCATTGTAGGTTTTGCCTTGAAATACAGTACATCGTGTTGCTGGAAAACGTATGGTCCAAGTATACCAGATCATTTGGCTCCTCCACTGGCTGAGCGGCCGGAGGCTAGGCTTGGGATTCTGACTAATAATTCGCTTTGAGCATGCGCACGAGTTCCGAATGAGGTATGCGTGCGCGTCGTTCTGGGAATAGCGGGTCTAAATTTGGAACGGGAAAAATCCTTGTGCCCTTAAATGTCCACGAGGGTCATTAAATTCTGAAACTAAAACTATATAAAACAAAACAGAAAACGCTCCTGTTCATCGTGCACGACAGTACCGATAAAATGCCGGTAGACCAATATCTTCCCTACCCCAATAAAAATCACTTTTACGGCCGCGGGTGGCCTAGTGGGCAACGTTCGTGACTGCCACGGAAAATACCTCAGGTTCGATCCCAGGCAGGTACAAGCGCTCGATCCAGTAAATATCCGCCGTGTGTCGGATGGGCACGTTAAGCCGTCGGAACTCGGTTACTGGGCCCAGGTAGTAAATAAGGGCGTCTTCTACCTCGCTTCCGTGTGACTTTCCTATCGGGCACTCTATCCCAAATCTCCTAACTTCCTATTTCTAAGGATTGTTTAAGACCTGGGGTCAGACACTCCCTTCCTAAAAATCCTCTACGTATGATCATTTTAAAAAAATCACTTTCACATCATCACTTTTCCACTGCCATTCCTTACCGCTGGCACATTGCTCGTAGAGTTAAAGTGGAACCGTACTACAAATGTAATTTTTTTCACTAGTGAAAGCCTTTTAAACTGGAAATGATATCGAAGAGGAGCTTCTTCTTTAGTAAATGGCTAAGCATTGTTAGATGTGGATTTAAAACTTTGTGGAAAATGTCGAAGGTATTAATGAAAATTTTAATCGGATTAGGAGTCCATTCGTTTTCCCTTACTAATTACATTCCATGTTCTGTCCTTGGAGGAAACATAATTATTAACTCTGTTTGAAATGAAGACTGTGATGTTAGAATTTGCCAATTAAAAACTTATGAATTTTGGTTGGAGTAAAGAATTAAATACTGTTCGAGTTTTCGGTTCCCTTTAATATCTCTTCGCTGTGCAAGATTAACTTTGTATCAATGCTGGCAGTTAAACACATTTTATCATCGTTGAAAGTTAACCAGCGTAAAATTTATATTTTAAATTTCATGGAATGCCAGATACGACGTGTGAAATGTTTCATCTGAGAATGCTTCTCTTAGTAAAACTTTTTGTCGATATTTTCTGATGGTTCTTATAACAAAAATGAAAGAAATTAAGATTTAATTATCATATTTTTTATTTCAGATGGGAAAACTATTTGCAATTACATATCCATATTACACATGTATTTCGGTTATTGTTTGATATATCAATTACATGTTCGCGTAATGGATCTCCCATACGTAAATTCTTATTTTGCTTAAGGCTGTCTTTCGAACCTGTACACACTAATGGTAGAAACGAGATACACATTCTGGAATATGACAAATGAACCAAAAGCGTTGAAAATGGGTGACACGATAGGAATTGTCCTAAAGTTGGACATATGGCGAAGAAACCGTGAAAAATCATGGTAATTATATGTGCAATCATAACTGCAATTTAATGGTATGTGGAGCCATCTACAGTTTAAAAATACGTTCGGAAGAAAATGAAATGTAAAGTCAACGTTCCGAAAATACTTTTTACCGTAAGCCATTGAACAACTGCTCTTTTACAGCCCACTGAAGTTCATAATTTTCCATGATCTAAAAGTTTACGAGAATGTGAATTTTCAATGTGGTTCCACTGTTTCTAAAGGGGTTGCCAAAAATCAAAATTTAATTTGACAAAACCAGATGGCATTACTATTGTGTTTGTTTTAGTTATGGTAATAAGTATTCATTGAATATTTATTTTTATATCTTATTTTCTCTTACTAACGAATATTTAGAATGTAAATGGCGCCACATACCTCTAATTAACATTTTTATAACGCATGAAAATACCCGGATGTTTCCCAGTTTCTACGTCATACTTTAACGCATTTCTTATCGTGTAACCAATTTTCAAAGTTTTTGGTTCATTTATTATATTCCAGATTGTGAATTTCCGTTTCCTCCATTGGTGAGTATTGGCTCTAAAGATAACCTTAACGTATTCTATAATTTCTTGTTCATGTGTAATTTGGGCTTATTTGAGTTGTAAAAATACCTCGAACCTTTTTATTGGAATGAAACAAAAAATAAGCAAGTGATGCAAACAAAAGGGTTGGGTGCCTAAGATGCAGACCTTCGTGAAACACATTAATTTTAAGAGATTCAGAGTATGGCATTCATATTCATAGAACATACAAGGCGATTGAAAACCCTCTATTTTTTAATGGATGAATAAATATTCTCGAAGAACGACTTGAGAGACATCAATTCAACCCAGAGGCATTTAGTTGCCAGTTATTTGAAATGTGAGGCAATCGCACAAATAGAATTAATACTACTCTCTTCTTATGAGTGTTCAAGCTCTCTGCACTTTAAGATAAAAACAGAGCTTTGCGGGCTTTTATTTATAAGCATCTCTGATTATTTTAAATAAAGCGGTGCAGGAAACTTAATTTTAGATAAACTGAATTCAGTAAAAGATAATGTCTGAACAATTAGGTGCGTTACTTACAAACAGGCGGAGCTTACCTGAATTACAAACTAAGTAACAGTAATATAAATGTTAGTATTCTGGTGGACAAAAGGCCTCCTTTATTTTATAAGCTCTTAAGAGAATCGGGTACACTTTACCTGAATACGTCAGCCAATTTTCAAAATGCAGTCTTAGAACTCTGAACGTACGTAGTTATTGGTAATCTGCATTTTTGGCAGCCTAAAATTGTTCTTTTGAAACACATTATGTAATACCAGATATCCGCTATGCAGCCCCAATGAAAAAACTATTTTGACCTCATCTGCATTTGTCCCATATAGAATAAAATGATCTATTTAGTAACAATAATTACAAAATAAGAAGAAGAAAAAGGAAGAATTAAATAAAACAATTTGACACAGTGGAAACTGAGGCCGTGGGTTCAAGGAAAATGTATTTCAAACTTCCGGAAGTTGTCTAACGGACAATGAAATTCATATGCTGGTATCCTAAGATTTCCAAGAATTAAATATTTTACTTAGCAGCATTAACATATTTCTTAAATCTCAAACGAAATCTTGTGAAACCTATTTCTTAATCTAAATACCACCCTTAAGTACTGGTCATTGCAACACAAAATTTAAATGCTGAAAATGAGGGAAATGAAATAATTTTTTTCGAACGAACTTCAATATGAATCACTTTTTACGAATAATCTTGAACTCACATCATTTTTATAATATGCGGTTAGTAATTTTATTTGATCTGCTTCATTCGTTAATGAATCGATGTCTTTCAACACATTTTTTATCATTTGAAATATCTACTTTGCTAAATGAATTTATAAGAATTAGATAAAAGTTAATAAATTGCAAAATAATGATTAATAAATAAAATAAAACACACAAGAAAGGTTCTAATTTTTCTAATTTATAACTGATGTAGCTGCATGAGATTGCTTATAATGCACGTATTTCAAGTTCCCATACGAGAACGAATGTTTCCGTCAGCTGATCAATTTTACTTGAGTGCTTAACTATTTCTTTGAGATTTAAGAAGAGTGCAAGTGTAAACAGTTTGAAATATTGAGAAATTGTTTAATTATCTGATCCGGAAATGTTACCGTTTCCGTCGAACCACAATGATCATGCTCAGGATAGATGTGTTTTTCGACCCTAACATTATTTGCACTCATTTTTAACATTAAGGCACGTGTGCGTAGTTATCTTACAAGATGACGTCCGTAGGTGTTAGCCCCGCACGGGGATAACTGGTTTTCCAGTTATTTGGGGAGCGGCGCCCCCACGGCCCGAGAAACTGACCTTGTGACTGGTCAACATCTGATGTCATGCCACCGCTTGTTTTTTCTTTTGGTGCCGATGGTGTTTGCAGGGACGGCTGTTCATCCAGCTGTTGGGGAGTCGCGGCCCCACGATCCCGAGCTGGTCTTGTGTCTCGCTTTTTCGTTTTTCTTTATTTTCTCCACTGGCTAGTTGCCCGTGTTGTATACTTTACCTAATCGCTACCACGTTATGCACTAACAACCCGGTCTTGTGGTTTTGTTACCCTCCACCACTAACTGTTTAATATTAACCGCTCAGTTCGTAGGTTGCTGAGATTCCGTTTAGGTTCCCTTCCAGGATTTGTCTTCTTTAGATTTCTTTTTTTCTTTTTAGCTGGTTTGGGTGCTAGACCTACCTGCATGTTTGCCGCGTGCGGAGACCCGTGAGGCGGAAATGGGATGTCTGGCGGCTGAGGTCGCAGGAGACCGGATAAGTGCCTCCTGTGTACCAACACTCCTCTTCGACCCCGGCTTCGCTGTAAACGGGAGGCTAGAGACTAACCCACCTCTAGTCAGAAGTCTTGTACCAAGTTGTGTGCAGGCCTTTAGCGGCTTTTTTGTCGTATGGCACGGCAGGGTGAGCCCGGGGGCTGTGGGATCATGCCAAAGGCGTTGGCATGACGGTACCAGGAGGCCGAAGTGTCCGCCGAGTGCGTGTGATCACAGCCAACGGCCTATATCTGCAACGTATAAGCTCCAGAACTGTGTCCAGCGTCGTTTTTTCGGCTTGCGGACCTCCAGTTCTCCCTTGTAGGGCTCGGTGGTGGGTGGAGTAGTCTGCAGACGAATCTTCCTTCTTTTTTTCCATGGGTAAACCCAAACATAAACACTCCAAATTTAAGTCACCTGAGAAAATGATAGTTGCAAACGACTCTCCTTCGTCTTCTCAACCTACCAAGTCTCAAAACCTTAAACGTTCTTTAGACCATGACCTGGACCAAGACTGTACAACCTCTTCTTCGGCAGCTGTACCAGTCGCTCCGAAGCGTCGTCTCCCCTCGATTGCTGTGACTACGCATGCTACACACTTACTTGTAGAATCCGTCGATCCGAATGAGAGACTGTCCACCAGATCTCCATTTTTCATTTCTAAAGCTTTGAACGCTGCGGTTGGCCCCTTGAAGTCGGTGAGGAAGCTACGCTCTGGGGACCTGCTTGTCCAAACTTGCAGTGTTTCTCAGAGTAACACTTTTCTGCGCCTTTCTAGTCTTCAAGGCATTCCTGTCAAAGTGACACCTCACCCGTTTCTTAACACCTCTCGGGGTGTTATTTCGGAGTTTGATCTCTTGCCATGCAGTGAGGATGAATTGGTGACTGAACTTGCGGATCAGGGTGTTCTTGCTGCACGTCGTATGATGTTCCGGCGTGATGGCTCTTTGCTTAAATCTAAAAATGTAATCTTGACTTTTGACTCCCCGAAAGTTCCGACAGAAATCAAAGCAGGCTACTTGGTCTGTGCAGTTCGCCCGTACATTCCCAGTCCTCTGCGCTGTTTCAGGTGCCAGAGGTACGGGCATTCACAACGATTTTGTAAGAGTTCCGCTCGTTGCGCTAATTGTGGCTCCGGTGAACATGACGGGAAGGTTGCACCTCTGCGGCCTGCTGTGTTAACTGCGGTGAGGCCCATGCAGCTTACTCCCGCAACTGTATGAAATGGAAGGACGAGATGGCGATCCAGCGCCTCAAGACCCTGGAAGGCCTCTCGTACCCTGCTGCCAAAGCCAAGTTGGGTATTCCCAACACCCGACAGCGTAGTTTTGCCGCAGTTGTTCAGTCTCTGCCACAACCCGTGCAGCCCTTTGTTCCGCGCCCTGTAGCTCTCGCCGCACTTGCCAAGCGATCTACAGTTGAACAAGCGACACAGGTTGATTTCACCGAGCTCCAGCTTATTCGACCAGCTGAGTCTGCGCCTTCTCTTTTGCAGACGCCCGCCTCTTCCGGTTCCCAGCAGACAGCCTGCACGTGCGGAAGACCCGGCCCTCAATCCGCAAAGGTGTGCAGTGTCCATCAACCTGTCTCGGCCTCAGCGAGGTCCCCACCCTCCACCAACATTATAGAGGACCATGGGGGGGAGGAGAGTGACAGTTCGTCCCCAGCCTCAACCAGCATTGCAGAGGAACATGGGGGGAGGAGAGTGACAGTTCGTCCCCAGCCTCAACCAGCATTGCAGAGGAGTGTGGGGGGAGGAGAGTGACGGTTCGACCTTTTCCATTAGTAAATTTATGAATTTTAATAAACTTCATTAACTACCTTTTCTTCACTGCTTTCTTCATACTCTTTTTCAACTTTTACCAAGCCTGTCTGCTTTTACTCATTTTCCACGCTTTTCAAATTCTGTGGCTGATAGTTCTTTGTCTGGCGCTCTTTGGCCAAACCTGGCCCTTGCGCCACTAAAATCCACTAACCAACCAACCAACCAACCGTAGGTGTTAGGAAGAAGACAGAAAAGCAATGGAGAGTCATATTTTTAGACGTAGCTTCACAACCGTTGTCATTCACTGGAAAATGTAATTCAGTATGAGAATAACATGACTTGTGACTTTAACAGCAGAGCTCGTTCTACAGAACTCTGTGTCGTAGGAATTCTATCATTTTAAAGTGTATGCATGTATAAGTGAAGAGCGCATCGACAAAACACCTAATATGCGAACCAAATAAAACAGTTTTTAAAGCGAAGTGTCATCCCAAAATCTAACTGCCTTCATCTTGTTTTTATTGGAGGTTTAACGACCACCGTGAGCAAATCAATGGGCTATAAGCAGTCGCCCTTTCCTAATTTAGGGCCACTGGTTCTAGGGAAGGGAGAGGGCCGTAAGACAAACACAACATCCATGCCTCACCGGGATTCGAACCCGGATCCCTTTCGGACCAATGATCAGAAGCCATCGCTTAGACCACTGCACCACCGGGGCGGCTACTAATTGCCTTCCCACATATATCCTTTTGTTCAAACAAACCAACTCTAACATATTTGGCTTGTGCACTTTGGGATTGGTTAGTGGGATTTAATGGTGCAAAGGTGATGCTTGTCGCAAAATGGGTATTTGTTAGACAACCGGAACGACATAATAGTCAGTCAGCTGTCAGGTGAGGTAGAGGAGTTGGTACTTTCTTCAGAGAAAGCGGAAGCAATGGAGAATTTAATATAATAAAGCGTAAAGGATAAGGTTATTGTGATTTTTATGCGTACATTCCATATTGATCTAAATAACACCATGTCAAGGACAAATGCGGAAAATCATAAAATTCATACTGCAGGCGTAACTCGTGTCATAAAGCGTACTGTTCCCCCAAAACATCTGATGAAACAATAAATCCCATGCAGACATAAATTAATTGCACAGAACGATCAGGTCATGAATTTCATGTTGGTGACGGTCTTCCAGTAGTAGAGAAGTTACAGTGCCCGCTTCTTGCATCAATATCTATGTAAAATTCGCTAATGATACATGGGTGTCTTATTTGTCCTTTTCAGAGGCAGTAACTCTTATTAAGGGATGGATTCTTCAATAAAAATGGAGGTCATTAAACTGCTGTACAGCAAAAAATTACATTACTCCAACAAAAAACACCAGGTACAGGATGTATTTATTGTTTCAAATGACATTTTCATGAGAAAGAAGTTCGGAGAAGAAACTGACTTTGAAAAATCCACGAACCATTCGGATTCATGATCAGTAGTTACCAGATTTTAAAATCTAGTTAAAATTGAAAAAAAAAAAAGAGAGCTGTCTTTTCATTCGGTACTAACATCTTGAGTACCAAAACTATTTCCTAGGTTTTACTGAGTATCTTTTCAGCAAATCTCCAACTGGAGAACATCATTATGCAATTCGCCAAATATTAGAGCCAAGATGCATGCTACAAACATCTTATAAAGTTTTTCAGTAAAAATACTATTTGAATAGCAAGTCTTTGTAAGAATAAATGAGGAGCAGCCTGTTAGAATCAATGTGAGACAGGGCCGCGGGTGGCCTAGTTCGCAAGTTCGTGACTGCCACGGAAAGGACCTCAGGTTCGATCCCAGGCAGGTACGAACGCTCGATACACTAAATACCCGCCAAGCGTCGGATGGGCACGTTAAGCCGTCGGACCCCGGGTACTGGCCCCCCGGTAATAAATAAGGGCGTCTTCCTTCCCCTTTCTACTTCTCTTCCGTGTCACTTTCCTATCGGGCACTCTAGCCCAAATCTTCTAGCTTCCTATTTCTAAGGGCTGTTTAAGACCTGGGGTCAGACACTCCCTGCCTAAAATCCTCTACATATGATCATGATCAATGTGAGACAGTAATTAACCACTGAGCCGTTTTTTTCTCGTTTTTGAAATATTCACGAATCTCCAGCAGTAAATTAAGGTTTACCAAATCCGGCTATAAAAAAATTGCTGAGAATAGATGTGTTTATAAAATATCTGGTGCTTAAAAAGGATGGTGTTTGAATATAACTTTGGGGGTAAACGGGCGTGAATACAAACAGTAACGAAAGAAATTTTAGCAGCATGTTGCGTTTTACATATACGAATGCATACGGTTAAAACAGGAAGATTTGAAACAGTATGATTATTAATGTGCAAGTAAATGGATGCTTAAACATTTCGCATACTGTTCGAGGTGAAAGATTTGGTCACAGGATCCAATTAATATTTGCCGCTAAAGCGACAAAAAAGCCTCGAGGACCCACGAGGCATACCATATGTCCATCTGGGACGTACCTGCCACAGAGGTGACGCACATGTCAAAGTGGCAAGTTGCAGCGATACGCCTTACGGGTGTAGTTCAATCTGTTGAACAGTCGCTCCGGAGTGGGACGAGGTGGTTTTCGAATCCCATCATCGGCAGAAAGGGGCTAATTCTCTATATTGGCACCCGAACGAAAAAATGAATCTCCTGGCAACGAAGTTCGAAAAACGTGTGTAATGATTCTTCCACACATCTTCTAGAATCAATAAGACTTCCTGCATTTACATTGAGCTCCTCCAAGCTTGGTTTGATGACTGACCCAAAACCTGCGATTTCGTGTCCCGTCTTTCTCAAGCGGGAGATCTGCGTGGCGCATCTAGGGCAGAGGTGACGCACATGTCAAAACAGCAAGTTGCCGTGGTAAGTTCAATCAGTAGGACAACTGCTCTAGAGTATGAAGATGTGGAGTTGAATTCCATCACTGGCAGAAAAAGGGCTAATTCGCTAAGTTCAGCTGATGCTCTAAGATTATTAGCTGCGAGCACCTTCCTCTTACACTGGACTCTGCTCTGCACCTTAAACCCTACAGTCTAGTATTCCTACTGAAAGTCTTCCAAATACGTGGAGACTATGTGGATAGATAAAGTCATTGCTCTTTACACGTTTTTCTTTAATTAACACACAGCAACCGAAAAATTGTTATCCGGACACCACTGGGATCGTACCCCAGATCTCTCGATAACTAGTGCGGTCGTCTTACGCTACGGCGGCCAACAATCCACGCCGCTATGGGTGTTTATCTGTCAGCATCTGCCTTCACAATTCCGTAGGGATGGGCTCAGCAACTGAGGCGTCTCCGCCTGGTGGGGCTTAACGGCACAAGCTATTATATTATAGCTAATAAATCCAAAGATAAACACACATAGCGCCGTAGATTGTTGGCCACCGTAGCGTAAGACGAACGCACTCGGCTAGTTATCGAGAGATTTGAGGTTCGATCCCAGCGGTGTCGAAATACAATTTTTCGTTTGTTGTGTGTTAATTAAGCACAAACATGGAAAGAGCGACGGCTTTATCTATTCACATTTTCACCACATATTTGGAAGATTTTTCACTATCACTCTCGCCCTTTCGATTTATTCATCATCATCATCATCATCATTGTCAACCATTATCAATCCATTGCTGGACGAAGGCCTCCCCAAGTTTCCTCCACAACGGTCTGTCTTGTGCCAGTCTCCTCCATGTCACTCCTGCATACTTTCGAATTTCATCCACCCATCTCCCATGTGGTCTTCTTCTGGGTCTTTTCCTGTCCCTTGGAATCCAATCTAAAATTAGCTATAATTAAATAGCTTGTGCCGTTAAACCCCACCAGATGGAGACGTCTCAGTTGCTGAGCCCATCCCTATGGATTTGGGAAGTCAGATGCTGACAGATAAACACACATAGCTCCGTGGATTTTTGGCACCGTAGCGCGAGGCGAATGCACTCGGCTAGTTATCGAGAGATCTGGGGTTCGATCCCAGCGGTTTCGAAATACAATTTTACGGTTGCTGTGAGTTAATTAAAGAAAAACCTGGAAAGAGCGATACTAGTATTCTTAATTCTCCCAAGCTTTTTTGAACAATTTCTTCCTCCTCGTCAGGATTCCAAGTTCTTTCCCAGTGTATTTGAACATTATCTTCTACTCTTCTGTTTTGTTGTGTCCCAATTTTCTTTAAAGGATCCTGTTTTCAGAACACTAAAAGCTTTTCTCATCATAGACTACATAGTACCTCCCAAGTTTCTGCTCAATGGATAACAACAGTGAGATGGATGCTGTTTCTACAAAATTCTGTTTCAAATCTTTTTGATAAAGTTTTACTCGAAAATAGACGCCACAGATAAAAGTTAATCTCACTTTCTACTTGAATTGCCCCCGAATATGTTTTTCGGAGTTTAACGACCTACGCGGTGATTCAATCGACTGGTCCCTAATTTGAGAAGACTGGTTCTAGGGAAGTGGATGAGCCAGACTCCTATGGCAAACGTACCACCTATGCCACCACAGGGACACCACTCCAGACCAGCACTAACGAACTGCCATAAGCCGCGTGTTTGGGCCTCAGATGCGTCATCCATTTTGTTTTCAGAGTTTATCAGTTAAGAAAGGATCATGGCTTTCATGGTTATTATTTTTGAAACTTTTAACAATTCTCTGTGTGTGTGTTTTCTATTTACCTGGACTTTCAGAGAGTTTTAAGATTCTAAATGTTGTTTTAATACACCCAATGACAATGAAATTTGCGCACTTAGAAGAAAACATGCTAAAACCGCGAAACTTTGCACATAGCTGGAGTGCATACGGGTATGCAAATGATCCTCGTTTGGTGCGGTTGCGCATGACCGCACACCCTGTGGGGACGCTGCAAGCATGAACCGGCAGCCTTATAAACCGGCGGGTAGTCGATGCCCCATGAATGCGAAAACCACCGGCCGACGCAAGCAAGAGTACAGATTGATAAAAATGCCGGGTAGATACTAGAGACGTCGATTTACGCAACTTACGGACTTTGAGAGAGGCCTGATCATCTGACTGAAAACAGCAGGGTGGTCGGCGCTTCGTATAGCCCGCCACGTGGATCATTCTGACCATACCGTCCGACTGTGTTCTGAGAAGTGGACATGTGACGGCACTACCACATGGCGGAGCGGCTCCGAACGGACCAGGAGGACCAGCGATACAGAGGATCGATGGATCGTGCGCCAGGCACGAACGGATCCCACGAGGACCCGGTCCACTATACAGGCAGATGTAGCGGCTCCTGTGTGCCAACGAACCATTTTCCGAAGCCTCGCGGAAGCGAATCTGTGATTCCAGCGCCCCTTACGTGTGCTGCCATTAACACCGGAATATCGCCGTCTCCGTGTGTAGTGGTGCCAGGCCAGACCGACCATAAATGCCACACACACTGGTGACGCGTGATGTTTAGCGATGAGTGCCGCTTCGTTTTAGGGACAGATGAACATCGTGTCCGGGTGTGGAGGTCCCCGGGTCAACGGCACAATATCACACTCACTATCGAGCGCCACACCTCCCCCACTGCAGGCATTATGGTCTGGGGAGCCACAGCCTACGATAGCCGATCAGCTCTAGTAGTGGTACATGGATCATTGACGGGCCAGCGGTATGTGGATGGGATGGTACGGCCCCATTTGCTCCTATTTCTAGCCGGGATTCCAGGTGCGCTATAGTAGCAGGATAATGTCCGCCCGTACACGGCTCTGGTTGCCCTGGACTGCCTACGTCATGTACAGACACTTCCATGGCCTGCCCTCTCCCCGGACATGTCCCCTATCGAGCATGTGCAGGACCAGTTGAAATGCCAGCTGCCGCCGTGATGCACTATCCGAGATTTGGAGCACACCGTCCAATAATACATGTAGGCCAGTCTGCCGCATGACAACATCAGGCGTCTGTTCGTTTCCATGCCGGACCGTATTGCAGCATGTATCACCGCACGAGGCGGTGCGACGCGCTATTGAAGATGACCGAAATGCGTGCCACAGATCCCTCTGTAATTGTCCTGCAGCTCTGTTTTTCCCATCATGTGTATCATTCATCTGTATCATTACGTCCATAAAAGTTCAGTTCAATCCGATGCTTCCTTCTTGGTGCGCAAATTTCATTGTCCGTGAGTGTATGTTTAGCACTACCTTCGAGTGAACAAATATCATCAATCTATCCCGGTATATATGGTTTAGGTGCATTTGTATTGGTTTTCTGGTGCATTTTGCCCAGTTTTAAATTAAATATGTGAGATCACTTTCGCACTCACCCCTGTGTTTGATGTTAAATGGTTTTGATCCGATTTTAGTAGACAGTCAAATGCCTCTTAACTGACTAATGCAAATTTGAATCATATTTATTAATATTTGAAGTATTCGAAATTCTCCATTTGTATTCTTTCAAACCGTTTCCTATTTATTTCTCCATATGCCGTCCTGAAATCAATAAGCAGCCGCCCCGATAGCATAGTGGTCTAAGCGCTGGCTTATGATCATTCGTCTTTGTTGGGTCCGGGTTCGAACCCCGTTGATGCATGGATGTTGTATTTGTCTTTCGGCACTGGCTCTCTCCTTCCCCGGAACCAGTGGCCCTAAATTAGGTACGGACGACTGCTTATAACCCATTGAGTTGCTCACGGTGGTCGTAAAACCCACCTAAAAAAGTCAATAAATTAATTATGGACAAGTTATTTGCATTATGGACAGGTTATATGGACTGGTTATATACATCGTCGACAGGTTATATACTTGTATTGCTATTTTTCTTTAAGATTTGTCTAAACACAAATATTGCGCAAACTGTTGATTCACTGCTTCTGAAATCTACCTGTAATTTCCAAGTATATTTTTTATCATCTTTTTGTTTTTTTGTATTGAAGGTTTAACGACCACCGTGAGCAACTCAATGGGCTATAAGCAGTCGCCCGTCCCTAATTAGCGCCACCGGTTCCAGGGAAAGGAGAGAGCCAGTGCCACAAGACAAACACAACATCAGTGCTTCAGTAGGTTGAACCCGAACCCATCTCGTAGTCATAAGCCAGCGCTTAGACCACTGCGCCCCCGGGGCGGCCATCATCTTTAATAATCATTTTCAGCACGGTGTTTGATAAAACGTTGTAGCGTTTAGGTCCTAATACACTCCACGGCCGCTGCCGTTAAATATCGTGTGGGAAACAACAACGCAACCAGTCGCATGCAAAATGCCACGCAGTTCGGAGCTCTCTGATTTCGGGAAAGGTGTTATCGTCGGGTATCACAAAAATGGCCGATTCATACGTGACATATCCAGCGAGTAGAAGTACCCAAAATCAACAGTGGCCTACGTGATTGGCAAGTGAAAGATGAGAGGTGACTGTCGGAATGTGCCCCGACCCGGCAGACCCATAAAACTGGTAGTTAGAGACCGACGGGTGCTGGCCAGAGAAATTCAGAAGAACCGCACCAAATCGATGGGCCACATCAGCGAGGAGTTTCAACAGGTATCCGGGAGTGCTCTGTCGATGAATACCATCCGTAGGGAAGCCCATCTGTTTGGTTATCATGGACGTGCTGCCGCCCACAAGCCTTTGATCACCAAGTCAAATAGCACTGCTCGGCTAACGTGGTGCAAAGAACGTCGACAGTGGACCGTTGAACAGCGGAAACAGGTTCTCTGGAGCGACGAATCAAGGTTCACCCTCTACCGTTTGGATGGCAGGGTCTGGGTTTGGCGTCTGCCTGGAGAACGCCTCCTGCCGGAATGTATTGTGCCAACTGTGAAGTTCGGCAGCGGTGGAATTATGCATTGGGGGTGTTTCTCCTGGTATGGCACGGGGCCCTTGGTCGCAATTCCTGGTAGACTTAACGCCGAGACCTACTGCACCATTTTGGATGACCATGCGCTTCCTATGTTGTGGCAGTTTTACGGGGTGGACCCATGTTACTTTCAGGATGACAATGCCACCTGTCACGCTTTGAGGTCCACCATGGCTTGGTATGGTGACAATGGGGTTAATCAAATGGACTGTTCTGCACAGAGCCCGGACCTTAACCCTATCGAGCACCTCTGGGATGAGTTGGAGCGTCGACTTAAAGGGTGCCCCCACCGTCGAAATCGGTGAAGACACTGACCTGTCTTCTCCAAGCCGAGTGGAAGAAAATACCGCTAGCCGTCGTACAACGTCTGGTTGAGAGTATGCCCCGGAGCGTCGCAGCTGTAATCGCCCCTCGTGGAGGCTCCACCAACTATTGAAGGTGAATAAACTTCGTTTTCCTTTGCTATCACAGGTGTCCAATTACTTGTTGGTAGATAGTGTAGTAGAGATACCTATTTTTTTGAATTTTTTTTTGTTCTTTCTTGAAGTTTGGTATGATTAACGGTTCTTCCATTCTGTGGGTGCTTTCTCTATCTTTCACGTTTGATCAATTAGCCCATCTGTTTTTGTGATTAGTTCGGTGTTATTATATTTGATAAGTTTACCAATAATCGCATTATTAATCCGCTCCTTGTTATTCTTGAATTACATTAAACTTTCTCCTACTTTATTTCGTTAAGTATTTTGAATTCCTTTTTCACAGGTATGAGAGGATACTTGATCAAAAGACTGCAAGCGTCCTTCATAATTTAGAAGTGCGTTAACCCTTAAAGCGGCCGATGTACAGGAACAAGATGGAGCCAAAAGTTTTCTGCTCTCCCCAAACAGAAAAGTTTACTTAGCGGCCTGGTTTTACGAAAGCTACAGCAAAACAATTCGTTTCCTCTCTCATCTCAGCAGTATCGACTATAACTCTGCCAGTTGTGATACGACCACCCTTGTGGACCTTTGTTCTCTGCTCCATGAACAAAGGCATGAGAGGTCTTATGGCACGGACATTATGCTACTGGCTAGAAACAAGCTTAAATGTCTGCTTTTTTCATTCTTAGAGTCATCGTCATTATTATAGCCATCAATCCCGTCTCTAAATGTCCACTTTGAATAAATGACCACAAGGCTGAGTGGAACAAAAAGCTTTTTCTGAGGCGCAGGTTCACTCGTTCCAGATGCGTTCTGCCCATATTTTAGACACCGAATATGTTCGTTCGCACTGATTTCAGCCCATTTTGTTAATCACGAGCTAATTCGCTCCAGGCAGTTAAAGTGTTAAAGTATCATCTGTGCATGCATTATATTGAAAAAAGTCACCGGACACCACTTCAAAAAGCAAATGAACGGATCCGTTGCGTTGTTAAGAAGCGCGGTGCAGCTACAAACGCTATAAAAACTAGCCTGCAGCTGACCCCGATCATATCGCACTGTGTGGTTGAGTGAAAATGTCGCGGCGGGAGAGAACTGACTTTGAGAAAGGAAAGATTATTGGGTGTTATATTAGTGGGTTGTTCATAAGACAAACCGAGAGGCGTTTAAACATACTGAAGTCAACTGTTTGGGATGTACTGAATAAGTGGAAGACACATGGCGTGCCTGAAGCAGCAAATTGTACCAGCAGACCAAAGAAAATCAGTGATAGAGGATGTTTGAAGCCTCAGAAGCGTCGTTACAGCTAATCGACGGAGTACTGCACAACACCTCAGTGTACAGGTGAGTAAAAATGCTGTAACCTCGGTATGTACAAGTACCATTCGCAGAGATCTTCATTCCATTGGCTACCGTGGTCGTGCGGCTGCTCACCAAGCCTTTCATCTCCACTCGGAATGCTACTCGTCGTTTAGCATGGTGGAAAGAACATTTATCGTGGACCGTACATCAATGCAAACGTGTCCTATAGACTGATGAATCCTGATGTACCATGCATCAGTCTGATGGCCGTGTGTGGGTATGGCGGCAGCCGGGAGAACGCTGTTTATCACAGTGTACTGTTCCTACGGTCAAGTTTGGAGCTGGCAGTGTACTCGTGGTGGGGGGGTGTTTCGTGGTATGGTCCCGGCCCACTGGTTATCGTGGACAAACCTGTTAACCAGCACATCTACCTCGATATTCTGGATAATTATGCCCTACCAACTCTGTGGCAATACTATGGAACCGAGCCTTGTTGGTACCCAGAGGATAATGCAACAAGCCATAAAGCAAGGACTGTTACGGCGTGGTTTGACGATAATTCCGTATCGTGTGTGGATTGGCCAGCACATAGCCCTGAGCCTAATCCCATAGAGCACCTATGGGATTAATTAGAGCACCGCATAATAAGTTTGGCACCAAGGCCTACTACTAAGCAGCAGTTAGTGGCAGCATTTTGTACTGAATGGAAGCGCATACCTATCGCTGTGTTCCAAAACTTTGTCAAAAGCATGTCTCGAAGGGTCAGTGCATGCATTAAGGCCAGAGGTGAACCAACACTGTGCTAATGTATGTCAATAAATGCTATGTTGTGTTTCTGTCCTAGGTGACTGGTGACGTTTGTCGATACAGTTTATCTACAATATTTGTATCATTTAATAAAAAATGTTATTCTTGAAAATGGTGTAAAAATGAACGCATTTTCCGGTGATGGAATTGGAAGCCACGTCTCTTCGCTCTGGAGCCAGTTATGCTCCCGACTGAACTACATCGACTTCGACTTCTCGCTGCAAATATCCGTTTTGACTCTTGCGTCACCTCAGTGGTACGTCACAGATCCATATCCCCCGTTCATCCATGATAAATGGCTGAGACGGAATCCTAGGTTTCCGAGTCAGCCGGCAAACCATGCTTGTAGGAGATCACTGTGAAGAAAGCATTCTGATAAATTACAAACTTTTTGTGGAAGAAGCATCTCTTATTTTTTCAAAGCGCAGAAGAAGGAATTCTCATTAATTCCAGACGATGTGTGGAAGGAACATATTTTAGAATCTCACGTTCAGGAGATAAATTCCTAAGTTCGGGCGCCCATGTGAAAAGAATCCGTTTTCTTGCTGACAGTGGCATTCGAAACCGCGTCTCCTGGCTCCGGATCCAATGATTCTCCCGACTTAACTACGTCGACCTCGGCTTATCGCTGCAATTTGCCGTTTAGAGTTTTGTGTCACTTCTGCGGTACGTCATAATGGGATCTCAATTTTTTTTTATTTTTGTTCGAGACGGAAGAGTTTTTTTTTTCTGAATTTCTTTTAAACTTGTGCACGTTTCCTGCTCATAGTAAATATTTCAGGACCCATGAAAGTACGCTCAAATAACACTAGTTTGTCAAACCATAGAGATATCAAAATATTCAAAACTAATTTTTTCAGTGGAAGAATGCTTCTCTTGATATTTTCGACGTTCCCTTCTCCAAAGCACATGTTTAACATCTAAGTTCGATAACCAATGAATTTATCCAGACAACACATGCAGTGTGTTTTCCCAGTTTCGTACAAGTTTCGATATACTACGTATGATCTCTCAACCAAAGGGAAAGTATTCCCTAAAGATTATACATTTTGTAATTTGTTAAATAACTAAAGCTAAGTTTGATAACTACAGAGAGATTTTTTAAGTTAATTGATCTTTAGATGTAGTTTTGAATAGCTGTTCTTTTTTCAAACATTATCACGGAATCTTAGACCTTAAAATGCCACTTTGATTTATTAAACCAACTACATAAAATATATACAACAACAAAGCCAAAAGATATCCTCTTCTCGCGAAATTTAACAAGAAAAAGGCAATGTATACCTCAGTTCGTAAAAATGTTCGCCGTGCATTTAGTTGTCGTTGTCACTTTGAGGAATTTTATGCTGTTATCTCGTATTACGCTTACACAGACTTTTCTTACAATACTTTAATTATCTTTATGACTGACCAATTAATGTGATTTTTAGATCGGTTCAAAGCAAATGCCTCCTACCTTCCAGTTACATTCCTCAATTATTTAAGCTTTAGAAACGCATCAAGCAATTTTGCACTTTTCTGAAGCACTAATGTTTTATCTCGGAAATTCAATATCTTTTTCTTTTTCTGCGTCTAAAAGGCCCACTTATTCTTTGACATTCCCCATTGTCTAAGATATAATTCATTTTGTTGCACCTGGGGCTGTCTTTGCATTAATTCGATAAAATACTAGCAATTTCATTTTTATTCCTCTATCCATCCTTAGCGCCTCTCCGGTCTTTCTAACTTTCAGGCGTTCAGAGTAAAGTGAATTACTTTGAGCTTTAGCCTCTAATTGGCAAAATTTCGTCAAAAGCAACATACGATAATTTGCATAATGCCTTACTTCTTAAGTGCTGCTAAAACTAAAACACATGTACATCATAAATGCCATGACATATTTCTGCATTTTACATCTCAAAAGCTAAAATTGCGATAATTAAAAAAAAATAAAAAAAGGCTTAACCACTTCCTTGCCGTTTACCACACACATAGCGCACTTTTTTTCGTTAAAATGTCTCAACAGTTTTTGAATGAATCGAATTTAAAAGCTGTTGTGCAAAACGCCTCGAGGCCCTTTGTTTCACAGACGGTAAAAGAACGGCTGCAAGTTTACTAAAGTTTCCCAATCTCTTAATTTATAAGCTAAGTGCAGTAATCCAGATTAACAATTATTAAGTAAAAAGAACAAGAGGGAAGCCAATGAATATCCGAATATAATGGGCACGTCTTTTAAAAAGGGACTCACATCTAGAATGGCAATCGTACTTGGCATTTTTAAACATTTTAAGACTGTGCGGTCAGTAGTTCTAAAATTCAACAAAATCGACCTTAAGGTTCCTCGCAGAATAAAGGTTGTTCATAAAAGCTGATAAATTCATGGAAAATGTTAGTTACAGCAATCGGCTAAGAAAGGAATTTAAAAACAACAAAACTATTTGGATATCATCATCATCATCATCATTGTCAACCATTATCAATCCACTGCTGGACGAAGGTCCCCCCAAGTTTCCTCCACAACGGTCTGTCTTGTGCCAGTCTCCTCCATGTCACTCCCGCATACTTTCGAATTTCATCCACCCATCTCCCATGTGGTCTTCCTCTGGGTCTTTTCCTGTCCCTTGGAATCCAATCTAAAATTTCGGCTGTCCATCGATGGTCTGTCCTTCTGGCAGTATGTCCAGCCCATTGCCATTTCAGGGATTTAACTCTGATCATGATGTCTTCCACTCTCGTCATTTTTCGGGTCCACGAGTTCCTCTTCTTATCTCTCCTGGTTATAATAAGCCTGCACCTCTCCATGCTGCTTTGAGTTGTCTGCAGCCTTTGTATGTCTCTTTTAGTTAAGGTCCACGTCTCTGCACCATACGTAAGCACTGGAAGGATGCATTGATCAAACACTTTTCTTTTAAGACATAATGGCATATTGCTCTTGAAAATTATGCTGTTTCTTCCAAAAGCTCTCCAGGCAAGTTTTGTACGCCGATTAATTTCTTCATCAATGTGACCCTCACTTGATATCTGCTGTCCAAGATAAACGTACCTGTCTGTTATCTCCAGCTTTTCTCCATCAATCGATAAATCTTTATTTCTTGTAAAAGCATTGAACATCACTTTTGTTTTCTGAAAGTTCATTTTAATCCCACTTCTTCACTCTTGTCAGCAAGTTCCTAGATCATACTCTGCAGCTCTGATGGGGTAGTTGCAAAAATGACTACATTATCAGCAAAACGAAGGTGGGTTAGATAATCTCCATTAATCTTTATCCCTTTGTTTTCCCAGTTCAGTGATTGAAAGACATTTTCCAATGTGGCATTAAAGAGCTTCGGAGATATGGTGTCACCTTGTCTCACTCCCTTTCCAATTTTTATGTGTGTTGTATTTTCAAACAGCCGAATCTTTGCACTTGCATTTTCATAGATGTTATTAATAATATTAATGTATGCATCTTCAATACCGCAGGATTTCAGAGCCATTGTAACTGCTGATGGTTTCACCGAATCGAAGGCTTTTTCATAATCGATAAAAGCCATGCACAATGGAAGTTCATATTCCCTCGCTCTTTCAATTAGTTCTCTCAGTACGTGAATATGATCTATTGTGCTGTAGCCACTCCTGAATCCAGCTTGTGCTCTCGGTTGAGCCATGTCCAGTGTTACCTTTAAGCGGTGTGAAAGAACTTTAGTGAAGATTTTATAAACCACTGAGTAGAGGCTGATAGGTCTGTAGTTCCTGAGATCCTCAATGTCACCTTTTTTATGTAGCAGGATCATTGTAGCGTTGTTCCAATCCTCAGGAATCTTCCCTTCATTAAGGCATCGAGTGAAAATTTGGGCGAGTACTGTTTCGATTTCTCCACTTGCTTTTTGTATGAGGTCTACAGTAATTCCATCTTCTCCTGGAGCTTTTTCCCGCTTCATGTTCTTGATTTCATGTGCAACGTCTGCTGGGAGGACTGGAAGAACTTTGGTACTGGTACCTTTCATGATGTCTTGAGTACATGTATCATCCCTTTCATATAATTTGGAGTAGACATCTTTCACTCTTGTCAAAATTTCGCCTCTATTTCTTGTTACAGAACCATCTTCTTTTCTCAGTGCCATAATCTGTTTTCTTCCCTTACCGAGATGTCCCTTTGCTATCTTTATGCTTTGGTTGTTTTCAATTGGTTTCCTCACTAGTTCACAGTTGAATTTCCTTACGTCTTCAGTGATACCTTTTCGTACTGTCTTGCATAGCTCTATATATTCCACTTTGGAAATCACATCTTCTTTAGTTGTCCTCATCTCTCTTCTTTTTTGCATCAACATTTTGGTTTTTCCTGATAATTTGTTCACATGCAATTTGGATATGTGATGCAGAAAAGATAAAAATGTTGCTTCCAGTGAAATACACTATCTACCAACAAGTAATTGGACACCCCTGCAATCGACGATATCTGCGGTCCTGATACACGTCACGGCCGCCGCCGTTAAATACCGTGTGGGAAACAACAACGCAACCAGTCGCATGCAAGATGCTATGCAGTTCGGAGCTCTATGATTTCGAGAAAGGTGTAATCGTTGGGTATCACAGAAATGGCCGATCCATACGTGACATATCCAGCGAGTTGAAGTACCAAAAATCAACAGTGGCCTACGTGATTGGCAAGTGGAAGATGAGAGGTGACTGTCGGAATGTGCCCCGACCCGGCAGACCCACAAAACTGGGAGTTAGAGACCGACGGGTCCTGGCCAGAGAAATTCGGAAGAACCGCACCAAATCGATGGGCCACATCCGCGAGGACTTCAACAGGCATCCGAGAGTGTTCGTTCGATGAATACCATCCGTAAGGAAGCCCATCTGCTCGGTTATCATGGACGTGCTGCCGCCCACAAGCCTTTGATCACAAAGTCAAATAGCGCTGCTCGGCTAACGTGATGCAAAGAACGTCGACAGTGGACCGTTGAACAGTGGAAACAGGTTCTCTGGAGCGACGAATCAAGGTTCACCCTGTACCATTTGGATGGCAGGGTCTGGGTTTGGCGTTTGCCTGGAGAACGCCTCCTGCCGGAATGTATTGTGCCAACTGTGAAGTTCGGCGTCGGTCAAATTATGCTATGGGGGCGTTTCTCCTGGTATGGCACGGGACCCTTGGTTGCAATTCCTGGTAGACTCAACGCCGAGACCTACTGCACCATTTTGGATAACCATGCGCTTCCTACGTTGCGGCAGTTTTATGAGGTGGACCCATGTTACTTTCAGGATAACGATGCCACCTGTCATGTTGCGAGGTACACCATGGCTCGGTATGGTGACAATCAGGTTAATCGAATTGACTGGCAGGCCCGGACCTTAACCCTATCGAGCGCCTCTGGGACGAGTTGGAGCTTCGACTTAAGGGATGCCCCCACCGTCCGAAATCGGTCAAGGAACTGACCTGTCTTCTCCAAGCCGAGTGGAAGAAAATACCGCTAGGGGTCGTACAACGCCTGGTTGAGAGTATGCCCCGGAAGGTCGCAGCTGTAATCGCCCCTCGTGGAGGCTCCACCAACTATTAAAGGTGAATGAACTTCGTTTTCCTTTGCTATCACAGGTGTCCAATTACTTGTTGGTAGATAGTGTATATCCAATGCAAGAGGAAGTTTTAAGTAGGCTGTGAGAATAGCAGAGAAATACGTCTATGCCGCCTATTTGAATGAGTTTATATCGTCAAAAGCGGATATCTGATTAAAAAATTAAAACAAAAACAGTTTTGGTCGTACTTATACAGTTTGTCAGAAATGGAAATCTGCACTCACGTCTTCTAACGGTAGAGTTGTGCATGAAGAAAAAGAACATATGTGCAAAACATTCCCCATGGTAATAAAGTTTGCCAGCGATGCAAAATGAAGTTTCCCAATAGAAACTTTCGAAGCGGCTAGATATAGTCAAGTGAAATACAAGATGCTTCCAAATGGTCTAGGGCAAACTTTGAGAATGGGTTCTAATGAGGATATAAAAACGCTGCCATGAACAATGGCCAAGAAACGTTTCCCTTTAGAGTTACAACACATTTTGAAAGTTAGAGTATGAAGCCCTAAAAAGCTATTGTATATGATTTTAACTGAAGTTTTATATTAAATAAATATTTGTATCCTTCAAGATCGTGCTAAGACGGAAGTTGTCATTTAACTTCAACTACAGCACGATATGTCTTCATTTCTAGCTAATTAGTTGTTATTTCGACTATTACATCACACTGTACGTCATCTACGAGAGGAAATATGAAAGCACAAGTATTGAAAATGGCTTCCCCGAGCAGCAATATAGGACTCACATCCATTGTCGAACACATTCGAAACGTCACTGAGTGGTTTGAATTTTTCTTTGACAACGAAGATCTCCGTTTGGGGAGAGCTTGTGTATTTGGATACAAAGCAGCGTAAACATCACACTTAAAGTGTCCTCATAAAAAGAAATCCAGTGAACTCAAATCTGGAGAGGGTACAGGCCATGCATTTAATCCACCCCAAATAATCCAATGAGCAGGAAATCTATAGAACAGACGCATTGGAGCAGGAAGGCTAAAATATCCTGCAGTTCCGTTATGCATGCATCACGTGCTATGGCACGTTGATAACGGAACGTCTGCCAGCAACGTAGGTTCCTTTCTAAGAAATGCATGTATTACTGGCAATTGAGCTTCGGTGCTTGCACCGCAGGAAGGAAATGAGATAACGGCAGATAGCAGCGAGAGAATTGGTCCGCGTAGCTCAGTTGGGAGAACGATTTATTACGTGATGAGGGAACCCGGGTTCGATGCCCGGCGTGGGCAAAAATGACGGAGAAATTTACTTTCTTATATTGGCGCCCGAACTTCAAGAATGACCTGGCCGTTAAAGTTCCCGCAATGGTGTGATGTTCTTTCCACACCGGGATACAGGAAAAATATGAGAATCCCTTCTTCAGCGCTTCGAAAAATAAATGTGCGTGGTGTTACGTTCCACACACTAAATTGACTGGGATTTCTCCAATGTACGTTCTTCAGCGGATGACTGCCTACAGCGACACATGGTGACCGTTGGGCCATGCCCCCGGCCCTCTTTCGGGGGAGGGGAGATGTGACGTGATGGCACCGCAGGACGCATATGAGATAAAGGCAGATAGGAACGGAGCATACGTCCACGTAGCTCAGTCGGGAAAGTGACTTATTCCGGAATGATGGTGCCCGCGTTCGATGCGCGGCTTGGACAAAAATGAGGGAGAAATTTATTTCGTTATATCCTCTAAAGCAGGAGTTCAGAAACGTCTCACTTGCCCTCCAAAATTGCTGTTAGAGGCAGAGAGGAACCTGTCTCTTAAAGACGCCGATGGATAGCTGAAAAAGTACCATTGGCTGGGCTTGTTATTGCAGCAAAGCCATCCTGTTTAGACGCAGAACTTCACGGCTGTCTATAAATGAAATGAATGCCTGCTGTTTCAGCCTTGAAGAATTGATTATTCATGATTAGTATCGCAAATAGCGTGTGGGTTGACAATAATAAGACGACTACTGTTTCACTTACACGGCACTTCGAAACAACTGATTAGCAGAACTAGTGCCGACTGTAAAATTACCTCACCCAGGTGTGGTGAGATTTGTCGAGCATTTGTATACATACACTGACGGAAAAAAATCCCAACACCAAGAAGGGGTTGTGTTAGATAAACGACAGTTGGTAGGCGGTGAGAGTACATTTGTAAGATGATGTCTATGCAAATTTCGCGCTCGGCGCATACGTGTGGCGCTAGTAGCGCCCTCGGAACATGCAACGCAGGTTTGCTGTAAATACGCGCTGAAACGTTCGTGAGCGTTAGTTATCGTTGAGATTCGACGTAGGGTATTGATGTTAGTCAAGAATGCCTTTAAGAAGACGAAGAAGCCATTATCAACAGCTCACGGAGTTTGAACGAGGTCGTGTAATAGGGCTACGAAAAGGTGGATTTTCTTTCCGCAATATTGCAGAACGACTTGGAAGGAATGTAGCCACTGTGCATGATTGTTGGCAGCGGTGGTCAAGGGAAGGTACTGCCTCAAGAAGACCGGGTTCCGGCCAACCACGTGGCATTACTGAGAGGAAGACCGCTATGTATGGCGTATGGCCGTGGCGCATCGTACCGCGTCTGCGGCAGCAATTCGAACTGCAGTTGCCACCACAGTGACACACCGAACTGTTACAAATCGGTTACTTGAAGGACAGCTCCGATCCAGACGCCCTGTAGCGTGCATTCCACTTACTCCAAACCACTGCCGTTTGCGACGTCAGTGGTGTCAAGCTAAAGCTCATTGGAGGACGGAGTGGAGATCTGTTGTGTTTTCTGATGAAAGCTGGTTCTGCATGGGTGCCAGTGATGGCCGTGGGTTGGTTAGAAGGAGGCCAGGTGAGCGCCTGCAACCAACCTGTCTGCGGCCGAGACACACTGGACCTACACCTGGAGTTATGGTCTGGGGACAATTTCCTGTGACAGCAGGAGCACTCTCGTGGTTATCCCACGCACCCTGACGGCACAGTTGTACGTCGGTCTGGTGATTCATCCTGTTGTGCTGCTATTCATGAACAGCATCCCAGGGGGTGTTTTCCAACAGGATAACGCTCGCCCGCATACCGCTGTTGTAACCCAACATGCTCTACAGAGTGTCGACATGTTGCCGTGGCCTGCTAGATCACCAGTTCTTTCACCAATCGAGCACGTATGGGGACATCATTGGACGACAACTCCATCGTTACCCCCAACCAGCATTAACCGTCCCTGTATTGACCGACCAAGTGCAACAGGCATGGAACTCCATCCCACAAACTGACATCCAGCACCTGTACGACACAATTCATGAACGTTTGCGTGCTTGCATTCAACATTCTGACGGTTACACCGGTTATTAATGTACCAGCATTTCACATTTAAAATGGCTCCTCTCGCGCTTACAATAAGTTGTGATCTTGAAACCTTAATCGATTAAATATGTTATCTATACAAATGTATTGCCGCCATTTCATTCCTCTACAACTATTTTTCGTGGTGTTGGGATTTTTTTTCCGTCAGTGTATATTATGCCATCAGACATGCAGTTGTCTCATATTTATATGGAAGCGTGCGTCTTGACACGCTTCCTTTCTTGCACTGTGAAAATGTGCTGTAAATCGGAAAGTAAGCTTTTCGGCTCAATCTTCATAGGAAATGTTTCATTACTGCGCGCATTATAACAAACACGTTCCTAAAGAAGGACGTGATCTTTTGGAAGCTTCCTGTGCATACGTAAGTTTCCTATGGAGAAAACTGACCATCGTTAAAACTAGAAAATGTAAAATGTAAAATAAAATGTCCTTTATAGAGAATGAGTACGATACAAAAACAATATTTCCCTTTTGTTTCTTTGAAGGAGAGATACCGTCGAAAATAGAAACACGAATTTGTTCATTCTCTAGCAAGAAACTGTGGATTACTGGGAGCAGAAAATGCACGCAAAATGAAGAAAGTTGTCAGAAGCAAAAATATGTTTTTTTTTGTTTTAATTTCGGATCGTTAGGAACGGAGATTTTTGTCACAAATAGAAAAATAAATTTACTTCCCCCAGTGGAAAATAGTGCAGAATTAGAAATAGTTGTATGTGAATATTGTGACGTATATTTTAGATTAACTTTCCTTTTTTAGTTTCTTTCCCTATGTAAATCTTGAGTTTATTCTCAGTATTCTTCACGCTTAACGAAATATCTTTTCCTTCAAACGAATACGTTTGGCAACACAATTGAGGTTGAATGCACGTGACGTATGCCTGGTATAAGATAAGAGCAAGAGATAAAAACGACGACTGATCTATTGCAAGAGAGCGATTATCGAGAGCGAGTATTGAGAGCGTTTATTACGAGCGTTGTACCGTCGAGAGATTTGTATGAGAACGTTGTATTATGAATTGATGATTTTGAAAAGAGTGGTGTGATAAATGTGTGGAGAGTGCAGTGCATTCCATCGTGAATAAAGGACATTTTCCGTAAGTTGACTTCTGTTTACATGTTTCGTCCGGCCGTTAAGATTTCTTTCATTTTTTTTTTTTTTTTTTTTTTTTTTGATTGGAGGTTTAACGACCACCGTGAGCAACTCAATGGACTATAAGCAGTCGCCCGTCCCTAATTTAGGGTCACTGGTTCCAGGGAAGGGAGAGAGCCAGTGCCGTAAGACAAACACAACATCCATGCCTCACCGGGATTCGAACCCGGACCCCGTTCGGACGAATGATCAGAGGCCATCGCTTAGACCACTGCGCCATCGGGGCGACTTCTTTCATTTAGGAACTAATTTATTAGTATGTTGATATTTTAAGTTAGCGTAAAGGTTAAGACAAGACTTTTACGCCACAATATTTATCATAGCAACAGGTATTCGTTTGCTATTTCAGTTTTTATTTTACAAGAGGAGATACTGATTCAAACAGAAATACGCGCTTAAACTCCCTAGTGGCAGAAGTGAGCACTAGAAAAAAATAGAAGAAAAATCATGAAATGTACAGCAAAACATTTTTCATGGTAGTAGGTATCTGGGGGGGAGATATAATTTTTGAAATCGGACTCTTTCTGGAAGCAAAGATATCAACGAAAAATTAATATATCTATCTAGAAGGAAAGTTTCTGCAACATTTGGAATACACTGTGAACATAAAATGTTTGTCAAAGTGAAAGGTATCCTAACAGAAAACATTTTTAATTGAACTTTTAAAAAGCAATGGCATCAAATAATTATAAAGGTAAATTTTCAGGTACGTTTACGAATCTAGTTTCAAAGTTATGCACGGGAAACACGAAAAAATATGTGCTTTATCGTTCTCACAATGGCTTTTTTAATTTTGCTAACAGATGCAGGGATGCGGTGCACACAAACGAAGTTTTTGATATGATATGAAATTCCACAAACTTTTCAAGCCAAATCATGTGCTAAAATCACACTTACTTCACTGTTGGATGAAGGTCTGCACAAGGTCCTTCCACAATCATTTGTGAGCACTTTCCTTCTAAATACACTGACGGAAAAAATATCCCAACACCACGAAAAAATAGTTGTAGAGGAATGAAATGGCGGCAATACATTTGTATAGGTAACATATTTAATCGATTAAGGTTTCAAGATCACAGCTTATTGTAAGCGCGAGAAGAGCCATTTTAAATGTGAAATGCTGGTACATTAATAACCGGTGTAACCGCCAGAATGTTGAATGCAAGAACGCAAACGCTCACGAATTGTGTCGTACAGGTGCTGGATGTCAGTTTGAGGGATGGAGTTCCATGCCTGTTGCACTTGGTCGGTCAATACAGGGACGGTTAATGCTGGTTGGGGTGACGCTTGAGTTGTCGTCTAATGATGTCCCATACGTGCTCGATTGGTGAAAGATCTGGTGATCTAGCAGGTCACGGCAACATGTCGCCACTCTGTTGAGCATGTTGGGTTACAACAGCGGTATGCGGGCGAGCGTTATCCTGTTGGAAAACACTCCTCGGAATGCTGTTCATGAATGGCAGCACAACAGGTTGAATCACCAGACCGACGTACAACTGTGCCGTCAGGGTGCGTGGGATAACCACGTGAGTGCTCCTGCTGTCATAGGAAATGGCTCCCCAGACCATAACTCCAGGTGTAGGTCCAGTGTGTCTCGGCCGCAGACAGGTTGGTTGCAGGCGCTCACCTGGCCTCCTTCTAACCAACCCACGGCCATCACTGGCACCCAGGCAGAACCGGCTTTCATCAGAAAACACAACAGATCTCCACTCCGTCCTCCAATGAGCTTTAGCTTGACACCACTGACGTCGCAAACGGCAGTGGTTTGGAGTAAGTGGAATACACGCTACAGGGCGTCTGGATCGGAGCTGTCCTTCAAGTAACCGATTTGTAACAGTTCGGTGTGTCACTGTGGTGGCAACTGCAGTTCGAATTGCTGCCGCAGACGCGGTACGATGCGCCACGGCCATACGCCGTACACAGCGGTCTTCCCTCTCAGTAATGCCACGTGGTTGGCCAGAACTCGGTCTTATTGAGGCAGTACCTTCCTCTTGACCACCGCTGCCAACAATCATGCACAGTGGCTACATTCCTGCCAAGTTGTTCTGCAATATTGCGGAAAGAAAATCCACCTTCTCGTAGCCCTATTACACGACCTCGTTCAAACTCCGTGTGCGGTTCATAATGGCTTTTTCGTCTTCTTAAAGGCATTCTTGACTAACCTCAACACACTACGTCGAATCTCAACGATAACTAACGCTCACGAACGTTACAGCGCGTATTTACAGCAAACCTGCTTTGCATGTTCCGAGGGGCGCTACTATCGCCACACGTATGCGCCGAGCGCGAAATTTGCATAGACGTCATCTTACAGATGTACTCTCACCGCCTACCAACTGTCGTTTATCTAACACAACCCCTTCTTGGTGTTGGGATTTTTTCCGTCAGTGTATTTCCAAGGATCCTATTTATTTCATGTACCCATGTGGTAGTCTTTTAAAAAACTGACAATAATTTAGTGTACAGTTATGTACATATTTCTATTGGTCCATTCTCATTTTGACGCGCATTAGGACAGTTATCAATTTATTGCCTTCGTAGCCACGAAGAATTTTGCAACAATTGTACTTTTACAAACTTTTTTGTGCTGTCCGTACCTTTTTTTGTTGGTTAGGATCCAAATCTTTGATATTGGGTTGTCCGATAAGTTCGTTCGTTTTTTTTTCCAATTACTGAAATCCTTATTTTTCATGAAAAAGTTTTCACAAATCAGTCAATAATATATTCTCCTTCATTGTCCACGATATCTTGCCAATGGTCCACTAGGTTGTCAATGCCTCGACGGTAAAAATCCTCGGGGTTTGACTCGAAAAAGTCTTCGAGCCACCGTTTCAGCTCGACGTCGTTGTTAAACAATACGCCTCAGAGATTGTTTGAGAGCGGCCGGAAAAGGTGATAATCTGAGGACGCTAGATCAGAAGAATACGGTGGTGGCGATAGACCTTCCCAGCCGAGATCTTGAATAGCAGTTTTGGTCAGATTAGCGACGTCGGGGCGCGCCTTATTGTGTTGAAGAAACACACGGTGCCCCCGGTTGGGTCGTTTAAGCTGAATTGTCTCGTTGAGTCGGTGCATTTGCTGAACGTAAAGCTATGGATTGGTCGTGGTGTTCTTTTTAAGCAATTCATAGTGGATTACCCCTTCCCAATCCCACCAAACGCAGATCATAGTATTTCGTGGATGCAGCTCGGCCTTGGTTCGAAGTGTTGCTTGCTTGTGAGGACTTAGCCGTTTTCCCTTCTGCTTCATATTGACGTAGAGATACAGTTTTTCACCGCCAGTGACGATGCGGTAAAGAAATCTGTTTGTGTCCGCTAGTAGCCTGCTGTCGATCGAGCAAACTTGCGGCGATACTGGAGCGTTAAAGGTTGTTTCTTGTGTTCAGAGAATGTGGCACCCATGCACCGAGTTTTTGGACCTTATCCATCGAGTGAAGGTGACGGGCGACGATATAATGATTGCATCCCATCTTCTGGGCCAATTCCCTAGTGTATTGACGCGGATCCTCGTGGATGAGCTCATTCAATCCATCCTCATTAAGCTGAGCAGGTCTACGGAAACGCGGAGAGTCTGTGAGGTCGAATTTCCGCCTCTTGAAGCGTGAATACCATTTCTGTGCAGTTCTGTCAGTAATAGCGCCTTCTCTGTACACAGCACAAATGTCTCGAGCTGCTTTGGAACCTTGATTGAAAGCGAAGAGAAGCAGGTGTCGAAAATTCTCATATCTGTTTATTTGGCACTCCATCTTCATATGGCTAAAAAGAGTTAAACCAAATATAATATCGAAACCGATGAACAAAAGTTGTACGGGAAGAATAGAACTACAAAAAAAAAAGCATATAACACTATTATCAAAATTTTGTTCATGTTCCTTCAAATAACATTGGAGAAAACCGAACGAACTTGTCTGACAACGCAATTAATGAGAAACGGTAGATCACACTTATTGAAAGCTTCCGTGTTGAGATACTACAACAACATATTCCTTGCTTGTTCCAAATACACTTCAATCAAGTTTTATATTTGTATTGATTCCTTCCTTGAAGCGCATGATTCTTGTTTTCCAGTGAAACCATTAAATATGAATTTTATCGTCTTTAAATTCTCTATTAGTCCAACTTATTAACTCCTTTCTGCAAGATCATGGATCATAAATTGCAGTTCTGAGAATTGTTTGCAAAAATATCGATGTATTCAGCGAAATGAAAGTAAGCTAAATTAACGCCACTGATCTTTACCCCTTTATCTTCCCAGTAAATGTCTTTCCAATTCACTAAATAAAAGTTGCCTGAAAAAAGAACCACTGAAAAGATGAAGTAAAACATATAACTCTTGAATCATAGGAATTGATCAATGTCTTTATTTTAAAGTGAAACCATGGCAAAAAACGTCGGAGAGTTTAAAAACACTGAAATGGCTCTAAAATGCAAACAGAAAATGTATGGAATTATGAAGGTGTATGTTTCTTCCAAATGGAGAATACACGAATGTGCTTTTATGAGCTGTAAGTAAAGTTCGTTAATGCAAAATTGCGGGTATATAATTTTCATGAAATGTAAGAGGGAAAATCCAATGGCTTCGCTAGCATTTTCTTACGTAACAATGTTTTGTTGAAAGTTCTCAGGGCATACGAATTTCTGAGATGCCGGATCAGCACTTTGTGCTGCTCATTCTAAATATGATGACTTTCCTGTAGGTCTACACGACAGAGACATAAAAAAAAACATTATCCAATTTGTATGGTAAAAGTACGTCGCATTAAGTGCCTTATCAACAGAGAGTTTAGTTTTAACAGCTAGTGTGGACAGCAATCAGTAAATGAACCATATTAACCTTAAATCTGAGTCGTTAGGAATTTTTATGGGGGCAACCGAACAACTGTATTTTCAAATGATACTGTGTCTTCGTCTTTGAGGTGCAACGGAAAACTCCTCCTTTTCACCCAGGTAATTTCTCAGCTGTCTCATGTTGAAAGCGAAATTTAGCCCTCAGCGGGGTTTTTGTCACCCATTGTGCTGCCACCTTATATACCTGCAGGTAGCCATATACGATACAATAAGCTGTACTAGATTTTCAGTTCGGTGTCTATGAATAAGAGCACCCACGAGAGCGATGCTATTCATAGGGAGAAAATTTATTTTCCGCGCAAATCTTTCTGTTACATTGACATTAGTCCTATCAGCTCTGGACTGTTGAAATCATCATTTTATCGTTCAACATGATCAGCATTTCAGGTGAACATTACATTGAATCACTTTATGGAGCTAAGAGAATAATAAATTATTAACTTATCTGTTCTTCTACTGTGGATACGGATAAGAAAGACGTGTCTTGAATACCGTAACAGCAAACGTAGTGTTACCATCTGCATGAAAAAACATTCAACATTCATCTTTTGTTTGTATATTCCAAAATGCACACAAAAGTGCTTCACGTTCTACATAAAAATTAGTTAAAGAGAAGTTATGAATCTTGTAACAAGATTTCATGAAAACTGGTAACTTAATATAATTATCTGTACTTCGAAAGCATATTCTCCGCATAAATATCCAAGACTTAATTACACTAATAACGATATTAACCGCTTCAAATTCAATGACACTCTTTACGGAGAACGGTTAAATGAACACTCGTTGCGCCTCAGTCACTTCACAAATTAATGCATTTAATCTTCTTAAGCATGATCAATTTACTTCTGGATGAAGACCTGCTCCAAAAGTTTCCATCCTGATCTTTCCTAGTCTCTTGTCATCCGCTGCAGTCCTTCGGCCACTACTGTTTCACCACTCCACCGTTTTCCCGGTCTTCCTCTTCGTCATTTGGGAATTTGTAGTAAACATACGGTTAAAATGTTAAAATATTTGTCGATATCCCGCCGTTGTATCGGAAAAGACGGCCAGCCTATCTCCATATTGAATTTCGCATATAGGGGCTAATTCATCGGTCGACACTAAAATTGCCGCAAGAAGAAAGAAAGAGCCAAATGAACACAAAATCACCAGTGACATATGAAAGAGATAACGCATGATTGAATTTCCTAGGTAGTACATTAGCTCAACACGCTGCAAAACGGTATCACTTGATAACAGTCAATACGTTGTATGATAGCTAGATGTTTTGCGAGTTGGAGCCAATGGAACACTCTGTGCAGGTTTTCTGGCATACAATCAGAAATGGTTCAAGCGTTTTGACGCGATATTTTGGCACCCGTGCTTGATTCCAGCTGATTTGCTAACTTGCCAGCAGTTATTCGATGAAATCTGTTAGCCGTTACTACAAGATAACGACCTAGTGATGGTCGACCACTACTGAACCTTCTGGTAAATTGACAAAGTCATCGCTCTTTCCACGTATGTATTTAACTAACACAGAGCAACCGAAAAATTGTTATTAGGACACCACTTGGATCTAACCCCACCAGATCTCTCGATAACTAGCCGAGTGCGTTCATCTTACGCTACGGTGGCCAACAATCCACGGCTCTATGTGTGTTTGTCTGTCAGCATCTGACTTCACAAATCCGTAGCGATGGGCTCAGCAACTGAGACATCCCCATCTGGTGAGGCTTAACGGCAAAAGCTATTTAATTAACGGCAAAAGCTATTTAATTAGAGCTAATAAATCCAATGGGCGAGAGAAATGGTGAAAATTTTCCAAATTCGTGGAGACAATGTAAATAAACAATTTGATCGCTCTTTCCACGTTTGTGTTTAATTTACACACAGCAACCTACAAACTGTTATTCGGACCCCCTTGGGATCGAACCCTAGATATCTCGATAACTAGCCGAGTGCGTTCGTCTTACGCTACGGCGGCCAACAATCCACGGCGCTATGTGTGTTTATCTATCAGCATCTGACTTTACAAATCCGTAAGGATGGGCTCAGCAACGGCGATGTATCCATCTGGTGGGGTTCAACGGTACAAGCTATTTAATTAGAGCTAATAAATCCAATGGGCGAGAGAAATGGTGAAAATTTTCCAAATACGTGGAGACGATGTCAATTGACAAAGTCATCGCTCTTTCCATGTTTGTCTTTAATGGTAGATAAAGACAAACGTGGAAAGGTAGATAAAGACAAACACGGATGTGGACCGATTTTCTAAACATGGAATACCTTCTGGTAGCTGGAAATGGTAGATAAAGACAAACAAGAATCTGAATCAACTTTCTGAACATGGAATACCTTCTGGTAGCTATTTCTTGTTCAGAAAATCGTTTCCAGATCCTTGATACCACTCTCTGGGCAATTCCAACCTCCTTACTTTCTTCTCTCGTTGATTGCCCTTCTTCCAGTTTACCAACAATTCGCCCTTCTTCCAGTTTACCAACAATTCGTCCTTCTTCCATTTACCAACATTTCGCCCACGGGTAAAATCATCCAGTTCAGTTCTTTTAGATGAACTACAAGTCGCCATAACAACAAAAAATAAATAAATAAATAAATAAATAAATAAATAAAGGCACATCCACAATTCAACACCTACAAGGCAGACGTTTTCTTTTCACTCCCGTTTCAGCTTTTATTGCCGATCGGCAGTGCACAGGTGTCACGTGATTCCTGACAATTTGCATATGACCAAACACTCTCACATACCTTGCTTGCTCTTACGGGGTTCGATGACACTAGAATGTTTTTACCGTTCACAAACTGTTGCGAGTCCATAATTTAGCCTTTTGTCGTTTATCCTTAATTTTTGGACATGAGTGTAAATAGAAATAGACATATAAAATTAAAAGAAAAAATAGAGCATATACGTCACAGCCTGTCCAGATTAAATTCTGAACAGTAGCGGCGAATGACTGTTGTTGGGTATATCCTTCTATTGTAGATCACAATTGCTGCTCGGACAATGGAAATGATGTAAGTTTATCGAATTGTGACGTTATATACCAACCTTGATTCAGAGCAATTAATTAATTTTAACACAGTACGATGTATCGTCGCTACAAGCGAAGGTATTAGGCATTAATCACCCATTTCAAAGGACATACTTCAATCTTATAATAAGTGGATAATAAGGGACTTACGAAACAGTAGAAGAGAAGGACGTATAATGTTTATTTATAGCAAAACAGCAGAAGGCAGCATAAATATAAGCAACAGACCCAGTAATTATATCGAACAATCCTAAGGCGGGAGAAAAATTCTTTTAGGACTTTCATTAAAAACAAGAGATGCTGATTACTAGGTAGTGGATGTCTTCAAAAAAAAAAAAAAAGAAAAAAGGTAAGTCTCTTCTTATCAGAGACCCAAAATTTTCCCGTATACCGTTTCCATTTCATTGAACATGCTGTTAATGATATATAAATCTACAGAATAACTTGGTGCTGAGTAATATCTAAATAATCAATCCTTGTATTGTGTTTGTTCCTAGTGAATGTTTCTTGTTTCTTTATTTTTCTTATGAGCGTATAAAAGAGATGAAGAATTCTCAGACCAAGATCGTATAGGACCAAAACATAAATTAAATGGCATTGCAGTATCTGAAGAAAAATAATGTGCTACCATGAACGCTTGTTTCTAATATTCTTTGTTGCCTTGCACAAATATGTATAATACACTGAGTGGCCACTTTATTAAGACCACTTGACTGTTCTAAGCAAATGAGCTATGGCTGCACGCTGTAGCCGCCAGAGGAAGAGGCTAGTATAAAAAGGGAAAGTTTAGTGCTTGCGACAGTAGTAGCAGTGATTTTTGGGTGACGACATGGGTATAAAATGCGATTTGACGGACTTTCAACGTGGGATGATTGTATGAGCTCGGAGCCATGGAGAGAGTATCACCGAAACCGCCGCATTCGTGAAATGTTCCAGAGCAGCTGTTTCTAAAGTGTTTAAAGACTGGACTGTCAGCCAAAAAACTGGGTCTCTACTTGGGTGACGAGATGGGTAAAAAATGCGATTTGACGGACTTTCAACGTGGGATGATTGTAGGAGCTCGGAGCCATGGAGCGAGTATCACCGAAACCGTCGCATTCGTGAAATGTTCCAGAGCAGATGTTGTTAAAGTGTTTAAAGAATGGACTGTCAGCCAAAAAAATGGGTCTCTACGTGCAACGTGTGATCGTCATCGACTAGTGACTGCTCTGGCGGAACGGAGAGTGTCCAGACTGGTAACAGACAACAGAAGGACAACAGTGCAGCAAATTACAGACCATCTTAATCAAGGATCCCCTCAAATGATCTCTGCGCTCACTGTTCGCCGTACACTACATCGGATGGGATATGACAGCCGAAGGCCTGCTCGAACACCTTTGCTGTCTGCAGTTAACAAGAGAAGACGTCTCCAGTTCGCACAGGAGCACAAGGATTGGACAGTCGATAATTGGAAACAAATTATGTGGTCCGATGAATCACGTTTTCAGTTGTACCATGCCGAAGGCCGAGTGAGAATTTGGCGGAAACAGCACGAAAGCATTGACCCCAAATGCATTGCTACAACCCTTCAAGCTGGTGGAGGCAACGTTATGGTTTGGGGAATGTTTTCCTGGCATGATTTGGGCCCTTTAATTAGTGTTGATCAACGTCTGACTGGCACATCATATCTAAGCATCGTTGCGGACCAAGTGCTTCCTGTCATGTGGATGGTTTATCCCAATGGCGGTGGCTACTTTCAACAAGATAATGCGTCCTGCCATAGTACTCGTATCGTACAGGATGGGTTTCAGGAACATGCCGGTGAGTTTACTTTGCTTAGGTGTCCCCCATAATCCACATTGAGAATTTTCGGGATGAAGTTGAACGAGTCATCAGACAGCTGGATCCACAACCGTGCTACCTCACACTCCTGGAAAGTGCTATTCATCAAGCATGGTCTCAGATTCCACAAACCACCTATCGACATCTCGTGGAGTCCATGCCACGAAGAATCGACGCAGTGTTAAAGGTAAAAGGTGGCCCAACGAAGTACTGAGGGTGTGGTCATAATAAAGTGGCTACGCAGTGTATAACGGTGTGGAAATTCGCTGATCTCTCTGAAATGACCTCTGCAAAACTAATGTAAGCAAACATACTCACGTTGCTATACTTATGAGACAGAGGGCGTTATAACCTGATGAAAAGTTTTTAATACAGGTTTTGGTAATGGAGGAGAATAATGGAACTGGTCTAGAATTGCTTGAACCACTGTTACGAAACAACTGTGACGTTAATTATAGTTAGTTAAATGCCTCAAACTCTCATGTTCATTCCATTACCTTACCCAGTATATACCAATGAGTCATTTCATTATGACCACCCCCAATCTTGAGAAATCAGCGCGCCGGGAGACAGAACTGTGACGCAAGAGAAGTTCACAAAGCAGTATATATACAACTCGAGGACAGTCTTTCGATTAGAAGAGTGTTTCCAGTCAGAATCGGTAAACGTGCCGATTTATCGGAGTCTGATAAAGAACAAATTGTGAAGGCACAGTGCCTCGGTACTACGATCTCGGAAACGGCGCTGCGTGTGTATTGTTAACGTGCCGCTGTAGTGAGCACGCATCAAAAGTGGTGCACAGATGGCCATACGACGAACCGCCGTCCAGCCGTGTGTCGTCAGCAGATCATTGATGCCAGAGGGGGAGCCGAGATTGTCGCGCATTGTTCACAGCGACCGCACGGACCACAGTGCGACAAATCACCCACAGCTACAACAGTGGTGATCGGGGCAATGTGTCACAGCATCACAGCTTTCTAAGCCCATGGGCCTGCGTTGTCGAAAACCCCAGCTGGGTCCCCATGCTCACTGCACGTTATCCCAAACAGCGCACGATATGGGCCGAAGATCATCGAGCTTGAATCGTGCATGATTGGAATAAAGTGACCTGGTCTGACGAATCAAGATTTTTGATGCATCACGTAGGCGTCCGAAAGCAGATACACCGATTACCAACGGAGACTATGGCACCTGGATGCACTGTTGGCCGGAAACAAGCCGGCGACGGCGGTATTATGTTGTGGGCGATGTTTCTTGGGACATTTTATCCCAATAGCACAATCCCTGACAGATGTGAAATAGCTGAACATCGTTGCAGACCCAGTTCACCCATTCATGGCAACTGTGTTCCCTGCTGGTGATGATCATTACCAACAAGATAATGCGCCATGCCACACTGCATAATCCTCAAGGAGTGGTTCGGGGAACATGCTGGTGACTTTCTGTTGATGCCCTCGCCTCCAAATTCACCTGACTTGAGCCCAATCGAACATTTGTGGTTCGACTTGGAAAAGCGGGTTCGCGCTAAATCTCCACCAGCTCGAAATGTAAATGAACTGGAGGACTTGCTGTTGACATTATGGTACCAGATACTCCAGGATACCTATCGCAACCTCATCGAATCTATGCTTCACCGTGTGGCTGCTGTTTTGCGGGCTAAAAGGGCTCATACAGATTATTAGATAGGTGGTCATAATGTAATGGTTCATCGGTGTAATAAACAGCATATTTACCTTACATAGTCATTTCAGTTATTATACGCTGTGTTAACAACTCCTTTCAGGAAATCTTGTATCACCTACTGGTTCCAAGGAAAGTAAGTAGCCAGAGATGAAACACAAAAGCGTTTTTCGTCCAGACTAGGGGCCCACCATGGATGTCTATTAGTCTGACGATTTTGCTTCTGACCACTCTGCCAACGAGCCAGTTAACTGGGCTTTCTCAAGATTCTTATGAATGTCTTGCGCGCTCATATTGTAGTGTATAAAAGTCAAAAGCGTAGCGGAGTGCGCTTAAGGCCTTCGAGTACACAGATGTATACTGCAAGTTCGTATCACTTCAAAGTTACGTGAGGTCGCTTTTACAGGGATATACGCAGTTGGAGTAGCAGGTTACAAGCTACGGAAGAGACCGTAAGGGCGCAGCACGTAACCCAGTGCCAGTTCGGACGCGATATCTAAAGTCCGCTCATCAGAACACTAAGCTACTGGACCGTAGAATCCTTTCCAGCGCGTGTTTTCGACAATAAAAGAGAAAGAAAGAAAAACGTGCATATAGCACCGCTTTGTCCGTCCAACTCTCTCTCGTCCCAGGAGTAGTACGATATATCGGCATCTATAAGTCAGATTGGAAAAATTCTTTTCACATCATGAAGTGCCCCCTGGTGGCCAAATTGCATGAGACGCTGGTTCCTCACCATTTATTCGAACTCAGCTATGGTTCGAGTCCCAGATGAGGCATGGATAGTGTGCTTGTGTGATGGGGCTGTCTATGTCTGGTTTCTGAAACCAGTGTCCCTAAATTAAGGACAGGTGACTACTTACACTGAAGAGCAATTGAATTAGAGATACTTGTCTAGTAACCTGTAGCACCACCTTTTGCCCTGATGACGGCGGCGATTCGTCTCGGCATGGACTCGACAACACACCGGAAGCATTGGGAAGCCATACGGATCCAAGACCCCTGTACAAACTCCCACAGTTCACGAGGATTTGATGGTGGGGGTCAGAGCCTAGAACATATCTCTCGATGGCATCCCAGATGTGCTCGACGGGATTGAGGTCAGGTGACCTAGCTGGCCAAGGAAGCGAGGTCACGTCGGTGGAGTGTTCATCCAACCATTCGGATACAATTCCGGAGGATTGGCATGGTGCATTGTCTTGTTGCATGATGAGGTCCCCAGTGGATGTCGAAGTCGCACAAACGGGAGCAAATGGTCGTCCAGGATATCCCGGTAACGTTGACCTGTGAGGGACGATGTCACACGTACCAAAGGTCCCATTTCAGTCCACGTAAACAATCCCCAGACGAGAATGCCACCCCCACCAGCTTGAAGAGTACCCTGCTGGCAAGAAGGATCCATCGCTTCATGTGCTTTACGCCGTACTCGTATCCTGCCATCCGCATGAACCAACGTGAATCTCGACTCATCAGTCCAGGCAACATTTTGCCACATGTTTAGGGTCCAGTGGCGATGTACACGCTTCCATGCAAATCTTTGCACCCTGTGATGTGCAGTCAGCACCGGTACCCTCGTGGGACGATGTCTTCAGTACCCCATAGCGAGGAGATGGTTCTGGATGGTGTGGCTGCTTACACATTTTTGGGCACCAGCGTTAAATTGCCGAGTGATTTCTTGCACTTTGGCCCGTCTATCCGCTGTTACAATGCGAGCTAGCCGACGATGACATCGCTCATCCGCACGCTGTTGTCCACGGCAGTTGGCCCTTGCAGGTATGGTTTTACCGGATTCGATGTACTCACGGTGCACACGTGACACATTGGCTCGTGAAAATCCCAGTGCCTTCACGACTTCCGATATGGAGTGACCCATCGTCGGGCCCCGACAATTTGCCCACGATCAAATGCGCTTAGATCCTTCGTCTTAACCATACTGCGTCCGACTATCACTGATTCCCGTCGCATCACTCCTTATATTGTCGGATCGCTGCATACGTCATGTCGTTTCCGTTTGCAGGGTCACCCACAGCTCCACATTTGCATAACGCCAGCTGTCTCTAATTCAATTGCTTTTCAGTGTATATCACTTTAAGTTGTTAATCGTGGTGGTCAAACCCGGATACACAGAAACAAAGTACCTATAAATACGATGATCTGTGCAATTCTGAAATTACGTAATGCGCAGTTCTCTCGATAAGTAGCGTAAAAATATTTTTAAGTTTCGTATAATATCTTCGCTTCTAAAGGTTGAAGTGGAAAAAAAAATTGCATTCGATAAACCAAGCTATGCGCTAAACTTGCCGTTCATGTTTTGAGAAGAACAACGCACAGTTTCATAGTTATGTCTATTCTGTTGTCGCTTTTAGGGGTTTAACGACCATATCGTAAGCATCTAAAGCTATAAGCAGTCGCCAGTACCTAAACTGGGCCACCTGATTCCAAGAAAAGGGAAGAACCAGAGCCGTGAGAAAAGGCATACCATCAATGACCCCAAAGTTGAGCTCCTCGATGTTCGGAATTCTGACCACGCAGCCACCGATGTCACAAATATACGCTGAAAATACGATTTCTTATGCACACCGCACCCATCCAAATACTTGCCTCTACCCTGCCACAATAATGGGGTCAACCATAATCTCCCGTGGGCTATAAGTTGGTCATATTCCTATCTGCTGTACAGCGTACTTGCGACTGTGATGACGGGAAAACACTGCAGCGTGAGAGAGTTCGATCGTGGGTAGACAGTCGGTGCGAGGAAGAAGGGGTGTCCACCTCCGCGACTTGCAGAATATCTGGAATTTTGGTCGTACGCGAGTAGCAGCCGGAGAAGAAAGATGTGGACGTAAACGATCGGTTATGTTCGGGGTGAGCATCGCCTTCCTTGCATTGTGGCGTAGGAAAGAAGGACCACAGTGCAGAGAGTAACGTAGGATTTTAAAGAATTAGCACCTATGAAGGTTTGCGTAAATACCATTCGACAGAAGATGGCACGACTAGGCAATGAGAGCCAATGCCCACATTTAATACCCTTGTTAACAGTATTTTACCTGGCTATGAGGTTGCAATGAGAAAAAACAACATTGCCACTGGGTCGTGGGAGACTGAAAACGGGTAGTATGGATCGGCGAAGTGAGGTTCCAAACTGCAACACGCAGAACGGATGGTGCGTGCGCAGCGTAGACTACCACATAAAGCCATGGATCCCAAATGTCACTTCGGTGTGTTACAAGCAAGGGGAGGTGATATAATGTTCTAGAGCGTGTTTATATGGGCCGCCTAGGGGCTCCGTGTATCTATTAGGGGTATGCAAAAGTTTCCGCTGCCCCCGCTAGCAAGCGCTGTAGGGGTCTAACCGGCCGGCGACCCGTGCTGTGAGTTCGTACATGAAGCCAAGCATGGCGGTCGATAAAGTTCTTTTGCGGCACTGTTTGTTATTCATGCTTAATTTACGGAAAAGTGCGAGTGAAGCATACGGTTCAAAATGACAGCCGTATGGCGAAACGGTTATGGGTGAGCAGACGTGTCGAGAATATTTTGCCCTGTTTAAGAAAGGTGATCGAAGCTTGGAAGACAAGCCGCGTGCAGGTAGATCGCAGAAACTCGCAGACGAGGAGCTGGAATCGCTGCTGCAAGAGGATGCCACACAATCGACTACACAACTGGCGAAACGTCTGAAAGTGGTTTAATCGACGTTAGTACGGCGTCTACAGGCCTTGGGGAAGATCCAGAAGATTGGTAAGTGGCTTCCGCATACTTTAGCGGAGTGTAATATTGCTAAACGATTGGGCATCTGCATGTCGTTGCTGAAGAGGTTTCAAGGGAAGAATTTCTTGTGGAAGGTTTTCACCGGGGATCAAAAATTGGGTCTATTGCGCCAACCCCGTACGCAAGCGATCCTGGGTCGACCCAGGCCAGCCATCAACATCCACTGCAAAGCAGGATATCCACGGGAAAAGGGTGCTGTTATGTGTGTGGTGGGATATGCATGGAGTGCTGTACTTCGAACTGTTGAAACCGGGTGAAACAATCACTGCACAACGTTATAGCGATTAGTTGATGAAACTGAATGCCGGAATCGAGCAAAAACGTCCATGGACAGGTAAAGGACGCCGTCCAGTCATCCTGTTACACGATAATGCCAGACCACATGTCGGTGCTACCACGAAATCAACCCTTGAACATTTACACTGGGAGGTTTTATCGCACCTGCCTTACTCCCCGGACATTGCACCCTCAGTTTTTCATCTGTTTCGCTCTATGCAACATGCCCTAGCCCAACACCGGTTCACCACAGTTTCAGATGTGGAAAATTTCGTCACTGCGTTCTTCAGCTCAAAACCCAAGTCCTTCTATCACAGGGGTATTCATTTATTGCCTGAAAAATGGCAAAAGGTCATTGATGCTAACTGCCAATACTTCGTTGAATAAATGTGTACTGGATTCCTGACTGTTCCTTTCTCCTTAAAATGGCGGAAACGTTTGCATACTCCTAATAGTATGACGTATCTACTATGACCCCCATCACCGTACAAAGCTACGCTGACCTACTAGCCGACAACGAACACCGGTTCATGGTTATACATTTCTCCTAGCAAGATGCCTTCTTTAAACAAGACAAGGCCTATGTAATGGCTGGACGTTTTCCAAAGGACCAGTTTGAAGAGGATTCCAGTGATTTCGCAACTCTCGGATGTCTCTCTCAGTCTCCGCATTTGAACTCAACTGGGCATCTGTGGGACGTAGTGAAGCCACGAGTTTGAGCCCAAAATACACGACCGGAAACCGGGAATCACGAGCAGCTATATCACTCGAATGGGCCGGAAGACCACCCATGGCACGACGTTTTCACCTGAAGGCATTTTGCGATTTTTACAAAATTATGTTTGCACATAACTCTCGTTGTGAAAAACATTTCATGATTTTTTTAACCGCTTTCTTGACAAAATAAAAGTCTTCCCCGCAAGAGGGTGAATTTCTATTCCCGGTTCAGCGATGTTCTCAAATTCTGGATTGTTGGATTCGAAAAAATATTTCAGCGTCTCCTAGCTTTACCATGATCAACACAATGAATATACCGTGGGATTATTAAGGTGTGTCATTTTCTCGCTTGGGGGCGACACTTTACATATCTGCAGTTATACAAATTAGATTTGGAAAATTCTTCCTGCTTACGATTTCAACAGCCGTGTTTTTCATTCTTCATATATTTTCCAAATTCTTTGAAGCACAACTTTTCCTTTAGATGGCATAAATTTTGAATTTTTTTCCGACGACGCCACAGATTTTACATTTTGTGACTGGAAAGAAAAAGATTATTTTTGCATTGGCTGATACTCACGCCGATCAATATCTTCCCATATGCTTCTGATTTTATGCATGCCCTATTTCCCAAGAAAGACAGATATATAGACACAGAGAGCGAGAGAGAGAGAGAGAGAGAGAGAGAGAGAGAGAGAGAGAGAGAGAGAGAGAGAGAGAGAGAGAGAGAGTGAGAAAATGCAAATATACACTGTAGTAGCACATTATTAGGAATACATACGTAATAAGGTATTCGGCCGCCTTTGGCATACAAAACAGCTTCGATTCGATGTGGCATGGAACCAAAGAGGTGCTGATATCGTTCTACAGGTATTTTCAGCTAAGCAGATGTGATGGCGTCTGTCACTTGCCAAATTTTCGCAGGAGCAGAATCCCTGTTACAAATGGTTCTCTCAATCTCCTACAGGTGTTCAACTGGGTTACGATTCGGGACGACTGTGGGGATAGTTTAGCACTTTGAAGTCACCGCCGTGCTGCTGGAATCTTTGTGTGACAATCCAAGCTTTGTGGCATGGCGCATTATCTTTCTACATCAGAAAACACTTGCACATACTCGTACGTAATTCTGATAGCATCCAAATACCGTACCAAAGGTATTAAGGAACCCAGTGACGTTCCATAAAAACAGACCTCAGATCATTACACCGCATCCACCAGCTTGTACAGCTAATGCTAGGCAGTTAAGAATCGTCGATTTGTGCTGCTGACGTCACAATCTGGAACATCTATCTGCGTGTATTAATTAAAAACGTAATTCACTGGTCTAGGCGGCATATACCCAGCCGTCAACGGTCCAATTTTGGAGCTCCCGTGTCCACCGCAGACGAATTTGTTTGTTTTTAGCAGTGATGGGTGGTGTACGAAGAGGACGTCTGCTGTTACAGCGCAGTGTAAGGCAAAGATTTCTAGTTGATGATATCCTCTGTGCCGCCCCGGTGGCGCAGTGGTCTAAGGCGCTGGCCTCTGACCATTCGTCCGTAAGGGGACCGGGTTCGAATCCCGGTCAGGCATGGATGTTGTGTTTGTCTTACGGCACTGGCTCTCTCCCTTCCCTGGAACCAGTGACCCTAAATTAGGGACGGGCGACTGCTTATAGCCCATTGAGTTGCTCACGGTGGTCGTTAAACCTCCAATCAAAAAAAAAAGACGCTATAGAGATATCGTCTGTTGTTTCGTACAGTTCTCTTCAGCCGCCGTTGCCCACAAACACGATCAGTCGTTTCCGCCCATAAGAAGACTGAGTGCTTGTTTTGTTATTAGTGCACCACTCATTGTACAGCCTCGATACCGTTGCTCTTGCATTGCCGAGAAAGTTTGACGTTTCTGACATGCATCTGCCAGCTAGCGCCAACAATTATGCCTCTTTTAAAGTTGCTTAAATCACGACTCTTTGCAATACTGCTGCTAACAACATTTCGTGCACTTCTGGATTCTCTGTAGTGAGCTGTGAATAAAGCCATCTCAACGTCATAGTTGAGTACGTAAGTGAGGATGGCAGGTGTCTCGTTGTTACTGGGTGTTCTTAGTAATTTAATATTTCAGTTTACACCGAAGTGCCCGAAAAACTGGTACAGAAGAGCGTATGTAAAATACATGGCGACGTCACCTATGTGCGTACTCCGTTGCGTCCGCCAGTGCGTATATAAAGCGATAGACATCCGTGCCAGCTGTCAGAGCTGTTTTCGGCATGAGAATGACAAGTAATAACGACTTAAGTGATTTTCAACGCGGTTTCATAGATGGCGCTCGTGAGATGTGCCATAGTATTTCGGAGGTAGAAACGAAGTTCGGATTTTTACGGACGACCATTGCAAGGGTGAACCGTGACTACAAGAATTTCGGACAAACCTCCAACCTACGATACCAGTGTGGCCGTAAAAAAACATTGGATGAACGTGACCGTCGTCGGCTGTCAAGAATCGTTTCACGCGACGCTCTCGCAGGTAACAACGGAGTTCAACGCTGGAGCCTCAACAAGCATCAACGTCCGGACTGTGCAACGTACCCGGCATGATATAGGCTTTGGGAGTCGAAGCCCAACTCGAGTCTCCTTGCGCAATGCGCCTCGCTTGGGCACGGCAATACCGCCACTGGACACTTGATAACTGGAAACAAGTAGCCTGGTCTGACGAGTCGCGTTTCCAACTGTATCGGGCAGATGGGAGGATTCGTGTGTGGCGCAAACCCCATGAAGCCATGGATCCCGCCTGTCAACAGTACCGGCTGGGGTGGGGGTTCGTAATGGTATGGGGTGTGTTTAGCTGGACTTCACTGGGACCCCTTGTACGTCTGCAAACGTCTGTGACCGGCCAAAGCTATGTGCGTATCCTTTCTGACGAGGTACACCCGTTTATGTCCTGCATTCATGCTGATGGGTTGGGCCTGTTCCAACAGGAAAATACAAGTGTCGGGGCACCACATAATGGTTAGAGGAGCATTCATCTGAGTTTGCGGTGTTGCCATTCCCACCCGATTCCCCAGATCTGAACGTGATAGAACACATTTGGGATGCCGTGCAACGCGCTATCGAACACAGGAATACGAGACCTCGGAATACACCCGAATTGTGGAACGCTCTGCAGGAAGTATGGTGTGCATTGCCTACATCATATTTACAGAAGCTAGTGGAGTCCATGCCCCGTCGTATTTCTGCAGTCCTGCGCTACCATGGTGAACCTACCAAGTATTAGACTGGTGTACCAGTTTTTCTAGCACTTCAGGGTATATTCCTTTTTGTACTATACACTGAAAGACAAATTATTAAGTACACCCACCTAATAGCGTGTGGCACCACTTTTTGCACGCAGGACAGCATCGAAACTTCGTGGTACGGACAAATTAGGTTCCGAAACACAAACTCAGGTATCGCTGACCAACAATCTAAGAGTGCTTGGCATAGAGCAGGAAGAGATGTAGGTGGGGATGGTTGACCACGAACAGCTCGTTCCAATATGTCCCATACATTCTCTGTGGGGTTGATGCCCGGTAAGAGAGGGGCCCATGCGATTGTGGTAAGCCCACTGCTATGCTCATGCAGCCAGTCGGTCGCTAGACGGGACAGATGGGGTAGGGTGTTGTCCTGTTGAAAGATCGGAACTTGATTCGGACAGAGACACGTAATGAAAGGGTAAAGATGGTCGGCCAGGAGTTGCACATTGCTGGAACCAGTGACGGAATACTCAAGAGGTACCAAGGTACCGAGGCCGGACCACGTGAAAGCTGCCCAAACAGTTACACCACCTCCACCGGCCTGTAGTACCCCAACTTGGCATGCGGAGTCCGTAGCTTCGTGCGGTTTACACCACACATGCTGCCATCTATCGGCGCGATACAGAGGGAAACAGGATTTGTCAGACCATATGACGCGTTTCCCATCATCCATGCTCCAGTTTCGATGGGCCTTTGCAAACTGCAGCCGAATTATGCGATGCTGTTTCGTTAACATCGGGACACGATGTGGTCGTCGACTTCCCTTGCCGAGTTGTGCCATGTGTCGACGGATTGTCTTTGAGCATAGGCTCGTGGTCGTCGACTGCCCTTGCCGAGTTGTGCCATGTGTCGACGGATTGTCTTTGAGCATAGGCTTGTGGATGCTCTTCTATTAAATTGCGACGTGATTTGCTGCAAACAAGTCTTCTGACTCGTCTGTGCGATACAGGCTAATCGTCGGCACTCCCGATCATCCAATGCACTTTTACGGCCACATTTCATCCGACAGTTAGCGGTTTTGCCGGATTTCATGTACTTCTGGTACACACTTGCTACGGTTTATCGCGTAATTCCTAACAGTTCAGCCTTTGCGCTGATTGAACACCCGGCCTTTCTGGGTCCTACGACTTGCCCTCGATCAAACTCACTTGAGTCTCGTCTTCGACCCTAACGGAATGATATTCCTCTTCATGCCGACCCACTCTATTACAGCACCAACGGGTTTTCCTGTACACCGCGAATTGCTGCTGTCCTGCTGCTTTGCGTATTTTCACTGGGGTGTACGCAATAATTTTTTCTTTCAGTGTACATCAGTGTTCAGGTTTTAAAGTACCTCTTGTAGTCGATTTCTGTTAAAACAACCAAGATTCTTCATAAATTTCCAGAGATTTTTTAATTCGAAGTTTCGACACTAGGAACGTAAAATCGAATATTTTATGTAATCGTACTGACTGTAAAGTTAGAAAGAAAATGGGTATATTGAAGTTGGCAGCTCCGGACGTCGAATGCGTAGAGCCCTGGATTTCACATTGGTCGTCATAACTGGATGCGGGCCAGTGTTACCCTGAGGCACAGGTGGTGTGCCTGCACTATGGAGCTGGCTATTACCCTTCCTGGAACCAACGACACCAAAGTAGAAACGGATGACAGGTCATAGCCCTTAGTGTTGTATGACGTAGAAGTCTTTTCGTACTTCTACGTTATTTTAAAAACATAATCATAAGATGAAATAGTTCCTTAATTAAATCTTAACGGCCAGACAAAACATGTAAACAACAGAAGTCAAACTTACGGAAAAGATGCTTTATTCAAGATGTAGCAAACATATCGTAACACAGCATAGCGTATTGCACTAAACTCTCCACACACCACACAGCTCTTAACACAACGCTCAACTTGCAACACTTCTCGGCGTTGGCCTCTGATCATTCATCCGTAAGGGGTCCGGGTTCGAATCCCGGTCAGGCATGGATGTTGTGTTTGTCTTACGGCACTGGCTCTCTCCCTTCCCTGGAACCAGTGACCCTAAATTAGGGACGGGCGACTGCTTATAGCCCATTGAGTTGCTCACGGTGGTCGTTAAACCTCCAACCAAAAAAAAAAAAAAAAAAAAAAAAACACTTCTCCAAGCAACGCTCTCTTTTACAACGCTCGCCAAGCAACAGTTTAGTCGTCGTTTTTATCTCTCGTTCTTATCTTATATCAGGCATATTTCAGGTTCATTCAACCTCAATTATGTTGCCAACAGTTTTCGTTTGTGGGAAAAGATATCACGTTAAGAGTGAAATATAACTGAGAATAAACTTAAGATTTACATAGGGAAAGAAACTAAAAAGGAAAGTTTATTTAGAATATACGTCACAGTTGCTCATGGGGATAGTTAATCTCCTTAAGAAATAAAGTGAAAAGACTGAAGTTGGTGTAGTGTGCTTGAGATCTTTGTGAAGAGAAATGCTCCTTGCTTCCGAGAATGCAGTGCCATCTTCCTCGTTTTGAAAGATGTCATTGATGTACTACTTTAAACAAAAATGAAGACAATTGACTCTTTCTTCAAAGTATTACACCTTTGCAATCTTTTTCAATGTGAGCCATTTGGATTCACATTAATCACATGCATAATTAACAAACACTTATATAATGTTGCCACAACCTTTTAGTAAAACATGAACAAGCTTTCTTGGTGGCACACTTATTTTTATTTTTAAAAAGGACTTCGGTGAATAAAAATGTTTTGTATTTACTGTGTACCTATAGTGATGTATGTACAATGCATACGACCTCTGCCTGGGTAAGTTCAAGTATACTGACTCCTTTCTTTAGAAAGAGGAAACTTTTGGTAACAGGTAAGTACTTCTGTTGTGTTTTTTGTTTCATGTTTAATATTGAAGTTAAAAATCCTGAACTAATTGAAATTTACCATACTTCTAGTTGATATTAAAATTTTCAAATAACTTGCATGTGGAATTTCTAAAGATTTATGCTGAAGTTTTTTCGAATATCAAGATGATGTATAGTAAAAGTTTTGTAAGAACTGTAGTTAAGTAGCATAAAGGTTAAGCTAGTGATTTATGTTCACCAAAATATAAACTAATTTAAATAAAATCGAACAAAATAATTAAGTGCGAAAAGGAAGGTGCAATATGTCATGTAATTACCTTCAGAAGTCTCAATACATGTAGTGAATGTTTAACATGCCACTGGTATTCTCAGGCGAAATTATGTCTTTAAAGAATCATGCAGCGAACAATTAAACTTATTTATTCGGGAGACTGTGAGGATTATATTGTATTCCAGATGCCTACACAATTCTTTTGAGAATACAACTAAAGAGATCGTCTTGGTGTAGTTCACATTAGATCGGACGTTCCAAAATTGTACCTTATTGTCAAGGTTTATACTACGATAAATGATTTAGTCTAAAATGCCCTCATTTTTAAATCAAACTTTTCGGGCATGTAGAAAAATCGCATTCAGTTGAAATACAATTCGCATAGTTTTAATCATTATAATAATAATAATAATAATTATAATACATTTATTTTATCTGTTACGTTTAGGATTTATGAATCAATATTTCGTATTATAGAGAACAGCAAGGGAGAATCAGGGAAAAAACCTCAGAGAGTCCTGACGAAAGTCCTGATTTCCCAAATATAGGGGCAATCAAGCACAGGTTCACCAAACACAGCAGTAATGTTAAGTGTTAGTTATATTATAAATATTTAATTTTTAATTTTTTTTTATTTACCTTAGTTAACAAGTATTTTGTTTTTATTTTTGAATAAGTTTAGGTTATTTATTATAGTCAACTCGACGTGCATTCCAAAATTCAGGACAAATATAATTTAAACTCTGTTTAATCATGAGAGGTTTTAGATATATGGGTCTTAATAATGATCGTTTCATAGTTATAAGTATGAAAATTCAATTCAATGATATCTGTGTATAAATTTTGTTTTATTAAAAAAAAACACTATTCACTTATTCCATGGCTGCCATAGTAATGATGTTAATTTTCGAGAATCCATATTCTTATCTCGTATTAAGGGTGAGGGAAAAACGCTAGATGTCAACTTTTAAAGTTATATCATGTTAACAACAGACATTCTGCTCCTAGAGTCGGCAGTCCTCTACCCGTGCACGCAGCCGCATCGTAGTTTAATGCAGCCCGAATCAGAAGTTTTGTTAAACAAGTGCGAAAGAGGGAAATTGTGTTATTTCCCTTGCTGTGGCATTGCATTTAGAAGAAACATATATATTATATTTATTTATGCGTTAGAGGTTTTGCAGAAGGAAATTCTTAGAACTTAAGATTTCCAGGAATACTCGAAAAATGCACGGTTCCTTGAGAACCTCTGTAATGCTGTTCATCAATTGAAGTTACTGACATGCACGATAATTATAGACGTAATGCTGTTCATCAATTGAAGTTGCTGACATGCACGATAATTATAGACGTAATGCTGTTCATCAATTGAAGTTGCTGACATGCACGATAATTATAGAAGTAATGCTGTTCATCAATTGAAGTTGCTGGCATGCACGATAATTATAGAAGTAATGCTGTTCATCAATTGAAGTTACTGACATGCACGATGAAATTAGAAGTGCTGTTCATCAATTGAAGTTACTGACATGCACGATAATTAGAGACGTAATGCTGTTCATCAATTGAAGTTACTGACATGCACGATAATTATAGAAGTAATGCTGTTCATCAATTGATGTTGCAGACATGCACGATAATTATAGAAGTAATGCTGTTCATCAATTGAAGTTACTGACATGCACGATGAAATTAGAAGTGCTGTTCATCAATTGAAGTTACTGACATGCACGATAATTATAGACGTAATGCTGTTCATCAATTGAAGTTACTGACATGCACGATAATTATAGAAGTAATGCTGTTCATCAATTGAAGTTGCTGACATGCACGATAATTATAGAAGTAATGCTGTTCATCAATTGAAGTTACTGACATGCACGATGAAATTAGAAGTGCTGTTCATCAATTGAAGTTACTGACATGCACGATAATTATAGACGTAATGCTGTTCATCAATTGAAGTTACTGACATGCACGATAAAATTAGAAGTGCTGTTCATCAATTGAAGTTACTGACATGTACGATAATGATATACTGAAATGTTTTCCACGTACTCTGACGCATATTTAAAAGTTTGCCCCAGATTACAAATATACCAATACAACAGGTCTTACACCAGAAAGACCGACTGTTTTAGGAAACAGTTACTCGTACATCTGGGAGTGATTCCTTCAAAGTGTAACGTCTTGCTCCGTTATTTACCTATACCTATAACCAATCTGCTGAATTTCAGCTGTAGAACGCATAACAAAATCACAGTGTAATGTCAAGATATTTAATTTGTTGAAATCATCAGCATCATTAATAATTTACATTCCACTGCTGGATGTAGTCTGCCCAAGTACACTGATGTTCAAAATTAAGAGAATTTGCACATTTTGTCGAATTTCTGAAAAACTAATGGACACATTTTAATGAAATTTGGTATGGATACACCGCTATATAAGAGAAAAAATTATACCATACAACAGTCATGGTACGCACTCATGATCATCAGTAAGGCTCATCACCGCAGGAATGCTCAAAATCCACGTTGGAAGTTCGAACATAAAATGACTCTAATATGGGGTATGGTCCCCTCTCACAGCCATGCAGCTCTCACAGCGCAACGTCATACTGGAAACGAGGCAGTTGATGAGTCCCTATGGCAGTTGGTCCCACTCCTGCAACAACGCAGTTTTCAGCTCCTGGATGGTTCTCGGAGGGGGATAGCGAGCTGCAATTGCCCTCCCAAGAGCGTCCCAGACATGGTCGATAGGGTTTAGGTCTGGCGATCTGGCTGGCCAATCCATCCGGCGAATATCCTCACTTTCAAGATAATCGTTGACCAGGTGAGCCCTATGTGCACGAGCGTTCCCGCCCATATAAAAGAACCGAGGACCAACTGCGCCCCTGAAAAGTCGAACATATGACTGTAAGGTCTCCTCCCTATACCTCTCAGCAAACAGGGAGCCTCTGTCAAACACATGGAGAGGTGTGCGACCATCCAACATGATGCCTACCCAAACCATGACACCTCCGCTGCCATAGCGGTCCCTTTCTCGGATGTTGGAGGAAAGGTATCGGGTCCCAGGTTCTCTCCAGATGAAGGTACGTCGAGAATCAGTGTCCAGGCTAAATCGCGACTCATCTGTGAAGAGAGCGTCACCCCACTGAAGTCTGGTCCAAGGCTGATGTTGTCCGTACCATGATAAACGCGCTCTCTTGTGTATGCTGAAGTGAGCAAGACGCAAACAGCGGGTCTTCTGGCAAAAATTCCCTCTCTCATGAAGCCTTCGGGAAACAGTAACCCTTGAAACTCGGGATCCAGTGGCTGCATGCAGCTCACAACATAGCTGTGCAGCTGTAGCAGTCCTGTGGTGCCTCGCTGAAAGTACCAAATAACGATCTTCATTGGCCGTCGTGGCTCTTGGATGACCTTGCCCAGGCCTTCTCGATATGGATCCGGTATCCTTAAACTTTTTCCACAAATTGCAGACGACACTGGGCGTTACATTAAGCTGTGTAGCAACCTGCACTTGCGATTGCCCTGCCTCCAATCTACCGACGATTCTCCACCTCATTCCGTCATCAATACGTTCGTGGCAACTCATTTTACCTGATTGCTTATGAAATTGAACCAACTCCTGCAAGAAACACAACGAATGTTGCCCAGGAGTACGAGCGAACTAATCGCGGAAAAAGCCACGTGTGCTTTTCATGCCCTCCGCTGTCACAGCTCCGCCCACACGCACGTGTACGCTTATGTATTCGACACTGCAAATTTGTATTCTTATTCGGCGGCAGAATTTGTACCTTTGGTTCCGTACTTTTTGTAAAAATCTACAAAATGTGCAAATTCTCTTAATTTTGAACACCATCTTGCAGGTCTCTTCCACGTCACCCAGCATGCTTTCGGTTTTCAGCCACCTATCCTCCACGTGTTCTTCTTTTGCGAATTTTCCTGTTCCGTGGCAAACAGTCTAATATTTCAATTGTTGAAAGGTGGTCATTTCTTCTAGCAACATGTCCAGCACATCGTCACTTGAGGGCCTTTACGCTGATCATGATACCATCCATCCTTGTGATTTTCCTAATCCATTCGTTCTTCTTATCTGTCTTAGTTACGGCAAGCATGCAAATCTCGTTGCTTCTTTCAGTTGTACGCAGCTGCGTATGTCTTTTCTACGCTTTCCAAGCGTAGGTTGAAGAAGCGTATATGCTCCAGCTTTGTCTGTCTGTGTTTCTATCTGCCTATCCTCACGATAATTCGTGTAAAAATGTTTCGAATTCGAAGAAATTTTAGTATGTGGTAAGGGACAACCTGGGGACGAACTGTTGAAAATGGGCAATATGGGGTCAAAGGTCAGGACATAGGAGCGGGATTCATTCCATCGCCCTTATGCGTCATAACTTACGCAAAAATGCTTCGATTGCGACAAAACTTTATCTTGTGATTCCGGAGGTATACTGAACCGGGTTTGTTGAATATCAGCGAAATGGGGTCAAAGGTCAGGGCACAATAGCGAGATTTCTTCCACAGCCATTATTATTCTCATAACTTGACTAAAAATGCTTCCATTGCGACAAAACGTTAGTATGTTGTTCCGAATATATACTGAACCGGGTTTGCTGAATATCAGCGAAATAGGGTCAAAGGTCAGGGCACAATAGCGAGATTTATTCCACAGCCATTATTATTCTCATAACTTGACTAAAAATGCTTCCATTGCGACAAAACGTTAGTATGTTGTTCCGGATATATACTGAACCTGTTCTGTTGAATATCATCGAAATAGGGTCAAAGGAACGAGATTTATTCTACAGCCATTATCCTCATAACTTGAGTAAAAATGCTTCTACTGCGACAAAGGTTTAGTACGTTGTTCTGGAGGTGTACTGAACGAATCAATGGTCAGGGTAGGGAGGAGGGTTTGACTGCGCGCAATTTCTGGTATGTTGGAAAGCGTATCATAATCAATGCATTGCATGATATTACTAACTTGTTTAGTTAAGGATCATGTCTCTAATTCATAAGTAAGGACTCATCCTTGATTTCCTTTTTCCATCTTTTTTGGAAGTAGGCTAGTGTCGGGTATGGCGTTTGGTAAGAAGAGGTAACTAAATGTAACACAACTTAAATAGGAACAGACAAAAGAAATTGAGAGTTAAACTAGGGAATATACAAGTACGTCACAAGCCTCCAAACGAATTCCTAGTACCATAATTTTCAGACAGTCTTAGCTCTAGGTAGAAATATGCCAAAACTGATAAAATAGGTAATGGGATTGAATCGGTAAAACCTCAGGTATTTCACAAAAAGAAGTGGGAGGTCATTCCTTCAGCACTATAATCATTTAGTCGACCGTTGCAAGTAATATCCCCACTGAAAGCCTCTTTTAAATTATTTAATTTTAGAGATGCCAACAGCTGGGTGACACGCATTTTTCGCAAAATGTTCTCCTATTATTCAATCTTTTCCTTTTTAACCTTGCATTAAATTTTGAAAATAAGAAAAAGATGAGTGGGACGTTTGTGAACATATACACTGAGAGCTCCCTGAATCACGATCACCACTATACAAAATGCGTCACACTCGATACTGGCGTAACGAGGAGGAGAGCGCGGCCTATTGGCTAAAGGGGTGTATATATGAGGTTGTTAATTCAGTTGAGAGCGAAGTTACGGACATGTGGGGTGAACTAAAATATCGGAATTTACGAACGGTCACAATAGTATGCGCACAAACCTATCGTGCACCCTTTTTCAGAAACGGCAGCACTTGTAGCTTCTTTAAGGGCTTCTGTATACGAAATGTAGCAGGAACGGTACCAGAATGGCGCAAAAAAAATAACCAGCGACATAACCCTGAAGGGCGGCAAAAGGTGAGTCTAGAGGTTAACGATGGGTGCGTCGCCTTGTACAGGGCAATCGGCGCATCACCGTTTCGCAGTTGGCGGTCAAATGCAATATGGGTCAACCAAAAACAATATCTCACACGAAGGCGCGTCTCACGCTGGCAAGGGTGGGCTGCTAGAACAGACGCCCTGTACGCTACCTTCTCCTAACAACAAGTCACCACCGTAAATGACTTTCCCGGTGACGACAGCATGCGAATTGGACGACCCAATTGAAAGCCTCTTTGCTTGTCCGATAAATCACGATATGGACACTCTCTGACAGAGAAAATGCTAAACCATGAACGAATGCTACAAAACAGTCGAAATTGCACCCACAGATAGCCAAGTAGGTCCTGAACAAATGCTTTTATTGTCACATACAGACTAGGCTCCAGTGGCCGAACATAGAGGATGATCAATAAGGAGTGTGGCACCATTTTGGGTTATACGGCGTTGAATCCGACGTGGCATCAATGCAATGAGAGTCCAATTAGAGTCCAGGGGTATCGTGGACCATGTGATGTTGATCCGAATCCACAGTTCATCTTTTTTGCGGGAGTGGGAGGATACTCAACCGACGTCCAATCGTGCCCCACAGATGCTCGACGGTCGAGAGGCCCGGGGATCGTGCTGGCCGCGAAAGTACCCACACACCGTGGAAAGCATTCAGGCTCATCCAAGCGATATGCGGCCGGGCGTTATCCTGTTGAAAAGCGGCGTTTGGGATGCCCTGCAGAAACAGTAGTGACACGGGCCGCAGCACCTCTTCAACATAGCGGCGTGCTGTCAATGTGCCCGCAATGCGTAGCAGCGGTGAGTAGCTGTTGGCGCTGATAGCACCCCACACCATGATTCCACGTTGCCGGACCGTGTGGCCATCCACAATGGCAGAAGAATCCGCCCGTTATCCACGTCACCTCCAGACTCTCACACGGCGATCATCCGTGGTGAGGCAGAACCGCGATTCGTCGCTGAACACCACACTGTGCCATTCGGCACCTCACGCAGCTCTGGAGCAACACCACACCAAGCGGTGACGACGATGGGTCGCCGTTAAGGGTAGCCTTCGCAACGGACGGCTTGACAACAAACCAGACGCAGCGGATCGGCACGACACTGTCCTCGTCTATATCAGAGCATTCGAGCCTCCCCGTTCACTCCGCAGAATGTCGCCCGTTGTGGCCTGGGTCAGCTACGGCATGACGACGTATGCAATGATCGGTGCGCTCGGACGTCCGTCTCCGTGCTCCGGTTTCCCTACAACATTGTACAGATCCTTCCTGGGATCACTGTCTCCAAATGCGACCGACGGTTGTGGCATCACGTTGCGTTTTTCCCGCAATACGACGCAAGGACCATCCAGCGGTACGAAGGCCTACGATGATACCTCTCGTGAACTCAACCGTTTGACCAAAACGCGTACGATGGCATCTTAACGGCATTGGCACCCCTTGTTCGTTTTCCAGACACGGTTACAGCAGAACCACTCTCTTCTCGCGGCCGTGACGACGTCTCGAATGATGGCCTCACGGGCTGGTTGTCCGCTTATATACCGCGCGCCGTTCGTGTGATTGCCCTGCAAATGCAATCATTTGCATAACTTGTACGTGTGCACCCACCCTGCAATTTGCATGGTCCTGCGTTTACGTCTTCGTGGTGGGGCATTTCTCTGTCAGGCAGTGTATTTCATTCTGCTGATGGTCGAGTCGCATCAGTAGTATGATGTTATGGATTACTCATGTGTGGTGTTGAGTATCCAGGCCAGTGGTGGCAGTTTTATGATATGGGGCATAATTTGCTTGCATGAACTAGGTTACCCCTTGCGTGTGGACCAACGTATGGGCGCCGGCTACTACAAGGTAATGCTCGCGTACCATGCACACCCCAAAATGTCTTACCTGTACTTAGAGGCGGAAGGGCTCTTCCAGGACGATAATATCCCATTTCATCGGGCAGCCTTGGGCAGGGGTGGTACGGCCAACATAGCATTGATATGATGCATCTCGAATGGTCTCCAAACTCGCCTCATCTCAACCCAATTGAACATTTCTGGAATGTTGTGTAATGCCGGGTGAGGCCGTTGGACACACACCCCGCTGCATACCGGAACTGTGGACCACAAGACAAACAGTTTGGTTGCAGATCCATACAGAACTGTACAGACACCTTGTAGAGCAAAGTTGAGCAGAGTGGCGGGCGTTCTTCACGCGAAAGGAGGGCCTGCGAAGTGTTAGGTAGTATATAGGCTATATATATATTGTATATATACACACCGAGTGGCCACTTTATTTTGACGACTTGACAGTTTTAAGCAAATGAGCTATGGCTGCACGTTGTTGCCGTCAGAGGGCGAGGCTAGTATAAAAAGGGAAAGCTTAGTGCTTGCGACAGTAGTAGATGTGATTTTTGGGTGACGAGACGGGTAAAAAATGCGATTTGACGGACTTTCAACGTGGGATGATTGTAGGAGCTCGGAGCCATGGAGCAAGTATCACCTAAACAGCCGCATTCGTGAAATGTTCCAGAGCAGCTGTTTCTAAAGTGTTTAAAGACTGGACTGTCAGCCAAAAAACTGGGTATCCACGTGCAACGTGTGGTCGTCACCGACTAGTGACTGCTCGGGCGGAACGGAGAGTGTCCAGACTGGTAACAGACAACAGAAGGGCAACAGTGCAGCAAACTACAGACCATCTTAATCAAGGATCCCCTCAAATGATCTCTGCACGCACTGTCCGTCGTACACTGCATCAGATGGGATATGGCAGCCGAAGGCCTGCTCGAACACCTTTGCTGTCTGCAGTTAACAAGAGAAAAGGTCTCCAATTAGCACAGGAGCACAAGGATTGGACAGTCGATAATTGGAAACAAATTATGTGGTCCGATGAATCACGTTTTCAGTTGCACCATGCTGATGGCCGAGTGAGAATTTGGCGGAAACAGCACGAAAGCATGGACCACAAATGCATTGCTACAACCCTTCAAGCTGGTGGAGGCAACGTTATGGTTTAAGGAATGGTTTCCCGGCATGCGTTGGGCCCTTTAATTCGTGTTGATCAACGTCTGACTGGCACATCATATCTAAGCATCGTTGCAGACTAAGTGCATCCTGTCATGTGGATGGTTTATCCTAAAGGCGATGGCTACTTTCAACAAGATAACGCGTCCTGGCAAAGTGCTCGTATTGTACAGGATTGGTTTCAGGAACACTGTGTGTTTACTTTACTTTGGTGGCCCCCACAATCTCCAGATCTCAATGCCATTGAGACTTTGTGGGATGAAGTTGAACGAACCATCAGACAGCTGGATCCACAACCTTGCAATCTCACATTCCTGGAAAGTGCTATTCATCAAGCATGGTCTCAGATTCCACAAACCACCTATCAACATCTCGTGGAGTCCATGCCACGAAGTATCGACGCAGTATTAAAGGTAAAAGGTGGCCCAGTACTGATGGGGTGGTCATAGTAAAGTGGCCACTCAGTGTATATATATACAATCATCATTATTGTCATTAACCATGCCCAATTCACTGCTAAATGAAAGTTTACCCAAGTCTCCTCCAGAATTCCCTATCTTGCTCAATTCTCTGCAATTCAGTGTATAATTATTTGGTAATGGTTCTAAATTTGCTCCGCTGCTTTAACATTTAGGTATAATAAAGCCAAGCTACGTCAGGAAGTTTTTTTGTAAGTTTTGACTTTTTATGTATTTCACTAGTCAGAAACAAGCGGTTTGCTCAAGATTTCACAGGTTTTAATTTTTGCGTTTGAGCATCTAAAACTAGTAACAAACGCTTTATTGAATGTTTAAAAATTGATTTGTCTTTGCAGTTAGGCATTGAAATCAGAAAGAAGCCGCTTCCCTTTAAGTGGCTGGAACGAATCAACTCGGGGCTAGCAAAATGGGCTAGAATCAGCTCCAACGACTATGCTCACTGTCTAAGAAGGGGGCTGAGTACCAGTGGAACGAGTGAGCCTGCGCATTTGTTCTTCAAAGGAGGTCTTTATTATCCAAAGTTATCATTTCGTTGCTTTCTCCTTAGTTTTGTTATTCAAAGTGGTCACTTAGGGAGATGATTGACACTACTCCTTTCTGACTAATTACCTATTAAAATGGCTATAATACTGCCGAAAAGCCTAAGAAAGGAGAGAAAAGAGGTTTGAGTCACTTGTTCCAACCCAGTGGCCATGATGTCCATGTCAGGAGAACTAGGACTTCCCCATTATGTCTTTGGTCATTGCGCAGAGAATAAAGGACTAGAAGGCAGTAGTTATTTCAGTGACAGTTTACAGTCAGTACCACTGAGAAAAGAGGCAGAAAGGAATGGTTTTGCGTAGCTTTCGTAAACTCTCACCGCTCTGTAAACAATTTCCGGAGCGCAGAAAACATTGAGCACTATTTAGTCCAGATATATTGGCAACTTAAAGGGTTAATGTGCGAGGATTTCCTTTATGTTTAGACCTCAGAAGACAAAACCAAGCGGTTCTTTTTCAAATTCCTTTTTTTCTTAGATTTAAGCACCAAAAGTTAGAAACGAGAGGTATTTGTACGTTTAATGTCTCATAGTTCTTTTCTTCTTTGCATTTACGCATTAGGATTGGGAAAAAAGCAGTAAGTTTCTTTCTGAATCCTAAACGCGATTTTGTTTTACATTTGGACTTCAGAAACACACGGTTTCTTTAAGATTTCTCATGTATTTTCCATATTTAGCCATCAGAAATCGGATAGAAATGGTTTGTTAAAGGCGTCTCGTGGTTTATACGTTAAGGCACCACAAGTTAGAAACAAGCGGTTGGTTTGAGAATTTAATTTTTGTACTTACATTTCAAAAGACAAAAAGAAACAGTTTGTTTTAGATTACATAGTTCTTTTTTCACATTTAGAGATCAGAAACAAACTGTTTAAAATTTTATAGCTTTTATTTTATGCTTTGGTTTCATAAGTTAGAAACAAGAGATTTGCTTATGATTTTTATAATTTTCTTTTGCATTTGGGCGTCAGGAGTGAGAAACTACCGGTTTTTAAATATTTTTTTTAAAATCTTAAACCAACCACTAGTAGATATAGATGGAAATTCTTTGAACGTTTTGAAGGTGGAAACAGTTTCGTATTTTTAGAAAGAACTTTAGAATTGATGCCCTGCTTTTAGTGAATTTAACAATAATTTAAACTGAAAATTTTCAATTTTAATATAAAGACAGGCATTGCGTAAGAATTTGTAGTTCCGTTTTTCAAACTGCTGCTCCTGATCAATACAGGCTTTGGCTAGAGAAATTGGATCGAGTAACTGAAATGTTTTGTTATATTCAATACATCAGCGCAGCATTTTGCACTTTTGAATCACAGGAGATCTCGCCTAGAGGCAAAAGAAATATCGAGAGGAAGATAGGGAGAGTGGAAAATGCTGAGAGCGGAAACCAGTTGTCCACACTCCGATGCTACGATCGATTTTGATTCTGTTCGAGTATGCTGAATCTGGAACTTAACAGCTAAGTTAAAGAAAGATGATGTAAGAAGAGCGAATTTATGGAACAAAATGTTAGAGATCTTGAAGTGCCAAATTTTAACAAAATTCTTCTACTGAGACGACATTTCTTTAGTCTTATGCTAAAACAAAAAAGATGCAGTAAAACATCTTCTATCTTTGCAAATAATTTGAGATGTTTAGAAAACGACTAACTTGTATTTCGCAGTTCTCCAATAATTATAAATGTCTAGTTATCGATTCATCAAAGTACATTATAGTAGAAACAAATTACTGTCGTAGAATGACTATTTTTAATCGTTTTATGGAAATGCCATATTGTTGAAGTGTAAAAGTACCAAACTACTATCGCTGTACCATTGAAACAGACCCGAAATAGACTACAGTCTCTTGAAAACGACATTTTCTTTTTTTCTTTGAAGTACACTTTAGTAGAATTATTGGTTTGTACACTAATGCTCAAAATTAAGAGAATTTGCACATTTTGTCGAATTTCTGAAAAACTAATAGACACATTTTAACGAAATTTGGTGTGGATACACAGTTATATAAGAGAAAAAATTATACCATACAACAGTCATGGTGCGCACTCATGATCGTCAGTAAGGCTCATCAGCGCAGGAACGTCCAAAATCCACGTTGCAAGATCGAACATAAAATGATTCTAATATGGGGTATGGTCCCCTCCCACAGCCATACAGCTCTCACAGCGTAACGTCATACTGGAAACGAGGCAGTTGATGAGTCCCTGAGGCAGTCGGTCCCACTCCTGCAGCAACGCAGTTTTCAGCTCCTGGATGGTTCTCGGAGGGCGATGGCGAGCTGCAATTGCCCTCCCAAGAGCGGCCCCGACATGTTCGATAGGGTTTAGGTCTGGCGATCTGGCTGGCCAATCCATCCGGCGAATATCCTCACTTTCAAGATAATCGTCGACCAGGTGAGCAGTATGTGGACGAGAGTTGTCGTCCATAAAAAGGAACCGAGGGCCAACAGCCCCCTGAAAAGTCGAACATAGGGCTGCAATATCTCATCCCTATACCTCTCAGCAGTCAGAGAGCCTCTGTCAAACACATGGAGAGGTGTGCGGCCGTCCAACAAGATGCCTGTCCAGACCATGACACCTCCGCTGTCATAGCGGTCCCTTTGTTGGATGTTGGATGAAAGGTATCGGGTGCCAGGTTCTCTCCAGATGAAGGTACGTTGAGAATCAGTGTCCAGACTGAATCGCGACTCGTCTGTGAAGAGCACGTTACTCCACTGAAGTCTGGTCAAAGGCTGATGTTGTCTGCACCGTGCTAAACGCGCTCTCTTGTGTGCTGAAGTGAGCAGGACGTAAACAGCGGGTCTTATGGCAAAAAGCCCTCTCTCATGAAGTCTTCAGGAAACAGTAACCCTTGAAACTCGGGATCCAGTGGCTGCATGCGGCTCACAACATAGCTGTGCAGCTGTAGCAGTCCTGTGGCGCCTCGTTGAAAGTGCCAAATAACGATCTTCATTGGCCGTCGTGGCCGTTGGACGACCTTGCCCAGGCCTTCTCGATATAAATCCGGTGTCCTTAAATTGTTTCCACAAATTGCAGACGACACTGGGCGTTACATTGAGCTCTGTAGCAACCTGCACTTGCGATTGCCCTGCCTCCAATCTACCGACGATTCTCCACCTCATTCCGTCATACGTCCGTGGCAACTCATTTTACCTGATTGCTTATGAAATTGAACCAACTCCTGCAAGAAACACAACGAATTCCGCCGAGGAGTACGAGCGAACTAATCGCGGAAAAAGCTACATGTGGTTTTCATGCCCTTCACTGTGACAGCTCTGCCCACACGCACGTGTACGCTTACGTATTCGACACTATTGCATTCTCATTCGGCGGCATAATTTATCCCTTTGGTTTCGTACTTTTTGTGAAAATCGACAAAATGTGCAAATTCTCTTAATTTTGAACACCATCGTATTATCTGATTAAAATGCATTGCACTAAAGGTGAGCTGGTGTCGCTGTACCGAAATGCTACAGCAGAAGAAACTACTTACTGTTGTGGAATTGTAATTTTTACATCATTATAGAGTATCTTAACCTAAAATGAATAACGGTTGTATAGCTTTTCTTTCACTATTGCTGTGTCGGAACAGTGTACTGCACAGGGAGTTCAATACAGACCCATGCATTTATTTTTTGTTGCAGACTCTAACGTAGCAGTTTACTTTAGTTTCAAATTAAGATGATCAGCACTGAGATGGAGTTGACGTACAGTCGTAAAATTCACAGGACGCAAAGATCTTGAGATGGCAGTATAAACGGTAAAGAAATGAAATCTTAGAAAGGTAGTATACCTGCCTTTATTAGAATTATTCACTACTGAGTTGGTTCTCCTGGGAAAGCTATACAAGCCAAAAGACGAAGAGGGATGCAGCCAATGAGATCATCAATTGTGCGCTGGGTTATTGCTATACAAACTGCGCCAAATGGTCCATGCAGTTGATTCAGGTCCGCAGCCGGATGGAGCAGGCGGACTTGGCAATCCATAAGGTTCCATACATGTTCGACGAGCAAGTCCAGAGGGTTTGACTGCCGCAACGAAACATTCACGCCTTGGAGACTGCCACTTTTTTAACACGAGCAGTATCCGGACGAGTGTTGTCCGGCCGCAGGACCGCTCCTGGAGTGGCGGAAAGAAAAAATCGTTTGACGGGATTCATGATGATATCGACGTAGCATATCGTCGTCACAGTGTTATGAATATGGGCAAAAGATGCCTTATTGTTTTATTAGATTCCACCCAACACAAATGTAACACGTCCAGTAATTGTTTCGCAGTCAATTGTAAATGCGTCATCATGTCGTTGAGAGCAACAGTTCCATACGAATGTCCGATCATATGGCATGCCGAAGTAGAACCAGAATTCCCCCACGAATAGAACGCTCTTCCATTTCACAGTCCATTGTCGTCCCCCTCAGCACAATTTCCGAAGAGGGGCCCTGATGTGTTTCAGAAACGGGACGGGCTACGGTCTTACCCGTAGTCACACGTCATACAGACTTCTTCGATCCGAGTTTTTGAATACTATAATGTACACGTTTGTCCCCGCCGGGCATCGAAACTGGGTCTCCTCACTCCGGAGTAAGTCGCTCTCCCAACAGAGCTACGTGGACATGTGCTCTAACTGCAATCTTCCTTTATCTCATGTGCATCCTGCGGTGCAGGTACGTCGCATCTCCCCTCCCACGCAAAAGAGGGCCGGGTGCATGTCCCACGGGTCAGCCGGGACCACGTGTCGCTGTAGGCAGACATCCCTTTAAGAACGTACATTTGAGAAATCCCAGACAATTTGGTGTGTGGAACGTAACATCACACCGATTTATTTTTTCGAAGCACTGAAGAAGGGATTCTCATTTTTCCTATCTCGCGTTGTGGAAAGAACATCACACCATTGCGAGAAACCTATCAGCTAGGTCATCCTTGAAGTTCGGGCGCCAATGTGAAAACACAGTTTTGTCCACGCTGGGCATCGAGCCCTGGTCCCCGCACTCCGGAGTAAGTCGCTCTCCCAACTGAGCTACGCGGAAATGTGCTCTCACTGCTTTCTGGCTTTATCTCATGTGAATCCTGCGGTGCAGACACGTCACAATACGTCTGTACCCGTAGCTGATCGCAGATTGCGCTGTAGCTGCTAGAGGTATTACCTGGTACAGCAGGTTACACGAGCTGCCCATCTACGGCGTAGGCGATTTCACTTTCTGTGGTCCCAGCCCGATTGAATCCATTCAGTTGGAGCCGAAAAATCGTAAAGAAAAGAACGGCGTGTTTGTTGACTGCGTCGCGAGAATGTAGCACAGGAATATCGAGCAAAGCTCTAACTCACGAAAGTCAAACTCCACGAAAGTGCAACAAAGGAGTACGAAAAGTTGCAAAAGCTTATGGAGACCAAACGTTATCCCAAGAGCAAACCTTTTTGTGGGCACAAGAGATTTTTAGAAGGGCAGGAAACAGTTGAAGACGAACCATGCACAGGAAGACATGTCACTGCAACAGCATTTCAAAACGTGGAAAACGTATGAGGTCTGATCATGCCAGATTGACCATTGACAGTGAGACCGATAGAAAATTAACTAAATACAAGTCGTTGAACAGTCCATGAAGTGTTCCCTGCGCATGTGGGCAAGCGGAAAGTTTCGGCTAAAATTATGCCGAAAAACCATACCTCCGAACAAGGCGCCATACTGCGTTGCCTATGCGGGACGTATGACCAGAAACACTGCAGTGGTTCCTCAGCTCTTGTATGCCTCCAATCTGAGCTCGAATGACGTTTTTCTCTTCCCCAAACTTAAGAACTGCTGGCATCATTGTCAGACAATCGACGAACTCCAGAGCGCCACGACCGACAAACTAAAGGACCTCAGTCGATATCCACCAATGCTCCCAGAAGAGGAAAGACCACCTCCAATATTGTGCTGCTTCCAAAGGTACCTATTTTAAAGAGGACCACGTTTAAGTGTAAAAAAATGTGAGGACTAATGTTTTTACTTTAATCAGTCTCATTTCTTTTGTGACATAAAGCAGAGACGGGCGGACACAATAACATAAGCGTGTAATTTCTTTGTCATACATTTGCTTCTCAAGTGGCATGGCAAAAATTACTCGCATGTTGCCTTAATCTTTCGTGATCAGTTTTCGGATTACAACAGATAAAAAATGTGGAGTTCTAAACGTACCATTGATACCCAGATTACTGCTTTTCCTTCACGTGAATTGAGTTGGACCTTAATCCTCTACATCGCGTCTGTGGCTCTGCTTTTTCAAAAAACTCTTGTAAATACGGAGTATTAGACGTTAAAGTAAACAGAAATCACATTATCTCCTTTAGAATTCTACAGAGTCCTTATTCAGCATCACAAACCTCAAGCGAATAAAATGCTCGCCGTTCAGGGTATCCAACAAAGAAGATTAATTTTGGGAAGTAAAATAGATTTTCGTTTCCTTTGAGACAGTGGTTTACATTTATCTAACGAGATATTAGAGATAGCTTTGGGCAGAGATTTCAGCTTTCAGCAATAGCAGAAGTAAATTGCGAAAGAAAATCGACTTTTGTGTATGCGAGTGAGAAGTGGAAGATATTTTTTTTTTTCAAAAGTACTCAAAATATTCCCCGTTGGTTTTTATCGCTGCATCAGAGATAATTCGTCTGATTTTCTGCTATATAAATACATGCGTAATAAATGACAGCTTCTGGACAAAAGAATGGACATGCTTACTCATTACGTCTAAGAGGATCTGCGCTAATAAAAGCTAGAATTAAACTAGTGACAATCTTTCTGAAATAACAAAAATGATTCATTTAGAAAATTAGACTTAAGGTGGACGTCAAGTAATTTTGCTTCCTATATTTCTAATGGAAAAACTTTTGTACACATTTCCTTCGCAATTAGTGTGTTCCCAAGGATGGAAATTTGAACATCGATTAAAATAACTTCATATTATGACTTGGAATACTTAACATTTTCTAAAACATAACCATAATTACATTAAAAAATAATAACGTTTCCTTTGGTGGTGTTGAAACCAGAAAAAAGATGGCGTAGACAAACAAATGTTGGATTGCATAATTATGGTTATGTTTTAGAAAATATTAAGTAATCCAAGTTATAAAATGAAGCTATTTTAATCGATGTTCAAATTTTCATCCTTGGGAACGCATTAATTGTTAAGCAAATGTGTACAGAAGTTTTTCCATTGGAAGTATAGGAAGCAAATTACTTGACGTCCACCTTAAGGCTCCACGAGACCCGCCATCTTGTATTGCTGCCTTCTCTTATTAACCAACGGGCAAGCGTATTTCACAAATTGCTCCGGCAATTTTGCACATTTTGGAACACCGTTTGTGGCTAACGCAAGATATATGATAAATAAAGAGTTCCCTGGTTTCAGATTTTCATTTTGGACCCTTTAAGTATTTTTTATTAATTAATAAAACTATGGAACACGCATTGGCTGCAGATAAAAAATGAAGAGAAAGGTCAATAAAAATTTTGAAACCAGGGAACTCTTTATTTATGATATATCTTGCGTTAGCCACAAACGGTGTTCCAAAATGTGCAAAATTACCCGAGAAATTTGTGAAATACGCTTGCCCGTTGGTTAATAAGAGAAGGCTGCAATACAAGATGGCGGGTCTCGTAGAACCTCAAGTTTAGTGAATGCTTTCATAATACTTGCAAAAGATTTAATTTGGCATTTGATGAGACTAATCGCAACCTGTTCTCCTTGGTAAAAAGTGATCGTGACTCTGTCCCTAACTTTCAAAGGAGTGGTATCTACTGCATACTGATAAAAAGCCACGATCCTGCACAAGAAGATCTCGTATATATCCGATCTACACTTCGATCGCTGGAAGTCAGAATTAAAGAACATAAATACAACATCAGAAGTGGAAGCTCCTCTACAGCATTATCAAGATTAATTCAGTGTGGCACTAACTCTCCTACGTGGGAAGACGCATATGTCCTTTTAACCTTGGCCACTAAGAGACAGATTATATTTGCAGAGAGTTTGTACATATATAACTTTTACGATCGCTGTTGTAACGACGAACTACTTGCAACTATTTCACCCGCCTGGAAACCTCTTATCCGGTGAGTACTTTGTCAGAGCACTGTACTTTGCTTCCACCACCACCTGTAAACTGCAAATGATTATCATTCGTCTAACTTCATGAGTCTGCGCAATTAATAACGCACATGACTACAACACTCCGGCTTGTAAACTGCTGGCCACGCAAAATGCAACACCAAGAAGGACACGAGATAGCAAAGCCAGATTTACTGGACACATAACAACAGATACAAAGATGAAACGATTGAGCTTAGAGGCCCGTGCGACTTGCGGAACACGCAGGCATCAATTGTTCGTGTGGCCCCCATGGCTGGTAATAACGGCCGCTACACGCCACGGCATCGAACGAAAGAGGCTTTGGATGTGGGCTTGGGGTATGTCGGTCCAGGCTGCTTCCACACGTTGCCACAGTTCATCAGGCGTAGCCGCGGGTGGTGCTTGCTGAGCCACTCGGTTGCCGATCAGCGACCAGACGTGTTCGATGGGCGACATATCGGGAGAACAAGCGAGCCACGGCAGCAGTGACACCTGGTGGGTCGTGAAAAATTGCTGCACGATGCGTGCCACGTGCGAGCGCGCATTGTCCTGTTGAAACGTCGCCTCTGGCAGGTACTGCAGGTAAGGGATAATTACAGACTCCAAAACGTCGGAGATGTAACGGTGGCTGTTCAGTGAACTGGCGATGCATACCAGAGGGGTGCGGGTGTCATATCCAATTGCGCCCCAAACCATAACGCCAGGCGACGGAGCGGTATGGCGATGCATAATGCAGGCGTCATACAGTCTCTCGCCGCGGTTCCGCCACACGCGGATCCGAACATCGTGGTGTTGTAGGCAGAACCGGGATTCGTCGGAGAAGACAATGTCGTGCCATTCCTTAGTCTAGGTGCGGCGTTCAACGGCCCACTGTCGCCGCACTCGCTGGTAGTGCAACGTCAATGGTAATCGGAGCAATGGGCGCCGTGCGACAATTCCCCGCTCCTGCAGACGACGTCGAACGGTAAGTGCTGACACAGGTTGTTGAGCACCAAACCCTAATTCCTGCGCTAACGTTCGTGATGTGGCGGTGTGAACCGTCAACGCCTGCCGCACAACTTGCCGGTCCTTTCGCCCGGTGGTGTGCCGCGGCTGCGGCAACCGCTCACGTCGATGCGTCCGTCTCTCCTGCACGCACCGAATCCATACTCGCCTCACTGCGGCTGGATGTCGTCCCACTCGGGCGCCGATGTCTCCGTACGATAAACCCCTGTCGCGATAAGCCAATATTCGTCCTCTGTCGAACTCCGAAACGTGCTGGAATGACTGCCATATTCTGCGACGAGGCATCAGGAAGCTTCCCACGCACAGGTCCGGCAGCACAACACAATACCACTACTTACACCCCGCCTTCTGTGCACCCTTCTTATCCTGCCGGGCGCACATGATTTTCATATGCCCTGCAATGCTAATCGTTTGCATGTCCTCTCGCCGGCAACGCATGCTGCGAATTTCAGGTCAATCGGATGCTTCCTTCTTGGTGTTGCATTTTGGGTGGCCAGCAGTATATATAAGGCTTCGTCCGCCCCGTTTCACTCTTTTAACAAATTTTTCTGATACTGAACAATATGATTGTTCGAAAGATCTTGGAAGTATATTTTAATTTGTATATATGAGCATTAACTAAAACCTTTTCAACTTTGTGACCAACTTTAGTTAATTGCTGTGTTTTTTGGGATCGTATAGCGGCAGGATTCTGAACCTTAACCATGCATATTGCCTAGTGCCTAGCTTTGATAGCACACCTTACACACCATGTTGTGAAAAAAAAACACGTTTACTATTTTATAATGAATTAACTTTGTTTATCTTTTTGCTAAGCTAATTATTATGAATGATAATGCTCTAAGCTTCAAAACAATGAATTCCCAAAAGGGTGTTGTTACTCGTTAATTATGAACTTAAACAAAGTCTCAACGCTGGTTATTTATATTAAGTAATCAAAGTTATAAACCTAACAGCCAGACAGAGGTCTGACAAAACTAAGAATTGAGAAAGACTGAACTTACTGACAAACTTGTTTATTGGCAAGACTCTTGGTCAACTAAGGCACTCATATATCTTGTACATAATAATGAATAACTTTCCTCTTACAACCAACACAACACAACTCAACCTCAACAACACAACTCCACCTGTCAACCTCAACAATCTCGATGAACGCGCCTATATACTAGCTACCACCACGTCATGACTTACACTCATTGCCAGATCTCATTCAGCGGGTGAAATAATATTACGTTCAGTAGGAAGATAATTTACATAGTAAAATAAAATAACCAGAGATAGTAAAATCAAAAGGAAAGTGAATATAGAGTATACGTTACAATTTGTTTTCAAAACGTATGTTTTTTAAACTTCAAAAAACGTGTTTACCAATTTTTATGAAAATAGGTGTTTTTTGAGGAATACTTTAAACGATGCGGAATACATATCTTACTATTCTACCAAAACCTTTTTAATCCTCTATACTTTTTTCGCTGATGACCAACACAATGGCAATAAGCGGTCTCCCGTCCCAAACTTGGAGCCACGGATTCCAGAGAGGGTAGAGAACCAGTGACGTAAGACAGGACCACCATATGGGCACTCCCCTAAATACTCTTAGGTACCCTGTTGTTTATACTTACTTGCATCTCGTTGGCATTTAAGATTATTATTTGCATATTGGCGGCCCATGCATTTTATTTCACGAAGCTAAAACAGTTTTGCATTTCTTAAAATTAAATTTTTGTACTTCTTTAAAGATAAATTTTCTACCTTAGTCTACCATAATCTAACGATTTTTTGTAACTTTTTTAACGATTTACATGCTCATATAAAATATAGTTAGATAACACATTTTTTGCCAAAAAAGAAGGACCCGAGAAAGTCGTTCGATCCTGATGAAACTCCGCATGCGGGGTCAAATATGCGAATGATTAAAAAATAACGACCAGTAAAGAAATAGTGGTCTGCCACAGCGCATGGGAACCGCGCATTGAGGACAGTATCTCAAAACCAAAGCACGCACGCAGAGACAATTGTGACAGCGTATTGAGATTGCATTAACCTCCACGGACTGTAAGGATGCCTCGACGTCGGATCTGTGCACGATACCAGCAGTTCAGAGAGTTTGAGAGAGGGCGTAAAATTGGGCTGAGAGAGGCAAGTTGGTCAAGTCGCTGTGTCGCCAGCCATTTGAGTCAGGGCGACGCGGCAATCTGACGATGTTGGCACTAATGGGTCGAGGAGGGCACAACCCAGCAGCACGCAGGCAGTGGACGGTCAAGGGTAACGACAGAACGCGAGGATTGAGAAATATTCGTCGCTATCAAGCATCAGAGGCCATGTTGCGTCGTCTGCAAGTACGGAAGTGGCCATTCGGACCGTTGCCAGACGACTTGCCGCACGGCGGCTACATTCGAGGAGGCCACTACGCTGCCTATCACAGAGCAGCAAGCACCTTCGGCACCGGTTGCAGTGGTGACCGGCCTGACCAGCGTGGGATAGTATCCAGGGACGTCGTGATGTTTTCAGTGATGAGTCACGGTTTGCAATTGGTGCCGATGAGCAGCGCATACGTGTCTGGAGAAAAGCCGGCCAGCGCACTGATTCTGCTTTTACCGTGGAACGGCACACAGCTTGCGCACCGAGGGAGGACTGTATGGGTAGCTGTTTCCTACGATAGCCGGGCACCTTAGGTAGTCCTCCGTACCACCCTCACGACTTAAAGGCACTTCGACGAAAGTCTACGACCTGTAGGGACGCGGGTGGGCTAGTGGGAAACGTTCGTTACTGCCGCGGAAAGGACCTCAGGTTCGATCCCAGGCAGGTACGAACGCTCGATCCACTAAATATCCACCGTGCGTCGGACGGGCACGTTTAGCCGTCAGACCCCGGGTACTGCCCCCCCGGTAATAAATAAGGGCATCTTCCTCCCCCTTTCTACTCTGCTTCCGCGTCACTTTCCTATCGGGCACTCTAGCCCAAATCTCCTAGCTTCCTATTTCTAAGGGTTGTTTAAGACCTGGAGTCAGACACTCCCTTCCGAAAATCCTTTACATATGATCATTTGATCTACGACCTGTTGTGTTGCCATTCTAGTCGTAGCATCACCGAGCAATTTTTCAACAGGATAATTCTCGGTTACACACGGCACGGCTCTTCGACGCCTGCCTCCGTAATGTCGACAGCCTTCCATGGTCAGCCCGGTAACCAGACCTCTCACCGATTGAACATGTTTAGGACATGATTTGACGCCTGCTACGCCCATTCTGGACGTCTGGCCCGCAATGTTGACACTATCTGGCATGCTATACCTCAGGAAATTATCCGTGAACTGTATGCGTCTATGAAATGCCGTGTAACCAGTTGTATCCGAGATAGAGGTGGATCTACAACGTACTGACTTGCTCCACTCTTGTAACTGTTTTATCCGAATAAATATGCCAACTGCTCCAGAATTGCAATAATATCCCTTTCTATGCATGTACATTGCACATACTAATTTTCATCTCGATTGCATGATTTCTTCTGAGTGCTTCGTTTTCTTTCTTTTTTTTTTTTTTTTTTTTTTTTTTTTTGTAAAGATTGCATTTGATGCCCAGATTGCATTGTTTCTAATAGAATTTCTGTTTAAAGTATTTCGGGTTTCAGTGTGAATTGCTTGACTTAGAAATGCTACAACAATAAGTATTTGTCGGAGCGCCATGCAAATTGATAGGCATGTGTCACCAGTTGGGATATGTAAATGATATAGCATTTGCGAAGCAATCACATTATAGGTGAGGGATATAAATAGGAAAAACCGCTGGGAGAGCCTAAGTTTAGTCTAATAATAATAATAGGTAGCTTACCTTTTGTTGTAAGGCCAGCTCTTATAGTACACATTTCTCTGCACGTTTTGTTCTTTTTATAGTCTATCGTTGGTTCAAGCCTCGGGTGCGGTGGTCCTATTCCATCTTCATTTCACTTAATGTGCACCCGAGGCTTGAACCAAAGATAGACTACAAAAAGAACAAAACGTGCAGGGAAATGTGTACTAAAGGAGCTGGCCTTACAACAAAAGGTAAGCTACCTATTATTATTGTAATTGTATGCACGTAAAATATGAAATGTTATGGCATAAGCTGTAGTTGTTCTAACACTGAATTTCTAAGTTTAGTCGTTCACATCTAGGCATCTGGACCACTGCATCCGAGATATTTAGGTGGCGAAAGCATGTGTAAAATATGAGAATACCCGGACGACATCATCTAGAATCCTACCATCACAGATGGATACCTTTATCACAGACTTTATCATAATTCTTCATTCTGATTATTGAACCCTGCGTCTCATTCCGGCGGAAACGCATCGCGATGCAACAACTGCCCGGCTAGCATGTCCACAGTGGTTCTATGAAGGTAACGATGTGCTTGGCCGTAGTGGGACTGGTGCAGGTAAGCGGACGTCTTAACGTCAGGATCGCCGCATTCGACGGCAAGCCGTAACATCCCCGCAACTCATAGCGGACGGCATTCGATTAATTCTACAGGCAGTTATGGACATCCCCGTATCGACTACGGACTGCGAATTGCGGATTGGCTGAGGCAGACTTGCTCTCTCGCCAGATGTCAGCACTTCGGGTTGCAGTGGTGCCGTACTAGTCATGCGTGGAGGGGGAATGGAACCTTGAAGTACTCTCCCATGAGTCTTTTTTCTGTTTTAGCGCCGATGATCACCGATTGGGAGTCTAGAAACGATGTAATCACCTGGCTGATCTTGCTGTCATCCTTTAGCGTCATACAGCTTCTCAGCCTAGCGATATGGTTCCGGACGCTATGAGTTTCAATAGCCGTTCACCACTCGAACGTGTAGTGCGCACACTGACAGCACGACAATACATCAATGGCGTGTGCAGCCCGTTTTTTTTTGCCGTATCTCCGTGGTATCCCTGATGCGTAGTTTCAAAATGATAACTCCCTACCCGACACTGCCTACGTCACCAGATTCAAAATGATAACTCCCTACCCGACACTGCCTACGTCACCAGATTCAGAATGATAACTCCCTACCCGACACTGCCTACGTCACCAGATTCAAAATGATAACTCCCTACCCGATACTGCCTACGTCACCAGACAGTGCCTACAATGTGTCTAGGTGCTACCCTAGCCAGCTAGAAACATATTCCAGACAGTATATACGGTTCGCTCACTAGATGCGACCCACCTTGTATAACGAAGTAAATTTCTCCGTCATTTTTGGTCTACGCCGGGATTCGAACCCGAGTCCGCTTATTCCGGAACAAGTCGCTCTACCAACTGAGCTACGCAGACGTTCATTCTGATTGCTATGTACCTTTATGTCGTGTGCGTCCTGCTGGCAGGTACGATTTTCTTGGTGGTACTTTACACGAGTTCGAGCTTGAGCATGGGGAAGTTCCCAAATTTCTGAGTTGTCGTTTTTTATCACTTGACTCATCTTTTTCTCCAAAGAAATCTGTTAGTGTTCTTTTCATTATTTTCTGTTAGTGTTCTTTTCATTATTTTCTGTTAGTGTTCTTTTCATTATTTTCTGTTAGTCTTCTCAAGCAGAAACAAATTGAAACTTAATATAATGACTACAATATGACGCAAAAATGGCACGTTTCCACGTCACACTACGACGAGAGCTGGTGCTGAAGTGAAAAGGACACTGGACAACATGTGTAGTTGAGCTCCGTTGACAGCTCCAGGTTATTTTAACCATAGTACCGAGAAGGGTCAGCAAGGTTAGCGATCGGTTCCTGTCGTGAACTTTGCTCTCACCAAACACTTTACTAGAGCAGAAGGAGTTTTTTTTTTACTTTTGAAACGACGAACATTTCATACAAGATGGCGTCATTAATTGAAATGTATAATACATTGCAATATGTTTTATTCAAATTAAATGCTCTCTTCCTTTTGGTGTCGCATTGCTCCTGCTTGAACTTGGGGTTTCGCTTCCGGAAAGGGGTTCCGCTGCGTTTCTGCCCATTTTTTTTTTTTTTTTTTTTTTTTGATTAGAGGTTTAACGACCACCGTGAGTAACTCAATGGGCTATAAGCAGTCGCCCGTCCCTAATTTAGGGTCACTAGTTCCAGGGAAGGGAGAGAGCCAGTGCCGTAAGACAAACACAACATCCATGCCTCACCGGGATTCGAACCCGGACCCCGTTCGGACGAATGATCAGATGCCATCGCTTAGACCACTGCGCCACCGGGGCGGCCCTGCCCATTTCCGTCAATGTATATAATATATCACAATTGCTTCCCCCATGGGGGGCAGGAGGGGCTGTAATATGTTTATCATCGTACATGACGAAACATTTTTTTTTACCGCTAAAGCGGACTTTTGTGTAAATTGACAAGGCGGAAAATGAATTCTTGGATTATTTGCAGAGTCATCTGAACTAGAGTTTTACAGATTTTTTCTCCTTCAGTTTCATATGAGACAATTGTGTTTTATGAAAACTCTTAATTTAAGGGAAATAGAAAATGATGTTATTAAAGGTATTTATTTCATGTAAAAATGAATAAACATTTTAAAATATTCTCGTACAAGGGGCGACAAATCTGGGTTTGCATTTGGGCGGCAAATGCCCTCGGCGCGCCTCTGATTACGGCAATATACAAATCAGTTCCCAGAAACAGCATTGCGTTTCTGCATTTGGTTGACTTTTCCATTAGCTTGTTTTCAGTTCTCCACGATTTGCATGCTGTTCCGCAATAGTACTTCGCTTTCTGTTTTACAACTTGTAATTCTAATAATTTCCTAATGTCTAGATTATAAATATTCATTTTTCTCATTAAGGGTTTCTAATGAGAATTGATTTGCTCATGACGCAGTCTCAAGAATTCAAGGCAGATGTGAGGGTATTTGTTGCCTCTAACTTCCACTGCACCTTCCAGCAGCTTAGTGAAGTTCGTATTTACTTTGCATGATGAGTAAAGGAAGCACGTATCGGAAATCAGATTTACTAAAAGTAACTTGAGGGAAATTCACCTGGCATATTGAAAAACGGAATCAGAAATCTCTAAAGTTAATTAACGCATGATACAGAAAGACTAAGAAATTCGTACTACCAAAGTTACGTACCTAAGCATAGTTTAGTACCAATACATCCATACCAAAATGAGTTTAGACTTCGGTTGGTTGCATCCCACGTTTCTTTAATGTTTGCACTGGAGAAAATTTTAGACATACGATATACAGCAACATTAAATCTGGAAGCTTGATCGCTAAAACGGTTTTTCTAATGAACATAAAACATTTAGAATACGGGGGAGAAAAAACACACTTTTCCCTCCCTACGGGACTTACTCCCAAAATGATAATTCTTCTTGTTTTTTACAAAACAGCTTTTACATTTGTTCTGTTTAAGAATATATAGAAGAAAACAAATAAACTACTTATCTTGAGTCGTCTAAACTCATTAATGATAGTCAGTTTTGTTTCCGTCAAAATAAATTACTATGACATATTACAGTGAAAGTTTCCATCAGGAAACATAGAGAGGTTTATCGAGAGTTGAAGCAATTCATATTTTAAAGGATTTTTATTGGGAAGGTTATGCATAGAAATCTGGATAAATTTCAGGCATACGATCTTTGCCTTGTTTTGGGACGGTGACTCAAAGTTTCTTTTCTGTTTGTAGAACACAGGGTCGTATCAGAATGATATGACCACCCCCGGAATCGCATTGAACCCGTCCATGCGAGCCACAGAGTGCACGTGACAAGGTCGACCACACAGAGATGTAAGCGGCATGCCAGGACAGATGAGCCGTAGTGCGTAACGTGAGCACAATGGCCAGAGGTAGTGATTTGACGGACGTTCAAAAAGGAACGATCATCGGCTACCGCGTCAGGGGTGGAAGCATCTCAGAAACAACAGATTTCGTCGGCCGTTCGTAAAGTGCTGTAGTAAGGGTGTACCAAGAATGTACCGCTGTCACACCGAGTACCTCCCGACGTCATAACTGTGGAGTCCCAAAGGCCATCGACCCCAGAGGAGAACGTCGCCTCCGTCGACTGGTGAAGAAGGGCAATCGACGCGCAACAGTGCAGCACTTGCCCACGCGATTGAACGCTGGGGCACACAGGTACGTATCGCCGATAACAGTAGAGCGAACCCTACTACGCACGGGTCTCCGGAGTTGACGCTGCGTCATGGAGCACATGTTAACCCAGGTGAATCGGCAACGACGCCTGCAGTTCGCATGGGATTACCGTCATTGGACAGTGGAAGAGTGAAAAAAGGTTGTCTTCTCCGACGAATCCAGGTTTCCATTCCACAGAAATGACGGGCGCTGGCGGTTACAGCGTCAGATACACGAGAACCAACATCCGGGCACGCTTGTCCGTCAATTACAGTCCGGCGATGGCTGTGTGTATGTCTGGGGGATGTTTTCCTGGTATCACCTGGGACCGCTAGTACCACTGGATGGGTCCCACATGCATCCTTTCATGTTGGACTTTTACCCTGGTGGTGATGATGCCTACGAACAGAACAATGCGCCGCGCTAAGTCGCTAAGGCGGTGCGTGTCTGGTTCCAGGAACACGACAGCGATGTCTCCGTTCTCCCTTGTCCGGTGAAATCGCCCGACCTCAATCACATAGAACACTTGCGGGACTATTTGGACAGACAGATTCGGCATGCCGATCCACAACCACTTCATCTCCGGGACCTCCGTGCCCTGCTGTAGTCCAAATGGGCACATGTGCTTCGGGGGTACCTCGGACAACTTTCCAGTGCCTCACTGCGTCCACGCAGCGCCATCTCGCCGCTGTCATCCGGGCCAAGGGTCGTTATTTCCATAATTAGGTAGGTGGTCATATTACTCTGATACGACTGTGTATTTACTCTCAATAGATGAATATTCATTCAGTCAGTTATGCTCTTTCTCTTGCTTGACAGTGACTTCCTCTTCTTTTTGGTAGGATTAATATCAGAATACTTGCGTTTGCCGCTCAAGTAAGTTTTCCCCATTTTTCTGCCCTCAGCGTTCCCCACTTTTGCCTTATTTTCTTTAGTGTTCTTAAATATTTATTTCCTCCATCTTTCCTTGGTGTTCCTACTCCTCTGTTTCCTGGCAGCTCCATTTCTATTGCATTTCCTTCCTTCGTTTTACATCGCCGATTCCTCTCTCTTAATCGTTCACTTATTTTTACGCTTTCCAACCATAGATTGGAGAAGTGTATACACAGTGTGGCAAAGAGTTTTTAAGACTGGGTCTGTAAAATGTAATAGAAACAAGAAATTATAATTTGTTTTGGTTTGTTATTCAAAATAAGTCCCTCCGGCTTCAATACACTTGTTACAGCGATTTAATAATGATTCGAATGCCTGTTCCAGTTCACTTTGCGGAATTGCCTCCAAAGCACGTGTCGAAGCGGTTTGTATGGTCGAAATATCCTCAAAATAACACCCTTTTAACGTCATTTTAAGTTTTGGGAATAAAGAAAAGTCGGAGGGTGCTAAATCAGGCGAATACGGTGGATGATTCAACACACAGACGCTATTTTTCGCCAAAAATCTACAAACAAGAAGTGAGGTGTGACTGGGTGCATTATCGTGCAACAAACACCAACTGTTTTCATCCCGATATTCTGGAGGAATGCGACGAATGCTGCGCATCAAACGCCTCAAAACATTTAAATAAAACTCACCAGTAATTGTTTGTCCACTTGGAACAAATTCTTTGTGGATAATACCCTTACTATCGAAGAATGTAATGAGCATTGTTTTTCTTTTTTTGGCTTGTGGTGAGTTTTTTGACTTCCATTCCGTACTTTGTCGCTTTCTTTTAGTATCATATTAAAAACACCATGTTTCATCACCTGTAACAATCGATTTTAAGAAGTTTGGATCATTTTCAGCGGCTCAAATGATGTCTCTGCAATGTGCACTTCTCCTTGATTTTTGTTCATTGGTTAACGTGCGAGGAACAAATTTAGCACAGACTTTTGTTTTGCCCAAATCTTAATGCAGGAGGGTTCGAATCGTTTCTTTGTTGATGTTTAAAGACTCTTCCATCATTTTTAGTGGCGCACATCGATTGTTTGCAACGAAATCAAGCACTTTTTCAATAATCTCAGGTGTCCTAGATGAACTTGGTTTTCCGGTATGCTTATCATTTTCTAGCGTATCTCTTCCGTCCAAAAAACGTTTGTGTCACAGGAAAACATTTGTTCTACTTAAATAAAACTCACCGTAAACTTGTTTCATCATTTGGTACGTTTCCGAGGCACTTTTACCAAGTTTTGCGTTAAATTTAATAACAGCCCTTTGTTCCATCTTAATAATTCAACATGAAAAATTTTTTTACTTCTCTAATGAACGGCCGTTTCGTTTGAGTTACTTTAACAACTACGCAGTACTTTTGGCAGAAAGCAAGCAGATGGTCACGGTTTATAACGCAATCGCGATTACACTGGTGGCGTCACCGGAGGCTGAAATCTGGCGCCAGTCTTAAAAATCCTTGGACGCACTGTGTATGCTCCCGCTTTGCCTGCCTGTGTGCCTGCCTATGTGGCCGTCCAAACGTTAACTCGCGTAAAAATAGTTCCATTTCGATGAAATTTTAGTATGTTGTGGGGGACAACTGGAGACGAACCCTATTGAAAATGCACGAAATGGGGTAACCAGTCAGGGCATAGGAGTGGGATCCATTCCATTGCCCTTATACGTCATTACTTACGTAAAAATGCTTCGATTGCGACAAAACTTTATCATGTTGTTCCGGAGGTATACTGAACCGGTTCTGTTTAATAACATTGAAATGGGTTCAAAGGGCAGGACACAGGAGCAAGATTTAGTCCACGGCCATTATCCTCATAACTTGACTACAAATGATTCGATTCCGACAAAACTTTAATATGTTGTTCCGGAGGTATACTGAACGCATTTTGTTTAATATCATCGAAATGGGGTCAAAGGTCAGGACACAGGAGCGAGATTAATTCCGCAGCCATTATCCTCATAACTTGAGTAATGATTTCTGGTATGTTGGAAAGCGTATCATAATCAATGCATTGCACGATTTTACTAACTTGTTCTAATGCCAAACTGGTTATGTACACTGAAGAGCAATTGAATTAGAGATACCTGTCTAGCAACGTGTAGCACCACCTTTCTCCCTGATGACGGCGGCGATTCGTCTCGGCGTGGACTCGACAAGACACCGGAAGCGTTGGGAAGCCATACGGATCCACGACCCCTGAACAAGCTCCCTCAGTTCACGAAGATTTGATGGAAGGGGGTCATCTCTCTCGATGGCATCACAGATGTGCTCGATGGGATGAAGGTCAGGGGACCTAGTTGGCCAAGGAAGCGAGGTCACGTCGGTGAAGTGTTCATCCAACCATTCGGATACAATTCGGGAGTGATAGCACGGTGCATTGTCTTGTTGCGGGATGAGGTCCCCAGTGGAATGTTGAAGATGCACAAACGGGAGCAAATGGTCGTCCAGGATATCCCGGTAACGTTGACCTATGAGGGACGATGTCACACGTACCAGGGGTCCCGTTTCAGTCCACGTAAACAGTCCCCAGACGAGAACGCCACCCCCACCAGCTTGAAGAGTACCATGCTGGCAAAAAAGATCCATCGCTTCATGTGGTTTGCGCCGTACTCGTATCCTGCCATCCGCATGTACCAACGTGAATCTCAACTTATCTGTCCAGACAACATTTTTCCACGTGTCTAGGGTCCAGTGGCGATGCTCCCGCGCCCACGCTAATCTTTGCACCCTGTGATGTGCGGTTAGCAACGGTACCCTTGTGGGGCGATGGCTTCTGTACCCCATAGCGAGGAGATGGTTCTGGATGGTGTAGCTGCTTACAGGTTTTTGTGTACCAGCGTTAAATTGCTGAGTGATTTATTGCACTGTGGCCCGTCTATCTGCTGTTACAATGCGAGCTAGCCGACGATGACCCCGCTCATCCGCACGCTGTTGTCCACGGCAGTCGGCCCTTGCAGGGATGGTTTTACCGGATTCGATGTTATAACGAAGTAAATTTCTCCGTCATTTTTGTCCACGGCGGGGCTCGAACCCGGGTTTCCTCATTCCGGAATAAGTCACTCTACCAATTGAGCTACGTGGACGTTCATTTTCACTGCTATCTGCCTTTATGTCATGTGCGTCTGCTGGGCAGGCACGTCACATCTGCCTCCCCGAAAGAGGGCCGGGGGCTTGGCCCACGGGTCAGCCGTGACCATGAATCGTCGCAGGCAGCCATCCGTTGTAGAACGTGCACATGAGAACTCCCAGTGAATTTTGTCTGTGGAATGCAACCTCACACATTTTTATTTTTCGAAGCGCTGGAGAAGGGATTCTCTTATTTTTCCACTCTCGCGGTGTGGAAAGAACATCACACCATTGCGAGATTTTGAACGGCCGGGTCATCCGGAAAGTTCGGGCGCCATTATAACGAAGTAAATTTCTCTGTCATATTTGTCCACGGCGGGGCTCGAACCCGTGTCCCCTCATTGCGGAATAAGTCGCTCTACCAATTGAGCTACGCCGACGTTTTTTCTAAGTGCTATCTTCCTCTATGTCGTGTGCGTCCTGCTGGCAGGTACGTCACAATGTACTCACAGTGCACCCGTGACACAGTGGCTCGTGAAAATTCCAGTGCCTGCACGATTTCCGAGATGTAGTGACCCATTCGTCGGGCCCGGACAATTTGCCCACGATCAAATGCGCTTAGATCCTTCGTCTTACCCATACTGCGTCCGACTCTTGCTGATTCCTTTAGCAGCACTCTTTATATTGTCGGATCGCTGTGAAAGGTTGAAAGTGAGTAGTCCTTTCCTTCATATCCCTTTCATCCATCGAATCATCTTCGTTACTGTTCGTTTCCAGACTACCCAAATTTGTGATCCATAATAAAGAGTAGGTCTTACAGCTGAACCGCATAACTTAATTTTACTTATGCTGGGAATTTCTAATCACAGATTTCCCCTGATATCACTTTCCATCTTGCATTCAGACTCTCCCTTAGTAGCTTCCCGCAGCTACCATCCTTTTGTAAAGTCGATCCAAACCGTTCGGCGTTGATTAATCGTTTGACATCTCTGTCATATACGATTGCTATTCAATAACTAACTTTAGACTATACCTTTAGCGGCTAATGAAGGATAGGAAAATCGTCGTCTCGAACGTCACTACACGCTCTCGTGACTACAGGACGTTGTTTAGCTAGGAGTTTGAATAAAAGAGCAACATGCTGGAGAAGACATTTAAGTAAAAACGTCGACCTCTAGGATACTTATTCTCACTCGGAGTTACACGCGGCAGTTAGAATGAACGATGCGATGAGCTGTAACCAAACAACATTTGCTTTTCCAGTAATCTGACATAAAGTGACCCTTCTGTCTTCTTGCAATACAGCCTCCATACGCGCGGCAGTTACCGACTGTTGTTGATGTTCAAGCGCTTGTTATCCCTCTTAGAGTTGCACTTGTATTAAAATTTTAAGCGCCACCCTGTCACGCTCCGAGTCCTCATGAGTTCAGTATCACAGACGTCTATCAGTTGTCGATGGGTCTTCGCTGCCGGCGTTTCCCGTTTCCAGAGAAACCTAATCGCAGCGTTAAACTACGAGTGAGACTACGTTTCCAGGCGGGTCGCGAGTTTCTCTTGAATTGGTTTTTCAGGCCGTTTCCTTTTCATTCAAATGCTTGTTTCGAACAAAGCCCGTTAGGAAAGTGTAATGACTTTAGAAGACACCGATCTGCACATACTTAATCCGCGGCTAAAGGTCGTTATACATTGCTGGATAATTGCTAAGGATGGATCATAAACGGCTATATAGCGCATAAAAAGTAAGTGTGGTTGGATGCCAAGTGAAATAAAATAATGTCAGAATGCCAGGACATTACAAGAAAGACAATTTATTGTGCTCTGAAATACAGAAGGCTTTGGAACGTGTTCAAGGTACAAACAGGCCATTTTATGCAGAACACGTAAACGTGAAAAAAATGCAATTACCGTCCGCAGGCGTTCCGGCGTAAGATGTCAATACGGGATATGGCCACCATGGAGGACGATGCAAGATTCCACACGTCGTTTCATGCTTTGCACAACATTATCAAGCAGCTGTTGGGGTAATTTATCCCATTCCTCTGTCAGTGCACGGATGAGGGTGTCCTTGTTTATTGGAGGGCATTGGCGACCAGCAATACTCCTCCCCAAAGCATCCCACACATTTTCAATGGGATTCAGATCTGGAGAACGTGCTGGCCATACGAGACGTCGAATATCCTCGCTCTCAAAACACTCCTGGACAGCGACTGTTTGATGACATGTTGCGTTGTCGTCCATGAAAAGGAATCTATCACCGACAGCACCACGGAACATGCAAACATGAGGTAGCAGAACATCATTAATGTATCGTTGGCCAGTCATAGTCCCAGTTGGAAGCACATAGAGGGACGTACGGTCATTGATCATGATGCCAGCCGATACCATGACACTACATGTCGGATATCGGTCCCTTTCCTGTATGTTTGCTGGACAATATGCAGTACCACTATCACGCCAGATCAGTTGTCGTCGACAATCAGACGATAGACTGTATCTACTCTCATCTGAGAAGAGGACAGCAGACCAGTCGTTATCAGTCCAATTGCGATGTTGATGGCACCATTGCAAACGGGCGGTACGGTGACGTCTGGACAATTGGATGCACACAACAGGACGGCGGGCGTATAGTCCTCCTTCATGCAAACGTCTGGCGACAGTTTTTCGGGAGATCCGCTTGCCAGTAGCAGCCATAAACTGATTTGCTACCTCACTAGCTGTGCTGCGCCGGTGTCTTTTTGTTAATAACACTATGTACCGATCTTCTGCAGATTTCCAAAGCCTTGAAAGAACACTGTGGCTGACGTCGAACTCCCTGGCAACATCTGTTATTTTTCGCCCTTCTTCAATCTTGCCAATAATACGGCCACGCGTAAAATCATCTAGGTGATGTCGGGAAGACATACTGAAAATTGCAAGTTCGTCAATTGATTCTTTCCCTTTCAACTTTGCGTTTGAACAACAACGGTCAATACGCGTCAAATCCTTTATATCTCTTATCAGCGCTATGACGTCACGAACAAGTTCGGCAATCCAAAATTTGCCTACGCACAACATGTCTTACTGTATCCCGCACTTATGCTAATTTCCACATTTTCCAGCCTTCCATTTTATGGTTGCTATCGTTGCTATTGTCATCCGTCCTTAATAATTGTCCGGCAGTGTAGCTTAATTATTGATCAACCAACGTACTAAAAAAGCACCTTCTTCACCAGGGTCGCGCCAAGGGCATATTCAGCCCGGATGCAAGCCCAAAGTTTCCGCCCCTTGTATTAGAATATTTTTCAACTTTTATTCATTTTTACATGAAATAAATACCTTTAGCAACATCATTTTCTGTTTCTAATAAATTAAGAATTTTCATAAGACACAATTATCTTATGTAAAACTGAAGGAAAAAAATCTGTAAAACTCTAGTTCAGATGAGGCTGTGAATAAACAAAGAAGTCAGCTTCTTTTCTGTCATGACACAGAAGTCTGCTTCACCGGTAAAAAGATTTCGTCTTGTACGATGATGAACATATTACAGCTTCGTAAAGAATAAAGGTCAAAATGGTGAAAATCTTCCAATACGTGGAGATATTTAAAACATTAAAATGAATTGCGAGTTATCAAGAGATCTGGGGTTCGATCCCAGCGGTGGCAGAATAACAATTTTTCGGTTGCTGTGTGTTAATTAAAGATAAACGTGGAAAGCGCGAATAAAGGTCAGTTAAAAATTGAAAAGTGTCATTATGCATGTTCAGGTGTTTGAGCCGTTCTTATCATTGTATCAAAAAATAGGAAAGTTCTTCTTTTTTTTTTCACCTTTCGGGCACTGCAACCATCAGTCTTGAGAGTTCTTAATTTCATACGGAAAATCATAATTCCTCTCCTGATTAGCAACCTTGCACACACCATTTCCTTTCCACACAAGTGTTCAGCGACATTTTTGCGTACCATTGACAGATACTGTTATGGGCAATGCTCCAAAGAGCTGTCAGCACTTGAACTACTCCCTGCAGTTTTCTGTCACGAAATCTTTTTGGGTGAAGACTGTGATTTACGAGGAGGACTGGTGAATGAGAAATCATTGAAGCTGTTAAAGAGATGTTATTCATCTTACCTGAAATCCCTTCTTGCAAGATCATATCTGTTCCTTTGAATAACTATACCAGTTTCCATTTGAGTAGTCTATGTTGTTTGGTAGGGTTTCAACAAGATTTGGAAGATCTCCTTGCAAAGATAAGTAGATTTTGCTACGAATATTAGCATGGCGCCCTTTTCAGTTGGAGTCACTTCACATTGTTTGGCTGTTTGCAAATCCTTAAGAGGTATAGGTTCTGGATGGTATCTATATGTGATTACTAAATGCATAAGTAACATATGCAACTTGCCGTTGTTGCTACCTGAGAGTTTAAAAGACGTATCATCGAAAACAAAACCGCATCGTGGATCATTGAGAAGAGCATTGCAGTCATTTATGCAACCTTCGTAGTATAGAAGTACATAGTCTTGGCTTTTTATGGTCGAGATGTGACACATACGACAGAAAGTACATAATCGAATGGCTATTATCATTTAGCCTACACTTTCACAGCGAGCTATACAAAATAGCTGCTGAAAAGCTACAGCTTTTAGAGTATGTAAGCCGTACCGGTGGCAAAATAGTACGAGGCTCTGGCTTTTAATAATTTTATTCGGGCTTGAATCCCCGGTGAAGCATGGATGATGTGCTTGTCATACGGCACTGGCTCACTCATTTAGCAGGAACCAGTGCCCTAAATTAGGAATGGGCCTAAACCCCTGGTGTCACAGGTAGTCCCAAATAAAAACATATACAGGGGTTGTCCAAAATAATGGAAACATTTTGCTCAAAACAGTGACTTTGGTATGTGCTGCTTTTTGAGTAAAACGAACATGTAGCTACAACTTTTTTTGTAAAAAAGTGTTGCTTATAGTCTCAAGGGTCTGTGTGATTGCATTGTCAATCGGTGTTTGCATAATTTCGTTCCAAGTGAAGGCACATTGAGTGACCTGTCGGAGTTCTAAAGAGGGCAGATTTATAGCAGCCAGTCTGGTTGGTGCGTCGGTAACCACAGGGGCACAGGTATTGGGGTTATCGAGAGGTACCATGTCGAAGGTCATGACAGCATACAATGTTCACGGCACAACATCATCTGCGAGACACAACTGTGGAAGGATAACCAAACTCACTGCGGGAGACCGGAGGGCATTAAAGAGGATTGTGACCGCAAGGAGGAAGACCACGGCGAAGAAAGTGATTGCTGAGCTTAATGCACATCTCCAAAACCCAGTGTCGACCCATACCGTGTAAAGGGAATTGCATAAGCACAATATTTACGGCAGACCTGAGTTTACAAAACCCCTGGTGTCACAGGTGAATATGAAAAGGGAGACTACAGTGGTGCCAGGAACATAAAACGTGGACTGCAGATCACTGGAAACATGTCTTGTTTTCCGATGAATCAAGTTTCTCACTATTCCTCACTACAGGACGGGTTTACGTGTGGAGAACCCCGCAGAAGACTACAACCCAGACAGTCTCCTTCCTACAGGGAAGCATGGGGGTGATTACATAATGGTTTGGGCCATGATCTCGTGGTTTGCAGCAGGTCCCATTATCACCTTACACGGACGGATCACTTTTTTGGCCGACCATAGGCATTCAATGGCGCATACATTGTTTTCGTTAGGTGATTGCAACTCTCAAGATGATGATTCACATAAGTCGAACTGTTCAATCATGGTTTGAGGAACATGAGGATGAAGTTGCACATCATCCCTGGCCTGCACAATCACCGGACTTAAACATCATTGAGCCCCTGTGGTCTGTGTTGGAAAACAGAGTGCGACCCCGTTATCCTTCTCCGGCGTCTCTCAAGGAATTGGAGCAGTTTCTGCAGGAAGAATGGTACAATATACCACTTACCACCATCCAAGACTTGTATGTGTTCATTCCAAGGAGGATTCAAGCAGTTTTAAATGCCAAGGGGGTTCCCACACTATATTAGGTGCGCAACACCTATTGTTTCAAAGTGTTTCCATTATTTTGGACAACTCCTGCATGCAAAGTAGCTATTGAGAATACACAAGAGTCCTAGATTCTACTGCCGTTAAAATGTACGATTGTTCCGGAGCGATGTATTACTTGTGGAATCCATAACAGACCTGCCATATAGGTAATGCTCCTACCAAGAGTGGTAGAAACGTTTTTATCTGCACAGATAAGTAATTTAAGATACGATAGTGGCCTAAAAACACTGAAGGCTAGTTAGTCTCTCATTACATTCATGGCAACAAAATTTTTGAGAGCATTACCTTTCAGGCATACGCTTTCACCTTGACCTGTTTCAGTGGAAGTGACAGAGGACGTTGTCGTTTCTATTGTTCGCATTTTTCTTTATTTCTGGGTCACACCCAGCATTCATCCATTGTATCGAGTTGGGTCAAAAAGTGAACATTCGCCGTCCACAATTGCAGCATTTTTTCCAAATACTTCTTCATCTGAAGCTCCTTAGAATGTGTCAGCACTCTCGGAACACATTGGGAAGAAACTTCATTTTTGTTTTTGGTTGGGGGTTTAACGACCATCGTGAGCAACTCAATGGGCTATAAGCAGTCTCACGTCCCTAATTTAAGGCCACTGGTTACAGAGAACGGAGAAATTCAGAGCCGTAAGAAAAAAAAACCATCCATGCTTCACGGGATTTGAACCCGGACCCATCTCGGACCCACTGCGCCATCAGGGCTGCAAGAAACTTTAGACGTGTGCAGGTTAGAGTACTGTAGAGGCAATATGTTCAGGCCCTATCCCGGCTCGTACCCACCAAGTTAATGCCCAGCCCACCCCGGTACGTCCCAGCCATTCACGTCCGCCATAGGCTTCATTTGCGCAACAGTCACTTGCTTTAACATAGACTGTATTTGTACTGTAACCTTTAGGAATAACTCGACACTCCTGTAAAAAGAGGGCATACGCAAGTTAACTAACCCACAGAAACCAGAAATACGACAAATACAATAAATAGTATTCAGTGGACTTAAGTAAATTACCGTCATTTCATAATCGAACCACTCGTAGGGCCAGATCAGTGTTTATACGAGTCAAGTACTGTCTTCTTTGACATTTTTGCCCAGGACATAATATAAACTGATGCTCAGTTACACACACGCACACATACTAACATTCTTAATGGTTAACAGTTAATACAACAAACTCTCGTACGCAGAATATGATTTCGTTCTGTTGGCCGGACGTCTTTGATTTTTATTCTTCAGGTTCAGGATATAACTCCCAAAATCCAAATGTCACACAATTTTCCGATTGTTTTGCTCCTCGAACCTCTAATTTACCCAACCCAATATTCATCCATATTTGAAACAAAGCAAGTAACAAGTCAAACTTATAAAGACAGAGCCTAAGAATAGCTTACTAGCGCATATTGAAGCTTTAATTGATTCCTATAAATGCAAATCATCGTACGGAGCAAGTGTTTTTCTGGTGTGAACTTCCGAAATAAGTGGAATATGGAATCAACGGGTAGAGAGATTGCCAAAGATCAAAGACGAAAAGACGCGCGCAAAATAAATAAATAAATAAAAAATAGCACAAAGCGGGAGAGAAGAATGATTGCGAAAAACAAGAAATATGATCACGGGAAGGGAAAGACTGATACTTCAAAAACAGAATGACCTAAATTTATCAACAACCTGACTACGCGGTACACAAGCCCGGCCCGTAAGTTTTAAACTACTGAGCAGGCCCGGCCCGAGAAGGGCTCTAGTGCAGGTTGTTTGCCTTATTCTGTATGAGAACCCATGGCTAATGCTCATAACATATATTCTGATATTTGCTGTGTTCAGGCTGTCAAGCAAGCACCAGCTTCCTCACAGTATGTCAACATTAGTGACAAACACTGGTCTGTCTTTTCTTAGCGTCACTAATCGTATTCTTTTCTGCTTTCTACAGTCGATGGACACTTATCCAATTAAACAACTCTCATTTCCTTTTTGAATTAGTTTCGCGCATTTTGCCTTCCGCTACTCGTCTTTCTCTAACACGCTGTCACTGTCCTCTCCAACACAGGAACTGTATTACCTACAATAAATTAATAAAAAAAAATGAAAGAGAACCCTGATACTCTGTAGATTGTTGGTAAGATGAATTACCACCCAGCTATAAATAACCTTCTTCGGAATCAATGCGCAAAGGAGCTGCGAATGGCTTAGTGGTTAGCGAGTCAGACTATCATTGCAAGGTCCTCAAGTTCGAGCCTGGGATGATCTTTCAGAGATGGTGTGATTTACTAACAATCGCTGAATATCCGCCGTGCATCGAACGAGCACGTTAAGTGACGGCTCCCAGGCTGGACCCACTGGTTAAATGGGTATCCTTCCCTATGCCTTCTCTGAAATTATCTCACCCCTCTGTGTGCAACATCGTACTTGTACGGTGGCGCCATCTACTGTACTCTAATTTCACTACAAACTGTTCTGTCAAAGTCGCTAGACTTGGTGTCATTCCTTCCGTTTCTGTGTCCTGCCCAAAAGGCGATCTCGCTCTAGGTGGCTGGGACCTAAACTCTACTCACTGTGGACGGAAGTCCTACAAGAAAATGACAAATATTTCCAATGCGCAAAGTTTAATTTAAACTTTAGAGTAAAAGCGTATAATATTCTATCTTGACTCAAGAAAGACCGAGATCCTCTAAAAAAATGAAGAAAATCTCGGAGTTTATGTGATTCCTCTAAAAGCTACCAACAGCGAAGAGTTAGACAGGATCTACCTGGGTTCAGCAAGGAGGAATCTCCAGACCAGACTGAAGGAACACAAATATAGCATCAAATCTGGAAATTAGTCTACAGCACTTGCACGAGTAATTTATAACGACTCGGAAAGACGCTAAGGTAATTTCTACACCAGTGAATACGGGATCACTTCTATTCCTGGAGAGCTTATTTATATATACCAAAAAGGATATGTGCTGTAATGATTACATACCTTGTGAAATTCCCAAATAATGGAAGATGCTTCTTGCGGGTGAAGAGGGCAAAACAGAATCTAACAGTCGCATGTAAGTGAAGATATCTCCATGCTGACGTTTTACATTCTTGGGAGCTTTTTAGATTAATTTCATATCTTATTATTTGTGACGTTCTGCATAGGTGAAAACATGAGTCTCGACGACAGATCTGCAGCTGCACATTCTGTCCGCGTAGCTTAATTGGGAGAGTGACTTACTCCGGAGTGAGGGGGACACGGTTTCGATGCCCGTCGCGGACAAACTTGTGTTTTCACAATCCTTATGGGTGGGAATGCAATAGCACATTATTATAAAGGAAACAAGAATGGTTTAACGGGAACCAGGATGACTTCCATCATGTCCCCTGGCCTCCACAGTAACCTGATCTCAATCATATTGAAAATGTGAGGAAGAAGCTACAAATGACATTTGGGCGTCCATGTTTTCTTCGGTCACCATTGACAAGAATTGTACGATATTTTTCTGAAGAAATGCCCACCATTGGATTGAAACGAACTCAAGCACCTGATTGAACCCACGGCACTTTGCACACTTACTGGCATTCACAACAAAGATGCTCTTACTCGATGCTAAATAAAGTTCCTCTTTTTTTAACTTTGTGTCTGTTGAAAACATATGGCTGATGCATTATGATATTTATGAAGTATATAACGCTGCTATTGAAAAGACGATGTCCTTATATTCCACGAACCAGAAAGTACTGAATATTGCGGCTAAAAAATAAAATGCAAAGCTACAACAGCCTTTGAAAAGCCACAGAGGTTACGTGCCTCCATTAATGAAGTGCCTAACGGCTTAAAAGAATGCCATTAACTGATTTAGAGACACTGATAATGATAACGTATTTCAGTTTTCAGAAGGATTTTCAGTAAACAAGTTAGTAAAATCATGCAATGCATTGATTATGACACGCATTCCAACATATTAGAGCCACCCCGGTGGCGCAGTGGTCTAAGCGATGGCTTCTGGTCATTCGTCCGAAATTGGTCCTGGTTCGAATGAGGCATGGATGTTGTGTTTGTCTTACGGCACGGACACTCTCCCTTTCCTGGAACCAGTGGTCCTAAATTAGGAAAGGGCGATTGCTTATAGCCCATTGAGTTGCTCACGCTGGTCGTTAAACCTCCATACAAAAATAAATATACTAGAAATCATTACTTAAGTTATGAGGATAATGCTTGTGGAATAAATCTCGCTCCTGCGCCCTGGCCTATGACCCCATTTCGATTATATTAAACAGAATTGGTCCAGTATACCTCTGGAACAACATACTAAAGTTTCGTCGCAATAGACGCATTTTTAGTAAAGTTATGAGGATAATGGCTGTGGAATAAATCTCGCTCATGTGCCCCGACCTTTGACCCTATTTCAATTATATTAAACAGAATTGGTTCAATATACCTCCGAAACAACACGATAAAGTGTTGTCGCAATCGAAGCGTTTTAACGTAAGTTATGACGCATAAGGGCGATGGAATGGATCCCGCTCCTATGCCATGACCTTTGACCCCATCTCGCCCATTTTCAATAGAATTCGTGCCCAGGTTGTCCACTACCACATACTAAAATTTCATCGAAATCGAACCATTTTTATGCGAGTTATCATGCGGACAGATAGACAGACCGAGAAAGCTGGAGCATATATTCTTCTTCAACCTACGGTTGGAAAGCGTAAAAAATCAAGACTTATTATAATCGTACTTTTTGCTTATCAGTTCTCTTTTGAATAGTTCGAATGCCGATGCGTTCTGTTAAACGCACACTATAAATCTAGTCTTAGTTTTAAATTGAACATGCCACGATAACGCGTGCATCTGAATTAACGCTGCACCAAAAGTTTGCGTCATGAGATATTTAGACACAAAGAAATATGCGGAGGGCTTTACGTGCAGCAGGAAAGTGGGAGATATTTTTTCTTTCCACTCTTGTTCGGTTCAAGTCTCTATGATGGAGTTTAGCGAGTGAAACTGATAAAAGTTGATGGTATGGAAAAAAGCAGATTCCATCGTGGAGCTGAGGAGTAGAACGAAGGTTGCCATGGTGAAGAGAAGGCCATCATGTTTTCGAGAAAGCTGTATAAATAAACACGTTTCCGCTACTTAACATAGTTTCTCCGTCAACGCTTGATTGAGTTCCTAAAATTGAGGTAAAAATGGTTTCCTGCAGTTTATGTACTCTCGGAGCTGCTATCGGCATTAGCATATGCTTCGCTATTTTCGTGAAGTGGTGAAGTAAGAAGATGTGCAGAAATGATTCGCAATCAGCAGAACTCATCTTGGCTCAATGCTTATGTCAAGTGTTCCACTAGAAAAAATTAAAGAAGAAAGAAACTAAAAAATGGAAAAGAGGTTACGCCCTACATTTGAAAATGTTGGCTTCTAAAGAGAACATGAACATGCCGGTGAACTTTTGAATCTCGAAAGTCCAATCAGCTATGACATGTATACATGAATAATGTAAATTACTGATGGAGTAATTTTTTTCTCATGCTGACGAACCCTTCTGCATTACAAAGAGGCTGAAACTGTTTGCAATCAACACCACTGGTGGCTCTGAAATGTAGAAAACACACATATTTGCTGTGTTGTAAAACATAAAAAATGAAAAGAATGATGCTTATTTCTTTATTAGGTCATTTTTATTGAATTCGGCTTTTTTATAAACACAGTCATTGCTGTCACGATTATGCTTTGTTTCTACGTACAGGGTTACAAGGAAAGTACTTGATCAGGCCAATATCTCACGAACTATGGCAGTTAGCGATTTACTTCTTGTGCAGTTGTATAGGAAACACCCTATCAAGCACACAATAACACCACGAGGGATACATTCGTCCCCTTTTTTTGGGTGGTTGAATGGGCTACCGTGCCTCCCTTTGCAGATAGGGCAAAAAACTAAATTACGAACTTGCTCAGCGAGGCAAAAGTAGTACATAAATGTTTTTGTCCCATAACAAAAGATGGAAGGGGACCGGGAATGTGGCCCCAAGAAAAGTACAACATGTGGAAGCAGCGACAGAGTATTTAGACAAGAACTTATTACTTAGAACTCATCTAAACCGGTAAGTTCTAAGTAAATAAAAGCACAAAGGAAAAGTTTTCCTACAAATCTTATCAACAGTTCTTGTTCTGAAATACATTGACGGAAAAAAAATCCCAACACCAAGAAGGTGTTGTGTTACATAAACGACAGTTGATAGGCGGTGAGAGTACATCTGTAAGATGACGTCTATGCAAACTTCGCGCTCGGCGCATTCGTGTGGCGCTAGTAGCTTCCCTCGGAACATGCAAAGCAGGTTTGCTGTAAATACGCGCTGTAACGTTCGTGAGCGTTAGTTATCGTTGAGATTCGACGTAGTGTGTTGATGTTAGTCAAGAATGCTTTTAAGAAGACGAAGAAGCCATTATCAACAGCTCACGGAGTTTGAACGAGGTCGTGTAATAGGGCTACGAGAAGGTGGATTTTCTTTCCGCAATATTGCAGAATGACTTGGCAGGAATGTAGCCACTGTGCATGATTGTTGGCAGCGGTGGTCTAGGGAAGGTACTGCCTTGAGAAGACCGGGTTCAGGCCGGCCACGTGGCACTACTGAGAGGGAAGACCGCAGTGTACGGCGTATGGCCGTGGCGCATCGTACCGCGTCTGAGGCAGCAATTTGAGCTGCAGTTGCCACCACAGTGACACAACGAACTGTTACAAATCGGTTACTTGAAGGACAGCTCCGAGCCAGACGCCCTGTAGCGTGCATTCCACGTACTTCAAACCACTGCCGTTTGGGACGTCAGTGGTTTCAAGCTAGAGCTCATTATAGGACGGAGTGGAGATCTGTTGTGTTTTCTGATGAAAGCCGGTTCTGCCTGGGTGCCAGTGATGGCCGTGTGTTGGTTAGAAGGGCCAGGTGAGCACCTGCAACCAACCTATCTGCGGCCGAGACACACTGGACCTACACCTGGAGTTATGGTCTGGGGAGCAATTTCCTATGACAGCAGGAGCACTCTCGTGGTTATCCCACGCACCCTGACGGCACAGTTGTACGTAGGCCTGGTGATTCAACCTGTTGTGCTGCCATTCATGAACAGCATTCCAGGGGGTGTTTTCCAACAGGATAACGCTCGCCCGCATACCGCTGTTGTAACCCAACATGCTCTACAGAGTGTCGACATGTTGCCGTGGCCTGCTAGATCACCTGATCTTTCTCCAATCGAGCACGTATGGGACATCATTGGACGACAACTCCAGCGTCACCCTCAACCAGCATTACCCGTCCCTGTATTGACCGACCAAGTGCAACAGGCATGGAACTCCATCCCACAAACTGACATCCAGCACCTGTACGACACAATGCATGAACGTTTGCGTGCTGGCATTCAACATTCTGGCGGTTACACCGGTTATTAATGTACCAGCATTTCACATTTAAAATGGCTCTTCTCGCGCTTACATTTAGCTGTGAACTTGAAACCTTAATCGATTAAATATATTACCTATACAAATGTATTGCCGCCATTTCATTCCTCTACAACTATTTTTTCGTGGTGTTGGGATTTTTTTCTGTCAGTGTAAAACGTAGTTCCTTGACATATTCAATATCAGACTTTGATGTCCAATACAGTCAAAAATACACTGAGAGAAGGAGAAATAGCATAAAGTGGCGAAACACTCATCCAATAGGAAAACCGTATGCACATCTAATTGACTTGCATACGGTGCAAAGCTTTCGACTTCCCGTCACTGGTTTACGAAGTGTTGGCATACGGACCACGCATATCATTTTTGTATTCTGACGACGGAGCAGAAAACAGATTTGAAATCCATGCAAATATGCTTTGGACACAGCGACTCAGATAGCTTTCCGCTTTTTTCGCATTTGGAGAGTCCCCTTCCATCTTTTGTTATCGGACAAAAACATTTTTTTGCTATTTGTGCCTAGCTGAACAAATTTGTAATTGACGTTTTTGCCCTATCTGCAAAGGGGGCCCGATAGCCCCCTCAATCCCCCAAAAGGGGGCGAGGGGATCCTTCAAGGCGTTATAGTGTCTGCCATAGGGGGGTTTCCTATGCACATGCACAAGAAGTAAATCGCTAACTGCCATAGTTCGCGAGATATTAACCTGATCACGGACTTTCCTTGTAACCCTGTATTTGCATTCAAGCAATAAAAGTTCAAAGACTAATTGAGGGAAAATTCTCGTTTTTAATATCGGTACTTTTATCCAAGCAGAAGAAGTAAAAACAGGAAGTTGATTTGAAATCAGTTTTGGAAGAAAAGAAAAAGTAACAAATAGAGTGTAGGAGGGATGGAATAACAGGAAGAAAATGTCTCGTGTGTTATTATTAATTAGGTGATAGACAACTGCCGACCAGACTGAAACAGGATTATAATAGTACGAAAATGTAATTTGAAGAAACGAAGAATACGTGGGATGTGGAGGTATGAAAATTGAGCTAAATATATAACGGAACAGAGAAACATAGCCATACCCCGTTCAACGTGGATGATGCGTTCCTGAAAATAGAAGCGGTTATTGAATCAGCACTTTGCGGCATCGTTACAGCATAGTCTCTACAGAGATGCGTTCCCGACAACAAAATTTATTACCTACGATCACCATATTAGAGGTTAACTTGGTTACTTGAAAAATAGCACAAATGACAGACCTGCTTTTATGGGTGCGTTCTGTATTGCCAAATGAATAATTATGAAAGAAAAATTTAATAAACAAAGAAGAAGCATACCCTACTTAGCCGTTCATGGCGCAACTCCCAACAGGGAGAACTTAGCAGTGTTGGGAAACAGGACCGGAGTTATTGCCAGGACGATCAGCCAGGATGCGGTACATCCTCATTCTTGAAGAAGACATCAGAGGTAGACTAACCTTCCCGAAGCTTCATCACTATTTCGTCTTCGCAGCAGAGCTGTGGATAAGCTGTCCACTATTTATAGTGTAGAGATCCAGACTGTCCGTGATTATAGCGTTGCTCTCTTTTAAGATTCCTGTAGCAAGATTTATTTAACGTGCATCTTCTGTGGGGTCATCGTAGCCCTCTTCGTTGGCAAGTCTGGATTTGCTCGTGCACATCGTCGATGTCAATTTCTACAATACTTTGTGGTTGGCAAGCTGAACAACGTCGTTGGTAGTTGTTGTTCCATCCTCTTCAGATCCTCTGAAGTCCGGACATGCAGCCATAGGTTCTTCAAGCTACAGTGCGTACAATTGATTTTGTGTCAACAGTACAATTGATTTTGACTCAACAGTACAATTGATTTTGACTCCTTCAAGGCTGCAATACATGATGATTTCATAGTGTCAAAAGAATTCCACCTGTTGTAGATCTCTGCCATCTGTTTCCTTCCCCAGTTTGCTGAAGGTACGGCGCAGGAGGTAGAGCTTCAAGTTAGTTATGGCATTGTGATCCATTGGTTGAATCATTGAATACTGGCAGAAGGAAGATAACTCTTCCACAGGTCAAAACATATCTCAGACGAACATTGCATTGGTAGAAACCTAAAAATTTTTGACAACCCGGTTTGTTTGTATCATTCTAAAACAGATGGCGCTAGGACAATCATAAATCCAAAATGGCAGACTTCACTGAAAGCGAGAGTGCAGCATGTGTTTCATGGCATAACAAAGTCATTCTGTGACTGCCGTACAGCAGATTTTAAACGAAAATATCAAAAGAAGCCTCCAACAAGTTCTTTCATCACCGAATGGAATTCACGCTTCGTATCAACAAGACGCCGCGTGAATTGGATTAAGATCGGTCAGCTAATTACGAAGCAACAGTTGAACGTATGCGGGAGGCAGGTGTGAACAGTCCGCGAATATCTACTAAGCGAGCGAGCAGGAAACTTGACGTGCGAAAGAAAAAAGTAAATAAAACTGTATGGCATAACTTTCATGAACGACTAGGCTTGAAGCCAAACAAACTACAACTGTTTTATACAATGCCAGGGAGTGACCAGAAGCGCCGGCATGGATGCTGCAGCAACATGAGTTAGCACATTGAGTCGGAAGCATATTTTCTCACGCGAGTTGCCTTTAGCAACGACGCTAAATTTTACATCAGCAGCAAGACAAACAAGTGATAACTTTCTCATGTGGATTATGGAAAATTCGTATTGTACAGTGAAATACGAACGCGACAGTCTCAAAGAGCAAGTTCTTGTGCCTTGTTTACAGTTTCTAGTGCTATTTTCCTGGACATACTGCAGCAACTCCTTTTGTCTTAGACGGAGGAGGATGTGGAATTTTACGCTACCGTTGTCGTTCACTTTTTCGATTAGAAGGAACACGTCTTAACCTCCATTTAGAAGTTATATGTTTCATGGACTTGAATATCCCAATTCTTGAACGGGTCGAGAACGACCACTTAGGCGGATCGACCCAGGATCAAGTGCTACGCTCTCTTCCAAATACCATTGAAGAACTCAAAGAAAGGATTGTAGCAACTGTAAATTAAATGAAGTTATGCTTTTCAAGGTACGGGATGAAATTTGTTATACCGGGTGTGCCATATAAAAGAGGCCCCGTGGCCAGACGTTGTTAGGCGGGCTAAAGTTGTTTGGCGGGTTTCCAGTTAAAACCGCTTTGTTTCACTTCTAACCGGTTTCTGCGTGTACAGCTGCAAAGGAATTCTCCGGAGTGGTTAGTCACAGCCAGAGCAGTGTAGGTACGCGGTCATAAGTGTAAGTAAAGAGAGAACAAAGACAACGGAAATGGTTTTAGCACTTAAAACCGCTTTGTTCCACTTCTAACTGGTTTCTGCGAGTACAGCTGCAAAGGAATTCTCCGGAGTGGCTAGTCACAGCCAGAGCAGTTTAGGTACGCAGTCATAAGTGTACGTGAAGAGAGAACAAAAGCAACGGAAATGGTTTTAACACTTAAAACTGCTTTGTTCCACTTCTAACTGGTTTCTGCGTGTACAGCTGCAAAGGAATTCTCCGGAGTGGTTAGTCACAGCCAGAGCAGTGTAGGTACGTGGTCATAAGTGTACGTGAAGAGAGAACGAAGGCAACGGAAATGGTTTTAACACTTAAAACCGCTTTGTTCCACTTCTAACTGGTTTCTGCGAGTACAGCTGCAAAGGAATTCTCCGGAGTGGTTAGTCACAGCCAGAGCAGTTTAGGTACGCAGTCATAAGTGTACGTGAAGAGAGAACAATGGCAACGCAAATGATTTTAAGTACGGAACAGCGGATTTTTTTTGGGGGGGGGACATTATTTCAGAAATGAATCATTCAAGGTTTCAAATGAGTTCTTTACAGAAAAATTTCCACATTCTGCAGCATCGGCGAAATCAGTGCTACAGAAGGTAGTGCGGAAATTTCGTGAAACCGGCACGGTGTGCAACAGGAAAAGAAACAAACCCAAGACAATTCGTAATAAAGACAATATCAAGGATGTGTGCAAAATGATGTTACAAAGCCCTCGGAATTCGATTCGTCGATTATCGTCTGCAACGGGAATACCTGCTACATCATGCCGACGCATACTTAAGGTGGATTTGCATTTTCGGCCGTACAAAGTTATGGCGCTCCATGCAAAACGAATGCAATATTGTAAGTGGTTTCAGGAGACCATTGTCAGCGGTGAAATGGACCCAACACTTTATTACATGGCAGATGAAGCATGGTTTCATCTGTCCGGGTATGTCAATGCCCAAAACAGCAGGATTTGGACCGACACGAATCCCAGATTGACAACGGAGACTTCTCTGTACGACAAAGAGACAGGCGTTTGGTGTGCTGTGTCTGCGAAGAGGATAGTCGGTCCATTCTGTTTTACTGACACCATCAACTCGGAGCGCAATGTTCAGAAACTGTTCAACCCATTTGTTACCACACTTAGAGAAGAAGACCGAACATATACTTTCTTTCAGCAGGATAGTGCAACGGGGCATACTGCACGGAACAGTCTACGTGCTGTGCATGAACTGTTTGTGGAGGACAGAACTGTATCGAAGGGACTATGACCACCCAGATCACCCAATCTCTCCGCCTGTGACTTTTATCTGTGAGGAGCATTGAAAGGGAAAGTGTACGCAACTAATCCGCACACCCTTGATGAATTAAAAGTGAACATTACGGATGCCATAGCACAGATTACTGCCGATGAGTTGTAGCGCGTTACGAACAGCATGTTCCGTCGTGTGCAGCTGTGTCTTGATGTCGAAGGACAGCACTTTCAGCAATTGTTGTAAACGCACGTGAATTACTCCTGTTTTCTGGCATTTCAACTATTCTTTCCCATGTATAGTAACATTGCCTGACCGTTGTCGTTCATTATACTCGGGCCTTTTTTATATGGCACACCCTGTAGGTGGGAGGTTTGTCGCGTAACTCGTGGCAGCCATGTAAAACATTTGCAAAATTGTGTCTGGTAGGGAAATTCAGATTGTTTTTTTTATTATGGGGTTTAACGACCACCGTGAGCAACTCGACGGGCTTTGGGCAGTCGCCCATCCCTAATTTAGGGTTACTGCTTCCTGGTAAGGGGAGAGCCAACGCCGTAAGACAAATATATCATCCATGCCTCATTAGGATTCGAACCCGGACATACCTCGGAAGAATGATCAGAAGCCAGCGGTTAGACCACTGCGCCACTGGGGCGGCTAAATATCCTTGTCTTATGTTAACTGCTGCCTTCATTCATATGTTATAATTTTTTTTAAATCGACTGCTAATTTTTCTCCACCCTGTACATAAGATACGCATTCAGCTTTATTACAGTGGCTAAAACTTTAAAAAAGCTGCAACAAACATATCCTAATTTTTAAAAAATACAATGAGAGACCGGAGCTGGGACAAGACCTGAAATCAAAACACGGAGAACGCACTCAACGGGATATATTCATTTTGAAAAGAAAAACAAAGCTGGAATTTTTTTTTTTTGGATTGAAGGTTTAACGACCACCGTGAGCAACTCAATGGGCTATAAGCAGTCGCCCGTCCCTAATTTAGGGCCACTGGTTCCAGGGAAGGGAAAGAACCAGTGCCGCAAGACAAACACAACATCCATGCTTCACCGGGATTCGAACCCGGACCCCTTTCGGACGAATGATCAGTAGCCATCGCTTAGACCACTGCGCCACCGGGGCGGCAAAGTGGAATTTGAAAGAGCAAGAATAGAAACAGACTAATTATACAAACGATAAAATTAGGGATTATTTTTGGATTGGAGGTTTAACGACCACCGTGAGCAACTCAATGGGCTATAAGCAGTCGCCCGTCCCTAATTTAGGGCCACTGGTTCCAGGGAAGGGAAAGAACCAGTGCCACAAGACAAACACAACATCCATGCTTCACCGGGATTCGAACCCGGACCCCTTTCGGACGAATGATCAGAGGCAATCGCTTAGACCACTGCGCCACCGGGGCGGCAAGGTGGAATTTGAAAGAGCAAGAATAGAAACAGACTAATTATACAAACGATAAAATTAGGGATTATTTTTGGATTGGAGGTTTAACGACCACCGTGAGCAACTCAATGGGCTATAAGCAGTCGCCCGTCCCTAATTTAGGGCCACTGGTTTCAGGGAAGGGAGAGAGCCAGTGCCGTAAGACAAACACAACATCCATGTGTATTCGAACTAGGACCCCTTACGGACGAATTAATCATTGCTTAGACCACTGCGCCACCGGAGTGGCATTAGGGATTATGGAACTGGAAAAATATGTCATTCTCAATTTATTCAGACTGAGAGTGGGAAACAAAAAGAATAGTACAGTTACATTTTATGCACTTATGATGTATTTTATTTATTATTTCGCCCAAATCGTGCTAATCATCTATTTGAAGTAAAAAAAAAAAAAAAAAACTATGTCGAAGATGCTGAGGAAGGTACACAAGAAGACCGTCGTTACACGATACTAAAAAGTCGCAAAATCACTAAAAGCTAAGACAGATTAAAAACCTTTAATTGCGAACGTAGCAAAGTTAAAATATAGTTTACACTAAAACACGTAAGATCTTTCGAGCCGAGTAGGCTCATCCTCAGACGTGAACACAACGGAAAGAGCTCCCGGGTTTAATTGTATATAGCGATGTAAGAAGTTGAAAATGCTGTCAAAGCACGGTAACATTTTTTTAGAGCCAAAGTACACACACAATATTCCTAAATTATCTCTCTATGCTCTTTACCGAGAGTCTATATATCATAAAACTTGGACCAAAATGCTGTAATGAGGACGTGCCTGTATACACTCCCACCGTCTGGAGAAACCTGGTTTTACAGTATTCACGGGAGGAAGAAACTAAGTAATTACAAAGACGTTTAACAATTTGTAGTGAATGGCAATGACTAATGTGTTTCATTTACATAATGTGTATTACCAGCGTCCGGAATGCGCAACGTACACTGCACGAAATAGGCTTTGGGAGCCGACGCCCAACTCGAGTCCCCTTGATGGGTGCACGACACAGAGCTATGCGCCTCGCTTGTGCACGGCAACACTACCACTGGACACTTGATGACTGAAAACAAGTAGCCTGGTCTAACGAGTCACGTGTCCAACTGTATCGGGCAGATGGAAGGATTCGTGTGTGGCGCAAATCGCATGAAGCCGCGGATCCCGCCTTTCAACAGGGAACTGTACCGGCTGGTGGGCGGTCCGTAACGGTACGGGGTGTGTTTAGTTGGACTTCACTGGGACACCTGGTACGTCTACAAACGTCTGTAACCCGGCCAACGCTATGTTCGCATCCTTTCTGACGAGGTACACCCGTTCATGTCCTGCATTCATGCTGATATGTTGGGCCTGTTCCAATAGGACAATGCACCTCCACACAAGTGTCGGAACGCCACATTATGATTAGAGGAGCATTCATCTGAATTTGGGGTGTAGCCATTCCCACCCAAGTCTCCATATCTGAACGTGATAGAAAACATTTGGGATGCCATGCAACGTGCTATCGAACACAGAAATCCAATACCTCGGAATACACCCGCATTGTGGAACGCTTTACAGGAAGTATGGTGTGCATTACTTATAGCATATTTCCAGAAGCTAGTGGAGTCCATGCCCCGTCGTATTTCTGCAGTCCCGCGCTCCTGTGAAGGACTTAACAAGTATTAGACTGGTGTACCAGTTTTTCTGACACTTCAGTGTATTTGAAATACATATATTTGAAATATATGTACTCAAAAATTAATACATATATTTCAAATTAGAAATACCAGATATACCCACAATTGATTCCCTGCATGTACTCAAAAGGAGTACGTGTCTTTTCCAAAATTGAGGCACAAGTACTCAGAGCTATTATAAGCCCAGAATCTGCTCAAAAACGAGTACATTTTGCTTATTTCTAAGTACCAATTTTTAACAGCGTATAACCAATTTAGGTCGTTGTTTTGCAGGCAATGTAAGGAAGGCGATGGACACAGGGTTTTCGGCAGTCTGTAAAAGACTGCACAACGCTGGAGCAAGTGTGTGTCAGAAACCTAAGGGACATGTTAAAAAATACTGCACTGGGAGATTTTATTAATTTTAATAAATAAAGACAAAATACGTTTAATCTTACCCTCGCATTTTTATTGAAGGACGAATTTCTAATTTTTCACTTGCGCTTCGCACTTTGGAATTTGAAAGGTATCGGCCTCTTATTTCTGAGTTATAATAGAATGGCCACATACATAAAAGAATTAAAAATGATTATTTGCCCAGTTTGTTGCATTTGACAAAGCACAGCGTCAGCTGCAGACAAGCATTCAAGCGTTTTCTATTTTTGAGGTCACTCACCAGTGGCGTAGGAGTTACTTCAGAAACGAAACTCCATTCAGTTCCTAAGAAAAATTGCATCCTTGTAAATGTACCGTATTTTTGGATCTGAGCTCGCTTAACATGTCACCGCTGTCGGCTGAAGATCTTTGGAGAAGATAGGTGACAAACGACCCCTTCTCAAAACCCGGAACCTCCCCTAAAAACGCAAGTTTTTGGACGATTATTCCTCAATGTCACGGAATTTCGGGAAACGGAAGGCGTCAAAACCTGACCATGGACGATGTCCAATCGTACCTATGCCCGAACAATCGTACCTATGCTCCGCTCGGCCTTCGGCCTCCCTTTGCTCAACTACGAGTTGTTTTTTTTGGAGGCGATATCATTCACTCTCATCAAATCGGAACTGTTCTTTGTGGAAAAACACAGTGATTGCTCCACTGGGAAACTTGTGAAGGTCAACGCATATCTAGCCAGTAGATCGGAAGCTTCGTGTGTTGACCAGAACTAACCTTCTTTTGTTTGACTGCATAATGAGGGGAGGGGGGGGACGAGCAATAGATGCTCAAAAGGTGGCAACAGACACTTTCGGGCTTTATGATATTCTGAGCGACACACGCTTTAATGGTCTTGGTCGTTAAAGGGTTAAACTTATGAGACTAAATGCCTCATAAGATCTAAACGTAAGGCTATTGTATTAAATGGTGGGAGTTCATGGTGCTTCGTGCCAGAGTTACTCGCAGTCTGGAGGACATATCATGTCGACAATCTGAGGGACAAATCTCAGCTAGAGCATAAATACTGTGCCATCGTCAACACAACGTAATATAAAAATATTTCGTTGGATGAACGTATGCAACATTTTTAGCTAACCTCTAGCCAAAGATAATTTCAGATGGGATTTATTATTATACTGATATTGTCGGTTAATAAGCTGTGATAAAAAACATTGAAAGTCTATTGTAGAAAAAGATTTAAGAAGACATAAATCGAAATTGGAGGACAATTTTTCTTGTTCGTTTTGCTTTAAACCTTCCTTTGGAAAGATGCTGGCCATCGAGACATTTCGTCGAATAAGTTTAGTACACGTCTTATCAAGATATCAGTGCGATAGTTTTTGCCCATTAAGGGGTGTCAGAAAATTGAGCTAATAATGAGGAAACAAAAAGGCAATTTATTTGCTCATTATCCCCCATTGTGTGGTGCCAGAAAATTGAGCTATTAACGAGGAGACAGAGAGGCAATTTATTTGCTCATTATCTACGCTATCTTTACATAAAGGTCTTGCATATTTGATTCGTAAAGTACGAAGGAAATTGGAAATTCTTTGAAACTTTTAAGAATCTGCAGCAAAAAGCAATCTTTAAAGCTGGAACAGTATTTACCTAATGCATACTTTGCAGCAGTTCTAAAAGGTAAAAAGTTCCTCATCGCGGACAGAAGTACAACAGCATGCTTAATACCGTAGCTCCAAAAATTAGAATTTAAATTCAATTATATATCACCGTGAAATTTTTCCATTACCTAAAACTAGCCCACCGACTGTAATTGGTGTTAAATAGAATGAGATTTAAATTAAATGAATCTGGGGCCCAGGAAGGCTGTACGCACAGCCTGGTTTTCTCATTTGAATACTGGCCTTGAACTGCAATGGGATTTGCACGATGTCGCTCATTGGCTTAGTTCTTCTTCGGGAGGAGCTTAAGATTCTTTGACCTGACCTTAAGTCCCGCGAGATGCAATCTAATTTCATATCACGATAAGAGGATTCAAATTACAGCTGTTCATTCTCTTCGCACAAGAGTCAAATTAAAAGCTAACGCTAAGCAGAGATGTTTCTGAGAACTGAGAGGTCTATTTAAATCAGATGTAGAGCTGTCTATTCTAATGGGTGTCGTTTCGTAAAGCACAAAGGTAATTGGACAAATCATTCGCACAAAGAGCAATGGGTTGATCTAAAGTATTTACTGCAGGGTGTCTCATTTAAAACCTTTCATTTTATTCTTAGTTTTTAATTCCTTCCAGTTACGCGCAGAAAAATGCTACAGATTAATTTGCTTGACGGTCCTTCGAATAAATACATAAAAGTATCTGATTCTGACTCAGACTGTAGGCGTTGTTGCTGAATTCCAGTAAAAGAAGCAAAAGTAACCTAATATCGCTGCATATTGCCGAAAATGAGTCAGTCTGTCTTTTGCTCAAAATTTCAAGACTGCCCTTCATTTTTTTGTGTGCTAGACGATCCTCATGAGCATGTGAGGAAAGACGGAGTTGGTCACTCCTAATTTAAGCCTAATGGTTCTAGAGAAGGATCTTGGCATGGAGATATACAATATGAATATTTTATAGCGGATTTGAACATTTCCAGAAGAAGTCTTTCCTCCTCAACTTAGAGCTACTTTTCCTAGGGAAAGAAGAGAAGTGGAGTCATATGGACAAACACATGATGCACATGTTTCGAATCCTGACCCAACAGCAAGAAGAGTCAGTTGACCTCAACTCGACCTTCCGAAATCTCTCGTTCCTCTTCTCTAATACTTATTGAACCAACTAGCGTAATCGTGCCCTTTTTCAATAAGCTGAGAACGAAAGCAAATAGCATTACGAGGTCTGATCAGAAAGTATCCGACCACATTTCTTTCCTAAACTAGGCAGAGCACTGCGTTGAGACTCAGTGGCACGTGACCCTACTTCAGTGCACATGCGCGCATTTTGTCCACGGTGTCGCCTGGCTCATTTGGCGCCTAGCAGGGAAGGTTTGGCTTTGTGAAGTGCGTGCCCCTTACATTTTTGTCTTGTGTTGAAATGACTGAGTTAGTTGAGCAGAGAATCTGCATCAAACTTGGCTACATATCAATCGAAACATTCAAATAATTAGAAAGCCTTTTAGTGATAAAGCTGTGAGTGCGACAGAAATCAAGGAGTGGTGTCGGCGCTTCAAAGATAAACGAACGTCTATTGAGGGCGACGAGAGTTCAGGAACCCCGAAATGATCGAACGAGTGAGTGCTGTAAATAAGGATAACCGAAAATACTCATCGAGACAGAACAGAACTATGTGTTTCAGAATAAAACAAAACGTGAGTAAAATGTACAGATGAGATACGATGGTACACGAATATATGTTACCGCTAAAGCTCGAAAGCCGTTAATGTGCACATTACCTAGCTAATCTGCAGATTAACTGATTTGCTCCGTTAACGTGCGGAATCAAGAGTTTTCCGCATTTTACCTAGGTAATGTGCACATTAACGGTTTCCGTATCGTTAAAGTTCAAAAGTTTGTTTCTCTCATTTCCTTTCCCTACATCTTCCCCCTCTCCGTCCAGTTTTGGCATATGTTACCGCTAAAGCTCGAAAGCCGTTAATGTTCACATTACCTAGCTAATCTGCAGATTAACTGATTTGCTCCGTTAACGTGCGGAATCAAGAGTTTTCCACATTTTACCTAGGTAATGTGCACATTAACGGCTTCCGTATCGTTAAAGTTCAAATGTTTGTTTCTCTCATTTTCTTTCCCTACACCTTCCCCCTCTCCCTCCACTTTTAGTTTGGTTTCGCCAGCTTCTAGTCGTCGACGGTTGTTTTTATTTCTCATAATTGGCGTCGGCAGCCAGTGCATAGCATAGCTAATTCTGTTTTCAAATTCGTTTCTGTCTGTTAGCGCGTGAATTTGTGTCGTGATTTTTTTTAAAGCAGATAAATTTAACTCCTAGTATGCAAGCAAGTATCGAATTGGTGAGTAAAATGAAGAAAAGATTCTTCAAAAATCTCTTTAGCGAAGATTCAAAATATAATAGTGTTTTAATGACAAAACGAAAGTATGATTGCATAATTGAAGATGTAAAGGGAATAAAAGTTTCCAAGAAGAAAGAATCATCTCGAGATTATCGAATAATTAAAAGGTATGATGACTGTGCAAGGCTGTGAAAAACTCATTGAGCCGTTGTCATATGCGCGAGAAAGTGTTATATATATATATATATATAGGGATGTAAGGTCAGGTGATGCGTAACATCACAGCCTCTCCTTGACAAATGTCAACCCCGCCTTCTCGTGGTGCATCCTGTTCCCACTAAAGGGCTCTGACGACCGCAAATAGCGGTATAACTATACCATCGGGATCAGAGGAAATGCTATCCCACACTCACCAACCCGCTTGGCCAGCGTGGTGAGTTATGGCCAAACACCTCCAAAATGACTCTACAACTTAAATCTTGGCCCTCAGTCTCCGGCAGCTGGAATGTACCTGGCCAAGGCAGCGGCTAGAGCGACATGAAGGCAGAGGGTGCTAAGAATCCCCGGAGGACCGGACTAGGCTGCCATTTGATGCTGACCTTGGCTACCTACAACGGACGCTCCCTATCTTCTGATTCAAGGCTTCTTGAATTGGAAGAGGAACTACAAAGGATCAAGTGGGACATCGTCGGGCTAAGTGAGGTAAGGAGAAAAGGAGAAGATCTCATTGAACTGAAAAGTGGACATCTCTTCTATTATCGTGGGACAGATACTGGCAGAACTAGTGGTGTTGGATTTATAATAAACAAGAAACTGAAGGATAAAGTGGTAGAAGTTGAAGGTTCCTCTGACAGAGCTGCACGACTCGTTATCCAACTATCGAGAAGATACCAGGCTCAGATTATTCAAACTTATGCACCCACCACAAGTCATCCTGAAGAAGAAATTGAAGAATTTTATGAGGAAATTCGTCATCTAAATAATAAAGGTAAGCAGCACTTGAAGATAATTATGGGAGATTTCAATGCAAAAATAGGGCACCAGCAACAGAATGAAACTTCAGTAGGTAAATTCGGTCACGGCAACAGAAACCAGCGTGGAAATACTCTCGTTGAGTTTGCAGAGGCAGAAGGATTTTCATCTTGAATTCCTTTTTCAAGAAAAAGCCACACAGGAAATGGACATGGAGACATCCAATTGGGACGACAAGTGAAATTGATTTTATTATGTGTAACAAAAAATTCGTCATCGAAGACTGCAGTGTGCTGAACAAGTTCAACACAGGTAGTGACCATAGATTGGTGAGATGTAAGATGCACCTCAACACTAAACTGGAACGTGGCAAGCTCATAAGACAAACAAAATGTATTGACATAACCAACCTTAAAAAACACCATAATACTTTCAAGTTGGAACTGAAGAACAGATTCTCTGCTTTAGAAGGCCTAACATCGGAAGAAGTGGATATTTCGGAAGTTAACAGAAAAGTAACCAAAGCTCTTATGGAAACAGCAACAAAATTAGCTGGGTCTAAGAACAAGTTGCATGTAAACAAATTATCAGGAAAAACCAAAATGTTGATGCAAAAAAAGAAGAGAGATGAGGACAACTAAAGAAGATGTGACTTCCAAAGTGGAATATATAGAGCTATGCAAGACAGTAAGAAAAAGTACCACTGAAGACGTAAGGAAATTCAACTGTGAGCTAGTGAGGAAAGCAATTGAAAACAACCAAAGCCTAAAGATAGCAAAGGGACATCTCAGTAAGGGAAGAAAACAGATTATGGCTCTGAGAAAAGAAGATGGTTCTATAACAAGAAATAGAGGCGAAATTTTGACAAGAGTGAAAGATTTCTACTCCAAATTATATGAAAGGGATGATACATGTACTCCAGACATCATGGAAGGTACCAGAGTTCTTCCAGTCCTCCCAGCAGAAGTTGCTCATGCAATCAAGAACATGAAGCGGGGGAAAGCTCCAGGAGAAGATGGAATTACTATAGACATCATACAAGAAGCAAGTGGAGAAATTGAAACAGTACTCGCCCAAATTTTCACTCGATGCCTTAATGAAGGGAAGATTCCTGAGGATTGGAACAATGCTACAATGATCCTGCTACATAAAAAAGGTGACATTGAGGATCTCAGGAACTACAGACCTATCAGCCTCCTATCAGTGGTTTATAAAATCTTCACTAAAGTTCTTTCACACCGCTTGAAGGTAACACTGGACATGGCTCAACCGAGAGAACAAGCTGGATTCAGGAGTGGCTACAGCACAATAGATCATATCCACGTACTGAGAGAACTAATTGAAAGAGCGAGGGAATATGAACTTCCATTGTGCATGGCTTTTATCGATTATGAAAAAGCCTTTGATTCGGTGAAACCATCAGCAGTTACCACGGCTCTGAAATCCTGCGGTATTGAAGATGCATACATTAATATTATTAATAACATCTATGAAAATGCAAGTGCAAAGATTCGGCTGTTTGAAAATACAACACACATAAAAATTGGAAAAGGAGTGAGACAAGGTGACACCATATCTCCGAAGCTCTTTAATGCCACATTGGAAAATGTCTTTCAATCACTGAACTGGGAAAACAAAGGGATAAAGATTAATGGAGATTATCTAACCCACCTTCGGTTTGCTGATGACGTAGTCATTTTTGCAACTACCCCATCAGAGCTGCAGAGTATGATCCAGGAACTTGCTGACAAGAGTAAAGAAGTGGGATTAAAAATGAACTTTCAGAAGACAAAAGTGATGTTCAATGCTTTTACAAGAAATGAAGATTTATCGATTGATGGAGAAAAGCTGGAGATAACAGACACGTACGTTTATCTTGGACAGCAGATATCAAGTGAGGGTCACATTGATGAAGAAATTAATCGGCGTACAAAACTTGCCTGGAGAGCTTTTGGAAGAAACAGCATAATTTTCAAGAGCAATATGCCATTATGTCTTAAAAGAAAAGTGTTTGATCAATGCATCCTTCCAGTGCTTACATATGGTGCAGAGACGTGGACCTTAACTAAAAGAGACATACAAAGGCTGCAGACAACTCAAAGAAGCATGGAGAGGTGCATGCTTGGTATAACCAGGAGAGATAAGAAGAGGAACTCGTGGATCCGAAAAATGACGAGAGTGGAAGACATCATGATCAGAGTTAAATCCCTGAAATGGCAATGGGCTGGACATACTGCCAGAAGGACAGACCATAGATGGACAGCCGAAATTTTAGATTGGATTCCAAGGGACAGGAAAAGACCCAGAAAAAGACCACATGGGAGATGGGTGGATGAAATTCGTAAATATGCGGGAGTGACATGGAGGAGACTGGCACAAGACAGACCGTTGTGGAGGAAACTTGGGGAGACCTTCGTCCAGCAGTGGATTGATAATGGTTGACAATGATGATGATGATGAGGATATATATATATATATATATATATATATATATAACATTATGTTAATTTAAGCGTACAGAAACGTTGCTGTTGTTCCACCAAAGATCTTATTTTCACTTTAACGAGTGCCTAGTAGGTAATGTGCAGATTATCTAGGTAATTTGCAGATTATCAAGGTAATTTGAGCAATGAAACAATTTTCGGCGCTTTAACGGATCACCCTAGTTAATCTGCACATTACCTAGATAATCTGTAGAATAACTGATTTCTGCACTTTGGCGGTAACATACGTATATACAGATGAGGCATAATATACAGGGTGTCCCTCTCGCTACCAAACCCGGCATTTCTTTAATAATATTAACACCAATGAAGATATTGCAACGAAAGTTGAAGTGGACTTACCTCATTTCGTGCGACATGTGTTAACATCGCAGCATGTGCTGGAAGTGGCCACCATTTGCGTCTAGACAGCATTGAACTCGGCGCTGTCCGTCAGCCAAGCGGAGTGCTCCTTAGTGGCAAAATTCCACTAAGGAGCACTCCAAAAATTCCCGTATTTGAAACATTCAGAAATTTTTTAAAACTTCCTGTATTTGAATTTTAAATTTTCTCTCAAAATTCTCGTATTTGGGCCAGTGAAAATCCCAACGCGATACATGAAGAACCTCTTTAACCCTTCATTCACAGAAAACTGGTGTTTGGTGTGGGATGGCCCATCGCCGCATAATTGGTCCCATCTTCTTCGATACAACCATCACAACAGCTGCATATATGGAAATGTTGGGTCTTGTTCATTTGCCCGACCTTTACGTCACCGGAGGTTCACTTGACCGAAAATCACTTCTCCGAAAGATCACTTGATCGAAAAGTTCATTTCACCGAAGGGCCATTTGATCGAAAGGTACATTTCATCAAAGAAACATCCAACTTAAAATAAGACCCATATAATGTTGCCATCCATCTGAAAACTTTAATCCCAGTAGCGACAGCAATCACTATCGTCGCAGCAGTAAAATAAGCCCGAGGATCCACATCTATTCCTACCGAAAACATATGATAAGCTCACACCACAAATCCCATCCCTCCAATTCCAGCTATCCAGTCAGGTTAATATTGTTGCACATTTCTTCAGGCAAAAAGAATAAATTTTAGGGCCCTAGGTCTTGGCTTAGGCCTTTTTAGCAAATTTTAACCGTGCGTGCTCATGTTCATAAGGTTTACATAAAAAGTTACTTTACATTTTATGTAATGCTTGTGAATATGAGTAGGGTTAAAATCTGTTAAAATGGCCTGTATCTAGGCCTACGATCAAAAAATTATTGTTTTGTGGTTGAGTAAAAGTGGAACGTTTTTTACTTGATTTGCTATGTAACCCTTATGAATATGAGCTCGGAAGTTTAAAATTTGACAAAAAGGCACAGATCTAGGCCTTTTGATTAATATTATATTTCGAAAAACCTACTCATGGGGAGGTGTTTCATAGAAATTAAACGTGTATTTTTTATACAATCCGATAATGTTTAGGTGGCCAGTTTTACAAACATCCACACCACACACTCCAACAGATCTCTAACAACAAAATTCTAAGTTTTCGAAAAACTAACTATTCGGTGAAATGATCTTTCGATATAATGAACTTTTAGGTAAAGTAATCCTTCGGTGAAATGAACTTTTCGATCAAATATCCTTTTGATGAAATGAACTTTTAGGTGAAGTGACCTTTTGGTGAAATGAACTTTTCGGTCAAGTGACCCATCGGTGAAATGTACCTTTCGATCAAGTGATTTTCGGCGAAGTGATTTTCGGTGAAGTGACCTTTCGATCAAGCGAACGATTCCCGGAAATCTTCAACACCTTTGTAAGTCCATTGGCCGACGAAGAACATTCCATTGGATATTACCATCATGATGGAGCGACATCACACACAAGTATGGCCAAAATTCAGTCCTTTATCGGCAACCGCGTCGTTTCGAAGGGTCTATGGCCACCCCGCTCGCCTGATCTGACGCCTCCTGACTACCTGTTATAGGGATATCTAAAAGGGAGAGTTTACCAAAAGAAACCGCGAACCATAGATGCCTTGAAAGCAAACATCACCGAAGAAATTCAGGCAGTGACGGCGGACGTACTGGCAAGGACTTTCCGCAATATGGTGCGCCGGGTGCAATGCTGTCTGGATGCAAATGGTGGCCACTTCCAGCACATGTTGTGATGTCATCACATTTCGCACGAAATGAGGTAAGTACAATTCAAATTTCGTTGCAATATCTTCATTGGTGTTAATATTATTAAAGAAATTCCGGGTTCGGTAGCTAGTGGGACACCCTGTGCAATAGTTGCATCGAAAACTAGTAGGAGCAGGTAAAAACACAGACAGGACAAAGGACATGGTATGGTGCGGTCACAAATGAAGGTAAAATATGAAGGTCAGTGGTACTGAGACATCGGGAGGTCACAGCATCGTAGGAGAAAGGCAATGGTAAAAGTTCATTTAGTACAGAAAGCTGGAACAAAAATTCGTTTCTGAGCAAGGAAGCAGGCAATTTGATGAGGGATATCAAGTTCAAAAACGAGAATACGATCACAAGATGAGCTGTAGAGATTCTGGCGCACCGATGAACCAGGTGGAGTGTGGAGACCAAAGGCGGAGGAAGGCTGGTTCTTTAGCTGCGGAACGCGCAGAAGTGTACTCCGTACGAAGACGTGAGATAAATCGATTCATAAAATGAATACAGAGATGATGACCAGCCTGAATCAGGAACAGCGAACAGGTGGTAGCCCGTTGTTGATGATGGAAGTAATATATTATACACTGACGGAAAAAAAATCCCAACACCACGAAAAAATAGATGTAGAGGAATGAAATGGCGGCAATACATTTGTATAGGTAACATATTTAATCGATTAAGGTTTCAAGATCACAGCTTAATGTAAGCGCGAGAAGAGCCATTTTAAATGTGAAATGCTGGTACATTAATAACCGGTGTAACCGCCAGAATGTTGAATGCCAGCACGCAAACGTTCATGCATTGTGTCGTACAGGTGCTGGATGTCAGTTTGTGGGATGGAGTTCCATGCCTGTTGCACTTGGTCGGTCAATACAGGGACGGTTAATACTGGTTGGGGGTGACGCTGGAGTTGTCGTCCAATGATGTCCCATACGTGCTCGATTGGAGAAAGATCAGGTGATCTAGCAGGCCACGGCAACATGTCGACACTCTGTAGAGCATGTTGGGTTACAACAGCGGTATGCGGGCGAGCGTTATCCTGTTGGAAAACACCCCCTGGAATGCTGTTCATGAATGGCAGCACAACAGGTTGAATCACCAGACCGACGTACAACTGTGCCGTCAGGGTGCGTGGGATAACCACGAGAGTGCTCCTGCTGTCATAGGAAATTGCTCCCCAGACCATAACTCCAGGTGTAGATCCAGTGTGTCTCGGTCGCAGACAGGTTGGTTGGAGGTGCTCACCTGGCCTCCGTCTAACCAACACACGCTCATCACTGGCACCCAGGCAGAACCGGCTTTCATCAGAAAACACAACAGATCTCCACTCTGTGCTCCAATGAGCTCTAGCTTGGCACCACTGACGTCGCAAACGGCAGTGGTTTGGAGTAAGTGGAATGCACGCTACAGGGCGTCTGGCTCAGAGCTGTCCTTCAAGTAACCGAATTGTAACAGTTCGTTGTGTCACTGTGGTGGCAACTGCAGCTCGAACTGCTGCCGCAGACGCAGTACGATGCGCCACGGCCATACTCCGTACACGGCAGTCTTCCCTCTCAGTAGTGCCACGTGGCCGGCCGGAACCCGGTCTTCTTGAGGCAGTACCTTCCCTTGACCACCGCCGCCAACAATCATGCACAGTGGCTACATTCCTGCCAAGTCGTTCTGCAATATTGCGGAAAGAAAATTCACCTTCTCGTAGCCCTATTAGACAACCTCGTGCAAACTCCGTGAGCTGTTGATAATGGCTACTTTGTCTTCTTAAAGGCATTCTTGACTAACATCAACACACTACGTCGAATCTCAACGATAACTAACGCTCACGAACGTTACAGCGCGTATTTACAGCAAACCTGCTTTGCATGTTCCGAGGGGCGCTACTAGCGCCACACGTATGCGCCGAGCGTGAAATCTGCATAGACGTCATCTTACAGATGTACTCTCACCGCCTACCAACTGTCGTTTATCTAAAACAAACCCTTCTTGGTGTTGGGATTTTTTTCCGTCAGTGTATGTTTAACAAGAACGAAGGTGAAGACACACGGGCCGCCCCGGTGGCGCAGTTGTCTAAGCGATGGCCTCTGATAATTCGTCCGTAAGGGGTCCGGGTTCAAATCCCGGTGAGGCATGGATGTTGTGTTTGTCTTACGGCAATGGCTCTCTCCCTTCCCTGGAACCAGTGACCCTAAATTAGGGACGGGCGACTGCTTATAGTAGCCCATTGAGTTGCTCACGGTGGTCGTTAAACCTACAATCAAAAAAAAAAAAGACACGTGGTGCGGGGAGTGGTGTCGGAGGCGTGCTGTGCAAGAGAAGAGTGCTATAGGCCGAAAAGGAAACATCACAGGAGCAGAGGTGGCGGAAAATGGTGAAAGCAAGTTGCAGCACGGGAAGCAGGACGGGGCAGTACATGTATACATGTTCAACATCTGCGGGCTGAGAACAAAACGGGCAAGCTGAGGAAGTGATGATAGAGACCCGTAAGGAAATTGTTGGAACCGGAAACCGGCGATGTAGGAAGAGCCAGTGGGTGTTGGAGGGCTACCAGGCAGTTCTGCCTAGTCTACATGATGCAGTGCTGTTGGAGAGATCTGCTCTGTGGCAGCAAGGTGAATGGGCGGCTGCACCACGTCTCACCCCATGCAAGCAGTTTTGACCCAACACCGGATTTCACAAGTGACGTAAGCCCCACATTTTCCAGATATGGCTTCTAGCGACTTATGGCTGTTCCTGAAGTTGAAAATACCTTTCAACGGGAGAATATTTCAAGACACAGAGCAAATCAAGAAAAACGCGACGCAGCATCTATTGTCGATCCTCAAAAGTGACGATACTTCCAAAAATATCTGTCCGAGTTAAGCGAATATTATTTTGTGAAAAGATTCCAAAGTAATAGTCCCTCTTCAATTTCCTCATTTTAGAGTTTTATTTATTTCTAAATGTCTTGAATAAGAGAAAATTCGATTGTTCAACATATACTCAAACTTATTCCATACTCATCCAGCAAGAAATAGCCCAAGTAGCACATTGACATTGGCCAACGGTCGGCCCAATGAAATTTTTGCGTCGGCAGCGTTGGGCGAAGGTTGCGTTGTTTATCGAAGATTGGCCAACGGGTTTTCCAACCACACATGACCAACCATTTATCAACAAATGACCACTTAACGGTTGTCCGATGGTTGTCCAACAACACATGATCACATTGGAAAACTGTTTGCAACAGTTTTCCAATGTTGGCCCAACCGTTGAACCAACACATATCCAATTGTTGGCCACCGAGTCGCCTCGTCGCTGGGCCAACCGTTGAAAGCCCACGGTTGGTCCAACATAATATTGCTACCTGGGAGATCATACTCATACTTATCCAACATCAACCCATACTCATACTTATCCAACAAGAAATAGATATAAATTACTACCGGTATTTACATATACAGAAAATTAAAAAAATGGCATAAACTATTCTGGTCCTGAATTATGGAATATTTTTCCTTACCATCTTACTGCTATTAATAATATTAACCTTTTAAAGAAAAAACTAAAACTTTATTTAATGAGGAAGAACTAGATCTATCATAGTATATCTCTTTTTCTTTTGACCAACTGGTTTAAGGCCAACTTATTTACTTTTGTATTTCTCATGTGCTTCCTCCTGTTCGATGGGAAAAAGAGGGGAATGGAGGAGAGGAAAATGAAATTGGAATAAATTTCTACTTATATAATACTAAATTACTCTTGGTGACCTTTCTCTATCATTTCTATTTACTACTTACTAATTTACTGTTACGTCTGTTCTTGACTTGTATGATCTTCAGTTACGTCTGTTCTTGACTTGTATGATTTTACTACGGGTGCCGAGAGCTATATTAGGTCAATTCAAGCCTTTTCCCTCGTGCCGCCCAGTTGTCACTAGTTACATTGTTATTGTTATAATACTACTATTAGTGTATATGGTCACAACTGAAAAATAAAAATGAAATGACAGCTTGGCAAAAATTCACGCATGTCCACTAAAGTCCAAGGTTGTGCGCAACTGACTCTTGGCGTCCTGCTCTGTCAAGTTTAGGAGAACAAATGCGGTCAGATGCTTTGTAATCAGATCTTGTAGATTTCTATTCAAAGCGTGAGCAAAATTTGTAAATTTCATTAACTGTTGTATAATCGACAGATATTTTTATATCTAAACGAAGAGAAAATGCTAAATTCAAGGTGACTGCAGCATTGTAGGTCATATCTACGTATTTAGAGAATTGATTGAAAGAGCAAATGAATAAAATCAATAAATCAAAAGTATAACGAAGTAAATTTCTTCGTCATTTTTGTCCACGCCGAGGCTCAAACCCGGGTCCCCTCATTCCGGAATAAGTCACTCTACCAATTGAGCTACGCGGACGTACGTGCTGACTGCTATCTGCCTTTATGTCGTGTGCGTCCTGCTGGCAGGTACGTCACAAAAGCCTTTAATGAATAGATCGGAATCAAAAGCCTTTAATGAATAGATCGGAATCAAAAGCCTTTTTATAAATAATACAAGCCAATATGCATGGCTTGTATTATTTATAAAAAGGCTTTTGATTCCGTGAAATCATTAGCAGTTTGAAATCCTGCTGTACTGATGATGCATATACTAATACAGTATTATTAATAAGATCTATGAAAGTGCAAAGGTTCGAGTGTTCCAGGAACGGCACTTATAAAAATTGGAAAGGGAGTGAAACAAGGTGACATGTATATTCCAAGCTCTTCAATGTCCCACCGTGGAGTGTCTTTCGGTCAATGTATTGGAAAACAAGGGGATAAAGGTTAATTGAGATTATTAAATTCACCTTGGTTTTGCAGATGATATAGCTGCAGAGTGGGATCACAGAACTTGCTGAAAAGAGTAAAGAAGTGAGTTTAAAGATGACAGTAGAGAAAACAAAATTGATGTACAATGCTTTTACAATAACTGAAAGTTTCGAGGTTAATGGGGCAACCAACTAAGAAGAAACTGATGCGTACATAGGTCTTGGAGAACAAGTACCAAGCGAGAGACATATCGAAGAAGAAATTAATAGAAGTATAAAACCTGGTTGGAGTGTACTTAGAAAAATAGCACATTTTTCGAAAGCAATTTGCCATTATGCCTTAAAAGAAAAACATTTAATCACAGGGAGTGCGTCCTTCCATATTTTACCACACTCTAAGAAATAAATGGTGTGAATTCACGGAATATTTCTGAAAATAACGAGCAGTAAAGTTGCCGGCAGGTGTCCGTCTTTTAATCAAATTTTCGTTTTCAAAAGTGGCCGTTTCTTTTAATTTCCGAATTTTTACCGATTTCCCTAAGTCAGTAATTCCGTTTATTTCAGAAAAGTCCGTTTCAGGTTTTTACGTATTTATACAGAAATTTCGCAAAATTAAAGAAGCTGAATTTTTTTAGCCCTTGTGCCAGAGTATCCTCTCGCAGCAGTGAGATCCGAACCGATGTCTTTTGGGTTGGCTCAACAGAAACCGCTCGCCTTTACCACTGCACCGGAAAGACACAGGAGTCAAACACACGTCCGCGTTAAATTCTAAACACGCCACGATGAAATTTTTTCTGCAATTAATGCGAGTGATGTAGGCATTTTATTTTCTGTTGAAGCTTATTTTTTTTTCTTTGAATACGTTTGTAATAATTTTATTTTTTTCTGTAAGAGGACTTACCACAAAATAAGTATTCTTAAAATAGTACTAGTGATCCAAATTTCTTGGCGTAGAATATAAATAAAAGTTTCCAAGCTTCCAAATATCAACCAGATGGCTTTTTCAGACGTTACCACGTTCAAATTATTTTATTGTCTAGACAAGTCACCACGTTGAAATTGTTGAAGTGTTCCATTATCCAGTTTGCAGTTAGCTGTCTACTTTCCTTGAAAAAACGCCATCTGGTTGATGTGCGAAAGCTTGGAAACTTTTATTTATATTCTAAGCCAAGAAATTCGGATCACTAGAACTATTTTAAGTGTAAATGGTGTACAGTTCCTTGTTATTAAATAAGTATTCTTTTCATCCTGATTTTTCGAAGAAACAGAATAATTTGGAGCTTGAGATCTTTATAAACTGGTAATGACTTCAATTATCTTTAAGAAAGGGACATATTGAAGTCATTAATTATCTTTAATAACTTCAATTATAAAATGGACGATGTCATCGCTCTGTCCACACGTTATTTTATAAACAACGCATAGCGACTGAAAAGTTGTGTTCCGACACCGCTGGGATCGAACCCCAGATCTCTCGATAGCTAGTCGAGTGCGTTCGCATTTACGCTACGACGCCAACAATTCTCATCGCCATACGTGGTTTATAAGTCAGCATCTGACTACACGAATCCATATTGATGGTCTCAGCTAATGCACTCGACTAGTTATCGAGAGATCTGGGATTCGATCCCAGCGGTGTCGGAACACAATTTTTCAGTCGCTATGCGTTGTTTATAAAAATAACGTGGACAGAGCGATGACATCGTCCATTTACATTATCTCCACGTATTTGATATATATTAACCAACGACTTCAATTATCTTTTATTATCTTTAAAAAATGTACTGTTTTATAGTATTATTAAACAAAACTTCTAAATATAAAATTTACTCTCGATAGCTACAATAGTTTTTTTGTTCTAAGAAATCCACAAACTGATACATAGACATCGTACAATCACCTAAACAGTAATTTAGGCACCAGGTTTCTTACGGTAACACGATATACCATAGCTGGTGCACAAAATGGGGGAGAGGAGAAGAAATATCGTGTGCCAGAATAACCGAAATTCAGACGATACGCTATCCATAATATCCGATCTCGCTACTGAACTTCAAAAGCACATCCTTCAACAGACGACTGAAGTTTAACAGTTAATCAAACCTACAGTATTCCGGCGAACCGCTTGTATTACAGGGGATTTTTCGCCATGCGGATACGGAAAATGTGAGAGAGGAGTTTTTTTTTTGTTAATACATGAAAACAATTGCGGAAAGGTTTCTGAAAATTCAGAATATTTCTTCAACACGTCTTAAAAACGACTATTTACCGTCAATACAGTTTAAGAAAAGAAATGCGGAAAGTGTTCTAAAAATTCAGAATTTTCGCGGAGTATGAAAATCTGTGAAATTCAGGTTTCTTTCCGTCATTTGACGGAAAAGGATCTATCAGAAATATACTTCATTAATTCATCAAATAAATCTCAGAAAGTGGCTCGTGAAAAGCAGAATTTTTTTTACAGTGTGATGGATCAGAGACGTGGAGCTTAACTAAAAAGCTATACAGTACACAGGTTGCAGACAACTCACAAGGGAAGCCTTTCAACTGTGACTCTCCAAAATTGAAGAAACATGGCCAGGAGATAATACTAAGGGCAAAAACCAATGCGTGTATTTCCGTTTTGGCGCAAATGAACTGACAAAGGTGAACGAGTGGTCTGAAAATGGCTTTACAGCACAAGTGGAAAAAATCATCGAACGTATCAATGAACAATCAATTGCAGTAAAAAATATTCGACAACATGTTCTTATATCCATGGAAAAAAATTGGAATCTGCGAAAGTGATGACGCTTCTTTTGATAATGTTCAACGTACACTGCAATGCCAGAAAAACTGGTACACCAGCCTAACACTTTGTAGGTCCCCTACGGGAGCGCAGGACTGCAGAAATACGACGGGGCGTGGACTCAACTAGCTTCTGGAAATATGCTGTAGGCAATGTACACCATACGTCCTGCAGAGCGTTCCACAATTCGGGTGTATTCCGAGGTCTCGGATTCCTGTGTTCGATAGCGAGTTGCATGGCATCCCAAATATCTTCTATCACGTTCAGATCTGGGGACTTGGGTGAGAATGGCAGCACACCAAACTCAAATAAATGCTCCTCTAACCATAATGTGGCGTCCCGACACTTGTGTGTAGGTGCATTGACCTGTTGGAACAGGCCCAACCCATCAGCATGAATGCAGGACATGAACGGGTGTACCTCGTCAGAAAGGATGCGCACACAGCGTTGGCCTGTCACAGACGTTTGTAAACGTACCAGGGATCCCAGCGAAGTCTAGCTAAACACACCCCATACCATTACGGACCGCCCACCAGCCGGTACAGTTCCCTGTTGACAGGCGGGATCCATGGCTCCATGGGGCTTCCGCCACACACGAATCCTTTCATCTGCCCGATACAGTTGGAAACGCGACTCGTCAGACCAGGCTACTTGTTTTCAGGCATCAAGTGTCCAGTGGCGGTATCGCCGTGCCCAAGCGAGGCGCATAGCTCTGTGTCCCAAAGCCCATATCGTGCAGGGTCCGCTGCACAGTCCGGACGCTAATGCTTGTTGAGGCTCCAGCATTGAATTCCGATGCTACCTGCGAGAGTGACGCGTGAAACGATTCTTGACAGCTGACGATGGTCACGTTCACCCAAAGTCTTTTTACCGCCACACTGGTACCGTACTAGGTTGGAGGTTTTGCCGGAATTCTTGTAGTCACGGTACACCCTAGCAATGGTCGTCCGTGAAAATCCGAACTTCGTTTCTACCTCCGAAATACTATGACCCATCTCACGAGCTCCAACTATAAATATGACACCGCGTTGAAAATCGCTTAAATCGTTTTAACTTGTCATTCTCATGCCGAAAACAGCTCTGACAGCTACCAAGGATGTATAATGAATTTGGCTTTTACTAAGCTAATTACAACGAATATAGCTTCCTTCAATTATAATGTAATGAATTCAGCTTCTTCTAAGCTAACGCTTCTTCTAATGGTTGTTGTGTTATTAATTATGAATAAACTTTCCTGCTAGTAGTGTAGTAATAATAATGAACAAGCTTATAACTGGTAGTAATGTTGTAGTAGTAATTAAGATGAATAAAGTCTTATGCTGGTTGTTACTAATAACACTAAATGAAATAAACCTAACAGCCAGACAGAGGTCTGACAGTACTATGAACTGAGAAAAACGTACTTACTTAAAACCTTTTATTATGAACTTCTACTGGTATCATCACACACACTTCACACACAGCTACTCAAATAACACGTAGCTCCTTGCACATAAACAACAGCTTTCTGACACATAAACAACAGCTCACCCTACGCACATCAACAAAAAGCTCTCTCTATACAACAACAAACGCTCTCCTCATACATCGTTGAACGCGCCTATTTATACTGGCTACCACCACGTCATGACTTACACTCATTGCCAGATCTCATTCAGCGGGTGAAATAACAGCTCGTTCAGTAAGAAGATAATTTACATAGGAAAATAAAATAACCAGAGATAGTAAAAATCAAAAGGAAAGTGAATCGAGAGTATACGTTACAGATGTATATAGCTTTATATACACACTGGCGGACACAACAGAGTACGCACATAGGTGACGCTGCTATGTATTTTGCATAAGCTCGTCTGTACCAGTTTTTCTGGCACTTTAGTGTATTTGTTTTTCAGATATCAATGACAATTTTCAGTACTGTGGTTACTTTGGGATCTTGCGTTGTTCTCATTGTTCCAAATTACTTTGCTTCGGTCATGTGTTCAAGGCCACAAATGTTCATTTACACCTGTAATAAAGGTTTTTGTTGCTTTTTGTATGACATGAGCATATTTTGAATCATGGGGGCATAGCTAATATTTGGGGTTACATATCCTGCACCACAACAAATGTTAGGTTATTTTTCCCCACTTGTGCTCTAAGGCCATTTTCAGACCACTCGTTCACCTTTGTCAGTTCATTTGGGCCAAAACGAAAATGCAGCCATTGTTTTTTTGCCTTTAGTACTATCTCCTCGCCATGTTTCTTAAATTTTGGAGAGTGACAGCTGAAAAGCTTCCCTTTTTTTAGTAAAGCCTGGAGAGGGATATGCACGTTTGGTGTAACCAAGAGAGATAGGAAAGGAACTTATAACGAAGTGAATTTCTCCGTCATTTTTATCCGCGCCAGGATTCGAACCCGGGTCCACTCATTCCGGAATAAGTTGCTCTACCAATTAAGCTACGCGGACGTTTTATTCTGATTCCTATCTGCCTTTATGTCGTGTGCGTCCTTCTGGCAGGTACGTCACATCTCCTGGTACGTTACATCATCTCCCCCTTATTTTTTTTTTTTTTTTTTTTTTTTTTTCGAAGTGCTGGAGAAAGGATTCTCTTATTTTTCCTATCTCGCGGTGTGGAAATAACATCACACCAATGCGAGATTTTGAACGGTCGGGTCATCCGGATAGTTCGGGCGCCATTATAACGAAGTGAATTTCTCCGTCATTTTTATCCGCGCCAGGATTCGAACCCGGGTCCACTCATTCCGGAATAAGTTGCTCTACCAATTAAGCTACGCGGACGTTTTATTCTGATTCCTATCTGCCTTTATGTCGTGTGCGTCCTTCTGGCAGGTACGTCACATCTCCTGGTACGTTACATCATCTCCCCCTTATTTTTTTTTTTTTTTTTTTTTTCGAAGTGCTGGAGAAAGGATTCTCTTATTTTTCCTATCTCGCGGTGTGGAAATAACATCACACCAATGCGAGATTTTGAACGGTCGGGTCATCCGGATAGTTCGGGCGCCATTATAACGAAGTGAATTTCTCCGTCATTTTTATCCGCGCCAGGATTCGAACCCGGGTCCACTCATTCCGGAATAAGTTGCTCTACCAATTGAGCTACGCGGACGTTTTATTCTGATTCCTATCTGCCTTTATGTCGTGTGCGTCCTTCTGGCAGGTACGTCACATCTCCTGGTACGTTACGTCATCTCCCCCTTATTTTTTTTTTTTTTTTTTTTTTTTTTCGAAGTGCTGGAGAAAGGATTCTCTTATTTTTCCTATCTCGCGGTGTGGAAATAACATCACACCAATGCGAGATTTTGAACGGTCGGGTCATCCGGATAGTTCGGGCGCCATTATAACGAAGTGAATTTCTCCGTCATTTTTATCCGCGCCGGGGCCCGAACCCGGGTCCCCTCATTCCGGAATAAGTCACTCTACCAATTGAGCTACGCGGACTTTTATTCTGGTTCCTATCTGCTTTTATGTCGTGTGCGTCCTTCTGGCAGGTACGTCACATCTCCTGGTACGTTACAAACTCAGGTGTCAATTGGCTGGACCTATTGCTAGAAGTTCTGACACACACACAGATGGACAACTACAATAATGCACTGGATATCAAGGGACAAGAAAATACCCAAAAGAAAGCACATAGGTAAACGAAACTCGAAATACTACCAGAGTAACATGGAAGAGAATTGTTCAAAATATAGAGTTGTAGAAGAGACTTGAAAAGACTTTCATTCAGTAGTTGACTGAAAAATGGTTGATGACGATGATTTGCATGAAATGCAAATCTTTTTTGAGGTTCAGAGATTTATTAATTTCACAAACATCAAACCATGGGAGAGATCGTGCAACGCCAATTTATGGTTATTGTCCCCAGTGAACGGACAGAACAAGAAAGACTATAAGCACAACCCCCATTTTATCAACATATTAGGTTCTCGTGCGGAGTGAGTCAATCATAAAAGCTTAAGGTAGCAATCTTAAAAGCACGATAATTAAAACACTACGCAGGCTTCCGATGAAGTGAAGAACTTATTTAATGTATAAGTTAAAAGATTAAAAATAAAACCATAAGAACTTTCGGTCTTCCTAAAGACCGTCATCCGATGGAAGTACTGAAGATGATGGTCTTTAGGAAGACCGAAAGTTCTTATGTTTTTTTTTTAAATCTTTTAACTTATACATTAAATAAGTTCTTCACTTCATCGGAAGCCTGCGTAGTGTTTTAATTATCGTGCTTTTAAGATTGCTACCTTAAGCTTTTATGATTGCCCCATTTTATCTTAGAACGTGACCCATATTCATCTAGTATACGATGAAACGCTCATTTCACTAAAAGAATAAAAAGATGTCGAAGTCAGGATGCCAAAGCAAATGACATGATAAAGTAAGAAACTGGGGAGAAACCCCTGAGGTTAACATATTTTTCGCTAATAAATTTCGGAAGTTACTATCCGCAAATATAAAAAGCAACGGAACAGCTGCCTAATATTACAGTCGGCATAGGAAACATTTTCATCTCTTTGTGAAGCATATTTCGAGCTAGTCTGTTGCCAGTAGGTGAGTAGTCATTATGGTATTTAACACTTTTACCGGCTCGAACAAGTTAGCTCAGGGTCGGCAAAACGGGCTGAAATCAGCTAGAACGTACACATTTAATACATACATTATATTGACAAAAGTCACCTGGCACCTGGAAGAGAAACACAACATAGCATTCATTGACATACATTAGTACGGTGTCTGTCCACCTTTGGCATTAACGCATGCACTGGCCCTTCGAGACATGCTTTCGACAAGGTTTTGGAACACAGCGATAGGTATGCGCTTCCATTCAGTACACAATGCTGCCGCTAACTGTTGCTTAGTAGTAGGCCTTAGTTCCAAACTTCTTATGCGTCGCTCTACTTGATCCCATAGGTGCTCTATGGGATTAAGATCAGGGTTCTGTGCTGGCCAGTTAACACACGATACGGAATTATAGTCAAACCACGACGTAACAGTCTTGGCTTTATGGCTCGGTGCATTATACTGCTGGTACCAACAAGGCTCGATTCCATAGTATTGCCACAGAGTTGGTACGGTATAATTGTCCAGAATATTGAGGTAGACGTGCTGGTTAACAGGTTTGTCCACGATAACCAATGGGTCGGGACCATACCACGAAAACTACCCTCACACAAGTACACTGCCAGCACCAAACTTAACCGTAGGAACAGTACACTGTGTTAAATAGCGTTCCCCCGGCTACCGCCATACCCACACACTGCCATCAGACTGATAGATCGTGTATTTGGACTCATCAGTCCATAGGACCCGTTTCCATTGATCTGCGGTCTACGATAAATGTTCTTTACACCATGATGAACGACGAGTAGCATTCCCAGTGGAGATGAAAGGCTTCGGAGCAGCTGCATGACCACGGTAACCCATAGACTGAAGTTCTCTGCCAATGGTACGTGTACATACCGAGGTTCCAGCATTTTTACTCACCTGTACACTGAGGTCTTGGGCAGTACTCCTTCGATTAGTTGTAACGACTCTCCTCAGGCTTCGACGTCCTCTATCACTGATTTTTTTATATTGCCCAGGTACGTTTTGCTGCTTCAGGCACGCTATGTGTCTTCCACGTATTCAGTACATCCAAAACAGTTGACTTGGGTATGTTTAAACGCCTCTCGGTTTCTCTTGTGGACAACCCACTAATATAACACCCAACAATCTTTCCTTTCTGAAAGTCAGTTCTCTCCCGCGGCGACATTTTCACTCAACCTCACAGGGCGATATGATCGCGGTCAGCTGCAGGGTTGTTTTTATATCGTTTGCAGCTGTACCGAGCATCTTAACAACGCAGCGGATCCGTTCATTTGCTTTTGAAGAGGTATCAGGGGACTTTTGGTAATATAGTGCATATCTTGGCTATCTAAAAAGTGGGCCAAACGCGGCTGGCACCAGTGAACCTGCGCATCTGAAAGCGTTGCTTTTCCCTTAGGTCTGTTATTCAAAATGGTTATTTAGGGAAATGACTGACAAGAATTTATTCTGAGTAATTACCTGCTAAAAGTACTATAGCAGGAGCGACAAACCTAAGAGAGGAGAGAGAGAGAGAGACAAGATGTTTGAGTTCCTTGTTTCTACGCAGTGGCATGATGTCTCTGTAATCATGCCTTGGGTCATCGAGCAGAGAATTAAAGGACTGGAAGGGAGCGCTTATTATCCGTGACAGGTTTATGATCGGTACTGCTGAGATGAGGGGGGGATAATATTTCTTTGCCGTATCTTTCGTAAAACCAGGCAGCTATATGAATATTTCCGTTTAGGGAGCGCAGAAAATTTGGGAAACCATTTCGTTCAGGTACACTGGCCGCTTTAAGCATTTCACCAGATTTCGGTTAGTTCCTATGCGTTCACGGGATTCTATTTCAGCGTCACTGCAGTATATTGCTGAAAAACAGCATCTTCTATTTCCTGCTGACATGTCCAGAAAGCACGCTAGAACTTCCTGTATTTAATGTGCTCGTAGAGAAATTGACGTTTCCTTTTAGCGTGTTACGGTTCGACGTTTCACAGTTTATTTTCGGTGATATCATGAGCAGATAAAATTGTTCTTAAATCAGATATTTGGTGCTTGAAACCAACATATTATAACCAAAATGGCTCTTCTAAAGAAACAAAAAAAAAACCCTCTGAGAACGTAGTACTTTTCTCACGGGAGAGTTTTTGCGTTTCTCTTAAATTCAAACACTACAAGCTATGCGCAAAATGAAAGCACAAAACTGCAAATATATGAGACACAATAAACAAAATATTTATCGTCAAATGTTAGCAGCATATATTTAAATATCTGACTTCTAAGAGCGAAAATAAAGAGGCAAACCATGAGCAAGCAGAAAATTCCGATGAAATCCTTTGCTAAGAACAATGTGCCGCAGACATGTGAAGACGATCTTGCCGTTAATGATAGTACATCACGTTCCGATGGGCGGAGAGAAGAACTGTGTTGCATGAATTACATACAATCACATAATTTTCGATTTCAATGCACTTTTACACAGCTTTTCAAATATTTTCCGATCGCAAATCTAATGGTTTTGAAACCTAAGGAAAGGAGTAGCTCCAAACAAAAAAGGAAAATTAAAGATTGCAGAAGATATAATTCTGTCAGCCCTCCAATCTCACGCAGAGCCAAAGACAGAAAAGTACACAGCAATTTAATACTAAAGACACCACATTGAATTTCGATGTAATTATATTTATGTACATCTATTTATTTATTTCATAAAATTATGTAAGACGGGAACAAAGATAAAAATATTTTCCTTTTCGAATTTTCCTGCTTCGATTCTATTTCCACATTAAATGTATTCGAAGAAGAAGTGCTTTTGGGAACAGAACGTTGGAAACTTCGGAAATTACTTGGAGTTTCTGAATTTTATTCCGACCCATGGCGCTTACTAACTTTAAATAACTTGCAGGGCACGAAAATAAATCGCTGATTTCCTCACATAATGTTATTTCGTTCGCGTCAGACGGAAACTGAATTAAAGCAATTTAAGACGCAGCCAAAAAAAAAAAAAAAAATGGAGCGAGGGATGAAAAAGCAAAATGATCCTCCGGCTATGCAATAAATTTACTTTAACTATGACGACTCACGCCTCTGTCTAATTATAGTATTCCACATCTGCGGCCACAGGAAAAAAATTCATGTCAAATGTGAAGATCTTACTGCTGAGAATTCTGAGTGGAGGTTAGACGTAAAAACTATACTGCTGAAAATCCTTATGGCGCTAGGTTCTCGCACTGTCCTTAAATTACTGACCCGAATTAGAGACGAAAGACTTCTACTCTCAACTAATCACGATTAAAAGAGAGGCAGGTGAGATTCTTCCCCGTGCTGATATGCTTTCTAGTACAGCGCGAGTACTGGAAATCTAAGTAGTTATAAACCACCAAAGCCGGGAGCTAGTTTGTTCAAAGAATACAGAATTTTGTACAAGGAGCGTTCAGTAAGTTTAAGTATAGATTTCTAGTGCCTTGCATTCTGTCACTATTGTTCCTTTACTTCTCGATTCTCGACTTAGAAACTTCAATCCACTTAGAACAACATTCTACCAGCTGTATTGGTCTTTCATAATAGCACCTATCACTTTCATGATGGCTTCCCGGAGATGAGATCTTTTATCATCGTCTGTCTTTGAAAAGTAGCTCACATTTTTAGAGACTACGACGAAGAGAGAGTTGTAGGATGACATTGGATGGTGCCCAATCTCCATACATTCTAACTATAAGCTGGTCCTATCATCGGCTCCCTCTGTGGCTTCTTTTACTCAATCGTCGATCTCTGAAAAGTACTTCACGGTTTCAGAGAATACGATGAAGAGAGAGAACTCAGGGATGGCATAGGATGGTGCACAGCCTCTATACACTGTAACCATATGCTCTCCTCAATAACATCTCCGTTTGTAGCTGCCTGGGACTTTATCTTCATCACCTGCCTCTGAAATGTATTCTGCGGTTACAGAGACGGCGTCGTGCGTCTCCTTCCCTCTGTTGCAATATATGGGCCACCGCTCTAGCGTTGCGGCCTGCACGAAAGCTATATCTGACATTTACCCAAAATACAACACCAAGAAGGACACGATATAGCAAAGCCAGATTTACTGGACACATAACAAGAGATACAAGGATGAAACGATTGAGCTTACAGGTCCGTGCGACTTGTCGAACACGCAGACACCAATAGTTCGTGTTGCCCCCCATGGCTAGCAATAACGGCCGCTACACGCCGCAGCATCGAACAAAAGAGGTTTTGTATGTGGACTTGGGGTATGTCGGTCCAGGCTGCTTCCGCACGTTGCCACAGTTCATCAGGCGTAGCCTCGGGTGGTGCCTACCGGGCCACTCGGTTGCTGATCAGCGACCAGACGTGCTCGATGGGCGACATATCGGGAGAACAGGCGGGCCACGACAGCAGTCACACCTGATGGGCCGTGAAGAATTGTTGCACGATGCGTGCCACGTGCGGGCGCGCATTGTCCTGTTGAAACGTGGCCGCTGGCAGGTCCTGCAGGTAAGGGATAATTACAGGCTCCAAAACGTCGGAGATGTAGCGGTGACTGTTGAGTGTACCGGCGATGCGTACCAGAGGGGCGCGGGTGTCATATCCAATTGCGCCCCAAACCATAACGCCAGGCGACGGACCGGTATGGCGATGCATAATGCAGGCGTCATACAGTCTCTCGCCGCGGTGCCGCCACACGCAGATCCGACCATCGTGGTGTTGTAGGCAGAGAAGACAATTTCGTGTCATTCCGTTGTCCAGGTGCGACGCTCAACGGCCCCCTGCCGCCGTACTCGCCGGTGGTGTAACGTCAATGGTAATCGGAGCAATGGACACCGTGCGACAAGTCCCCGCTCCTGCAGACGACATCGAACGGTACATGCTGACAGGTTGTTGCGCAACACAGCCTAATTCCTGCGCTAACGTTCGTGAAGTGGCGGTGCGAGCCGTCAATGCCCGCCGCACAACATGTCGGTCCTCCCGTTCGGTGGTGTGCCGCGGTAGCGGCAATCGCTCACGTCGGTCCGTCCGTCCCTCCTGCACCCACCGAATCCATACTCTTCTCACTGTGGCTGGATGTCGTCCCACACGGGTGCCGATGTCTCGGTACGATAAACCGCTGTCGCGAAAAGCCACTATTCGTCCTCTGTCGAACTCCAAAACGTGCTGGAATGACTGCCATATTCTGCAACGAGGCATCAGGAAGCTTTCCACGCACAGGTCCGGCAGCACAACACACTTCCACTACTTACACCCCACCTTCTGTGCACCCTTCTTATAGTGCTTCTCGGTGGCATGCCGAGCGCACATGATTTGCATATGCCCTGCAATGCTAATCGTTTGCATGTCCTCTTGCGGGCGAAGCAGGCTGCGACTTTCAGGCCAATTGGATGTTTCCTTCTTGGTGTTGCATTTTGGGTGGCCAGCAGTGATCAGCAGTAACAGTTTGACCCTGTTCCAATAGTTCATAATAGAGCACACCCTTCATATCCCACCAGATGTACAGAAGAACTTTCTTGAAGTGAATATTGCGTTTCGGTGTCAAAAACGTTGCTTCACCGGGGTCCCAGTGTTTTTTGCGTTTGGAATTGTCGTACCATATCCACTTCTCATAACCCGTAACGATTTTCCACAGGAAACTTTCTGTGTTGTTTATTCAACAGATTCAAACACTTCATAACAAGCTCATCCTCGTTCCTCTGAATCAGGTCATGTGGCACCCACTTTCCTTCCTTCTGAATCTTTCCGATTGCGCGTAAACGATTGGAAATGGTTTGTTGAGTTACTCCCAATTATTCATCTAGTTCCTTTTGAGTTTGAGAAGAATCTTCAGCCAGCAAATCTTGCAGTTCCTCATGTGCTACCTTCTACGGGGCGCTACTACGTTCTCGATCGCTAACATCAGACTCACCTGCTTTAAACCGTCTAAACCAAAACTCACACGCGCTTTTCGATATAATATTCTCCCCTAGAACAGAACAGATCGATGCACATGCTTTTGCAGCACTTTTTCCTTGAAGAAATTCGTAACGAATGCAGTGTTGAATAAATGCAGTATCGTTTGCCATCTTTCACCTACCGATGTGCAAGTGCGATTGGGCAAACGTCTGTGTCACATTTTATACTCTGGACCAGTTACGGTCACATGACAACACCGCGATGGAATGCCGAATATGTAAATTAGCGATATACCTTACACAAAAAACGCTTTAAAACTTATTTGTTCACCTAGTACATCTCGTAACAGGGAAACGTTGTTTTACTTTAAGTGGATAGTAATCGTGCCCTTATCATTAGGCATGGTACACAGTTTTTCTACCAGACTTTTCAAAGTGGAGATATAGTTACAAACACGAATACACACTTACGCTACCTAGAGTTAGAATTTTACATTACAAAAAAATCAAAAATGTATTGAAAACGTTCTGTGAAAGGCAATCTAATGAAGAACGAATTTCGTAAATCAGACATTTTGAAGCAGAGGTATCATGAACAAGGAACTATAGGTTTAAGCCCTCCAGCGGAAAAGTTGCATATGATTTGGGGAAGGAGATATCAATATCATATTTACAAAAATACAATTTTTCATTCAGATTTTAGACACTTTGATACAGCTGCAAATACACTGCCTGACAGAGAAAATGCCACACAATGAAGGAATGCTCCAAAACAGACCAAATTGCACACACAGATAGCCAAATAGGTCCTCAACAAATGATTTAAATGCCACATACAGACTAGACTAAAGTGGCCGAAAATAGAGGATGATCAATAAGGAGTGTGGCCCCATTTTGGGTGATACGGCGTTGAATCCGACGTAGCATCGAGGCAATGAGAGTCCTAATAGAGTCCTGGGGTATCGTGGACCATGTGGTGTTGATCCAAGTCCACAGTTCATCTTCAGTTTGCGAGGGTGGGAATGTACTCAACCGACGTCCAATTGGGCCCCATAGATGCTCGATTGGAGAGAGGTCGGGGTATCGTGCTGGCCACAGAAGCATCCGCACACCGTGTAAAGCATTCAGGCTGATCTGAACGGTATGCGGCTTGGCGTTATTCTGTTTAAAAACTGCGTTTGTGATGCTCTGCAGATATGGTAGTGCCACGGGCCGCAGCACCTCGTCAACATTGCGGCGTGCCGTCAATGTGCGCGTAATGCGTACCAGCGGTGAGCGGCTATTGGTGCTGATAGCACTCCACACGACGATTCCACGTTGCCGAGCCGTGTGGCGCTCTACAATGGCGGAGGAATCCGCCCGTTGGCTACGTCTCCTCCACTGAAGCACCTGTGTGCTGTTATATTTACACTGTAACAGCACACAGGTGCTTCAGTCTTTGGTTTTGAAAAGTCCGCAGAATATTGTCAGGTTTTCGAGCTAACGAATTGTGGATGAAGTTCATTCTAATTACCAATATCTCTTACATAATGTGATTACGAACTAAAACAAAAAAATACTGGAGTTGTCCCATGTTAAATTATATTTCTTAATTTTATAATAAACTGTTTTCTCTTTTTTGATACTGTTTTCGAGTAAACTCGTGTTCCCGAAGAAAAAAGAACCATAGTTTTATGGGTCTATCTATAGAGAAATTTAACGCATAAGAATGGGCAAGTTTTAATATGCTAGCTATATTCTAAGTGCTCAGGGTTCTTGCACTACAGAAAAGAGGTTGTAGTTTAAATAACAACTTACAGTTTGAAGACCACACAACCTTTATTGAGCACTGGCAGTGTGGTAAGCCAGTTTAGGTAAACGTACCAAGCAGAATGATGAATTTCAACAAAACACACTTGAAGATTGGTTGTTACAACGTTAATAAACGTTGTGTATTAACAACACAACGTTCGTTAACAAAGAATTCGTTCAGGTAGTAAAATATCTCATTAAGGTAGAGTCGAAGACCGCTAACTTAACACACGAAATTATCTCTCACCCAAAACACCATACACGCCGTTTTGATCGCAGTTGCTCGATCTCACTGATTTCTAATATTGATACACATTACGGAAAGTTGTGGGAGTTCCTATATGACGTTATGTTCGGAAAGCATAACGAGAAGTAACTAAAACTGAAGTAAGAAACAGTGAGCAAAAAATCGAAAGGAGATAAAATATGGCACAAGGTATTTGAAGACAAATAATATATATGAATTAAATATACTTCGTATATATTCCTAAAATTATGAATGACGTTTTCGTAACGGAACTAATTCAATTAGGGTCATTCAGATTGGTAAGAACGCGTATTTCAATGCATTATTTAAACATTTAGGTTTTGTAAAAGATTCCTATATTTCTGTACAGCGTCACTTTATGTGAATAGAATGATCTGACTGTTGGTAAAGAACATATAGTTGGCCGCAGAAAACATTAGGTAAGTAAAAGCATCTTTTTTCAAAAATCTTTTCCTGTGATTATTTTAATCGAAAAAGCCAAATGTACGGGAAACTGTCATCTTTGGAAGGTGAATATTACATTCAAGTCCGATGGAATAAGTTATGAATGCCGTGTTGAAATTTGATGCCACAATAACTCTTGTAGTGATTATGTTTGAGTGTGTGCACGAATACAGGTAAGTCTTGCTTCTCTTAATTGCACTTGTATTCTGATGTGCATGATAACTTCTCGTACTTAAAGTTTCAGTTCACGAGAAGGCATGACACTTGGAGTAAGACTTCAGAGAATGCAAGCCGTGCAGCAGTGCAACTATTTATAACAGTGTCCAGTGTTTTGTTGATTATTTCAGCTGCATTATTGTTGATATAAAGCGAGTTTTCGTTTGCGACACGCAGTACCGCTCTTCATAAATAAATACATCGCTCTTAACCACGTTCTAGAAACACACAGCAACCGAAAAACTGTTTTTCAGCCGCCGCTGTGGAATTGAAGCAACAGAACTCTCGATATCTAGCCAAGTGCGTTACATTTACGCCACGGTGGCCAACAATCCACGGTGCTATGTGCATTTTTAAGTCAGCATCTGACATCATAAATCCGTAAGATGGGCTCAGCTACTGAGATGTCTCCATCTGGTGGGCATTAACGGCACTAGCTATATATATAATATAGCAATTAAATCCAAAGGGCGAGATCCAAGTTGAAAATACTCCAAATACATGGCGACAGTAAATAAATAAATACATCGCTCTTAACCACGTTCTAGAAACACACAGCAACCGAAAAATTGTTTGTTTTTTGTTTTTTTCGATAAAAAAACAAAAACAATTTTTCGGTTGCTGTGTGTTTCTAGAACGTGGTTAAGAGCGATGTATTTATTTATTTACTGTCGCCACGTATTTGGAGTATTTTCGTACTGCTCTTCCTTTAAGTTTAAAAACAGAACCTTTCAAAAAGTCAGTATAAGCAAATATATAGTTTCGCACTTCTGTTTCTCTAAACTGTTACAAGGAAAACGTTATTATATTACCTGTTCTTCCATTACCAATGTATAAACGATGTTTTTTTTTGTAGCTCCTTTCTGATCAGGTCATGCATAATTAATGCTAATCGTTGGTTTCTTTTCTTCCGTGGCCCTTCAGCAAAATATCAATAACTTGTCTGAGCTGAAAAGGAAGTCCGAAGTAGAACTGCGGTGTTTTATTCTGTGACATCGTACACAACTCAATTGCTGCCTCTTACGTGAAACATGAGATTGCAGCTTTTGTAGTCTTATAGAAATAGTACCTTAAAAAGGCTAAAAATATCCTCTCAAAGAATCTAAAAGTTTGCAACTGAGTGTTCACAAAACCTTAATTTATACACTCATCGGCAAAAAAATAGTTGCACCCAGTAGGAAGCAACCGACAGGAATGAAACTTGGTGGGTAAGTTTGACATCATGAGATATGCAAATGATTCAAGTATCACGCTCGGCCGCGCATGTGATGCAAGCAAGGAGGAGTGGTAGCGCTGTGCCTGACCGGCTACATAACGTCGTCCGGTTGCACGTGATTGCCATTCTGACTCCTGCTGATGTGTTGGTTGCATTCTTTGGAAGTGAAGTATGCCTGGATGAAAAGTTCGGAAGCAATTCGAGCAGTTGTGAGAGTTCGAAAGGGGCCACATCGTTGGACTCCGGGAAACGGGATGGTCTTATTGCCATATTGCGTGCCATGCCGGTCGCGCGGATGTCACCATAGCACGCTGTTGGCAGCAGTGGATAGAAGAAGGCACGCAGGAGAGACAGGAAGGCACGCAGGAAACACAGGAAGGGTCTGGGAGACCTAGACGAACCATAGAGAGAGAGGACGGGTTGTCCGACATGCGCAAAGTGACCCAACAACCACGATTGTGGATATTCGGCGAGCAGTGGTGCCCTTCATGCATCGTCCGATTAGTGCCCGCACCATTTGCAGACGGCTGCACGACGTAGGACTACACGCACGCAGACCGTTACGACGACTGCCCTTAACACCATTGCACCGTCGCCAAAGACGGAAATGGTGTCGTGCCACACTGTCATGGAGCCACTTAGAATGGCAGCGAGTGATCTTCAGGGAGGAGTACCGCTTTTGTCTTGGAGAAGACGACGACTGAATCCGTGTATGGACGCACCGTGGTCAGCGCTAAGATGAACGGTTTGTTGTCGAGCGTCACACGTCCAGAAGGCCTGGTGTCATAGTGTTGGATGCAATTTCCTATGATGCCAGATCACCTTTGGTGTTCATTACAGGCACTTTGACAGCCCAACGTTACGTTAATGAGGTCCTGCAACCAGTGGATCTACTTTTTCTAAACGCTCAATCCGTTGCGTTTTTCCAACAGGACAACGCTCGTCCGCATACTGCCGCTGCCTCGAGAGCTTGCCTTCAAGGACTGACACTCTGCCATAGCCAGCCGCATCTCCAGCCCTATTGCCGATTGAAAATGTGTGGGATGTTATTGGATGTGCTATCCACACTCCACCCTTACCGCACAATCTGCAGGAACTGAGTGAGAAAATTCAAGCTGCATGGGATGGCTTATCGCAAGATACCATTATTAACCTGTGCAACTCTATGCCGAGACGTCTGGCATGCTGTGTGAGCAAACATGGCGGCCCGATGGCGTACTGAGAGACACTACTTATTGGCTCAATAAATATTGCCCATATCAGTCTCAATGTTTAATCATTTACTGTTCCCGGTAAACTTTACCATCCTCCCGTATAGCATTGTAATCCGACACGTCCTTCTGGTGCAACTATGTTTTTGACGATGAGTGTATATCGCAGCTTCAAAACTCAGTTCAGTTAGGAAATCTTTAGCACTACTAGAGTGTCGTATTAGTCATAACTATACTTTCGCTCAAAATTAAAAGACACCTTATAAATTCTCACATAACTCGAAGTATTTAAGTGAAAATCCATGAAATTCGTTAAAAAGGTTTACAATCAAATTACTTATGTAACTCAAACAAAACAAAATCAGAATCTTACACTGGCGGAGAGTGAAAAAGAACACCAAGAAGGAATTGGCGGACGATCATGAAATTTACATATGTTAATGAGGTCCAGTTTACGTAGGTGTGATGTTAATTTCGGGACCAACCGGTGAGCGCTTACGCCACAGCACGGCATAATATGCAAATTATCGTCGGTGGTATTTAAGGAGTACGGCGAAGCGAATGTAATCAGTCGTCGGCGTACGGACACGTGCGAAGACCCTGAAAAAGCTGCAATGCCCGGACATGGAAGACGTGTACGATTTCAGAAGTTACCGGACTTTGAGCGAGGTCGTCTAGTCGGACTCCGCGAGGCCGGGTGGTCGTATTGTCGTATTGCGGAGCGCATTGGACGGGAAGTATCGGTGGTGGTACGATGGTGGCGTAGATGGTCCGAGGAACATTTTCACACGAGAAGACGTGGAACCGGAAGTCACAGACGGACTGATGAGCGGACCGATCGACGCATAAGAAGAGCGGCGGTGCCAAGCACAACATCCGCTGCGACGCAAATCCGAGCTGCCGTTGCACCTGAGGTGACTGTGCAAACAATCCGCAACCATCTACTGGATGCAGGACTACGTGCACGTGTACCTCTGACTCCAGCCAACCGTCAGGAACGGCTGCAGGGGTGTCGCCAACGTCTGCACTGGAGAACGCAATGGCGATCTGCCGTGTTCAGTGATGAAAGCAGATTCTGCTTGGGAGCCTCCGATGGCCGTATGCGTGTTCGCAGACGCACAGGGGAGCGTCTCCACCCTTCTTGCATCCGCCAGCGACACACAGGGCCTACACCTGGTTTCCTGGTGAGGGGAACGATCAGTTATCACTCCCGTACACAACTAGTGTTTGTACCGGGTACGTTAAGCAGCACCTCCTACATCAACAACATCATTCATCCCGTTGTTGTGCCATTTGTAAGGTCTGTCCATCGTGGTGTTTTCCAGAAAGATAACGCACGCCCACACACGGCACGTGAAACGCAACATGCACTTCAGGGTGTGAGACAACTTTCATGGCCTGCAAGTTCACCGTATTTGTCCCCCATTGAGCACTTGTGGGATTTTATAGGACAACGACTTATCCGGTCTCCACGGTCAGCCACGACCATCCCATATTTACGCGTCCAGTTTGAGGATGCTTGGAACTCAATACCCCAAACGTACATCCAACATCTGTAAGACAGACTCCATGCCAGAATTGCACAGTGTGACGCAGTTCATGGCGGTTCAACCTCGTACTAACCACGTTATATGGAAATGTTATTTTTCAGTTTACCAGCAAATACAACTGTATTTTGCCATAATGTTTTGATCACGTTATCCTCTGTATTCCGTTATTATGCTGTATAAATTTCGTTGGTATCAGACGTCTCCTTCTTGGTGTTCTTTTTTCACTTTCCGCCAATGTGTAATTTGCATGAGTTAGTATCATAATCTTGTAATTTACGGAAAAGTCCATGGAACAATATTTAATGTCTTTTGCTTAAAACATATGGTATTATAATATGGAGTGTGATCACTCCTGACAGCCATGCACCTCAAGAACGACTCTTCATACTGTTAATGAGGATAGTGATGAGGTCTTGAGGGATTAATGACCCCTCCTCAACAAGAGCTGTTCTGAGCTCTTGACGTGTTCTGGAAGGGGGTTGGCAAAATCCAATGCGTCTCCTAGAGCACCCTGTGCTGCATGCTACGTGGGATTGAGGTCAGAATATCTGGCAGGCAATTCCGTGCCGAGAATATGTGGCAGGCAAATCCGTGCTGAGAATATCTGGCAGGCAAATCCGTGCTGCGAATATCTTCCTTTTCGAGTAACTCCTCGACCGAATGAGCTCTGTGATGTTGGATGTTATCTTCCATAAGAATAAAATATAGGCCAACGGCTTCCCTACATGGCCTGCCGTATGGGTTCAGGGTCTCATCTCAGTACCGCAGGGAAGTAACGGAGAATATCTAAATTATGCGTTGATTTGTGCTCTCGTTCATCATGATTCCTGAACAGACCATCAGAATAGTTCCCTTCTCTGATGTTAGTTTCCTCACCAGAATAGGTCTTTTCTCTGATGTTAGAGAGAGTGTTGCGGGTCCGTGGTTCTTTCCAGATAAGAATAAATCGCGAAGCAATAATCAAATACGTAAGCTGAATCAGGATTCATCTGTGTAAAGAACGTTCATCCAATGGTCTGGACTCCCCGTGTGTTATATTAGAGGCCCCACGTTCAACGAGCTTGCCAGACAGCGGAAGTTAGAGGGATAAAAAGAATTGGCATCGTCACATAAAAACACTGCTCACAAAGTTTCTACAAATAGTATGTCTTAAAACTCTCATTGCTTGTAACTTCAAAAGAAGTTGTCTAGCGGACATATCTCTGTTACGTCTGGCAGTCAGACTCATAAAGGTATCCAAACAGATGTTACGAGCAGATAGATACCAAATTAATTGGCACCCATCTGCCCTTAACTTCTATTTAACTACCATTTATTGCTAAAGAGTTGTTTCTTCAGAGGATTCGCTTTCTGCTTGCGTGCCGCTAAGATGAAGGATCATACACTATATTGAAAAAAGCCACCGGACACCCCTTAAAAGCAAATGAACGGATCCGCTGCGTTGTTAAGATGTGAGGTAGACATGCAAACGGTATAAAAAAACAAGCCTTCAGCTGACCTCGATCATATCGCACTGTGAGGTTGACTTAAAATGTCGCGGCGGGAGAGAACAGTCTTTGCGAAAGGAATGATTGTTGGGTGTTATATTAGTGTTTGTCCATAAATGAAACCGAGAGGCGTTTAAACATACCCAAGTCAAGCGTTTTGGATGTACTGAATAAGTGGAAGACACATGGCGTGCCTGAAGCAGCAAAACATACCGGTAGACCAAAGAAAATCACTGACAGAGGACTTCGAAGCCTCAGGAGAGGCGTTACAGCTAATAGACGGAGTAATGCGCAAGACCTCAGTGTACAGGTGAGTAAAAATACTGGAACCCCGGTATGTACACGCACCATTTGCAGAGAACTTCATTCCATGAGTTACCGTGGTCGGGTGGCTGCTCACAAGCATTTCATCTCCACTCGGAATGCTGTTCGTAGTTTAGCATGGTGTAAAGAACATTTATCGTGGACCGCAGGTCATTGGAAACGGGTCCTATGGACTGAAGAATCCAGATACACGATCCATCAGTCTGATGGCCGTGTGTGGATATGGCGGCGGCAGGAGGAACACTGTTTACCACAGTGTACTATTCCTACGGTCAAGTTTGTAGCTGTCAGTGTACTCGTGTGGGAGTCTTTTTTTGTGGTATGGTCCCGGCCCATTGGTTATCGTGGACAAACCTATTAACCAGCACGTCTACTTCGATATTCCTTACAATTATGCCCTACCAACTCTGTAACAATACTATGAAACCGAGCCTTGTTGGTACCAGCAGGATATTGCACCGAGCCATAAAGAAAGAACTGTTACGTCGTGGTTTGACGATAATTCCGTACCGTGTGCTGACTGGCCAGCACAGAGCCTTGATCTTAATCCCATAGAGCACTTATGGGATGAATTAGAGCGCCGCATATGAGTTTTGGAACCAAGGCCTACTACTAAGCAATAGTTAGCGGCAGCATATGTACTGAATGGAAGCGCATACTTATAGCTGTGTTCCAAAACCTTGTCGAAAGAATGTCTCGAAGGGTCAGTGCATGCATAAGGCCAAAGGTGGACTGAAACCGTACGTTGTGTTTTTATTCTAGGTGTCCGGTGGCTTTTGTCAATATAGTGTATATGCTTCGAGCGTTTCGTCTGAGTCCCAAAAACACATCCTCATTTGCATGGTCACGGTAACATACTCGAACGTAAATCGGGAGATGCGGGTTCGATTCCCATTCTAGGACGGTGTAATTTCCACGTTTTATGTGGCACGTGTACTTGCATCAAAAAGCTTTCGTATGCAGCAGTTGTGGCTTTACGATAGTATTTTCCTGGCTGACGACGAACATCTCTCTATTCAAATTATCTTAAGATTCTTAATAGGACATTTTGCGAACCATTTAATGAAATCAATGCTGCGGAAACTTCCGTCTGGGACTGCCCTGCTTCCATCCTCCCAATCGCATCTCCACCGCTGAAATGCATCCATACGAAGTCTTCGCGACATAATCATCTCGACGTGCCACTGAAGTGAAATCAAGAGTTACCTTGAACTTGTCTAGATGCGACTAGACTCGCGCGTCGTTTTAACCCTCTTTTAATTCCGCACGTTCTGGCTTACCTGAGGGAAACGTAAATGCGTGATAGCCTTCTACTTTGCAAAATTCGTGTGTTTGACAGTTTTTAGAGCATTATTTTACCGACATCGGTAGTTATATAGGCTTTTGTAGATTATACTTTAACTTTGAGCAAGAGCGTAGTTGTAAATACACTGCTGGACTATTGCTAAGGACGGATCATAAATGGCTATATAGCGCATAAAAAAGTAAGTGTGGTTGGATGCCAAGTGAAATAAAATAATATCAGAATGCCAGGACATTACAAGAAAGACAATTTTGTGTGCTCTGAAATCCAGAAGGCTTTGGAACGTGTTCAAGGGACAAACAGGCCATTTTGTGCAGAACACGTAAACGTGAAAAAAATGCAATTACCGTCCGCAGGCGTTCCGGCGTAAGAGGTCAATACGGGATATGGCCACCATGGAGGGCGATGCAAGATTCCACACATCGTGCCATGCTTTGCACAACATTATCAAGCAGCTGTTGGGGTAATTTATCTCATTCCTCTGTCAGTGCACGGATGAGGGTGTCCTTGTTTATTAGAGGGCATTGGCGACGAGCAAGACTCCTCCCCAAAGCATCCCACACATTTTCAATGGGATTCAGATCTGGAGAACGTGATGGCCATACGAGACGTTGAATATCCTCGCTCTTAAGACACTCCTGGACAGCGACTGTTTGATGACATGTTGCGTTGTCGTCCATGAAAAGGAATCTATCACCGACAGCACCAGGGAACATGCAAACATGAGGTAGCAAAACATCATTAATGTATCGTTGGCCAGTCATAGTCCCAGTTAGAAGCACATAGAGGGACGTACGGCCATTGATCATAATGCCAGCCCATACCATGACACTACATGTCGGATATCGGTCCCTTTCCTGTATGTTTGCTGGACAATATGCAGTACCACTATCACGCCAGATCAGTTGTCGTCGACAATCAGACGATAGACTGTATCTACTCTCATCTGAGAAGAGGACAGCAGACCAGTCGTTATCAGCCCAATTGCGATGTTGATGGCACCATTGCAAACGGGCGGTACGGTGACGTCTGGACAATGGGATGCACACAACAGGACGGCGGGCGTATAGCCCTCCTTCATGCAAACGTCTGGCGACAGTTTTTCGGGAGATCCGCTTGCCAGTAGCAGCCATAAACTGATTTGCTACCTCACTAGCTGTGCTGCGCCGGTGTCTTTTTGTTGATAGCACTATGTGCCGATCTTCTGCAGGTGTCGTACTGCGAATACGACCTCCCCCATGACGTTTGCCACACTCTCCATTTGTTTGAAATGATTTCCAAAGCCTTGAAACAACACTGTGGCTGACGTCGAACTCCCTGGCAACATCTGTTATTTTTCGCCCTTCTTCAATCTTGCCAATAATACGGCCACGCGTAAAATCATCTAGGTGATGTCGGGAAGACACACTGAAAATTGCAAGTTTTTTTTTTTTTTGATTGGAGGTTTAACGACCACCGTGAGCAACTCAATGGGCTATAAGCAGTCGCCCGTCCCTAATTTAGGGTCACTGGTTCCAGGGAAGGGAGAGAGCCAGTGCCGTAAGACAAACACAACATCCATGCCTCATCGGGATTCGAACCCGGACCCCTTACGGACGAATGATCATAGGCCAGCGCCTTAGACCACTGCGCCACCGGGGCGGCAGTTGCAAGTTCGTCAATTGATTCTTTCCCTTTCAACTTTGCGTTTGAACAACAACGGTCAATACGCGTCAAATCCTTTATATCTCTTATCAGCGCTATGACGTCACGAACAAGTTCGGCAATCCAAAAGTTGCATACGCACAACACGTCTTACTGTATCCCGCACTTATGCTAATTTCCACATTTTCCTGGCTTCCATTTTATGGTTGCTATCGTTGCTATTGTCATCCGTCCTTAGCAATTGTCCGGCAGTGTAATATCTGTAGTTCTAGTTTAGTATAATTTATTAGTTTTGACACGCATTCCAGTTGTCACGCAGGAATGCAAGGTAAACTCTTATTACTAACTCATTTTGCCTGATTAAACAAGAGCTTCAGATGTTAGGAAATATATTTTTCGGTATGATATACTGGAATAAAACTTTGAAAACTCGTATTCGTTGCCCGTTCCGGTACGATACTACTGCTATATTTATACAGAATTTGTTATTATTTTATACCAGGATTTGTTAATTTCTAAGTTTCTTAAAACACGTTTAAGTGTTAGCAATCATTAGATCAGGGAATCGAGATTTCAAGAAAAAAGTAGAGAAAATTACTGTGACGTACTACAGAGGTGAAAATATATGTGAAGACGACAAATCTGCCGCGAGACATTCTATTCGCGTAGCTCAGTTGGGAAAGCGACTTACTCGGGAGTAAGGAAACACGAATTCGATGCCCGGCGGCGCGGACAAACTTGTTTTCGCACTACTTACTGGCGTATTCATAACTCCCAGTTCCTATCATTGAAAATTTAGCAAGTTGTTTGATCCATCTATTCATGATCGACCTGCTTTGACTTTATTCTACAACCAGAGAAAATTATAAGTATAAACATTTACGTTTTCACGTGCCTAAGCTTGGTGATTTACGCTTTATTCATAGGCTGTGCGAAACACATAGAGATCTGAGAGAATTTTGAATGATGCTTTTATCGAAAAATAAGGAAGTAGGTAAACTTGTGGATCTGGCAAAAGTTCCAAGGTTGAGGGTTACTCTTTCAGCGTTAAAAGAGTCAGAAGCATCTGGAAACTGTCCAGCACATTTGCTTAGCCAAGAATGACAAAATAAATAAGAGAACGCTTTCATTTTCACTGCAAACATAAACAGGATTTATTTGAGAGTTCCGGGATACACGAATAAATGGAGAAAAGAGAGCCTAAAGGGAATGAAAGTGACTGAAATGCATATGAAGATGGACCTCGGCTGAAGGATTAATTTAGGCTATCACTACTTTGGAGAGAGAAAGAAGACACCTTTAAGCTTTATAAGAGGTCGGTATCTTCAATCTATGGAAATATGTACCACCGCAGCGTGAGCTCTTGCCGCAGCGAACATTGACGTTTTGTTCAAGCTTAAATCATTCCACATTCCTTTGGATCTCCAGGACTGGTAACCTAGAAACATGAGACGAGATTTAAACTGATCACCTATTCGAATGATATCGTGTGAGATGCAACGCATGCGCGCAGACACACACACAAAAGTAACTAGCTTAGGGGCAGTCCATAAAGTAATTTTTTTACTATTTTTAAGACTCCCCCCCTCCCCTATGTCACATTTTGTCCGTTTGTTGACACCTCCTCCCCTAAAAAATACGTCCTAATTCACGCAATCCCCTTTATTTTTGGCAACTGCTTTTAGAAGTCCGTTGAGAAGCCGAAAGAAAACATGTAATTATTTAAAGGAATCTTCCATGTATTTACACTTTTTCTTCAGAAAATATTTATTATTTAGGCATTAATTTATTCCCAAATGCTACCCGAACTTTGTCATTCTGAAATAAAGATCTACAAATAAACGCACGTATTCAAGGTTGCAGTACTTCTGATTATACCGTCTACAAAACACGAAAGATTTGGTAGTACAAATACGAGAGGTTTTTTTTTTTTTTTTTTTTTTATTGGAGGTTTAACGTCTTCCGTGAGCAACTCAATAGGCAATTTAGGGCCACTGGTTCCAGGGAATGGGGTGAGCCAGCACCGTAAGGCAAACACAACATCCATCCCTCACCGGGATTCAAACCCGGACCCCTGGCGGACGAATGATAGAAGGACATCTATTAGAACACTGTGCCACCGGGGTGGCAATACGAGAACTTAATATTCTGATATAGCTAAATATCATAAGAAATCTGAAATATTTGATACCTTTTTTTAACTATTAAAAGAAGAAAAAAACAAAACACAAAACGAAGACATACCATCCACTATACTTTTGCCGCTGGACGTCCAAATAACTGAACCTCCCCCATCCCCCATGTCACATTTGGTCTAGTTGTCACACCCTCCCCCTCCCCCGGCCCTGTAATCTCGGACGTACTTTATGGACGGCCCCTTATCAGTTGTTGGAATTAATAATTGTATAAATCCTTCCTTCTTGGACGTTCATTCATCATTTACGAATAATCAAATTTTCAGGTTATCACTACAATGACGAGTAAATCATTCCTTGCAAGGACTCCGTGTTTACGACCACAGCGCATTCGAGGCCACATTTCTTTTCAGCAAACTGCCCAAAAGAGTGCGAACTCTTCACCATTCGCCGTTCAGGATAAATAATTTGCCACGAGCCGGCACCTGGCGAACAATTTGGGCACACTATTCAAATGAATGGCATTTACGTATCATCCCGATTCTTACGTTTCATCATTATTTCCTACCTGGCTGCTAATTGCTGACTCACATAATGGATGGCACTTCTCAATTCTTAACGTTAATTTTCTTAGTGGGAATTAGTTTTCGAACTCACGGGGGAGGAATACAGAGGATGAGTTGTAAGTTTTGCAATATTTGGATCACTTTATGTCTTCATACGTACCTTTACGACGAAAGCTGACTAGCATTCAAAGTATAGGCCATCGTGTTGCACCGTCTTTAGCCATCTGTCTGCCAGTTCTTCGATTCTACAGAGGGTGAGTCGAAAGTTTTGCAATATTTGGATCACTTTATGTCTTCATACGTGCCTTTACGACGAAAGCTGACTAGCATTCAAAGTATAGGCAATCGTGTTGCACCGTCTTTAGAGATCTGTCTGCCAGTTCTTCGATTCTACAGAGGGTGAGTTGTAAGTTTTGCAATATTTGGATCACTTTATGTCTTCATACGTGCCTTTACGACGAAAGCTGACTAGGATTCATAGCATAGGCCATCGTGTTGCACCGTCTTTAGCCATCTGTCTGCCAGTTTTTCGATTCTACAGAGGGTGAGTCGAAAGGTTTGCAATATTTGGATCACTTTATGTCTTCATACGCACCTTTACGACGAAAGCTGACTAGGATTCATAGCATAGGCCATCGTGTTGCACCGTCTTTAGCCATCTGTCTGCCAGTTTTTCGATTCTACAGAGGGTGAGTCGAAAGTTTTGCAATATTTGGATCACTTTATGTCTTCATACGTACCTTTACGACGAAAGCTGACTAGCATTCAAAGTACAGGCCGTCGTGTTGCACTGTCTCTAGCCATCAGTCTGCCAGTTCTTGGAGTCCGCTGGGTTACCAGTTCTTATCTTTTGAGGCGAAGAACTCCTTCACCTCAGCTGCCACATCCTCCTGGTAGTTGAAGTGCCCCCCGTGAAGAAAGTGGCCATGGATTCGAAGCATAGGCCATCGTGTTGCACCGTCTTTAGCCATCTGTCTGCCAGTTCTTCGATTCTACAGAGGGTGAGTCGAAAATTTTGCAATATTTTGATCACTTTATGTCTTCATACGCACCTTTACGACGAAAGCTGACTAGCATTCAAAATATAGGCCATCGTGTTGCACCGTCTTTAGCCATCTGTCTGCCAGTTCTTCGATTCTACAGAGGGTGAGTCGAAAGTTTTGCAGTATTTGGATCACTTTATGTCTTCATACGTACTCTTACGACGAAAGCTGACTAGCTTTCAAAGTACAGGCCATCGTGTTGCACTGTCTCTAGCCATATGTCTGCCAGTTCTTGGAGTCCGCTGCGGTTCCAGTTCTTATCTTTTAAGGCGAAGAACTCCTTCACCTCAGCTGCCACATTCTCCTGGTAGTTGAAGGGCCGCCCGTGAAGAAAGTGGCCATGGACCTCAACAGGTAGTTATCCGACGGGGAAAGGTCCGGACTATATGCTGGGTGTGGCATCAGTTGAATGCCCTCAAGTTCCTGGAATTTTTCCCGGGTCGTTCGCGAGGAATGAAGCCGAGCGTTGTCGTACTGTGGGAGAGCGCGCTTTCGGTATTGCCATGCACTTCTCCTCCAAAACGGCATACATCCGCTCCAACTGTCCAGAGTAGAGTTTGGCGCTGATTGTTCGACCGTCTGGAACAAATTCGTAATAGTCACCCCCTCGAAATTCCACCAGACGCTCGAAGCGCCAACGTTTGGCAACAGACTCAGGGAGCTGGCTCGGGCTCAGCCACTGCCGCTGCGTGTTAGGATTACGGAAATAGACCCACTTTTCATCGCACGTAACGATTCTCTTGATGAAA